>OX940985.1:27509234-28709234 GCA_954871275.1 Leptopterna dolabrata | reverse complement strand
TGAAAGTGATAGTGGGCATGCACGTGGAAGGCACCAAGAAACACCTGGAACTTGTTTTCAGCACGCCACGAAGTGCAACATGTCATGAGGCGTTACACTTCAATGAAAGCGTATTATTTCCTTTTGGTTTTTCAATAATAAAGCTTTGGAATCGACCACGAAAAAAAAAGTAAAAAAAAATATATATATTAGCCCTCACCCCCAAAAATTTGATGGTTTACTTTTCAAGGGATACGTCCCTTGAAAAGTAAACCATCAAATTTAGTAGAATACGAATATCGAATAAAAAAATTTCCGTCTGTCCGCAGCTTTTCCCTTAGTTCCCATGAACCAAAATTCACTAAATCTGGTATATGGGTCCCGTTCGGGTTCTAGTTGGTCCTCGAAGCTCGGCGTTACTGTCACACAACTCTAAAGGTTCTCACACACCTATGTGGGAACAGGAAGGGAAACAGCCACGAGACACGGGTCGTATTTTTTCGCTTCTGTGTATTTGAATGGAGATAAGCACACTAGGTGGGACGCGGCGGTCTCAGCATGGGGTAGGAACAGGACGGGTTCTGCCGCGATTGCTCTCAAAGCGAAAAACGGCGTTTCCTGGCACGGGACGTCATTACTAAACAAGACACAACGTGGAGAAACTTTTCTTTAACTGTCCCATCTTTGCACAGTTCGTCGCTTGTGTCCCACAATGGAGCTTTCTCTTCAATAATTGCAATCAACTTATCGCAATCCATTGTGAAAAAACCAATGGAACTTGAATGAATTGCAAGTAGATACCTCCACAATGGAGGTTGAAACGCAACTGATGGAGCCAGCTCCATTTGATTCTTTGGGTTATGCCTCCCCACCCCTATGCACCCTTAGAGCGTTCCTACCGCAACCTGTCAACGTTGGAAATTTCCACCAGACGTTGCTTTTGCAGCAACGCAGGTGTGTACCCCATCCCATTGCTTAAGCCATGTTCCCATTGCCCTGCGTTAACGCAATGCACCAACGTCCGTTGGAAAAACGCATTGTGTGTCCCCAGCCTTACAAATCTCTTATGGGCAATTTCATAAAAGGCCGCATCAAATTGACTGACCTTTGTTCCGAATCGTCCAGCTCGGGCGACTCGATGGAGGTAAGTGTCTGTGTCATCAGGCATGTCATAGTTGAAAACGATGTTCACTCGTTCGATGTCCATTCCTCGCCCGAACAAATTCGTGGCCACCAATATCCTCTGGAACGTTCAATGAAACGGATGAGAACACCGGAAACAATCTGACGGAAAACTGAATCGACACCTGATGCTGAATGGTTGGGTACACAGCCACCACAACTAACCTTCTGGAAATCCTTGAACTCCTGATACTTGGAGAGACGCTCCTCTTGGCTCATAGCCCTGTGAATGGCCACAGCAGGGAAATTCTGATCGCACAGGAGCTGAGCAAGAGCTATGCACCTCTGCACGGATTTGACAAAAATCACCACCTGTTGAATCGAAAAAAAAAAATTGAATAAAATCAATTAAGTCAGCGCATAAATGAACTGAAACATAACACGGGTTCCTGGTCTTTCAGAGATCCGTCTGAATGATTGTCCTCTTCCGTCAACTTTCAGAAACAACGAAAAAACTTCCAAAGAATGTTGAACTTTACCTGGTTGAACTCCAAAATGTCAAGCAAGTCAAAAAGTTTTTTATTCTTCTCGTTCTCCTTGAGTTTGACATAATGTTGCTGGAGACCGTGGAGCGTCAGTTTGGCTTCGTCATCGACGTATACTTCCATGGGCTGAACAGAAAAACTCATAAAATGAAATCACGATACAATTATACTATACCTAGCTGAACCTCAGATAGAATCAATGATTTTTGAATTTAGTTGAGTTGGATAGATTTCCTATTCGCGTTGCTATACCTAGCTGAACCTAAGAGAATCAATTTTTTTTAAATTGACTCCAGGAGATGGATGGAGCTCCTATTCGTGTTGTCATACCTAGCCCAGCAATTAACCGTTTGTGAGCCAAATTGGCAATCGTTTCAAGCCGATTTTCCGCCAATTGATTTTGCTGTTACAAACTTCTGGTGGATGTCTGCTGTATTTTAACCTAGAGACTGGTTGTAACGTCGGTGCTGGGCTGGTAGTATCGGTTTTAGTGGTGAAGAAATTCCATGGAGAAACAGAAAACGTCGATCAATGCCACCCAGCGAGCATAGGGCATAATTTCCACATGATCACAGGGTGGTCGACTGTGGTTATGCACAAACCAGCCAAGCGCCGGAACCAATCTGTTCGTCTCGATAGGTAGGTACTTTCGAAGTTCGTAGACTGTGTAAAAACACTTTACTTACGCAATTTGCACTACTGGCCAAACAAAACGCCACTCCACGCTCTTTTGGCACTCAGCTGTCCGTTCAGATTTTTTCCAACTATCATTCCTTCCACTATTATCGGAGTCCATTCCATTCACGCAATCACACCGGATAACTAATTACTAAATACTAGTGCCAGCAGATTAGTTGGTCCCAATGGCGCCAATGTGACGCACGGTGACTTCATGGCGCCAGGTTAAAATTACGTGCTGGGATTTTCAGATACACGAACCACCAACCCCTGTAAACCAACTAAAGGCACGCATTACTCAACAATGTGTCCAATTTTAGCCGTTTTTCTACATTCAATTTCTTTTTTGTGAAAAGGCTATTATGACAGTGATGTTCTATGGAGAAGGAATCACACAAGGCACTTGGCCGATTTATTTGAATTATTTTTTAAATTATATTTTGGCATAGTGCGGTGTGAGCATAACTTGTGTCTCAATATTTGAGACCTGCAGATAAGCGTCATAACTCCGTTGCTACCAATGACATCAACATTTGACAACGCCACTTGATTCTGCACACCAAAAAAGTCTAGGGACGAATTACAATAATTTTAGAGCAACTGGAGTGGCACTGTAGTGAAAAATCATGGAAAAAACCAGTCACGATTTTCTCGAAACTGTGATGAAGGTGCTGGGCCGATCTGTGCATATTACTGTACGTACGATATCAAATGAATGTCAGGAATTGGTTATGAGATTCAAGCCTCTACAGCCAATTAAGCAAACTCTAATCAAATAAGACACAAAAACATGGAAAAATTTGGATTATCAGTACAGAATGGAGAAAAGAAAACGACAAGGTTGACGTTTGTACAAAGGGGCACTCTTTGATACTCTGGTCAATACTGAGTACATACGTCGTCTGTGGTCCCATCCACGAAGCGGAGGGCTCGATGTTAGAACGAAGCAAGTGCCATCTTCCAACGAACACTTGAGCCGCACATTCTTTACAAGTAAGACGATTTCATGACCGTGAAGAGGGAATTATTTTACGTTTCGACAATCGAACGTCGGAGACGGGCGCACATACAAACCGGACCGCAGACGGGTCTCTGCTTGGCTCTATTCGTAAGGTAAGCAACGCCACTACTGAACCGTGTGGGAAGGAAGGATAGAATAAGACGGGATGGCTGGGATGACGGAATTTAGGGAGAGACAGGACGTGATGAAACCAAAGAGACGGGAAATCGATAAGGTGAGGTAGCGAGGAAGTGAGAAGACATGTCGGGCAAAAGAAGGTAGTATCAACGTTTGGACAATTACATCTTGCATGAATTTCTTGCAGACGGGCCTGATATCTTTACTCAGCGTTGCACTGAACATCATAACTTGCTTGCTGTGTGGTGTGTTCCGGAATATTTCTTGAACGTCACGCCTCATATCTGAAAAAGCAAGATAAAGTTAAAGCAGACCCTGGAACTTGCATATTTGTATACACAGTTTTTATTAGACATATCTATTTATTTAGACGTTCTGAAACGTTTCCAACCCATCTGAGCTAAAATTTTGATTTTAAATTTCCATAATTATATTTTCATTTTCTGACATATTTTTGTGATAGTCACTTTTTTCTAACTGCCGAGGAAGAAAAAAGTGGTTGACGCACTAGAAAGGGAAAAAAGTTCCGGAGTGGAGATTGCCACACAATAATTCCATGTTCTTAAAAACAGCATGGATACAAGTTTTGTGGCGGGGGCCGCCCATTTCGGTCAAAATCCGTAAACTTACACAGAAACCTCACTTTCAATCACCAAACCAACGTCATTTTAGCCAGTAAACCTAGAAAATGTTGGACCCACTGACATATTTTTTTGCTGTCAATTGGCCAAATCAAATGCGATCGAATCAAAAAGAGTTATGACATCGTAACGGACATTTTGCTACCAACCGCGCAAATTTTGGTCCACTTTTACGGCAGTTATCGTTGAAAATCGAAACACCACCTAGAAAGCATGTGCTCATCTCGAATAGTTCGACGAGCTGTAAGTACAAAGACCGTATTTTGAGGAAATTACAACCATCTAGAAACTCGTTTTGAGCACTTCTGAACAAGATTCCATGGTTTCTGGAAAACCTAATTTAGGATTCCATGGTTTCTGGAAAACCTAAATCACCCCAATTCCGTTCCTATACATATAACAGGAACATGGGAGCAATAGATACCTACTTACTACATACACGCGACCTTCCTAGAGTCATTATTACCCGTTAGAATATTTAGGCAGGCTCAGGTGACGAGGAGACAGAGGCTCTCAGCTGTAGGTAAATATCTACCTTGTCTCATGCTATTAGCATTTTCTATGTTATCGTTCACTTAATCTGAGAGAAGACGATGTTTAACGACAGCAAATTTGTAAAAACTAATAATTATACTATCCAACAACATTTAAATACACTAAAACTCCAACAGTCGATCTGGGCACAAAGCTCCCAAATGGCCTCCGAACGTCAAAGTACCCAGCCACAAAACTTATCCAACTAACAATTGATACAAAAATCACTGAACTATCTCAACGACATGTGCAACACCGTACAAATGTGTTTCAAATTAATCAACAGCCCCTCACCAAGTTGCTCCAACATCTTGTCGCATTCATCGAGCACGAAGTGCTTCAGGTTTTTGAGAACAAGTTTTTTGCTTCTGACAAGAGCCAAGACTCGACCAGGGGTACCAACGACAATGTGGGGGCAGTTGTTCTTCAACAATTCCTCGTCTTTGGCAATAGGGAGACCTCCAAAGAAAACGGCTACCTATAAAAGAAATGAGTTTTTCATTACATTATCAGAAATAATCATGAAGCCAAGTTATAATTGATTGATTTATAATTGATCGAAGTCAAAGGGTTTTTTGTTGTTGAACCAACATGGTAGGTATAACAATCGTCAGATGCAAGACTTCTGGTCAACAGTATAACACAACTCTATGAACTCTATAAAAATAACAAGATGCAGGAACATCACAAACACTCAACACAAAAAAATTGGACACTATAACTCCGCCTCAATTAAAATAGCCTTTAATTGCCTTGCAAATGCCACATCAGGTAGATTTCTCAATTTATGAGGCAATTTATTGAAAAATCTAATACCATTTTGCAATGGGTCGCTTTTTAATGATATCGCGAGGCGTGCGGAAGGGAGACCCAAGTCGGTGTTGTGGCGGGTACAATATTCATGTACATCGGAACTGGACTGAATGTAACTCAAATTCCCCTTTACCAGTTTCAGATAGTCATAGATGTAGAGAGATTGAACAGTCACACAATTCATTTTTTTTTTTTTTTAACAAACCCCTACATGGATTTAGAATAGAGTTTTTGCAGCATCTTCACGCCGAAACGAAATGAAAAACGACACCAAAACGGAAATGGCGGATTGGGCGACCGAAGTCAGATGCTAACCTTTTTCGATTCAGTTTTCGTTCAGCTTTGGCATCTACCGGCTGGTGAAGTCACGCTAACGTTATGTTAACCTCTCTTTTATCCATTTTACTACGTGATGAATACAAATCTATGTCTACACATGGCGTCAAGTCTGCATTAACATAGGAAGACGCGAAGGAGCAGCTGTGAATACGTCGCTCGACATTTTGTTTTCCAAGGAAAACATGAGAAGGTAGGTAGCGTTATACAGACGCAAGGTTAAATTAAGTTTCGTCATATCAACACGACGAAAGCTGACACCGTGAGATCCCGGTATTTTTCGTCGTCACGGTTCGTCAAACTTTTCGTGTCTTAAGTGCGCATGCGCAGCACTGTTTTAGTTTCGGCGTGAGGGTGCTGCAAAAACTCTCTGATGGCAGATTTCTGCATTCCAAAGACCTGTAATTGATCCACCAGAAGTACCCCAAAACGAACTAAATCACTCGCGAAACCCCACAAAATCACACCATAAGTATATTATAAAGTTCGTGAGTTATATAAAGAATTTGATTTAGACTGTGGTAGTGTGCACTGGTCAAAGAGCTACTAGACGAATATCATGGTCAGAAGAGTGTTATGGCCGCAGTTTTTAGAAGAAACAAAATACCCATGAGATGTAAGGAAAAACAGCTGCTTTTGTCTTGGGAAAACACTGTTCAGTCCGACCCCAGTCGTTACTAGGCCGCCAGTACACACCGAGCATGTGCTCACTTAGATATACCGACAATGCTCGGATCGGGCTGAGGCATGCAGGTCCCTTTGTTTTGCCCTGTACATATCTGAGCGAAACAGAGCAAACTACATAGCGTTCTATTCGTGTACAATCCTGCAAATCGAAGTTAAATTCGCATAATAAGAGACCAGATGGAAAATTAATTAGGTCTCCTAAACCCTAAACCAACAAAACTAAGTCTCCCCACCGTGGGAAACTCGAAATCCGCTTATTCCCGTAAGTCGAGACCACAGCCCATCCCCACAAGCTCTAGATTAGTTGATTATCCGCCAATAGAAGTCAGCACCAGCTGAGCACAGTAATAAAAGTTACAGATCCTGCCATGAATCAGCAGCACCTCCAAGGTTAACTCGGCTGAATTCTCACGCTCGAGATTGAACTCCCCCATTTTGTGACCGAAGTTATAAATTTCCTCGGAGCACATCAATCGAGGCCTTTTGCCTAAACGAGGTTGGTGAAACCGGTCACCGGTGTTTAATACCTGATATGTTCGGCTTAATGAGTAAACGGTGATTAAAAACTTCGGTGAAACCGGGCCTTAAGCCCGTTTGTCTCTAATCAATGGTTAGGTTCGGTGAAACTAGCTGTAAGCGTCGTTTGATATTGCGGCCTCACCTTGACTTGCGGCATGTACTTGGAAAACCGTTCGTACTCCTTTGAGATCTGGAAGGCAAGCTCCCTCGTGTGGCACATGACGAGGACCGTCACCTGGTTGTCGTTCAACTGTTCCATCTGCTGGAGTGTGGCCAAGACGAAAACGGCGGTTTTGCCCATACCGGACTTCGCCTGGCACAGGATGTCCATACCAAGGACGGCCTGGGGAATGCATTCGTGCTGAACTGCAAACAGGAAGGGTCAACATAATTTTGCAATCCAATGATTTAAATCGATGAGTCGAATCAAGGCTAACCAAACGCCTCAATTATTTTATTCAAATATGTATTTCAAACGTTCAGTTATCAAAAGTCGATACAGACGATTATTAACATGGATACGGTTTTTCTCCTGGGGGTCAGGCCGAATTTTGAGTCACGAATGAAAAAGTACGCTTACTTCTAAAGGTTTTCACATACAACCAATCTGTATGGTACCTATCAATTCATCGAATTCAACTACAACACACCTTCTGTGGTAGTTGAAGTAAGTAAGCCATCACGACGTAGAATAATAAGACAAATAAACCTTCCGTTTACCACAAATTTATATTTAAGCACCAAGCTGCTTTTCACTCAGATTCTGAGCATCCTCAGGTACATAAAACTCGCATAAACACAGAACAGTGAAACCTGAAACACAAAACAGGTTTTGAAACCGGTTTTTGTTTTTTGATTGAAACCTGTTTCAGGTTTCACTGTTCTGTGTTTATGTGAGTTTTATGTACTTGAGGATGCTCAGAACCTGAACGAAAATCTTCGTGCTCAAATAAAAATTTGTGGTATACGGAAGGTTACTTGCCTTACTATTCTACATCGTAATCTGTATCTAGGTGAACGAAACTTCGTTAGTTTGTTTAATTCTGGGTTTAGATATTCTGCATAAATCATCAAACGTGAATGTTAGAGCGGGAGATGATTAGCCCATCACTATCAAGCGACAAGAGAGCAGCTGAAAATCAAATTTCTCCGCTACACGGAAAAACATTGAAGCAAGGATAGTGTTGTCCAAGCCAGCCGCATGCCAAATGACACAAAAATCTAGTAGGTACTCATATAATTTTTTTCGATTTACAGGCGAATTTTCTATGATATACAAAGTGGTCTGATCTCTGGCGGCCAGTTTCCGACGGATTTTGACTGCCAGACCAAACAATTCGTGTCTGCAGCTGCCTAACTGGTAGGTAGAGTTGTGGCAGAATAATCTGCACGAAACCTACTTCAATCCTACGAAACCTACTTTGGAAACTATTTCCACAATTTGTAAACTTTTTGTAACAATTTGTAAACTATTATCACAATTTGTTCTATTTGTAAACTATACAATTGTAAACTACACTATTATCGAAATTTGGAAACTAATATCACAAAATGTATTATTACCTCAGAAAGAACCTCTGATCATTGAATAATATCATCATAAAGAATGAGTTCGTTGGCCACCAATTTTGGTTCTTTCTTAGGAATCAAATACCAAAATTTAGGGGTGAAAATGTTTCCAAAGTTATGTTACTTTGAAAGTTCGCTGATTAAGTCGCATTGCACGACTGACAATTTTTTCATCTCTTCTCCGAGTTTCACAGTAGGTATGGTGCATACATTTTGTGATACTAGTTTCCGAATTTTGGTAATAGTATATTATTTGATCAAATAATAGTATAAATAGATTTTGTAATTCTAGTTTCCAAATTTTGACGATAGTACTTTATTTGATCAAATAATAGTAGGTATATTATTTGATATTCGTCTGGCACAATTTTGGGCTTTTAGATAGTTCCTAGGTCATAGGATACACGTATGGAGTGTACCCTCAGTACTTACTTCATTCTGATCACAAACTGATTTTCATACAGAAAAAAATTTAGTAGAATTGCGTACTAGGTACTATATTTCTTATGATACAGTAGTTTGACCCGAAAATAGCAGAATGCTATAAAAAATTACAGTATGCCTGCAACCCTAGTTGTAGCGTCTAGTCAGCGCATAACTAATAAAATTCTACATCGCGTCATCCTTGGCATAGGAAGGTGGAGGTATGTGTAGCAAGCACCAATTATGTTGGCCTAATTGAACGTGGTGCGGTAGAGGATTCCCCTCTTTACCACAAGATCTTGATCTGCGTCATCCTGTTTATCTGCGCTCCTAGGATCTAAATACCAACAACGGTCTATGGCACATTTAACTCAGGTTTAATATAACTGCATAAACAACTAGGAAAATGTGGCAAATCAAGAAACTCACCTTCGGAAGGATGCTCAAAGCCGCAGTCCACAATGGCCCTCAAAATCTCGGGTTTGAGGAGGAAGTCCCTGAAACCTGAACTGTGGATAGAAACGTAAGCTCCTTTGACGTCTTTCCTCTGAGCTCCGTCGGCTGCCCCATCGATTGCCGGTTGTTCCGCCTGTTCCTCATCCTCGTAGTCGAGAAGATCGTCGTTGTCGGCCATTGCGGTTATAACAAAGCTCGAGAAGCTAAGCGGAAGGCAAGAAGAAGGAACGACCTACACAGGAAGAGAATTTTCGTAAATGAACAGACACTAGTTACAAATCCACTTTACACGGAAATTGCACGTTTGGATTCACCGATATATAAAGAACGATTATGAAATTATTTACAATCTGGATGAATCCACGATTACAAACTTAAAACGGATACGTACCGGTAAGACAAATAAAAATCTTTAGAGACCCAAACCCAAGCGGAACTACTCAAAATGGCGTCGTAGGCGTTGAAACCAACGCAGTCGCAGTGCCTACAACAAAATCAGTCTCGTTTTGTTTAACTGAATCACGGAAAAATAAACAGTTTTTCTTTACCTAATAGAACTTTGCATTATTTGCTGATCACCAAATTATTCCGGTTTCTTGAATATCTTTACCAATAAATAAATTCAATAAATGAAAAAAAAAGAACCAAACGTTGCATGGATACTATACTATACCTTCTCTGATGACGAGAAATAATTGTTGAGTAGGCAGGTACTCCATAATCCGTTTTCCATCACAGAATTTACCCAGTTGGAGCAATATTGCTTGAAACAATTTATCGGTGTCCCAATTTTTCGCACAGTACCCTCTAAAAAGCCTAGGACACCTTTTTTTTGAATTCCACGCTTTTCAGCAGGTTAGGCATTGACATTCCAAAACCTATTGTATCAATAACAATATTACTTATTGGTGATGAGGTAACAGATCAAGTTCAGGAAGTGATTAATAATGTATTTATATTTTTATCACAATAGATATATTCATAGAGACCATTTACGCAGAACCACTACCTTCTCCCAAAACTGTGAAAACCCACTATTTACAGGCAATGAACATCTAATCTGCAGCATGATATTTACATAGTCGTAGGGATTTACAAGAGGGAATGTCATTAAGAGCAACTAGGTATATATTTTAATGCTTTTGCATAGTAAAACCAAACGATTTTTTGAATTTACTCTTCATAGGAAGTTCTAAATTTAATTTTTCTTTTTCAAATACGGAACCAAAATTCATTTTCAGTATTATTCATACAGTATTTTCAGTATATCATCAAAAGGAGATTAGCATATAAGTAACGTAGTTCATTAGTAATGCTAAATAAGCAGAAAAATACAAACTCACACAAATGCTAAGAAGCAAAAATACCAAAGCTCAAAAATGTACATCCATATTTATAGATCCAATTTATTCAACATCAAATTTTTCCCCACTTCAAACAGCACAAGGCATTTTTATGCTACATTTTTAAAAAATCACCCTGATTTAGTTTTCAACGATGAGTTTCTCCAGCTTACTATAAATATGGATAGCCCTTGAAAAAGAAAACAAAAGGGTTAAACATATCACAATCAAAAAATATATTATCACATTTCACACCCTATGCTATATAAAAAAATCTTTTATTTATAATTGTGTGTATATATATATATATTAAATTTATATATATTTTGCATAATACTAATATGTTTTATATTATATAAATCAATTAGTCGTAAATGTGCATCTATTAGAAACAGTCTATAGCCAAATGGGGGGAAAAATGAAGAAAATGGAAAATAATAAAATAACTGGTTCACTCAATAAGGAAGGATATATATACAGTTAATTACAGTTTGAGCTGCACTCACTTGGAATAACAAAAACCCTTTCGGGTAAGGAAATGATCAGTTCCGAACAAAAAGAAATGATAAAATACAAATGACTGCATAAGAGAATAGAGGTTGCTGATTCCTATGTCTGTTGGCCCCATAACACCCAGAAGGAACATCGATGAAGGCAGTAGGAAATTAAATCATCTCCCAAAAAATCCTACGGAGACACCAACATCGTGGCTAGACCTATTTTATAACTCAAAATCAAAATGAAAATTTGAGTTTTGTGAATAGATTGAATGAGTATTTTAAATTTCACGAGTGTGTTGGCATCACTATTAGACCACACCATCACAGTGGACACCTATCCTCAGCCAAGTAATTCCAGCCAATAGAGTCCACACTTCCCTATTATATGAAACACTAGAGTATTTTGTATCCTTACAGCTTTACATCAAAAGAGACACAAGGTAGAAGGAGCCAGAAGGGATTTTTTTCGTCCAATTTTGGCGCTTGTGGCTGGTTGCCAGGTCGGGTTAAAAACGATCAAGAGTGCACTCGGTTCCTAACCTTTCTTTGCTAGAGTTGGGTAGGAAACTAACAGCCATTCCTTCACTACTAATAGGGATTATTCACGTGTAAATAAATAGCATTCATTCTGTAACATTGGAGTCAACAAAAACTGAGGTAGGTAAATAAAAACGCAAGTTTCAACCACAAGATTCAAATAAGAAAAAGCCTAGTGATAACACACCATGACATGAAATTCCAAAATGATGCCAGTGCCTTCTTGATCTAGGTACTGTAGGAACACTTAACTAGACAGGCCCACACTTCAAGTTTCATCAGACCTCTTACTCAACCTGCATGTTTTAGTAACTCAAAAATAATGAGTATCGTAGTACATAATATTATGAACTGAAGAAACATTTTCATCTGTGTTAATCATGATTTTATTGCTTGAAAAACTAAGGCTTCATCATTTCATGTAAACAGTCTTCTTTGAGGACTCTCACCGTGACATTAAGAATTGATTGTTTGAGAAAAACAGCACTTGCATTATTTCAAGTTCTGCACAAAAGGCGTGTGGGTTTCCTCATGATTTCTGCTAGCTTTCAGAATATAGGAAAAAAAACCAGATTTTTCCCAGGAGACTAAGTCCTTTTCAAAGCTGATACTTTTCTCAAACTTTTTGAGAAGGAAAATCCACAGATTAAATCAGTAGCTGAAAGACGTTTAAAATTCCTTTTTATAAAAATCCTATCCAAACTTGCCCCCAAAACCTCATTCAAGACTAAATAATCAGGTCTGTTTTGAATTTTTATCAATCAACAAATAAATGAAGAAACCCCTGGAGAGGTGTTCAATAATAACAGTCATGTTTCAGGAGGTGAAACCATCTGAAAATTGAATAAATAGTTGCTAAAATAAAATTTCTAATAAGTCTTCAAAATAACAATAGAATAACACTCGAATAAACTTAAACAACTAAATATTTGTACTAGGTAGAAATTAAAAAATTAACCAATTAAACTTAATTTTTTTCTTTATAGAATTTTCAAATAGAGAATAGGGATGTTGTCAAATTTTCATGATTAAGCGAATGCTGCAGCCTTGATTCGGACGATGGGAAGGGGATGGGGGAAGAAGAATTAAGAATACTTTGGCGAGAGGCGGCTAGTCGATGGTTTCGGTGATCCGCGGTCATCTGACAGGTGAGAAGATTTAGGCGAAGGCGCATCGGAGAAGTCGAGGTCCCCTGGCCGCTTACGGGAGGTTTCATAAAGGTTCGCTGGTCCACCAGCGAGCTGGAAGGAGTTTATTATACAGGTGAAATTATAACAAGGAAAAACAGATGTTATGATAACGTGTAGAGCATTACGAGAGGATGGCGTTCCCGAGGGCTCTTTAGTTCATCTGGATTCTGCTGGCAGCCTGGAGCGTGTCCAGTATTTTCTGCTGATGCATAAGCCCGACCGATGCTACCCAAAAAATACAAATTTTTACCAGCCCAACCAATGCTCCCCGTAAACACAAAATGGGGACAGCCCAACTAATGCTTCCTGTAAAACGTATTTTAAATACGGCAGTTCTAGAGTGGTTGGCAACACTGTTTTACGGGAGCATCAGCTGGTCTGGTGACAACTCACGCTACACGTGCGCCATCCAGACAACAGATGCAACAGCGGATCCGGACTAACTAAATAGCCCTCGGGAACACCATCCTCTCGCACAGAGCATTCTTCCATTATAGTTCGAGACAAGTGTCTTATCGGCAGCATGTCTTTGAACCAAAGTTTGGGGTATCTGCTTCCAACATATGCGATGAGCATTTGCAGAGTTTCTCCATAGAGTTCTTCATGTAAAAACAACGGCAGTTCCAGTTAGAACAAGAACAGTTACTGGCACCATTTGCAGGCCACAGCTGCTCTTCTGCAGAAAGAGCATCTGAGTTCCAGTTACAGGTGAAATAACTGGATGTCACACTGTCAACGTAGCATTTAAGTGTCCACCCAGAGCAGCTCTGACACTGACCAGTAACTATTACGGTTTTAACAGGAACTGCAGTCGTTTTTACATAAAAATGATTTTGGACAGCTGAAAGAGGTCAAGTTCCATGGAGTAGTTACAAACAGAACGTCCCTCCCTCAACTTTAGGTAAAGATAGAAGAAATCAGGCAGTTGTGGCAACACGAAATGTTCTTTCAAGTATCAGTCGATAACAGTAAGCCTCAGTTCGCCTCATATATATATTCATTCTATCCAAGTGTGGCTCAGCTACAATCGGTTCTCCCTTAATTTCATTGGTTTTGATACTAGAAAACCAGACGATACTTACCATATCTTTTTGAAAGTGATCGAAATCGTCGCGGAAATGTGATGACTTGGAAGAGCCGGCGCCATCGTAACTAGACCCAGCACCAGAGCAACTCGGATGATCGAGCGACGAGGACGACACGTACATCTCGCCACTTCTTTCCTCTCGATCTTGCTCTTTGTTATCTGCTTCGAAATGTCTAATGTCCTTAGTTTGATCCATTATTTGTGCCGCTATCGTGTCTTGGAGTTCGTCATTGTGTAATTCTCCTGCAGGAAAATGGAATTTAGATGTATATACATGTTATATAGTATATGTACACTGGATATAGCACAATAAAACATCAAGCTTCCACGTGAGAAAGGATAGGTACTGGAAAAACTGCTTACTGGGAAAATGTTTATGAATCATGAGGGTTGCAATATCGTACACATTACTATTGAGATTTTGATTGTTTTCATGTCTAAACCATTCTATGTTATCTTTCTTGACGGTTCCGTTCCAGTCCAGCACGATGGGTATCTGAGGACAGAAAATGATACATTACTTCACGAGTCCTCACTGCTTTTAGTGAAATACATAACATTATGAACAATTTTCAGAAACTTTTTGAATTTTCCGATTCTGTTGGTGTTGACAAACACGAAATGTGAAACCAAAATTACCGAGAGTGGTCTGGTTTCATGGTAGTTTCCATCCCACCAGTGCTTGAACCCACAGGGACATCCTCTCTTCTCGTTGTCATTTATTGGGATGTTAGTGCGATCGCCATCCTGGTGAACTGTGCTACCGTCCCTCCTAATCAACCTCAATTTATTGGGCCTGTAATCATCAATAGGTACTATCACAGCTAACTGGTGTATTACAGTCATTCATTGTAATAGTAAAATCTCAGTTTCTGTATCAGTGCTCGCTGCTGTATTACGAATAGTAAAGGATTCATTGCACTCATTTCTTACTAAAGAGAATACTCACTCATTGCAAAATGAACAAGGATCTGGTGAAGTGTAGGAGTTGATTACTAGTACATCATTTCTTGAATCATATACGCACGTGAGATTCTGAAAATCAAGAAAAACAACCAATACAGTAGTATCACAATAAACTGGAGAACTAGGTAGGTGAGAATTCTCTATGCAATTTTCAATAGGAAAGGAAAAGAGCAACTTACATACGACCGGAAGGGGTACTCGAAATCTTCTCTCATGTAACCGCCAGATAATTTTTTGGCGTGAGTATAAAGGTGACCACCGGGACGGAACCAGTGGGAAGTGATTGGTACGACGTTTATAGCCCAGCAGGCAATGCAACGGAGGAGACGACGTTCTTGCAAGCATGCTCTAGCCGCATCAACCACAACATCAGACTTAGGATTAGTAGCTGCAAAGAATTGAACAGAGTTTGTAAGGTTGGGGCATACCTTGTTTGTTTTATACAAGATTATTCATAACTTTGTCAGCTTCCACTGACGCGACAAAGTTGCATGTACGCTTAACTGTGAATAATGACCACCAACATTGATAATGCCATTTCGATAGGCCTCTGCGAAGTCTGTCGGCTTAAAAGCAATGCCAACGCTCATCAACGGATCAACCGAAACGAAGAAAGTGAACACACCGAGAAAGCGTGGTGGAGAAACAAAGAAACGCACTGAGAGGATAAAAAACTACCTATAGGAACGCTTACGACCAACAGATCACAGTGAAATGAAGATAGTGAAGATAAGCACTGTGATTCATTAACAGCGCTGGATGAAATACCCGCCTGCTCAAGGACTGTCAGGCGGCGGACGAAACTCTGGCCCAGAGGCCCTGAATACGGATTCGCTTGGACGAGTATTTCGCCCGGAGGGCGAAAAGGGTTAAATTTCATTCTGTTTACAATTTTTGCCTAACACTCTATTGAACCTCGACTTAACGAATTTCTCAGTCATCGACCTTGACATAACGAATTAAAAATGAACGAATTTATAGATTTAACAAACAGTCATGTACATTTTTAAATGGGTATGCAGATGACTTACCGAGTTTGGTGCTATACTGGTAATGAAAAAGCTCAGCGACAACACCAGGTGGGACGCCTTTTTGCGTGGTGAACAGCTCGTCCATTGAATCAGTTAGTTTGGCGATGTACGGCTGAGGCAAGAGACCGTCACCTCCTGATGAAAAACAAAAACACGGTACATTTACCTATCAAGGTAAGACAACCCAAAACGAAATACTGAATTATCAACTTGCATTTTTGCCATGTGACGAAAACTACAGAAAGAGACAATACAATTTGCTGTTGAGTATCCTTACTGAGTGATCATAAACAGGGCTGGGATTTCCATATAATTACAAAAGCAATTATGTACAAATGGACCTATGAAGGTATATCAGTTAAGAAGAAACACTTTTAAATCAAACTCTTAAATCAATCTGAATTAATAATGAACATTGATTACCACATATTTCAAATTCTGAAACGAGAAACTTCGACGATCGGGTCTTTGTATTTCTGACAGTGGACCCTCGAGGTCCCCCTTCTAGACCAGCGAGATTATCACCGGTTAAAAAGGGTTACCGAATAGGTTTCCGCCAAACGACCCCATCTTCACCGGAACAATTAACACTCCTCTACATGACATACTATGGGGTAGCAGAAGAATGAGAGGGACAAGGGGAAATGAAAAGTAGTATGAAGTTCTGGTTCAGGAAAGGGCATCTGAACAACTTCTAGGTGGCCAAGCTCCACCTCAATGGTCCTCACTAATATTTACTGGAGGAGAACAAGCTCCTACATACGAGTGCTGGCAGAGAAAAAATGTTGTTACAGGTTGTTGTCCAGTGAATTGTGCTCATCTGGGCAACCTCTAGGTGATCAAGATCCACTGTTAGGATGGAACAACTACTGGGACTTGTAAATTGGGACATGTCATTACTTGCCTTCAAATGAGCTCAATATATTTTAATTATACTGAAGCTCTAAAGAGGGGAAAGGAGGTGGAGAAACCAATAGATGTATCAAAAGACAGGATCTTTCTCACAAAAGTGGACAGAGTATGTTGAATTACTCAGCACATACTACCAGCCACGCTCTGCTACCATGTGACAGAGTGAGGAGAGTGGACCCGCGAGAGACCAGCGAGATTATCACCAGTTAAGAAGGGATGTCGATTAGGCTTCCGCCAAACAACCCCATCTTCACCGGAACAATAAACGACTCGAGAACAGCCACCGTCACATATTTCAACATCAACCGATGTGACAGGATGCTTTTTGTCAAGGAGTAAGTTTGACGCCCATCTGCCCAGTCACATCTATTCCGTGATGATGTCACAGATCGTTATATCCAGGATTTTTGTTGATAACGTCTCATATTTTCATCCTGATCTTGTTCCCCCACATCTTCCTGTGTGTTTTCGAACTTCCAGACTGCAACCTGAACGTGCCTAATGCTGTTCACCAAAGATTTGAGATTCCAGCTGAGTCAGTTTTCTTTTCCCAAAAAAAGTGCAGCTGTTGGAGACGAGTGCCGTATCATTTTTCAAATTACTTTTCTTAATGATTGTTTCTCCGCGATGATTGATGCATAACAGATAAATATGCAGCAAAATGTGTATTGATGATTTAAATGTGTACAAGGGTAAATAAACCGAAATTATATGAATTACAAGTTGTCTCAATCTATCCGAAGTCACTTGAAACGTACAGTATTTGGGAGCAACTGGCAATATAAGGTTCCAGAAAACATACGTAAATACATAGCAATCCCAGCCCTAATCATAAACATATCTATAAACAAAGATGTTTCCAGTTTCAGTGGGGAATTTATGGAAACAACTATTTAGAACTCTAGAAAAAAAGGCGGTTTGAAGCGCGTTTTCGAAAATAAGTGATATATTATAATGAAGGCGATTAGAGTAAAAATGAGGCAAGAAATGATGTATGAGGTCTACCGACATTTGATTGGCTGTTGGTCCAAGAAGGCAGAGCGAAGCTTTGGAGACAGAGGTTCTCATTGCTGCCAACTACCCAACATTAGAAACAGCAAACCTTCTTGGCACCCGTGAAGAACCTTTGCTGTGTCTTTTTGTGAACCTCCCTCGGTTTGATTTTGAGAACTTTTTAAGAATTTATTTATGTATTTGCTGTTCAATCATTGCGGTTCTGTACATAATTTAAAGTGATGCATTGGTGCCTATACTTTCCAGCATAAACTCCTCATTATGTGGTAAATCAGTGGTTATCTCCGTTATTAATTCCCACTTTTCTTGGACAACATATATTCTTCAATATACTTACCGATGTTGACACAGCCTTGGTCGTCGAATTTCATGTAGGTATCAAGCAAGTCTTGAGGGAAACCCCACACTTTAGGTAGAAAACTTCGAGGAAATTTTGGTAACGGGTCTGTAATCATTAACATGAGCTTGAAATTTTAGCTAGAATTGATGATCATAACAGTTAAATGTGTGGATGATTTCGTCTTTTATTTTAACTGGTATCAAATAGTGGAACTATAGTGCAGCCATGGCTTCAATACTTACATTCCTTGACAGGAACGAGGGGTATGTAGTGGTTTCTGGCAGCGCTTGACCAGGCCAAGCAAAGAGGGGGGTTGAGTTGTCCAGTCTTGTTGCTACAGGTCATCGGAGGGTTCAACCCCGGTAAGAAAACAGCTGAAAGTAAGTTCGGGTAGAATCAATGTCAACGTTATAAACATATGATTGCAGAAGTTTATGACGTCTTCAGTGATATTGAATACAAACCAGCATAGTCAGCTGAAGCTTTCATGCCTGCCATGGAATCCAGCAATATGATGGGACGCCTCAAGAGATTGGAGAGGCCGAAAACATGGATGTTCCGAAGACCGATCATGCTACCATCCCCTGGTCGGTATTCTGGTTCACATTCATCTATGATAGTGGGCCATTCGGAGTTATTTATAAAGCTGCCAAGCAGACTCTGGAACGCGAGTTGCAGGGTAAATACTGAGGGATGCCACACCAAACACAAAATAAATCAGTATTAGAGAACCAGAGATAGAAGTTTGCACAGAATTCATACGAACCTTATACTTTTCTAAATTCACCATAAAGTGCTGCTTCAAGCCAACTCGGAGCGGATGCCAGAACAACTCCCTCCCGACGACCGCTCGACTTATTGCGTGGACCAAACAGTGGCCATCACCATCGACATGGAGAGGCACCAAGTTTTCAACGTTGTTATTATACGGCAACAGGACTTTAAGAGTTTCTTCGAGGTATTCGAATGATGCCGAGTCTTTTCCGAACCCTGTTATCCCTAGGTGCCTGGACTCTATTTGGAAAGTTCGATCTCCAAAAACGCTGCAGTCCAGGTAGATTCTGAATCAAAAATACAAAGAAGTTGATCAAATTTAAATATTAATTGTACCAGTATTTGTGAAACTTCAATTTTTGTCCTCCTAAAATATTAATAATTTGAGTCTTTACCTTCCAGTAAGCTGCCTCAGGGTTTTCGCTTTGCCGCTGTGTTTATCCATGCCAAAAGTAGACAGGAGTGGTGATACTAATTTCTGATGGTAGTGTGAGAATCCATTTACTTTGACCTACACAAAGCAAGAACTCAAATTGATCGGAGAGTTATTACGATATACATACATGTAATAGCCATCTCAGAGATCTAGTACTGGGGTGGGTCCATTCTCCATTTTGTAGATTAACCGTATTAGTCAAGTAAATCTACCTCCATGCACAGAACCATTGAGAAGGAACACCAGTACAATAACACCACTATTTGTTCAAAGAAGCTTACAGTGGGCAATGGGGGTATGTGCATGGGTCACAATACCGTTTTAAATTTTTTTTAAATGAAACCAGGTTCCTTTCTGAGAACTTAGAAACCGCACTGTCTTAATGAAAAGTAGTTCTTTTTCTATGATTGTTCAAAATTTCCAGAAGTTCTGACGTCACGCAGGGCAGGGTGGTCCCGTCCAGGCGAGAAGGGTGCATTGACGTCAGAAATGGATGAAAAATCACAGAAAAATCATTACTTATCTAGACTAGGCACCTGCCCTAAGTGCTCAGTCAAAGTCAAGATTGATAGGGCTTTAAGATGTGACTGAAAATGCGATAAATGGTAATATGTTACCGGTGCCGGAATCTCCATCAAAGAGTACAAAAACACCGGTGAGGATGAAGAGTGGTTTTGTACGTTATGTTCTTCTGCTCTCACTAATGCCTTTTCTACACCTATCAACTCAACAACTCCTGATAAAGCAACGCCTACCGGAAAGAAGCACCAAGTTACAACCGCTGCTAATTTGATGTTTCCAGTGAAGACGGTAAACCAATCACCACCTCTGCATGCAGAAAAATCAAGTAAGACAACACCAAAATTGTTTCGACTCCCTGTTTTGACTTCAACACGGACAATCCTACCAATAAGGACATAACGAAAGCTGTCCTCGAAGTCATAACCTCTCAAAATTTCATGAACGAAAAAATCTAGTACAAGCGGGATATCGACAACTTGAAAGATGATAATATTGAAAAATCCACGAAAATTATACTACCTCTGTGAGGAAAAAAAAACAATGAAAGAAACAATCAGTAAATTGGAGTACAATTCTTTGAAGAACAGTCTCGAAATTAGGGAGTATATGGTCACGTGAAGATGAAGACCTCAAGAAAATATTTAGAACCCTCCTTCACAAGATTAAAGGATTAGGCCAACTGAATCAGCACAAAAACGCTGCAAATCCCTGCACAACGGTTTATTATTTTCTACAGAATACCCTTCTGTTACGGATCACAGCTCTCCGTATAGATAACCCTTTACATACATAAATTATGTAGATCGCAGACCCTCTGTAGGTTAGTACCTAACCCCGTACTCGTAACGAGATACCTACGTAAATCACGAGTTAAATGTTGCTAAAATAATTCTGTAGATGACGAACAGTACCTAAAATGGCAAAAAGAAACGCAAATAATGAAGTCCAACAAACTCCAGCCCCTTCTACATGGATGGTATAATCAACCGCTGTGTAATAATTTATCCATCAATAATAAATACTTCAACGTTTGTTCAAGTTTCACTACATATCAACAAACTCCAAAAGAGCCATCATTTTTCAAATGAAATAATATCACAGAACAACCAAATCGACTTCATACTCCGTGAATATAATCAGATGCTCCCTAGTAATGATGACCTCGGGCCAATTCCCGATTGTTAGCGCGTCCCTAGTGATGATATTTGTGCTAAATGTATACAATTTCATTCACCCTGCTGTTGAAAAAACCTGTCGGTGCAAACTTCTGGGCCTTATTGTGAACGAACTCTCTTAAAAAACTCCCAAGTTCGAGAACTATTTAAAACCGTAAAAAAATTCGAGATAACGGCGTTCTGAAAATTTCAACCCTTAGAGATGACTGACATTAACGCCGAGCTTCGAGTACCAACTAGACCCCAAATGGGACCTATAAACCGAATTTCGTCAATTTTGGCTCATGGTAACTAAGAAAAGTGCGAAGTAACGCGTACGGTAGACGGACATTAATGTTTTCATTGCATTTTCGGATTCTACATACCTTGAAACGGAAACTATAAAATTTTGAGGGGAGTTAAAAATTTTTTTTCTTGCTCGATTCCAAAGGTTCAATATTGAAAATAATAAACTAAAAATCTACTGCATTTGCCCTACCTACTCCAGAAAAAATCCACCTAAATTTCAAACAACTTCAACGCCCACCTTTGTGATCTTACCCGAGGATGTGCGAGATAGAATTTTGGAGCTGAAGAGGACGTATGGAAGGTTAAGAACCAAGGACCTTGGCCCCTCTGAACAAGTGGACATATACTTCAGTGAACAACTTTCTGCGTCAACGAAGCATCTACTCTGGTTTGCTATGACAACGAAGGAAGCTGCTGGGTTCAAACACGCCTGGGCAAGATATGGGAAGGTCTACGTGCGCAAGACGACTCAAGTAAGCCTATTCTAATATCAAGTGCCTGAGACGTCCGGAAGACTGTCGCCATGACCAAGCCTGGACCTCCCGAAAATTAACTTCAATCCATTTTCCCGCGGATTTTATGATCATTTTCCTCTCCGCATTTGAAAAACGTGAGGGAGAAGTTGCTTTATGAACTAAGAAAACACCTAAAAGAAAAAGGAGATACGAAGAATCTGCTTGCTTACATCACATGGATACAACGCGTCGACTGGCCATTTCCAATCTGCCACGGGCTAGCCAATCAGAACCCAAGCCCGTACAACGTCACAGGCAAAAGCAAGACCCCCATTTCTCCGCCTCTATTTTGAAAGTCGTTCATAATAATACAATGAAGTTGGCATATTTTCCCGATTCAGTCCTATGATCGTCTATCTCACATTATAAACTAATGAGAACAAACGGTAACAGAATTCATGATAATTGCCCATTCAAAGACTTCTTGGCCCTTGCCTCTTAGTTCATCGGACGACCGTTAGCTGCATATTATATTATCATACAGAACTCCAGGAACATAATCTTCAATGTGTATACCAACCTGCTCTCATTCACTGAGTACGTACATGGGAACTTTCCTGGACAGGGGCGTCCAGGTGGACGTAATTTCAACTGATTTCGCAAAAGCGTTTGATAAGATTTCTCATGCTCACATTCTGGCATTGCTGGAGTCCCTGGGTGTCTTTGGTTCTTTGCATCAGTGGACTGCGAGCTTCCTTAATGAGAGGCGCCAGTGCGTCAGGCTCCGAGGTTTTGTCTCGGACCCCCTTCTTGGCCTCTTCAGGCGTGCCACAGGGTTCAAACATCGGGCCGTTGTTGTTCCTGTTGATGATCAACTCCGTGCAGGCTTTAATGGAGGATGTTGAGTATCTTGTGTTTGCGGATGACCTCAAGATTTTTTGCGCTGTTGAGAACCCTGGGGATTGCGATCCGACTTCAGTCTTGCTTGGACTCGCTCCTTGGTTGGTGTCCCACTAACAGCTTGAGCCTCAACCCGGTGAAATGCTCAGTTACCACCTTTAGCAGAAATCATCACACCTACGAACATCATTATCTCATCGGTGGAGTACATACCACTTATCAGAAAAGCGGTTAACCGTGACCTGGGTGTTCTTCTTGACTCCCACCTCGAGTTTTCCGCTCATATGGATGCAGTTTGTGGGCGTGCTTTGAGAGCTTTGGGCTACCTGAAGAGATGTGCACGTAATTTTACAGATGCTGACACCATCGTGTTGCTCTTCAAATGTCTCGTACTACCACTTTTGGATTATTGCAGCATACTTTGGTTGCCGCACTATGCAGTTCATATCAATCACCTCAAGAGGATTCAAAGGAGGTTCCTTCGTTTCTTGGCATACAGGACTCGAATACCTCGTGACCAGGTTGATTGTCAGGCGTTGATGGTGGCGCATGGTCTGGAGTCACTTGAGGTTAGAAGGAGGATCACCGATCTTTCCTTATTTACAGACTTGTCCGTGGGGAAATCTCCTGTCCTCTGTTTCTGTCACAGGTGGGCTTGTCGGTGCCTGTATACCCGGTGAGATCGCAGCAGCTATTTGCGGTTCCATTCGCCGATAGGAACTACCTGTTCCATCACCCCATGCTTCGCCTGCCAAGGATGGCCAATGCTTTGATCGACGGTGCGGGCCTCGACTTCTTCACGTGCTCCTTGGGTCAACTCAAATCCGCGGGTCGAGGTCTGTACGCATGAGTGCTTTTCCTGCTTCTACATCCACCTACTGCTCCACCAATTTGCCACCCCATAAACCTTCCACAATACTTCAGTAGTTCAGTGTTACTGCTACCACCAATATGCCACCCCACGAACCTGCTTCACCATGTAATCCAAATATTCTTTTATCTTTCTTTAACAGTAAATATTTGTATATAAACTGTGAGCCCTGCGGTGGCAACCTTCCAGTTACGCAGATTATGTTATTGTAATTGGCACAGCTGCGCCGTTTAATTTAATAAATAAATGTGGTTCGCTCATATAAAGACCCCGATACTTCAATCCCCGGTACATCGTACGAAATATTCCTTGTAGCAGTACACAATACGTATGTGGAGCTCTGGTTTTACTCGACTACCTCATCAGGTTGCCCCTAAATTGACACCGACAGTAAGGTTCACTATTATAGCTCAATGGCTCCCGGGTGTTCATCACTACAACGCCGATTGTGCTCTTCAAATCGTTAGCTAACACCCGTAGATCCCGTCATACATCTCAAAGTTCTGAACATATTCGCAGTGACCGCATCTAGAAATGCCGCTTGATCCGGGTAAGCCATTCCGAAAAGAAGTGACTGAAGACATGCAGGACCCAACTCCCAACAGTTTCTAGGGAGTTTTGCAATCTCTCAGCTCCCAAAAGGAGCACAAACAGTGAGTTTTGAAACTGAACCCACAGCTGGTTGTTATTCAGTAAAAAATGTAGGCACATATTAAATAGAGAGTTTTTGCAACACACTCATGACGAAACGAAACGGAAAACGACACCGAAACGGAAATGGCGGATAGGGCGACCGAAGTCAGATGCTAACCTTTTTCGGTTCAGTTTTCGTTCAGTTTTGGCGTCTACCGGCTGGTGGAGTCACGCTAACGTTATGTTAACCTCTCTTTCATCCATTTTACTCCATGGTTAAATACAAATCTATGTCCACACATGGCGTCAAGTCTGCCAAGACGCCAAGAAGCAGCTGTGAATACGACGCTCGACATTTTCAGTTTCCAAGGAAAACAGAAGAAGGTAGGTAGCGTTATACAGATGTAAGGTTAAATTACGTTTCGTCATCTCAACACGACGAAAGCTGACACCGCGAGATCCCGGTATTTTTCGTCGTCACGGTTCGTCAAACTTTTCGGTGTCTTAAGTGCGCATGCGCAGCACTGCTTTCGTTTCGTTCGTTTCGTCGTGAGTGTGTTGCAAAAACTCTCTAATATTATACCTCAAGTATGTGATGGCATACAACTAAGCGTAAGTCATAAATAATGATGAGTTGAAGTTTCATTTTTTATCCATAAATCACTAGCACACTGAGGTACGATGTAATAAATAAGAGTATAAAATGAAACATTCGTGTCAAAATATTCAAGTAAGATGGCATGACAAGGCGTGTAAATGGGATAAATAACTTGCAGCTGTTAGGAGGGGGTGTGAATGTAGCCTGCCCAAAGCAGCACCTGCTCCCCCTCCCACTCACACTTAGAACAATATGAAAACAGAATTGATCTAGTTAATTCAAGTCAATAGAAACGAACAATTCATCTACTTGAAGAGGAAGAGAAACTGAGTGCCTACAAAATTGAGCAATTGGGTTTTTATGAACACATACGTCATTCAGAAGAACAATGGCACGTTATTGGTTATAAGAGTAGCAAAAATTCAACTTACGAGATCGGCTCCTCTTTGAGGAATGTTCAATTTGGAAGCTGGTGTGTGAATAATGCAGTTGTAAGGGTCGAGAGCAGGGTCAAAAGGGCCTTTGTCGTCGAGGGTTTCGGTGGAATGGATCTGACCGCAGACGTAGCAAGTGACAAAGGGCTCGTCCTCTGGGAACAGGAGAACCTGCCTGCAACAATCATCTCCGCAGGTTCCTCTCCACATTTCAACATGCACCGAGATCCGCTACCTTCTGCGAAACAACGGAGAAGGACCCCGGAATTAACTAAGGAAACGGTCTTGGAAGGCGGACGGGAAAAAAAACGATAAAAATACAGATCAATAAGGAGAAGATCAAACCATAATCACTAAACCTGAAAACAAAATGGTGTCTCTCCGAACTTGATGGGTGATACCTTCACTGAAACTCCGTTCACGACAGTCAAACAAAGGATTATTCCAGAATGAATCTATAGTTGAATGAAATAAGAATTGTATACAATACAATACGACGGAGCAAACCACTTAAGGGAAACCTCGTACGCGGATAGATGGACGGTAATTATTACATAGCACGGCACTGGGTTCTACGGATTCTCAAGCTATAAATGACATTGTGGCGATCACTAACTGCTTCAAACCGTGGAAATTTTCAGTTCTTCATGTCCGCACGATATCGTTGACCGGTCGAACAGCGCAAAAGTGTTTAGAAAATACAAAGAAACTAAGGAAGTTGTATAAAAAAACAAACACTCTGGAATTCTGGCCTGTTGAAGTGAAAGAACTCGGAACTAGAAACCAACATGGGGTGGCCAAACATTCCCTTGAACAGCTGGCTTACAACTTACAAGGAGCCAACTTCTCGGAAAAATTATGTACTTTTCGAAACTATTAATTTTTTTCTAGTTCTTGTTTGTCAAATAATACATATAAAATTTGGGTTTTGTGAATAATGAAATAAAACGAAAAATTTAGTTGGTACTCACTACTCAGTTACCAAAAGTACGAAAGAAAAGTAGAACGGAATATGGATCATAACCTACAAAAGCATCCATGTGGACCGCCTTGTAAGCCTCTTCTTCCATGGCCTTTATTTTTTTTACAACCTATGGTTTCAAAATAATATTAATCATGTTTTTTCACTCATCATGATGTATGATCTGGGTATTCATTCTTGCTGAAGATTAGCATACATGATGTGCGAGCAAGTACCTACCATTAATTCCCTGAATTGAAAGAGGCTTTTGCTTTTTACTACATGGTATTCATGTGCTCATAATGCTCTAACTCTAAAATACGCAAGTTTCGGAGATAAATTAATGAGGTTTAGCATTTTAAATTAAGGTAACTTACCTAGGTACCTAATAATTCTATTTCTCTTCAAGATAGTTACTTAAACTTAACTATTTATAATTTATTCGTCCCAGGTGGCTCATAATTTCTAGGGTGGGTACCTGCCAAAATAATATTCCCAGAAAACTAGATCACATTGGACAAATTAGATAAGTATATAGACACCTGAGAGGAAGAAGGGCCAATATATTTTTCCGGTTCTAGGAAGCGAAAAATGGCCAAACTCGCCGATTGGCCTTTCTTCCTCTTAGAGATTCTCCAAAGATTTCCGTCTCAAAGGGCACCTTCTTTCTCATTTTTATTAATTTTTAGAGTAATACAAACTGAGAAAACTTTGTAGATTCTTGTAGCCTATAGATTTTTACAAGGGATTATGAAAAAACAAGTAAAACTCAAAATGGGAATTAATAACAGCGGTCAGAAGCCTAAAAATGGGTGGGAAAAAATCAGATTGGCCCTTCTTCCCCACAGGTGTCGATATCCTCATTGCCTTAGCCAACTCCGCCCTCTGTGGTTTATTAAAAGGGGCTAGGAATGGGGGGGTAGACTCGTTGCTTTACTCTACATTTCAAAATCTGCGAGATCAACATTTAATTTCATGTGTGTTACATAGGTATGCACAAAGAAATAGTTTCCTAATTAAGTTAAATGCTTTATTTAAATACCTGCGTTAAACATTCAGGTAATTAATTACCCACCCATCAATATGTCAGTAGGTAGGTATTTTAGGAATTAGTTCATTAATCAGTAAGGGTACAGGCATTTTAATCACTTTTTAATTTTTATAATCAAATTTTAATCAATTTTATTGGGAAGTTTTGCACACTTGAGACTGCATCAGGATCCAATATTTCCTTCCGCATTTAGCATCATGACTGCTGGTTACGATTCTTCTGAGCAATCCTTTTCTTAATGACAGGATTGAGAAAAGGACAGGACAGGATTCTTCTGTACTTACTTGAACGTGTCGTTAGTTTGAATAAATTAATCTTATAATAAAAATCATTGTTGGAGATAGGCAATATCTTGTGGGCTATCTTTGAAGGCGTCCCTTGGTACACCTATCACGTAAACTCTTGATTGCCTATCACGATCTTGTCCAAGGATCACTAACCCCAAAATACCACAATCGAATTTGTTCCGTGTACCAATTTCAATAGGGTTGTCATTCACTTTTCACTCGTACTTGTAATGCCAACTAGTGTCACTCATGGCTTTGAGAAACTCGTCAAACTTGAGCCCTTTGGAAACATGAACGCAGGGTAGTTCGAATCTCAGGAGGTCCCTCAGGTTTCTTTTGTCGTCGTCAAAAAATATCATATCACAGTAATCTAAACCAGTCTTTTTCTTTATCCTGTGAACAGTAAAAAATGCTTGGGTATATTTGAAACAGGTTAACAAAATCCTGTTTGAAATATGATTTTCCCTAACTATGCACAATTCTTTTCGAGCGAGACAAAAAGTACCAACAAGGCAACTTACTGCATGAAATGCAGGACTTTCGAAGTTGGATACACTTCAACAGGCCAGAACCGGTCTCTTATTTCGAAGAGATTCAAGAGGAGAAGTGCACCCGCGATATTGGTGATTCTGGAAGCCAGACCGACTTGAACGTTATTGCTCTTTAACCATGAAAGAATTGCATGCACGTCAGGGTATAGAATGCACTCATGGCCTCTACAATCAACGATTTTACCATCCCTGAAATGAAGACAAATCACTTTTTAGACAAAAAGTGGTGGGTAGGTACCTTACTGCTACACTGTGAAGCAGTGGTGGGCAAAAATTAGCTATAGCTAATGGCTAAAAGCTAAATCAGCTGGAATTTAGCTTAACTAACAGCTAAATTTTTAGCTATTAGCTGTTGTGGGACAGCTAAATTTTACAGCTAAATTAGGTGTTAGTTGAAATGTACAGCTAATAACTTGGTATAAAACCTTAGTATAAAACCTTAGCTAATAACAGCTAATAACTTATAAAGTTAGCTGTTGGTGGCAGCTAATAGCTTTAGCTGTAGCTGTCAGTCGATAGTTAATTTTTTCTTAAAAAATCGTATTCGTCCTCACAAACAGCTAGTAGCTAACAGTTTTAGTTTCAGCTAATAAGTACATGAGCTTTAAAACTTTTTTGAACGAATTTAATAGCTTTGGCAATTTTACCATTTTGAACAATTTCTGACTTTTTTGACCAAGTCCAGTAAATTTTCTCTGGTAAAAAGTGAATACTTCTGTTATTTGCTGTTATTATTTCTCATTAAAATATGAATAAGATCACCTTTTTGGAAAACGAAAATTGTTGGTAAAATACAAAAAACATAGGTACTCAACAGTAACGCAAAACATCTGAGGGAGCAAATTTTTCAATAAATTATAACAACAAATTAAAATTTTGTGTTGGTCAAATATATTCTCGTTATGAAAGATACGTTAATCCGAAAAATCTATCAGTAGAAGTCCCAGAGAAGAGACGTCCAGGGAGCCCCAGGAACTCAGGGGTGGCCAACATTAGTGCATATTACCAGAGAAAATTTACTGAACTTGGTCAAAAAAGTAAGAAATTGTTCAAAATTATAACATGGTCAAAACTATTAAATTCGATCAAAAAACGTGGTAAAGTTAACTTATTAGCTAAAACTACAACTGTTAGCTACTAGCTGTTTGTGAGGAGAAATACGATTTTTAAAGAGAAAGTTAGCTGTTAGCTATAAGCTGCAAACCAATTTTTTAATAGCTAAAGTTATTACCTGCACATTTCAACTAAGAGCTAATTTAGCTGTCCCTCAACAGCTAATTTAGTTACAGCTAAAAAAACTGTACAAGCTAATTTAGCTATCAGTTAAAATTTTAGCTAGCTAGTCACTTAGTTAGCTGATGCACAACACTGCTATGAAGTAATAGATTGGTACATGAGGAGGTCCGAACCGACTTGTAGCCTACCTATTGCCGTGCAAAACCGACGATCAATGGGCAAAATCGACGTCTCAAAGGAGGGCGTCAGAGCAAACCCGACTTTATCCACTGGCAGGTTTGGGCCGAAACCGACTTTCCCCAATCCGAGAGCAGTATCACTGTTGCGGTTAGAAAAGGTTATAAAAGTTTGACGTTCAGGTACCTATTGAAGAAACGCTTCTGTTAACTGTCTGTTTTTAATAATTGGGAGAGGGAGGTGAGAGCAGCGAATTTGAGTTTAAAGCAAAAAACACTGCGGTTCTTGTCACATGGGTTATTATTCTATTGGACATACCAACAAAACTTTTGCTGTTCATTTATTGTTTATTTCATGTGCAATAACTGAAATAGCTACTTATTTGTGATGATGTCTCCACCAATTTTTGCCCCCCAAAACACGAATTAGGCTCCTGTTTTTGACAAATTATCATCGATAATTTGATAGTGCCACTTAATTGTCTTGATCCACCTATTAATACTACTTCTAATGTTATTATACGCATTTATGGTGATTTCACACAAGTTCCCAAGTTTTCGACTCATAAAAATTGAATTTTGGGAGATGAACCTTCGTTACAACCTCAATTCTTCACACTTTGGTCAAAATCAACTTCATATTCGATTTTCTCGCCCTAAAAAACATGGAAAACGATAGGTACCTCACAAGCTCATGTTAACTAAAACCTCGAAAACCCCTATTTAAAAAAAATATTTCACCCCTGGGTGTATTCCTATCGGGCTGCCGAGCTTCTGAGCACAACTAGGACCCAAATGGAGCCTGTGTGCGAAAGAATGACGATTTTAGTCAAACACTTAAGGTAAATTTGAGGCTGAAACTGTGTTAAAACCTCAATTCTTTGCTCGTTCGTCAAAACTGACTTCATATTCGGTCTCCTTGCCCTGAAAAACATGGAAAACGATACCTCACAAGCTCATGTCACTAGAACACCAAACACACCCATTTTTACTCCAAACTTTCACCCACAACACCCTTGGGTATGCTCCGATCGTGCTACAAAGTTTCGGGGACCCATGACTGGGATGCCGTGGCCAATGTAGGAGCTAGAGAGTGTGGAATAATAGTTGACACCTACACTTTATATATTATCACTGTGCTGTTTTCCATATGAACGTAGCTTTTTCAATAACTTCTACGTCTTTTCATAATTATTCATACGTGTAATTTCGAATTGAATAAAGCCTTTAATAATGTTCCTTTAAACTAAAAGGTTTACTTCATAACAGAGAGAAACATGAAAAATATGACAGGGCTGCGGAGTACAGACAGGGTCATTCACTCCCTTAAAATATGCTCGAGCGACGGAGTACTGCACAGGGAATAATAGGTACTGTGTATTCCTAAAGCGAATGGCCCTCACTCTATCGACGAAGTGGTCGTTACCGTATTGACAAGTTCTGGGGCGGGAAAGTGTGAGGACGCAGTTCTCTATGACATGGACAGTTTCACTTCGACTGAGAGGATCGCGAACCTGCATGCGGTGTCTTGGCCTGGAGGATGGAGCAGGAGTAAACCCCCTGTGGTAGAAGAGGAAAAAACCAAGTCCATGCACTGTACGGTCATCTCTGCTAAACCTGTCTTTCCCCATTTTAAGATCCGACCTACCAATGGATCATTTACACTGTAGCTTCAAAACTTGAAAAATGTTCTTCGTTACTACCCAACATTCTGATTTGTGTGAGAAAGTCAGTTCTGCACCAGACTTCCTCACATAATATAGATAATGAAAAAACTCACTTGATTTTAAACGGGAACATCATTCTATCAACATGGAGTTGCCATAAGGTATGATCTGAAACAAGCAATGCCACCTACTCAAGTTTTCATACAACAGTTATCAAAAAATAGAAAAATGGCCGCCAAGATCAAGTTCTGATACAGCTGTTCGAGATAAGACTATGGTGCCGTGTGAAGGAAGAACGACTCAACTCAGAATTATTGAGTTTTCAGAAATCAGCTTGGAAGTTTTCTGACGAAAACTCCCTATAGGTTCACTACAGGGCATTCCTGCAGCCCCCTTTTTTTCCAAATGTCCAATCATGTTCAACTTGATCGATAGTTGTCAAAAAATACTCCAAACACACGTTTTTTCAATCGATTTATTGCAGTTGAGTCGAATATAGATTATTCATGGTTGATTTTTGAACTGTTTGTGGAGTAAAAACAACTCAAATCCCCTTTGAGTCCAACGGTTTGGACCCCGATCCTGAAGCCAACGGTTTGGAGGAAAAACGACTCAACGGCGTTTTCAGCTATTCGAGTCGTTTTTCCTCAACAAATAAATAACAAAACTCGCAAGTATAGGGTGTTTCAATCGAGGCGTTGAGATGTTTTTACTATTTAAAAAAAAAAAAAAAAAAAAAAAAAAAACAGAGTTGAGACGTTTTTCCTCAAAATTAAGCAATTTCCAGATTTCATCCCTAACAATTTCAACCCCTTCCGAGTCGAATTTTGGAATTTCGATTTGACCATCAAAAAGGTGGGGTTGAAATTAGGGGGGTTACGTGAAAATCCCATTTTCGACAATTTTTGAGTTGAGTCGTTCTTCCTTCACACGGCAGTATGGACGTCCTAATTGGAGACAGGTCAACAAACCAAAAATACTTTGGTAACAGTATTTATTTCAGGTCCATAAAACAATAAAGCATGCTCTGCGTGGTTATTGTTTTCATAAATCATCATTGTCTAGTAAAAATAATGTAAAGCTCAAGTCACAGCGGTAGCACAGACAGTATGGTTGATTACTGAAGGTGAAAATTGAATCTTTCATTTAGCGAATTCATCTAGACCTCTTTGTAGTTCTTGCATGGTCATTCCTCTCTCCACGAGGATGGACGTTACTTTGAGGCGTTGCAAGTCCACAATATTCCTGTGTTCATCGTCGAAAAACAGCATTTCTTCGAATGGGATCCCAGAAGATTTCTTGAAGCTAAATATGTGAAAATTTCAATTCGGAATTAATCAAAGATCATCAACAAAACTTGATATTTATTTATACAGGGTAAACCTGCAGACAACTTGATATTTATTTATACAGGGTAAACCTGCAGACAATGGCTCCCAAATGACCAGCACAGACTTTTCGGGCGAGGGAGAAGGTATACAGAAATGTACTGCACTTGTACTAATTTACTGCAAATGTTTGTCTAGTAAATTGGTCCAAAAATACTCAAGCAATTCTCGAAACCACGTGAAAAATTAATTAACCTCTCGAAATGAGTTATTTTGCAACCGGGGTATATCTCTTTTTGCCAGAAATACTTGTCCCAATCAAAGAGGTGAATGAGCTGATTGGCTCCCTCAATCTCCGACGTCCTGGAAGCGACTCCAATGGGAATGTTCAGATTTTTAAGAGTCTTAAGAATTTCGGGGACGTCTGGGTAGAACTTGATTTTCTTCCCTCCTGTGTCGACGACGCTGTCCCTGTGGAAGAGTCATAAAAAGACTGAGCCAAGACAATAATCACAGGGAAGCAAAAATGAACAAGGCTACAAATTATAATCTCTACGACAGGGCAAACAAGAAAAGACCAGCGTCATTTTGAGATCAATCAGGTCCATTAAAAACATACGACCCATGTAAAGCACATGGTAGAGAGCCAAAACAAGCACATTTTCTTACTGACAGAAAAAAAAACGAATCAAATTTTGAAATGTCACCACCAGTCAACCTGTTACCGTTCAACTCGGACCACTTGGACGTACTAGTGCCCTGTCCCTAATAGTCAGCTGTCTGGTAAGAAGTTCGTACAATTTATAGCTCTATAAAACATTCTGTTCAGGCATCGCTACTTGATTACTGAGTTTACGTGGGTTATCTAATAGCATAACGCTTTATTAGCACCAACTGGATCAACCTCGCACACAACTCAGCTAGTACGGAACCATACATCAATGATGATGGAGGATACTTACTTCACTTTCCTGAATGGTGGAGTAACGTGCGTGTCGACCCAGAATGGCCACAGGGTGTAGTCTGCAGGACAGAGACAACTCTTCTAAGCACTCAAAATTGACACTTAAAAGGACTTGACTGGAGTATTTTTGTTTTCAATTAATTGCTGCCAGGGTATTTTGAGAAACATTTCAAGTAACTGTAGCTCCTAAGCCTGTAGCTTTACTGACTTCTGAAATCTTGCTTTGATTACTATTATAACTCAATGAGGAATAGACTTGTTTTTGCTGAAGAACATAAAAGTTCGGTAAATGTTGATTTAAAAAAAAATTATGAATTTTCTAAAAAACGTAATTATGACGTCCACTGGTATTGCATCACCTGACTGGGGTCTGTTTCTGCCAACTTGACATGACCGACAACAGCAAACGTAGGGCATGTTCGGACAAGCAGTCCTGAACCGTTCGTAACTGACCACACCCACTTTTTGCTGTTCGGACAGCATCAGAACTGGTTCCGAAAGATTCTGAACTAAATGTTCGATGTTCGGACATAGTAGTTCGTAACCATTCAGAACCAGTTTGAGAGGTTCGGGATTTTCTTCAGAACTTGCAGTTCGAGACATGTGCAGCAGACGTTTTCACTCATATAACCTTACTATAACCTTACTACACGCTACCTGTGGCATCTGCTATCATTTTGTTTTCTTATTGCTTGTGTTGTTATTATGAAGTACTATAAGTATTCTACGGTTATTGCTATTGTTTAGAAGTAGAAGTTTGCCTGTTTACCTACCATTCAGTTGGATCATGAGGACTACTTGAAGACCTCGTGGTCAAGAAATATTTATTCTTCAAGTTCTAGTGACAGTGAAGAGGATAATGAGATTAGTGATCCACAATTCAGTGATTTGGACGACGAACTCGTTTTTCACACATAAACCTATATTCTTATTTTATATTTTTATGTACTGTTGTTGGTACCTACTTGTTGATAGTACGTTCATGATGTTGGCATTAAATGCTTTTGGATATCAATAAAATATCTGATCACTTTGCTTGTACTTTGTTTCCCAATACACTTGACTACATTCTTGAGATTGTACTGTTGTTGAATAAGACTGGTTAATTTCAAGGAAAATGCCTTGAAAAATTATGTTGTTCATTACAGTCTTACCGTGAATTGACTACCTAACTAAGGTAGAGATAGGTAGGTATCTAACCTAGTAAGATTAGGTAATTCAGTCCCCAGCTGAATCTCCTAAACAAAACTTGCCCACCTGTTGAAAGGTACCTACCTAATAAGAATTCATAGTGGTTTATTATTTTCAATAAAATCAACCAATATTTCGAGAATTATGACGTTTTTAATCAAAATGTTGCCCAAAAATCTGGGATATAAAGTTCAAGGTGGCTCTAAACGACCAGCAACTAATCCCACAAAAACGTTGAAAAACCCATTTAAAAAAAAAAACTTAGATATTGATAGGATACTTCAGGTAAAAGCACTGGTAGTGGGCACAGTTAAGGAAATTGTCTACGTTTTTCATGAATTTCAGTGTTTCGTTTTTTTAAATTGCTTTTTTTGTAGCTCAGAAGAAGGGATAGGGTTATGACTGCCTGGACTCGGGAGTTGATATTCTGTTTATCAGTTCCGAACTAGTTCAAAAAGCGTTTGGACGGACAGAGTAAGAACTAAAAGTTTGGACGGTGCTCCCTTTTCAGTTCTATTCGTAACTGGTTCGATTCCGAACTGGTTCAGAACTGCTTGTCCGAACATACCATTACCATAACTTCTCGCTGCAATGTCACCTCCACACGGGGTTATCATGAGAGCAGTTTTTTTTCTTTAGTTGACACGACCTTTGTAATTTTGAAATGATCTTTTTTGTAAATCAAGAGGTATTTGATCGAATTTCGACAACCTCATTCGGTAACCTACCTACTACAAGTAGGTAGGTTACTCTCATTCAGACCCACGGGTCTGAAATTGGCTGATTTTATACTCGAATCGTTCCTATGCTGTTGACTGATAGGCAAATTCCAATTGGTCGAGGAAAGTAACGGCAATTTACTTGGTTTCCATCATCACATCTTAACGAATTGTTGAAAAAATAACTATGAATGATAATAACAATAACAATAATAATACTTTCATTTCCAAAATAGGAACTGCGTTCCCACCAAGCATTGCAATATCATAAAAATTACAACAAAGGTACCTATTTCAATTATAAAATAAAAATGACCTTAAACTAGCACAGGAAATAAAATAAGCAGATTACGAGATGGCGAAGGAAGATGAAAGGGGTAGAGATGAAAAAGTAGAAATGAAGAAGGTAGCGATAAGGAAGATGAAGATGAAGAGAGGAAGGGATGAAGATTGCTCATGCTCCGAAACTTGCTCCCAGTGCAGAGATGAAAGTACCGAGTGATGGGCCAATTGGCAGGCCGTTCCACATCCTTGCCCCCACCACCCTTACAGAGTCAGAATAAGCTTTACTTCTCGCATGGACTCACTCTAACACCACCAACCGAGAAGAAGGGCCGCAGTTAAATAGATTTTGGAGATAAGTAGGAGCAGATGAATTAAGAGTTAATAGTTTCAACAATGAAACAATAAAAGCGAATTTTGATATAGTCAGCTATTCCACAGCCCAATACACGATTTATGTAAGGAGAGACTGGACCCGCAGTTTCAAATAAAATATGTAACGCACACAAAAATTATAAGCAACGTCTAGCCTTCTTAACGACGCACCTGTGGAGCGAATAAAAAGGGTATCACCATAGATGAAAACAGGGAGCAATAGAGACAACACCAACGCCATCCCAAGTCTTTCGGGAGTACAGTAGGCTAATATTCTGAGCGAGTGGAGAGAACTATATAGTTTCTGGCATATAACCTAGAAACCTGACCAACTTAAATCAAATGATAGGATAACACCTAGATCTTTAACGGATGTGGAATACTGGATAGGTATAGAGTTAAACAGTAAGGGAGGGGTACTTTTAGTGCCGATAGGTTTAGTACAGCAGATCATGGCCTGGGATTTAGTGGGATTAAAATGGAGCATAATTCTCCTCTGCCCAGCGATGAATAGCGCTTAGGTCTTCATTCATCCTGGCAATACCCTCAGTCAGTGTGTCCGGGTGGCAACACAAGAAGATCTGTAGCTATGTCGTCCACGAACTGGTGCGACCATGAATACCTCAGACAACCACCGAAGTCGTTCACGTATAGTGAAAAAAGTCTAGGGTCAGAGACTGATCCTTGAGGGACGCCTCGACGCAAAGGAAGGCTAGAAGAAACCTTGGAGGCACAACCGACAGACTGGGATCGACCAGGCAGAAAAGACAGTAGCAACCTACACGCAGACGAGCTTAATTTAAAATTATCTCAACATTTACATACATGACTGTATATGTGCCAATGTGCCAACCCAAAATAGGTTGCTCTTGGTTTTCCTTAAAAAAAAAAAAAAAAAAAAAAAAAAAAAAAAAAAAAAAAAAACTTTAGACTGGGGCTACATGTCTGACTGCCCTGCTAGCGTCATGTGATCAACTCTCCTCTCAAGATCAGAATTTGTTTATGATCATTTCACACAAGCCTTTCCAATGCCTCACCGCCATGGATTGGGATATGAAACTACAACAGACCTCAGTCGCCGTCCCAACCCCCAAGAAACAGATCGCTAACCGACTCCGCTCCTCACCCCAACTGGAAGTCAAATTGTAGGTAAGTTTAATGTCCACTGCATACTCACCTAAATCAAAAACGACCAGCTTTGGCAACTTCCTTGGAAGGTTCACCATTACTGTTATTCGGCACTAAGGCTGAAGGTATTCCAGCTCCACACAATACTGCAACGTCTGAAACGAAAAACGTAAGACGTGTGAATTATGTCATAAAACCGTAAGATGATGTCATACTATAAAACGCTGCAAAGTCACATGGGTTTATTATTCTATTGGAATCATGGATTATCCTACAGGAATGCTGGAAATACATTTATGGTTTCTTTCATGTGAAATAATTGAAATAGCTATTTTTTATGGTTTCCACCAATTTTGGCCCCCCAAAAACACGAATTAGGCTCCTATTTTTGACAAATTATCTTTGATCATTGATTGTGCCATTTAGTGCTACTTCTAGTGCTGTTACAAGTTTATGGTGATTGCAGACAATTTCCCAGGTTTTTGACCTGAACCTTCGTTACGACCTAAATTCTTCACTCTTCGGCCAAAATCGACTTCATACTCCTAAAAAACATTGAAAACGATACTTCAAGCTCATGTTACTAAAACACCAAAAAACCCAATTTTTCGCCCATAACACCCTTGTGTTGGGTATATTCCGATCGGGCTGCAAAGTTTCGGGAACCAGTGTGCGAAGAACGACGTTTCATGACCGAAATTAAAGTAGACACGGATGATATACGGCAGATAGACATTGCATTTTTAGAATCTCCGCACCTTGAAACGTAAAAGAAACAATTTTGAGGGTGATATAAAAAATTTTTTGCAAAGAGAATACATAGGTACCTAATCTGTATTATTCACAGAATAATAAACCAATAAGACGAGTGGAAATACGGGCAATTTTTCCTGCCATGCTCTGCACCTACCTTAGTTTTGCCATTCAGGCCAACACACATTTCTGTTCTTACAGTGTTTTAATACCTACAGAAAATCTCTACCTACCTATGCATGCTCCAGCGCCATGCCTCTCTCCTGCCTTTCTCGGCACTCCGTTTTACGATAAACCTAGTAGTGCGAACCTAGCACCATTCTACGGTTACTAAGTCTTGCTGGAATTGTGGAGGTCAAAAGTGATAACTTCCTTTAACTTTGACGATTAGTCAGACCTATCAATAGAACTCTACACACACAGAGTAGGTAGGTAGGTACCAACTAGGCTCCGTACCTACATGAGCTACCAAATTAATGAATAACTGTCACACAACTACGTAAATAACTCAAGGCCCAAAGGACTGAATGTATAAGTATTATAGGTAAACCTATACACCTATGACGTATTCAACTAAGTAGAAAAAAGTAGTCGTGTCTGAATTATGGTATAAGTATAGATGGTACCTACCAAAACCCGTATAAATATTGATGTTGAGTTGTATGAGGACCACAGAGTTACAAACCTTCAACTAATGGGAAATGCCGAACTGTCTGTCTGTCTTCTCTTCCTCTGACCGTGGTCAAGCCGCGTGGTCACTGGTTATGTTCTTCGATCCTTATGGGTTCTTTGTTCAATCCTCTCTTCAAGTTTTCTTCAGTGATTCACCCTCTCTACCTATTCGCTCTGTCAGCCCTTTATGTTGGTGTTTGCGCTCTATGTAAATCTTCACCCTACTGTCTATCAGATTGGAGCACCGCACTCTATGAGAACACCCTGTAAACTTGTCAGTTTGTCCACATCCTCAAGTGCCAATTTCAAGAACTCATGTATCTGGGTAGAGCCGTCAAGGACATTTTTTATGACATTGAGATATTTGGTGCACTCGGTTAAGGTATGTGAAACCGTTTGTGCAACCCCTGCATTGCATTGGTTACAGAGTGGGCTTTGAGTAGGCTTCATGCGGTGTTTGAATAGGTTGTTATTGGCATGCCCAGATAGTATACGATTTATGTCAGTAATTTGCCTGTTGGTGATGTCTCTGTGGTTATAGTACCACGGCTTTACGGCAGGAATGCTATATATGGCTCTGGTCCATTCCCCAGTTCCACCCCCCAGCTCATAACTCCCAACCCATTCCCCTCTCAATCTGCTCCGCATTTCATTGGCACAGTCGACGTATGCGGTCCTGAGCCCTGTAGGCATTTGATCTGACCGTTTTACCTGGTTGGCGAGGGAGTCTGCCTTTTCATTTCCTGTCAATCCTATGTGTGAAGGTACAAACTGGAGACGGAGTGTGTATCCCTCGTCAAGCCTTCGTTGGAGCTGTTGAATCAGACGTAAGAGGCATACAGGAGGCAGGTCACCCTGTTTTAAATTGGCAATGGCTTGTAGAGCGGATTTTGAGTCTGTAAGGATGACAAGTCTTTCCTTCTTGTCATGAGCAGAAGCATGCGATAAAGCTAATGTTAGGCCCTCCAGCTCAGCCTGATAGCTAGTGGAAACTGGGTGGAGCTTCACTCCGCGACCCAAGTTATGCGACCCACACCACATTGCTCCAGCCACACCCTCCACACCTCTGGCACCATCTGTGTATATTTGTGTAAAATTCGGGTATTTGGATACAAGATATTCTCTAGTTTTGCACAGATGTTCCACTGGTGTTCCTTCACCTTTTTTTATTCCTGGAATTGACGACGTGACCAGTGACCCCCAACCTCCACTCGGCACCATGATTTTTAGTTGCTGTTCATTTGGGAGAAACATTTTCATTTCTTCAGCAAAGACCTTCATGCTTTGAATACTAACTTGGAGCCGATGGTATTTGTTGCTGTATCGGTAGTACAAATTTGTTTGGAGTTCGTTCAGTTCCTGCCTAGCTAGCATGTTATTGATGTATAAGTTTACATACTGGAGATATACTGCATGACGTGCTTGAAACTCCATTGGCAGAACGCCAGTTATAGCATGAATTGCGGTTACAGATGTAGTCCTGACCATACCAGTTATTCTTCGAAGAGCAGCATTTTGCGAGCATTGCAGGTGTTTAACAGCATTCGATGACTGATTGAGATAGATGAAGGCCCCATAATTGATTTTAGGGAGAATGACAGACTTGTACAGAGTCATTTGGTCGTCTGGATGGTTTCCCCACCTGGTTCCCTTCAAATATGCTAGAGCATCTATGTCCATTTTTACTCTTTGTTTAATGTATTTAACATGAGCACCCCAATTCAAATTATCATCGAATAACAAGCCCAGGTATCTGACGGTCTTCTTCTGTTCAATAACACCAGTGCTGCCCGAGATGGTCAAGATAAGATTACGGTCGTGTCTTAATGAGAAGTCAACAATGTTGGACTTTCCATAATTTATGTGGAGGTTCAGATTGTCCAGGCTGGCAGTGATGGAGTATAGGTCCGACTGCAGTCGGTCCAAATTTTCGTGAACCTTCTTGCCGGTAGCATACATGGCCATATCGTCCGCATATGTAATTATTTTTGTGAGATGAACTTCTCCTAGTAAGGTGGCAGAGTAGATGTTAAAAAGGATAGGCGAAAGGGTTGAGCCTTGATCCAATCCAACGTTGCTGTAGATGTAGTGTGCACCATCCGTATAGGTTTTACCTGTAAAGAATTTTGCTACCCAGTCGGCTAAATAGGTTGGGAAATTGAGCCGCACCATTTCCTTATGAAGTACATCTATTCGAACATGATTAAAAGCAGAGACTACATCCAAAAACAAAACTTGAGTGGACTCGCCATTGTTGTGACCACATATGATATCCTTAGTGAGAGTCAACAAGTTATTGTTGGTGCTGTGTCTTCTTCTGAAGCCGTGCATATTGGAAGGAAGCAAATTGTTAAGATGGATATGACGATCTATCCTGTTTTTTAGAATACCATTCAAGAGTTTGGCTACACAAGAAATAAGAGCCAAAGGCCGGATGTCTGCAGAGGTGAGATTAGATTTCTGGTTAGGATTTTTTTTGAGGTAGAGAATCTTGATATTTTTCCAATCAAGAATAGGAAGAGCATTTTTCAAGCAGGCGTTGTAGATTTCTATCAGAATTATTTTGGCTGCAGTGGGAAGATGATCAATCATTTTGTAGGTAATACCGTCTAAACCTGGGGCTGATTTTTTGTTGCACTTAGAGATGGCGCAGTTCAATTCATGCAAGGTGACTTGTTCGATATCATATGATTGCTGGTATGGAGGGCAGGGGGGAGTCGGCCTGGGGTCAGTGTTAGCGATTTTCATCAAGACGCTGGAACAAAGGTCTTGGTTGTGCAGTGGATCAATGCCAGATTGGGAAGTTTTGCTCCTATTGGCTCCAAATTTCTTTATTAAGCGCCATATGCTGGTGTCATCCGGATCTGTGGTACGCATCTCACTGCAAAATCTTTGCCAGCCTTCGTGTTTAGCCCTTTTGATGATCATTTTTGCCTCATTATCTAGACGTTGATAGACCCTGAAATAAGCAAGGGTCTTGTGCGTATTAAAATCATAAAGTGCATGTCTACGATGCAACACAGCAGCGCCACACTCATCTGTCCACCAGGGAGTATTACGTGAATATCGAGTAATATCTCCTTTTAATTTTGGTAGATGTTCATCAGAAGCGTGGTAAATAGCGTCAATAAGTAGTTTGTATTTTTTTTCATTGGTGAGAGGTCGACCATTGAGAACTGTTAGTTTTTCTAAGACTGCCTTGGTGTAAGATTCCCAATCTCCACCTTCCATCTTCCATTTTTTAGTGGAGTTTACCAGAGTGTGGTATTCATTCCTCACCTCAATTGAAATAGGAAGATGATCACTGCCTCGGGCGTCTTGAGTAACATTCCATGCCGTTATGAGAGAAGTGTCCTCGTCAGAAAGGGCTATGTCAGGTGAAGTGTTTCTCATACCCGGGCAGTTGACTCTGGTGGTGGATCCATCGTTAAGCAACGTGAGTCCATATTCCTGTATCATGTCGTACAGAAACAAGCCTCTTACATTGGGAATTGCTTGACTCCAGGCTTCATGATGTGCGTTCCAGTCTCCAGTGATAATGAAGTGTTTACCCCAGCAAAATCTAAATATTTTTTGAAAGCTAGCGGGAGGTAGATACTCATGTGACGCATAAATATTTATGATGTAGTAAGGTCCCATTCCTCCCAGATTTAGTTTTACTACTTGTGTTTCAAGTTCATCGTTCCCTAATTCAATATTCACATTTTCATAAGTAATATGGTTTTTGATGAGTGTTACTAGACCTCTCAATCCCCAGTATCCAGCATTATCTTTTCTTATCGTAGAATATCCATTTACGTTGAAAGCTTCATTTGGTTTCAATCGAGCTTCCTGGACTAGGAATATATCAACGTTTTCTGTGGCCATGAGCTCAATCTCACCTTTTTTATTTTTTATGTTGCGAGCATTCCAACTGATTATTTTTATGTTATGTTGAGTGACAAACTTTTTTGTACTATGTTCTGCAGTATTATTTACCATAGCAGGTCATAAGTGAATCGAATTGTTTACAAATTGCTCGCATCTGTGCCTGCATTCCAAGATCAGGCGTAAGTTTATCATTTGAAGTGGGTTCATTCAACAGTTGCATAATTGTTTTAATGAGAAGACAGGCATTTATCAGTAGACCATCTTTGGAGTTAATGTCATTTGTATCATAGTGGTCCAGTAAGTTCATATTAGTCTGGGCCAGGTCATGTGCAAAGTTGTTGAAAACCCCACTATTAGATTCTGAGAGCTTGCCACGTTGTGTGAGCGAAGCTTTGTTATTTGAATAATGCAGACGATCATTGTTGCTCTGTTGGGTACGGTAGAATGATTGCCATGGTGGTTTGAATGTATCATCTCCTGGACCAGACACCCTATTTTTACTCAAGGTGTTATGAGTGAATGTTTTGTGAGCCTTTTGACTCGACTTATATGATGGGTAATTGTATTGTGAGTCTCGACCAAACTTTCTTGAAGGTGTCCTGCAGACAGCAGCATATTCCATATTGGGGATGTCACCACTATCATAACCTGGTCCAGAACGATAGGCTAGGGGACGGTCCATATTGGACTGATACTGCAGCATTAGCTCCCGAAAAGTAATAGTTCTCTCCTGTAGCTCTATAGCCCGAGGTATTAAGAATTTTAGAATTGGACAAGTTTTACTGCCGATAGAATGATCAGGGGCACTACAGGCCAAGCATTTAACAGCCGACATATCGCATTGATGATGTGAAGAGGGGTTATTAGCAGCACAGATTTTGCAACGCGCATGGACAGCTCTACAGGTACTGGCCAGGTGGCCATATCTCGCGCACCTGTTGCATATTCTGATTTTTGGTATATATCGTTCAACACGGTAACGTTGACTAAGTATTGTAATATAGTCTCGGGACTGGGTACCATGGAAGTGGATTTTGAGAGCGTTTGTTTTGTCCAACGTACCAGATTTGGATGTGCATATATATTGTATCATATTAACGTCCCTGTTCTGTTGAGCATCAAATTGCTCAATCATATTGATATTTTTGTCAACTTTGATAACTCCAACATACTCGGATGTAGCAGAGGGGATGTTGACAAGAAATGTACTAATTACGTAACTGCTGCTCTTCACCAAGTCGTAGTCAGTTTTACTGTTGGTGGTTACAATAAATCTCTTTCTGCCAGTTTTCTTTATACCTAAATCGGTGAAATCGTGTACCATATTTTTTGCGAAATCCCTTTCAGTAGGACAATTGTCAGCCTTAGCATCCAAGACCAAGATATACTCGCCCTCATGTTGCGATGGGTATTCGCGCTCCCTCAGTTTCAATTGGAACTTGGAGATTACAGGGGGATCAGGGCCAGGCAAGTCAGCATCATTAGACTGAATAGTACTGACGGCTACATTAGACTGAGCAGTACTGGCAGCTAGGCACAATAGATCAAAGCCGTTCATACACCTTGTCCCAGCAGTTTCAATAGGGAGGTTGACCTGATTTGTTATTTTGTCACTAGATTGATTGGGCTCATGCTCAATTGTGACATTGTCAGCAGATCTCGAGTTGTCACTAATTGTTTCGAGTTGCGGAAATAAAGAGCCCAAATTCGCATCAATAGGTTCGGGTTGGGTAGTTATGAGAACAGGGGCTAGTAGTTCGGGTTCACAGAGGGAATTGTTATGTGATAGAGTAGCCATCAGTTTCCTTGTATTTTTCTTTGGTTGGCTGTTAGAGGGAGATACTTGACCTCTATAATAGCTAAGATGAGTGTCAGACCAAACCAAGAAAATGTAACTTGACGTAACAATGTGCCGAAGATTAAACAAGATCAAAGAATCATGCAGGGTGGCTACTCAAGCATCAAGAATAAGCGTCTGTAGCTACAGGTTCAATAAAGCTCCAAAGCAAAGGGCAAAGGCAATACTAACATGCGTGCATAAACAATTGTAAGCAGGGTGAGGTTAGCGCATTAAGTATCAAATGCGAATCCGTAAAATATCAGAGCGATCCAACATAAATAATATTCATTTTTCAGATAGAAAGATGGGCAATCAATAGACAGAAACGAATATAAGGATACGGAGCCTTCGCTCTCTCAAACACAAACTCAACTCGCCGCCAGTAACTTCTCAACTCGCGAATCACGTTTTTCAACAGAATCCGGGATGAGTCGGGACGTCGGGAGATGACAAAGAATTTGGATTCCGGAAATCTAATTCCCGTTCGTCGACATCAATTTTCAATTTCACAAGCAGGGATAAGCTATTCACTCACAAACAAACTAATTTGCTCAAAAACTCATAAAGCTCGACTCTAACACACGCGTTCCGTCTCAAACTCAGAATCCTGTCATTTTCCGGACACCAACCATTACAACACATACACATACATGCCGAACTCTATAAATTAATTCAAGGGAAACTAACAAACCTAAACACAATCCCAGCAACGAAGGAACAAACAGCCCAACACCTACAAGTTATCAAGCCTCTTTAGAAAACACATCTCCTGAAGACCTGATCAGCCTCTCAACCAGTTCGTTTAGATTATTGTTGTTGTTTATGTGGATCAACCAACATGCTTCAACCAACTCCCATCTTCTATGTCTTTCCTCTCTTTGTAGAATAACTTCCTCGTGTAAGTACTAAGAAAAGACAGAGAAATTCAGTGAAAATGGGTACAACATGATTGTGCGGATGACTAAATAAATAAATAAAAAGAGAAAAACACCGAGTTGACGAAAGCGAGCGAGAAAATCGTTTGCAGTGCAAATTTGAACCGGGGAGGAGAGTTTGACGAGTGGAGGACGAAATAATACATTGAGAAGTTTTCTTCTCTTCTGCCAGTGGATGCAGAATGTTGACATTGGATTTGGATCGGATATGTAAATAATGGACGTTTGATTAAGGTTTTTTTATATCGGTCTTGCCTACTTTTCTAATTTATTATGTAATTGGGGTTTGTATTTATTTTGCATTTTGTGTTCGATAAAAGAGTAAAACTTGTTTAGCAACAATGATATGGAGAGGAAGAGAGTGTTTGAGATCAAGAAGAGATTTGAAGAGTTGAACAAAAACAAAGCTGCAACGAACGGTAACGCTCCATTCCAATTAACTACTTATAACCATAAAGAACAGAATGGTTTAATAAAGCTGTCCTGTCATAACAAGGTGTTACACCAACCAGACTTGACAGAAAGGACCATCGCTTTCAAAAGGACAAACTCGTCTTCGAGTTCCGTCGAGGGCCAAAACATTGGCAAAATAAAGAGGTCGCCTGCTTTCAGATCATCCAAGAACGATTTTTGTAAAGCCAAAATAGGGAGTAGTCAGTCGAATAATGTCGTAGATAGTCCACTGCCAAAAGGGCCAGCTCCTAGAAAGCCGCCCAGGACGTTCGTCCACCGGGTTGGAGGCGAAATCGGCGATACGCCTTCCCTCCCGTCCAGCAGCAGCCACGAGTCCAAATTGACGGATTCCGATGAGAAAAACAACAATAAATCCACCTTTAAGAGATCCAAGACTGAGCCGCTCATCATGCTGAAGAAGATCGAAACGGCTTTGCAAGTACACCAGGCGTCAGGAAACAGGATGAAGGAGTCGCCGCCTCCCCCGCCGACAAACGGGAATATCTACGATGTGCCTTACGATGACAAAAAGTCGAAGTCTCCAGCGCAAGTTAGTCCATCAAGACCGCATCCTACTTCGGTGGGTCCTGTCAAATCTCTCCATTCGCCCATCAGTCCTGTAAGATCCCCTGAGCCCCTTTACTCCGAGCCCTGCGCCGTCAAGTCAAAATCACCGCCTGGACTGAACTCAACGAAATCACTGTATTACATGGTGAGTTTATATTCCCTTCATTACTGTAGGGTCACTGCCCAGCGTTTGATACTTTGAAATGTATAGGTAACTAAACACTGAAGGCATGCAGAAGACCTGTCATAGCGATCTCGTCGTTCATCGTACTAAACGAAATGTATTTTTCTAACTGGTGCCGTTGTGACATTTCTTCCGAAACTGGGCTATGCGGGGGAGCTAAATCGAAATTGGCAAACAACGATACGAAATGTTATGGAACCCTGCATACCTTGTTGGCCAGCTTTACATTCGTGTCTACCGCCTTTTATAATAAAACTAGAACCAACCAAATATTGGAACGCTCGCTTCAACAAAGTGATATTACTCAGTACATACTGGCTCAGTATTTTAAAAAGGCTGCATCATTCCTGGATATTTCTGTTGTGACAGTGTGTGAAGTGGATGGCCCTCGAGTCCCCATTCTAGGTTAGCGATATCACCAATTAAGAAGGGACAGCCCAATCTTCTCTGGAAACACAAACAACTCGAGAACTGCCCACCGTCACTATACATTTTGGTCTCAGATCACTTTTGTTATTTCACTTGTTGCCGATGGTATCATTATGATTGTACTATGACCAGGTCCTTGTCCGCTGGAATAAATACAATTTGGAGGTTCTCGAGGTTCGGTCAGTGAAAAACGATTTTCTTTACGCCAACGTTTCGTTGAATTTATTCAACACCTTCAGGGCTTAGAGATTATGATGATGATCATGAGCTGATGATGATTATGATGAACAGATTTAAATAATACGGTAATATCATCATAATCATAATTATCATCAGTTCATCATCATCATAATCTCTAAGCTCTGAAGATGTTGAATAAATTCAACGAAACGTTGGCGTAAAGAACATCGTTTTTCACTGACCGAACCTGAAGAACCTCCAAGCTGTAGCATTATGATTGGAATACCTAATGCGGTAGGTAGGTACTCCAGGTATGTTCCGAAAATCTCAAATTTCGTATTGCTACTGATATTTAGTTGACCCTGACTTTTTCCACAGGACGACAAATATTTATTAGTTGTTTTTGATATTATTATTATGTTGAGATATTGCCGTATTATTTAAATCAGCGTGAATTACAAAACACTCTTAAATCGTGGGATACATAGCAACTTATTGGTCTATGTACCACTTAAAACATTAATGGTGTCCCATTGGCGGGTTCTAGCAGTCGACAATGAGAAAACTTGACAATTTCGTTCGCTTCCAATGTTTCAAGCAAAACTATGCCCATATTATTTTATGTTTTATATTGCAACCTGCGTATATATTGTGCCAGCGGCTCCGCTGGGCCTAAAATCTGTACAAATTTGATGATGCACAGTCAGAAATCTTCTTGATTTTTTGTCTGTAGGTACCCTAAATGACGAGATACTTACGTAGATCAATGGTGTGGGGGGGTTTTGTTCGAAACTTCGAAATTAGATCCCTGTAGCTGTTGGTGTCAAAATTCTCAGAATGGAATCTAGGTACAAAAAGTTCCAGTCACGCAGCATGGCTACAAGAGCGAATTTTCGAAGAAATATTTGTACCATCGTGTAAAAAGATGATATAGCTACAAACCTTACCACTTTTCATAAAATTATATAAGTTTTTCGTGATTTAAGTAATTTTTACCGATTTTTGACCCTTATAAAATCAAATTTGACCCGCTCTTTTTGAGAAAAATATTTTTGTCATCGAAACATTCTCCCTTTCAGTTGTGAATCACCATCCCACCCAACCTTAGGTGAATTGATATTGATTTTCGCCCTTAATACCAATTTCTGACCCCCAAAAACCCAAATTTGACCCCTATTCTGCATGAAAACAACTGAAATAGTCTTTCCGTCTTTACTCACCCTTCCATACCAATTTCAGTGATTTTATATCAGTTGTTCGCGATTTTAGCCGTTTTTACCGATTTTTGACCCCTTAAAAACTCAAATTTGACAGAATTTTTGAAAATTGCTCGTCTTCGAACTCGTCTTTTTGTTTGGCAGTACGAACATTTTAACGAAATTTGTAATGTTTATCTTGTACCCAAGGTCAGATATAATCTAGTGACACATAAATAAATAAATATATATAAAATATTTTTGGCACAGAAGTGCAACGATAAATATGTTGGATTATGTTTTTTAGTAGAAATGAGGTGCAGTGTGAATTTAATGGTGATGTAAGAGGTGAGTGTAAAAGAAAGGTGCTTAGGTATATGAAGAAAATTCGTGAGGTGTGGTGTGTTTGATGGATGTGTAGATTGAGGGATACATTTTTTCGCGGTGTTACGGCACTGTTACACTATTTAATTTTTTTGCGTTGAAAAAGTTCCAGAGGAACAATATATTTTTGGCACAGACGTGCCAAATTTTCGTCATATACCTACTCACTCTTCTTTTACACTCATAACAACTACCTTTCCACGTGACACATTAAATTGAACTGGTGGAAGAGAAGCGTTCTGTTCCAGTTTGATACGATGATTAACCGGAGGTTCATAATTTATTATTAAGAAATACTTGTGCAAGCAAAGTCACGTTCTAGTGACACCTACCTGTCCATTTTCGTTCATTGTTGGAACTATTCATTCGTTGTCTCCCCCCCCCCCCCGCCCCATTTCACCTCTGCTCATGTTTTCAAACGTTCAATTATCATTTTTTTAACTCTTACAACGTTTATTTTTGAATCTAAGTATATCGATGTAAAGCCTATTAGATGAAGTTTTTGTGAAATTTGATAAGTTGTAGGTATTTTTTTGTAACCTCAGTAGAACATACAATCTTTTTCACAATTTTAAATTTTGAAATTTTCAAATGTTCCAACCGATATTGGCCAACATTTTAAGTAACTCTGACCATTGAAAACAGAAGAATCTTACAGGAAATTTAACGTTCTTTCAAACGGTGTAATTGGATTTGTTGTAGCCTCAATATTTTCGAATTTATTAGTGTTTTTAAGTGATAAATTGTCGGTTGTCCGTAAAACGAAGAACTTCGAAAAATTTCTGCTGAGCATTTTTTTCTCCAAACAAAGAGTAAAATCGATTCCCTGAGTTTCTCCAGAAGGAACTGGGTCACCCTGTATAAATAGTTTTGTAAGTCGGGATGAATTCAGGGTGCTCTGAAACGGATTTGCCTTAATATTTGTCAAAAATTGTTCTGAAAATTTTGGACGTTTTTGGGCTTAATTTCCTTTAAAAATTCGCTGGGACCCACGGGTAATATTCATTGTACAGTTTTGTGTTTTCTTCAGCCCTTGACCCACAGTTTTCCCCATCACGTTCTCTTGGAACCGTCTAAAGTCTAAACCGTTCTCCCACCACTTTGCCCCACAACTTCACGAATCCTCCTTTGAGGAGCCTCGAAGGTCGTCTCCGGTCAGCTACGTCTCCCAGTTGACTCAGAACGGGTTGAGTTCTCGTGAATCCGCCGAATGAATAGGCCCTTCTGTTTCGTCACTTCTTGTTCCTGACATCGCGAACCGTTACGCTTCGCCTGCTTCTGTAACATTCTATTTTCTGGTGTTTTATTTTTCCAGTCATCTCCTATAGTCGACCGTGATGGCAACCCGCGGCTGCCGAGGAATCCAGCCTACGAAGAAGCTTTGAAAAAGGTGAACATTTAGCACAAACAGGGTTTCATGTTCATAATAACAGAAACCGTCAACCTGCATGCTTTTCGGTGTGTGGATTTAATTAAGACTGTCAGTAATAGCAAATTAACTTCTTTCTTCTTCTCAGAAACAGCTATTGTGGGGGGGGGGGGGGGGGAGCGCATTTTGTTTCATTATTAACAAAATCAACATTGTGCAATCTACAAGTTTTCTCCCTGAATACGTTGGAAATCGCCCCAAGATCATCAAAAATGTCATGAAGGATTCATCAACTACTCATTTAGCAGCCTAAATAATTATTATTTGGATGGTAATTTGGATTTTTAGCGAATTTTCAAAGAAAATGTAGCTATTTGGCTCGTGCCAAAATTTCAGAGATGCTCTTCGTGAACGGAAACCCCTCCAAAATCCGTTTCATGCGTCGGAGATCGAAATCATAGATTTTTCACTTTTTGGTTTATTATTTTCAATAATGAACCATTGGAATCGAGCATGAAAAAAAAAATTCTTACCCCCCCTCAAAATTTGATGGTTTACGTTTCAAGGTATGTAGAATCCAAAACTGCAATAAAAATATTTCTGTCTGTCCGCCGTACGCCGTACGCCGTACGGGCCACTTTTCTTAGTTACCATGAAAAAAAATTGATGAAATTCGGGTTATAGGTTCCGTTCGGCGTCTAGTTGGTCCTCGAAGCTCGACGTTACTGTGAGTCATCTCTAAGGGGTTCAAAATAGGGGTTGAAATTTTCAAAACGCCTATACCATTTTTTTACGTAAATATTTTTACGGTTTTAAATAGTTCTTGAACTTGCGAGTTTTTTAAGACCATCCGGAGCATCGTACGTCCAGCCGTTCGTTCACAGTAAGGCCCCAAAGTTTGCACCGACAGGCATTTTCGACTCCAGTGTGAATGAAATTGTATACAATTCAAACCAAATCTCGTAACCAGAGACGCGCCCACAATAGGAAATTGTGAATACGGCCAATCATTGGTAGGGATCACCTGATTATATTGGCGGAGTATGAAGTCGAGTTGGTTGTTCTGTGATATTATTTCGCTTGAAAAATGATGGCTCTTTTGGAGTTTGTTGGTAGGTAGTGAAACTTGAACAAACGTTGAAGTATTATTGATGGGTAAATTATTACTATGGTAAATCATTACTCGACGGTAAATTATTACACAACGGTTCATTATACCATCTACGTAGAAGGGGCTGGAGTTTGTTGGTAGGTACTTTTGCAACTTTTTTCACTCCTCATCAACAATTTCTTTTCAGAACTTCATTATGTGTGTTTCTTTTTGTTAGGTACTGTTTGTCATCGGCAGAATTATTTTAGCAACATTTAACTCGTGATTTAGGTAGGTACCTAGTAACGAGTACGGGGTTAGGTACTAACCTACGGAGGGTCTGCGATCTACATAATATGTATATAATAGAATAGTACATATCATATTATATAGAAGGGTTATCTATACATAGAGCTGTGATCTGTAACAGGAGGGTATTCTATACAAAATAATAAACCGTTGTGCAGGGATTTGCAGCGTTTTGTATATATATTATGTCATTCCGCACGATAAGTCACTTAATTTCCATGGTAAAAAATTCGTTAACCAGCCCGATCGCACTGTGCGCAGCGATACAGATATACTAATTTTTGGTCCAAAAAAATAGGATTTCAGCAACATAGACCATGCGGGGTGTTGTCAGTCACTTTTTTGGTGGGGGGGGGGGGGGGGGGGGGGAGCTGAATCTATTGCAACTAGTCCCAGTTCGATTAGGCGCACCCAGCATACCAAATTTACAAACGTGTAGTCCGAAATCCAAAAAGTTTCATATTTTTTATGTAGGCATGTGAGGTGTTGTTTACCTTTGCGAGTATTTTCAGCACGTTCAGACTGCATCAAGTTGTCAAAAATCACAATTTTCTAGTCCGGAACACCCAAAAATGATTTTTTGACATAATAATTGAATAATTTTCCTGCACGACATGCCACTTGTCTCAACAAGTGCCCATTCAGGCCGTAATGAGTGCTAGACATTAAGTAAGTTAAGTAATTAAGTCATTTAAATCATCCCTAACTATTTATTTGAAAATTCGCTCCTTAAGCCATGCTGCATGATGGGTCCCCCTTCCCCAGTTAGTTGTGAACGTCTCATTGTAGTTCAGCATTGTTGACTGAAACGACTAAACTCGGCTTTCAGTATCCATATCGCACTTTTCCCTCGAAAATCGATCAAAAAATAATATTATGGGATGGTGAAAACCTTGTTTTTCTAGATTTAGTTAGGTATAGATCTAGACATATTTATAGTTTTTTTACGTTGTGTACCTAAATGTTCTTATGTGGGTGGGATCCAGAATTTAATTTTTGCCGAACGTAAGAGAGGCTTCTTACTTACAAGGGGACGCTACAGTAATTGAATCACCGTTTTCAACCAGATTTTGTCTAGTACAGACAACATTTTGGTTGAAAACGGCGGCTGACAGTAACGTCCCCTTGTTGGACTCGAGCGGCATTTGGTGGGTATATGTGTAGTATACTATGTCTGTACGGCGCTACAACCCGCAATTTTTGGTATTTTTACTTGAAGTGTTGAGGGCTGACTCTTTGAGCCTTCGCAATTCGCTATAGTTCTTGGTGTCTCGACGACGTCAGGAAGAGGCGCCATGGCGCTGAGAGTGACCCAGCAAGAGCCAAGACAGGTAATAATGGGCCCAACGTCATTTAAAAAAAAAGCTCATGTTACTAAAACACAAAAAACTCCTATTTTTATACCCATTTTTCACTCATAACACCCTTGGGTATTTTCCGATGGGGCTGCAAAGTTTCGGGACAGCTATGGCCCAGATGGAGCATGTGTGCGAAAGAATGAATTTTTTAGACCGAAAATGGAGCCGGTATGGATGTTACGGCGTACGGACATCGTATTTTCTGAATGCACCTTGAGACGTAACAGAAAAAATTTTGATGGGGTGTTTTACAATTTGTTTGCTGAGCGAATACATAGGTGTACTATTTACAGAATAATAAACCAATATCGCTGTACAGGTTTTGGTTCTATGACAGCGCCAGTTGTTGTCAGCAATGGCGCCTTAAAATCAAAAAACAGCTGTTTTGGGGTAGGTACTGTATTTTTGTTTTACTGGAGATACGTGAGGATACTGGTCAGCGGAATTAGAAACTTTTTTGGTGACAGTGATCGTTTTTAGTTCTTTATCATACACATCCTGGAGAGTGGAAAGTTGGACTGTAAGCGGTTAATCATGGAATGAAAAACGTCAGTTTGTGACTAAGGTTCACTTGAATATTTGTGGGTGACAATGTGAGCTTTTGGTATTTGAAATTGTCTAATCAGACAATAAATTTTGATGGGGTTGGAGCCCAAGTCGCTCTTACATTGCTAAATTAGTTTCTTGTCATGTGCAGGCCTTACAATTCGGCCAAATTCTTTGTAAAACGTTAATTTCCCTCACTGCGTGAATTGGCATGATTAGTTATGTATTATCATAATGAAGTAACGAAAACATCAGTTGTTTTCAACATCTTTATCTGATATTATGAATACGGTCTTCTTGTTAGTACAAAGATAACGGCCTACGCATTATTATACGTACGATTATTGTTGCATAGATGGTAGATACGATCATTTACCTGTCAAGTAAGTAGTTCATGTGTGGAGTTGATGTGGTCTGGTCAGAGTTTGATCATACACCACTGATAATATTGCATCGCATTATGAGTATTTTTCGTTTCTAAATACAGTTATGACTCATGCCCTACTAGATAGTAGGTTTCATTGTCGTTTGTCACAATACTATAGACTTATGACGATTGAAACAGTTTTTTTTTAAATCTTATTAAATGCCATTTGTCATAATTATGAAACGTTGAGAAAAATTGTAAACTCCTAGGTATGATCGAAACGTATTTCTATGCGCATTCCAACAGTTTCCGAGTTAACTACTGGTAACGCCTCCGATATTTGCGCTTTATCTTAGACACGTCCTTTGTGTCGGGCACTGATATCTTAAAACGTAAAACAACATTTTTCAGATACAGATGTTGGTACTGGAACCGAGCGCACCTTCTGCGGAGCTCGACAGCGACGCTGAATCTGTGAAAGATGGTGAGCCAAATTTAAATTTGTCAGTAGACGTTAGCAGGTAGTTCTGGTATAAGGAAACCTTTCCAGATGCGTCAGGCAACCTCTTGCTTTGCTGACGTTCTACATTTCCTTGACTACCATCTGTTCCACAGTTTTCCCCACTAGTTAATATTTCTTCCCTGTCATTTTTCCTTATTCATCGTATTTCAGTTATTCTTCCCCGTTTTTATCAGTGGATTTATGCATTTAAAAATTCATTTGTAACGAGTTAATTATTGTTTGTTTGTGATTATCTCAATACTGATTTCCGGTCGGTATTATGTGTCTGAAGTCACATGACTGCGCAGTGCCTCTCCACTTCAGTTGTTTGCGGTCCACAGGTCGTCTTATACGCCACAGCAGAGATAAAGTGTCTTGATTGTGGCCCTAGTATGTCATTAGCATATAATAATATTACACAAAGTATTATATATATTATTATTTATACGTATTATATATAATACGTTATATGCATACGTACATCATCAGTTAATACCTCTTCATTGGCTACCCACAAATGGCCATGTTATAGCCAGCCACGGAATAATGACTGCCAGGAGCGCATTCTTCTGGCCTAGGCGAACCTGCGTATCAGCAGATGACAGCTTACCTTTTTTCCGGTCTTCTGAAATTGCGCACTGCAGCCATTCTGGTCAGTGGTAGCACTACGTCTTTTCAGAAGACTGCATTTTTTCTCGGCCATGGCTACAAGGCCCTTGGTCATCCTAACTTTCATTCTTTGTATGAAGTGATGTAATTTCCAATTTCAATCATGGCCATTACATGGGATTTCATCATTTTTTGCCCATGCCCGTGCCTGTTGTAACCTCTTCTGTTGTCTGATGCGAGGTGTAGCTCACCTACTCCAGCCCCATCAGTTCTAGATAGGTAAATACTTTGGATAAGTCGTGGGATAATGAGCTAAAATTTGAAGGGCGGTCATTCTGCTATTCAGAGTAAGCTAAACCTTGCATCAGAGTGATACAGCTACTTTCAAAGGGACTTCCGGTGTTGTGTCATTCTGGTACAGTGGCCTCCCCTTTTAAATAGATATCTTATATAGAATCCGATTTCAGTCCCACAAAAATACAAAATCCTGACAGTTTTCTGTTGCAAGGTTAATCCTCATTTCCAATCTTCAGGTTATGCACACGTATTTTTAGTTCATTGAGATCCTCTGCCTCCCCACTTCTGCATTCATTATAGTGAAAGGGCAATCAATACCCTGATGTTCACTCACACCCCTGCCAGCCTACATTTCTCGGGTCTCGTGACGTTGTCAAGGTGATAACAGGCGACCTTGTGCCCCTTAGATACCACTTCTGTTGACCCTCCGCCAATTCTTAGAGCCCTTTGTAAAAGAGAATAGAGTCGGCTATTGGCTCACACCAAACCCTGTCCTAACGTGATGTGAACTACTACCTACCGCTTTCGAGCTGTCATGACAAAACCCGTTGCAATGCGAATATCCAATTTCTTCCGATCTCTCTGTAAGTATTTAACATATCTTCATGACCCAAAACCTCATCAGAAAGCCTTAATTATACCTTGAATGGTTTCAACAGGTTCATTCGAGGAAGAGATCATCTAGAAGCCCATAAAAGCTTGAGTAACAATACCGCTAAGTACCTAAATTTCCAGGGGGTGTTCGGTGACGTCATACAATTTTTAGCACATTTTTATACATGCAGGGTGTCCCTCTATTTCCCTTACGAACCGAGCTAGAAATAAATTTCAAACGGCAACTCCTCATGATTTTCTACATAGTCATCTCAAAACTAAATTCAAAATTTAATTTAAAACTTTAAAAATAGCAACGTAATTTTGACACAAACTTTTTTATTTATTTTTTAAAATATTTTTTCAGTTTTTATAAATAGGAGCAATCTTTTTTTGTTAATTGCCGATTCGGATTCTACATGGAATTTCATGAGGAAATGAGGTCACTCGTGATCGAAAAACAGTTTGGGTAGAATAACGAAGCGCGTTGAAAGGCAAGCTCAGAACAACGCCTGAAACAGCTTGTTTCATTCTGAAAAGAGCGTCGAAGTTTCATATTTTCCCACTTTTTCATGAAATTTCGGTACGTTGATATTGGTAGGCTGCAAGTTAATCAGAAAGTTAACATCGCCGCGTGGAAATACCCCAAACTCTTGTGTCACAATGGAGTAACTGAATGAATCCAAAAAACACGGTTTTCTGCGCATTTTTACACTCAAAAAGTTGAGTGACGGGTCACTTCTTCATGACGTTTCATGTAGAATCCGAATCTGCAATACAAATTGGGGGCTTCCCGTTAGAAAAAACAAAAACAAAGTTGATGTCAAAATTTCAGCTTTTTGTACAGTTCCATGAAATTTTGGATTTGAGATCAAGTTACCTACGTAAAAATTCATGAGGATTTATCGTTTGAAAATTTGTTCTAGCTCGCTTCCTAAGGCAAATAAAATGGAGGAAGGGAGCTTATCGTGAGACACCCTGCACCCCCAATCATGGATCCCATAGTTGTTGGAGGCGTAAAAATGAAAAATAAATCGTACAATTTAGCTATTATAATAAGAAACCAAGGTAGACCCTATAGAATTTCAGTCGTCTTAAGGAAGAATCGAGTTTAGGCGTAGAAAATGTGCCAGTACGTTGTCCAGAAATAGTTCAGTTTTTTGAGGGCTTTGTTCCTCCAGTTCTGAATGTTATTGTGAAAATTACCGGCTAATGAACGGCTGGCGTCTGGCCATTAACGTTCGAGGCAGCAGGGCTAATTGCTCCTGCGTTCGTTGAGTCCACTTTACTCTTATTTCCCACGAAACGTACAACTGTTGTCCCTGTACGACTGAGGATGTTTGTGCCTTCCCTATTTCCCTCATGTACTCGTACCTTCGTCATTATGACGATACGCGTTTTGGTTTCGTGTGCATAAGAATGCTCTGATTTTGACGGATCCTTCCAAATAAGCAAGAAGTACATGGCGTGATAAATTTTTCCTTGAAAAATCGTCTGCTTTGGTCAGGAAATCACCCTTCACCCAAAATTCTAACGGACTGTTGTCACTAAGTTACCTGCTTGCTGCACTAACGTTGTTAATGAGTTGATAATATTTGGAAGTCCAGCAGAGAGCTACGAGTCCATTTTGGATGCCAGTATCAGCAGACCGCCGTTCGGAGCACAAACAGCTGTGGGATCCATTGGTTTAGAGCCTAGTGCCGTCCAGGTCGCCCAAGTAGGTACCTAATCGCTTGTGTTCCGATACACTACAGGGGTTGCGCATAATAATAAAATACATTCCCCAGTTCTGAAATCTCCTCACTAGGTTGTCGTGGCAATAATCACTAAAAATCAATTGTTGATTTCCAGTTTGGTATGTGCCATGATGATGATCATGGGAAGAAAAGTGGTATCTCACGTGCTGTTGTCGTTGGAAGACTTATTTTCAGAAACACGTAATACTTCGACATTCATTTCAGTTCTGTCAAGCTGTGAGCTGGTACCTTTTTGTCTGACCTGCTTTTGTTTTGTTTCAGTTAATCCCGAAGTGGTCGAAGAACGGAAAATCTACGCCAAGAGGGTTTCGAGTCTCAGGGAGCGGTCTGTCTCTCTCCGTGAGGTTCGAACCCAAAGGTTGATGGACGCTCTTCTCCTTGTTGGAATCGACAGTGATTTAGACAACGGAAAAGTCGCTTACATCAAATCAAAATACCCTTACAATGTGAGAGACTCGAGAGTGTATTGCTGGCTATTACGGTTCTCCACGTCCGATTGGTTTCCTAATGGCGCGATCGTCTTTTTACAGGCCGACATTCCCGATAACATAGCCTGTTTCATCTTCCCGGATGCTGAGAACTGGCCGCCAGCTGTCCATCCGCCTCTGCACATAGCGAGTGGTAACAGCAACAGCTACACGATAGTCCTTACGTCAGCCGAAGGAACGCGTACCTACGCCTACTGTCGGCGGCTTCAGCCGGAAGGGTCCACTGTTTGTCTGCCCCTCGCCTACGCCATTTTCACTGCCCACAAAGCAACCTCCTTTTACTACAAAGTAAGAATTGAAACCACTGTCATTAGTAAAAACGTGAACTGATCTGATGTTAACGTAACCACCAATTTTTAATTTGGGCATTTACTATCATACCGATACATCCTATCTTTTCCAGATACTAGAAGAAATAGAAAACAACCATGGCATGGCCGAACAAACTTTCAAAGAATTTGTTCGAGATCTCTATAGTACAGATTTCCCTCACGAATGCCAGGCAATCAAGTAATTGACTATATTATGTACTTTTATAAAAAGTTACCTTGAACATTTCTGCAGTCAGATTATCTGTTTCGTGTAAAAACTGGCAAACTGCAAAAGGATCATGATTTCTATTGGTAGAACTGCTTAGTTGAGCTGCAGAGCACCATTACGCCAACTGAGACACCAGTGTGGCTGTTGATAATCCAATACATAATATCTGATTTCAGAGTTGGTGAGCTGAAGCTAAAAAGAAAGATGGACTCTAAGCAAGACGGCAACGAAATATCCAAGCTCCTCAAAGCCATCGGTGTTCCTAACTTCATTCAACTCCTCTCAAACATTCTTTTAGAAAAGAAAATCATCATCTTGTCTTCATTCATAAGGTGAGGCTACGCACTTACTGATCCACCTGACCGTCGATTTGAGCGAACTGTTCATTAATGAAGAAAATGTGGGTTTTTCAGTTCACTCTCCGACTCGATACAGGGACTTCTCAAATCCATTTACCCTTTCGAATGGCAGCACACACTCATCACAGTCATCCCTTCGACTATGTTCGAAATCCTCCAGTCACCGACCCCATACGTTTTGGGGATCATGAAAAACGAGAACGCCCCCATTTCTGGATCCTTCTTCAAGAATCTCGATCACGTGAGTAGTGATTTCTTTGTGAATTTCTCTTCTTAATGACATAATTGTGGGCATCATAGGGATTAGTGCAACATGTATTTAATCAAAAATTACAAGAACAGTATCTCCAGATAATGTTTGGAATAATTGAAATCGTCAGTGAGAATCAGACTTTTAGTCAAACATTGCTGTCAAGAGTGAAGAGAAGTGGCGAGGAAGTGTCAGTCGAGTGACATACCTAGTCTAGCCATAAGTTCTGTCACAAGTTTGACCTTCATCTGTTGGCCCAAAAAGCAGGATAGACCCTGCTTCTATTTTATCTCTGTTTACCACGATTCATCTACGTTTGAAACATGAGCCACTCGTCAGTTCATATTGTGTTTGTGAAATGGAAAGATCAATCAAAGAAGATCCCGCTGCAGTTAAGTACAGTTAAGTCAGCAGGACTTATTTTCAAATTGATGAAAACATAAGGGTCCAATCGCCGTTTCATTTATCATACCATGATCGGTTCAGTGAGACCCAGGGGATCGAAGAGCTCACCCTAATGTCGAATCCCTCAAACGAGCACTTATGAAAGCAGTCGAAGAGATACCTATGGATAAGGTGCATTCCGCGATCGACGACTGGCCAAGAAGGATTAAGGAATGAGTAGTCAGATGGTGGACATTCTGAGTGAATTTAGTTTTTCTTCCTACTCCCAGGTACTTCCACATTCGAAAAATTGAAACTTTTCAAAGGCATTTTTGTGTTTAATATCTCCTTGAAAACTGTGAGACAGAACTTATGGCTAGACTATGTAGTATGGCTGAAGATTATGGAGACCTAGTGGGTTGGGCACGTCTTGGGGATATTCGCAGCTCGCTACGCCACTTGTTTTCATGAGAGATAGGGTGTAGCCAACTTGGTCCAGTGCGTCAGCTCGATGGTCTAGATGAGATTCTGTTATGCAATTACTGCAAATAGGCTCATTAGATGTGGCAGAAATTAGTGATTCGGCATGTGGGGTGTGGCAGGTAATTAATTCACCATCATATCTTCTTGGGGATCGACAAAGCTTGTATCTGTTTCACAGGCAAAGCCTTTTGGGACCCCAATCACTTTATGCCCCTCAAAGCAATACCTACTTGTAGTTATGAGCGTTGACACAACTTTGGCACAGAAAGTTATCGCAATTGATGCATTTGGCAATGGCTGTAGTGGTTTTGAAGAAAAGATCCCCCTTCAGAGTTCTAATGAAGCTCAGAACCCCATAGCCAGGAGTAAGACGCTTCAGATCATTTGGCGGCAGGCAATGAATCCATGTTGCACTTGAGGGCAAATGACTTCATGAATTGTGTACGTGTGCAAACATGGAAGGGCTGTGGGTTGAAAAATGTCTTTTTGCAGCTTGGATATGAACACAAGCTCGTAGACTTGCTTTGCGAAGTATGAGGGGGTATGGGCGAGACTCAAATCAGTTGAATGGGGAGAATCGTAAGCACTGTCATGATGGGTCGGTGAGATACGATCGATTCCAGGTTGTCTGCATTTATCCTCCTATGGGAGGAAATTTCTGACAAATTTCCTGGAGACAGCAACATGCTGTTGGCTGTCCAGACACACCTAGCGGCAAGGCAGTACAACACATGGGAGAATGTTTCGCACTCTCGCACGTACAAATACATAGCTTATTCCCAGTTAATTTTGTACGTTTTCATTTCTAAATTCCCATAAATAATCAGGACTAGAACGGGGTTCTGACCCTCAAAAAAGATGGAAATTTTTATTTTGAATTTAATGATGCCATAAGTAATTCTAGACAAAAACTGTGATATTTTGAAAGAAAAATGGGCAGTTTTTGTGTTACTAATTCTCCTTTTTTGGCAGAATTCTGTTCAATAGCGGAAATTAATTACACATATTCACCGCAAGGTCAGGCAGAAAACGAGAACAACTTGAATTTCCGAGTTCTCTCTAGAAATGACGTATCAGGTTAATTGCCAAGTAGTTCAACTCATATCCCACTTGGAGGGCTAGTGCATCACGTTAAATAGTGCACAGAACCGTTATTGATGGATGGATGGAAGTGCAAATATATAAATTTTGAAAACACGTCTTCATAATCAAACCGAAGGAAAGGTGATGGCAAAGGTTTGCCATTTCTAATGTGGGGTTGTTGGCAGCATTGAGAACCTTTGCCTTCGAGGCTTTGCTCTGCCTCCTTGGGCTAACAGCCAATCAGATATCAAGAAACCTCATACATGTTTTTTTGCCGCAGTTTTACTTTTAATCACCTTTCAGTTTTACTTTTTTTTAAAACGCTTATTTTTGAAAACGGTCTTTAAACTACCGTTTTTCCAGGAGTCCTGAACGTATATTTAAAATTTTTTAAATTCCCTCATTGACATCCGTCTTGCAACGAGTTATCAGTGAATGATAAAAACATAGTTTGCTGTCACATCGACATCCTAGTTTAGCTCTATGTCTTATGAAGGTAGATCTGTCAAAAAATATCTTTGCTAACTTTGGTATAGGATTAACTTATTAGTTTTCGGAATTTTGAACCAAAGGGCTTTTGAAGTTATGAAGCTTGTCATGAAAACTGTGCGCAGTTTTCCTCCGAATTCCATTTTGATCCACTTGGCAATTCCATCTTCCAGGCATTCGTTATCGACGTGGACAAGGGTCAAATCGTAGCCAATACTCACCCTTCCGGTACTGTTATACCGGAAAAGCTCGTCAAATCCCTCTCCATGGCCCTCTACCTCACGCCTATCAACTGCTCGGACATCGGCCCTTCAGAAGCGTTGATGAGGCTTTTCGTTCAGCTCGTCGGTCACTACAGGAACCACCTCGTTTCGAGAATGGATTCATACCCCCACCACGTTCGAGATTTTCAGGTATTTTCTGATCATTATTCTACAAGCTACATCAGTAGGTGTTGAGTTTTCAAACTACTAGTCAAATCTTCCAAGGTTGAGATGGCCAACCACATGTGCCACAACCACCGCCTTTTTGTTGGTTTATTAGTTTCAATAATTTTTAACCTTTTCTAATCTCCTCCACCGCTCAAAATTTGATGGTTTCTGTTTGCAGAATCCGAAAATGGAATACAAAATTTTTTCCTTAGTTACCACGAACCAGAATTAATGAAATTTGGTTTGTAGGTGGCATTTGGGGACTAGTTTGTCTGCGAAGCTGGGCGTTGCTAAGGGGAGAAAATTAGGAATTGAAATGTTCAAAAATCCGTTTAAATTAATTCCGAACTTGAGGATTTTTTTGAGGCCACCCGGAGCATACTGCACCGTTCGTTCACTGGCCCTGAAGTTCGAATAGAAAAGCTTCATCAACATGAGTGTGAATCAGAGGTATACATCCAGCCCAAATATCATTGCTAGGGAAAAGCTCATTAAGCGGAGCGTCCACTAGGTCAGTGAGGCGGAGCGGCACGACGCGGCACCTAAAGCTCGAGGTCCGTCCACTATGGGGCCGATCAGGTCAGCCGCCCCAACCATCCCTACTTTTCATCAGTACCACATTGATCTTCGAGCTGTGCACATCTTGAACAAAATGTTTTCTGAAGATGAAGAAATGTTTATATTTTCAGCAGCATTCGAATCTGAAGAGGAAGAAGATAGGGGCAGAAAGAGGAAGAGGAAATGGGTCCATGAGATCAACACAAAACGTCAAAAATTCGGAGAATTTCACAATCTTTTTGAAGACCAATTTAAAGAAAGGAATAAGTTCATGAAATATTTCAGAATGTCACAGGAAACATTTTTTGAACTCAGTTTAATGAAGTCGCGAGTGCCGAGCGTTACTGAGGATGGCCGAGGTCGGAACTTCTCCGCCCTTACCTCCGTTCATTAGGTTGCTGGGGCGGCGCTGTACAAGTAGGCGTTGCGCTGTGCCGCGCTGAAGAATTTCCCGGGGCGATCGAGCGTGGAACATTTTTAACCTCCCTGCACCGTGCCGCTCTACCGACCTAGTGGATGGGATCTCATTCATTTTCCATTATATTTCTAGAACACGATTTCGCCGCTGCGTCACGCCGCTTCGACCCAACGACCTAGTGGACGCCCAGCTTTATAAAGCTGGGAATGCTAGAAATATAATGGAAAATGAATGAGAGCCCATCCACTGGGTCGGCAGAGCGGCACGGCACGGGGCGGTCGAAGTTTTTCCGCGCTCGACCACCCTGGGAACCTCTTGAGCGTGGCGCGACGCCGACTTGCACAGCGCCGCCCCAGCGACCTGATGAACGGAGGTCAAGGCAGAAAAGTTCCGACCTCGGCCATCCACGGTAACGCTCGGCACTCGCGACTTGATTAAATAGAAAGTTAAAAAAAATTGTCCTTTGACATTCTGAAATATTTCTCATGAACTCATTCCTGTCTTTCAATGGGTCTTCAAAAAGATGGTGAAATTCTCCGAATTTTTGACGTTTTGTGTTGATCTCATGGATCCATTTCCTCTTCCTCTTTCTGCCCCTATCTTCTTCCTCTTCAACTTCAAGTGCTGCTGCAAATACAAACCTTTCTTCATCTTCTGAAAACATTTTGTTCAAGAGTTAGCTTTAGATTTCCTTGATTGGCAGTTCTAAGATGTGCACAGGTCGATGATCAATGTGGTACTGGCGAAAAGTAGGGAGGGTTGGGGTGGCTGACATGATCCGCCCCATGGTTTCGCCCTATAGTGAACGCGGGTCTCGAGCTTTTGGTGCCAGGTCGACCTAGTGAACGCCCAGCTTAATCACGCATGGCTTCGTGAAATCGAGTGTGTTGTTCCGTGATGTCATTTCATCTGAAAAATGATGGTTGTTTTCGGTTTTTTTGATAGGTACGTTTGCAACTAAAACGAATTTAGTTTGGTTTCTGTCTGTCCGTCCGGGTGTCCGCGAATCCTTGCCAGACGCTTAACTATTAACGCGTTATTAATAATCACACAAAATTCGTGAATTCCATTCAGTTAGAGTTGGCCATCCAACTGAAAACCTCAGTCTTGACTTGTTCCACCCCGCGCCAAAATGTGAGTTCAAATACTCAGTTGAAATCATTAATAAAATCGTGTTTTTGGTCGTTCCAGAGAGAGAGCTTCATTACAGCGCCATCTTCAAAAGGTATCCGGCATTTCCTCGAGTGGTTTACGGAAATGCCCATGTTCCAAGTGTTCATTGATGAGCAGAAAGACCGAACCAGCCTAACAGAAAGTGAGCATTTTACGAGTAGATCCCGGCCTAGTAGATATTTTCATGTCGTTTTGGAGCATTACGAAGAAAGCTTGTCGTGCACAATGCGTAATGTTAGGTTAATTTGTACGTTAGTGTGAGGAAAGAAATTAGGCTTGGAATGAATAAGGTCAAATTAATATTACTGGAACAGGTTGAAAATTTTTGAATGGTTTTCAGGTGTGCTGTTCGAGCAGCGGTGTGCCGAATATATTGAAGAAAATGCGAATAAGAAGAGCACTACTTTGAATAAGGCTGTTAAAACTCTGGGTGAGCTTTGGTTACATTTTTGTTACATTCGTAATGTAGTGAGCTCTATCAGCGCACCATACAGTTTTATTATACAGGGTTGTCCTTAACGAGTGACGTAACAAATTGTTGAAACTGCACATCAAAGGGAAAAGAATACCGAAATACTGGGCACTCTTAACTAGTAATTTAGAAAATCGAAGTTTCGTTTCTAGGTGCATAGATTCCAAAAACACGGCAAAGTCCTCGTCACGTGGGTTTATTATTCTACTGGACATACCTACAGAAATGTTTGTTGTTCAACGTTCAACATTAATTTGCAACTTGCTTGAAATAGCAATTTCTGATGGTTTCCACCAATTTCGGTCGGATTCTGTGAATAATACACCTATGTAATCGCTCAGCAAAATATTTTTATAACGCCCCCCTCGAAATTTTTTCTTTTGCGTTTCAAGGTGCGTAGACTCCAAAAATGCAATGTCCGTCCGCCTTATGGATATCTACTTCAATTTCTGTCTAAAAAATTCGTTCTTTCACACGCAGGCTCCATTTGGGTCCTAGTTGTGTCCCGAAACTGCAGCCGATCGGAGCACACCCAGGGGTGTTATGGGGTAAAAATGTTTTTTTTTTGTATTTTAGTGAAGTAACCTTGTGAGTTTTTCCACGTTTTTTAGGACGAGGATACCGAATATGAAGTCGATATTGACCAAAGAGTGGAAAATCGAGGTTCTAACGAAGTTTCAACCTTAAATTGATGTTAAAATTTGGTCCAAAATCGTTGTTCCCTTCCGCTCACCGTTTGGGTCCCCATTTGGCTCCTAGCTGTGCTCCGAAGCTCGACAGCCCGATCAAAATACACCCGCGGGGGCTGCGGGTGCTAAATTAGGGTAAAAACAGGGGGTTTCTAGGTTTTTTTGAGGTTTTGGTGAACATGAGCTTGCGAGATTTTCCATATTTTTTAGGGCTAGAACACCGATTATGAAGTTGATTGACCAACGAGTGATGAATTGAGGATTTAACGGAGGTTCAGCTCCCAAAATCCATTATTTCATTAGCCAAAAACCTGGGAAATTGTCTGAAATCACCATAAACTTGTATAATAACACTAGAAGGCGAATCAAGACAATTAAATGGCACTATCAATGATCAATGATAATTTGTCAAAAATAGGAGCTTATATCCTGTTTTTGGCGGCCAAAATTTGTGGAAACCATCAACAATAGCTATTTCAATAATTGCACATGAAAGAAATAATAAATGTATTTCCAGCATTTCTGTACCTGTCTAGTAGAATAATAAACCCATCTAACAAGGACTTTGCAGCGTTTTTTTTCTTCTTCAAATTATATTTAATCATTGATAGTGCACGTAAGTTACTACTGCACGTTAATACTACTTCTAGTTATATTACACAAATTTATGGTGATTTCAGACAATTTTCCAAGTTTTGACTCACTAAAAACGAATTTTGGGAGATGAACATTCGTTACTATCTCAATTTTTCAGTCTTTTGTAAATACCAACTTCGTATTCGGTCTTCTCGCCCTAAAAAACATGGAAAACGTTACCTCACAAGCTCATTTTCACTAAAACCCTTTTTTAAAAACTCGAAAAACCCTATTTTTACACCCATTTTTCACCCATCGGGCTGTCGAGCTTCGAAGCACAGCTAGGGCCCAAACGGAGCTTGTGAGCGGAAGAACGACGGTTTTAGACCAAAATGTAAGACTGAAACTTTGTTAGAACCTCAATTCTTTGTTCGTTGGTCAAAATCAACTTCATATTCGGTCTCCTCAACCTAAAAAACATGGAAAACGATACCTCACAAGCTCATGTTCACTAAAACCTTTTAAAAAACTCGGAAAACCCCATTTTTACACCCATTTTTCACCCATAACACCCCTGGGTATATTCTGATCGGGCTGAAAAGTTTCGGGACACAGCTAGGGCTCAAACGGAGCCTGTGTGCGGAAGAACGACGGTTTTAGACCAAAATTTAAGACTGAAACTTTGTTAGAACCTCAATTCTTTGTTCGTTGGTCAAAATCAACTTCATATTCGGTCTCCCGCACTAAACCTAAAAAACGTGGAAAACGATACCTCACAAGGCCCAGTTCACTACAACCTCAAAAACACCTGATTTCGCAACCGTTTTTCACCCATAACACCCCTGGGTGTTTTCCAATCGGGCTACCGAAATAGGGGACATAACTAGGAGCCAAATGGAGCCTGTGTGCGAAAGAAATTTTTTTTTTTAAGACCGAAAATTAAGGTAGATATCGTTGATACGGTGGATGGCGGACGGACATTGAATTTTTGGAATCTACACACCTTGAAACGTAAAAGAAAAAATGTTGAGGGGGTGTTCCAAAAAAAAATTTCTGAAGCGATTACATAGGTGTATATTACTCAGAGAATAGCAAACCAAGTAAGTAGACAATAGTAAGCGAATTACTGGAGAAAATGAAGGTTTTAAATGAACAGTTTTCCCACGTTAAAAAAAAAAATTGATTTTCTGCTAATTTACGAGTTCGGCATTCTTCTCCATTCGATGTTGTTGCACCCAATTTAGTCGCACTCGTCCAGGACCACCCTGCACATATTGTACACAGATAATTCCATTAAACATGCTGTTTTTCCCTCTTCCAGGGGACCGATTCAAAGACTGGAGGTCATGAACAGCGTGATCCTCAACCACTCTCCACTGATCTAGTCAAGTTCTCTTCCCTAGGCTTAAGCCCCTTGTGAGACCTTAGAAAACTCTCCCCACATTCCACTTGCTTTCTTAAAAAATTAATATTAAGCATCAGTTCATCAACGATGTGTCCATATTATTAACCTAACGATAAAATCACGAGATTTCTTACGATTTATTAGACCTAGAGTATTTTTTGGGTAACGTATTTTTGCTAACCAATTCAAGTGCCTGTACAGAAAAACTGTTCTTTCTTATTTGTCGTTACTTATTCTTGCGTCTCTTAGTTTAAAAAAAAAGTCTGTTTTATTTATTCATTTTATAAGATTAAATAGAAAAAATACCAGCGAGTTACTTAGTGATTTGAACAAACCGCCGAAATGTATGTTAATGTTGTACCGGTGATTTAGGTATAACCAAAAGGGACGCTTTTAATTATTAATATGTTCAGTTAATTTTGTTACTTCTTCGTTGTATATTAACTCATTGAACTACAATTTACGTTGTAGTGTAACGTCAGTTCATTATTATTTGAGTTTGAATTATTTTTGGAATAATAAACATATTTTCTACGACACTCAAATTTTCCTTGAATTTTCCTTGAATGAAATTTGAACTGAATCATAGTAACTATATCCTATAAGATACAATCGTGTGGGTGTAGCGCTCAATGACCAGTATACCTAAGTGGTATGTTCAGGGGGCCTATTCACTAAGAGATAGTGAAAAGAGATTATTTTGAAAATCTCCTGGGAGAGCGTCTCCCTCGGGAGACAGTCTCTTCCAGTGTCTCCCGGGTTCGACTGTTTTACTGAATAGCTCTCAATCCGCACTCAGACGTTACTCATGAATCAATAATATAATATATATATGTTTAATGAACAATCTATTTACCTTTAAGGAATTAAAAAACATGCATCAGAATGACCGATATAGTAGAGGATGAACGAGGGGTGATACATGATATCACTATCAAACAAACGAGAAATGAGAAAGAGACTCTCTTTCGAGAATAGACACTTAATTAGGTGTATCTCTGAAAGAGATCGAAAATGCCAAGATGGCCGCTAACTCTCTCTTTTGGACGTTACCAAATAACCCTGCCATGGATATTATAAAAATTTCTTGTGCCAAAAGAGAGAATCTGACCAAAAAGAGATGTCGCTTTGGCTTAGTGAATAGGCCGCCAGTATTCAAATAATGCACTGTTGCCCACAAATGCAAGAAAACATTCATTTCCATAACCTTTAAATATTATTGTAACTTGAGTGTAGGTACATACACGATTCAAATAATAATTGGACTGCCTTGATTTTTTTCTTCAAATTAATGATTTTATGCCTCCAGTACCTAGTGGAAGTTGTTTACATATGTTTTAGAATATGGTACACAAGGACATTCAAGCGAATTGAACAACACAACACAATACACTGAAACGGTTCAAGGTTATAAGGGGAGCTACGTTCTCAAACCGTAAGTATGCTTGATAACCAACGTTCATGCTTTCATGTCGGAATTGTGCGCTTGGCAAGTGTTGTAAATGGGCAATTATAATGAATTCTGTTTGCATTTTTTCTCAATAGCTTATGATGTGATATTATACATGAAATAGCGCTGAATCGGGAAAATGTGCCTCCTTCATATTGAGACTTTCAAATTTTGAGATTTCAAAAAAATAGGCGAGGAAATGGGGCCCTGCTGTTGCCTGTGTTGTACAGATATGGGTTTTGATTAGCTGGCCCATGGCAGCAGACAGGAAATGGCCAGTCAACGTGGTATATCCGTCTGACGCCAGCAAGTGACTTCTTCGAATCTCCTTTTTCTTTTACGTGTTATCCTTCATCCATAAAGCAACTTTTCCCTCGACTTTTCCAATACGTAGAGGAAGATGATAATAGAATCAGTTCTTTGTTCATGATCAGACATAATAATTGCCTGTTAGCCGTAGCACTCATGTTAGAATGTGGCAGTACATTACGCTGGTTCTCTCCGTCAGATAATGCGTCCTGTCAAAGTGCAGTTGGAGTGGTTTGCAAGGCTTCCATTACATTTTCCCATGCACCTCTACTGCCTCAATTGCTGCGACCCTAGCCCTGATATTGGAAAATAGAAGACACCCATCATAGGGAAATTACGTCAAGCAATGATTATTCAGACACTGTATAAATAAGTCTACTCAAGCAACCAACGCCATTTGATTCACCAAGTTCCTACAGGTAATTCAATAATTTTAAAGTTTGTTAAGCTTTTAATATGAAAAACGCCGGCAATTGATTAAAGATTTTAATTATTTTAATTCACCACATGAGCGTGGGTAGTTTGTCACTTCGTGGCACTACCTCGCACCAGTTGTACAAACTCAAATCTTGAAATGAACGTTTTGAAAACGGTAAAATAAGTATTTTATAAATGTTTTCGCTAAACAGCGAGAGAACAATAACTGTTAATACAGAATAAATGTACCTAGGTATAGTTTATTAGTTACTGCACTGCATATTTTTTGTAGTACATACACAAAATTGACAAGTAGAAAATACAATCTGTAGGCTGTACAGTCTGTGACGAAAGTTTAAAATCATTGCATACACTATAACAACTTTTTTCTTTTTCAATCTGGTTAATCTGGACATTCGGATAATTGGGACTGTAGGAACTATAGCAGTTTGTGCAGGTGGTCCAAGGTAGTGCTGGGACCCCGCAACCACAGGGCCTCTCCTGGGGTGGTGGTTAAGGCTACTCCAACGTGCCAAAGGTTACACAACAAGGTAAACTGTCCCTCAGCGATGGAACTGACGTCTTCATATAAGCTATGCAGGGCACAGTTAAGGAACAGCACAAAAGTCCGTCCGACTCTATGTGCAAGGTCTGCTGATTTAGAGTGCAATGTGCAGCTTCACATACGTCTTAGGTTCGTTTGCTCTGGCTTTTTCTGACGGTTAGCTGACTCCTAGAAAACCTGGACGAACCATTCACGATCCAATACCTTCTTGATAAGAATTTGAGAAGGGTTTGGTAACTGAGTGGAATTGAGAAGGCAGTTCTCGCCTACCCGATTTTCTGTGTACAGGAGTGGCACTGCTGTACTATAGTCAGAAAAGCGTCCGAGAATCACTGCAAACGGCCCAATGCCTTTCTGACGGTCAGAACCGTCAGATACCCACTGCAAACAAACCTCTTAATGTACACAAAAAAAAACCCACATCAATGACAGTGGTAAACCACAAATAATGTAAATGAATAGGTAGGTACCAACATATAAATACTGAAGGTTAAAAAAATATATAACATTTTTAACGAGAACGAATTCAAGAAATGAAAACAAAGAATTAGGTGCTATGAAGGTGAGAAAGTCAAATAAAATAAAATAAGCTAAACAAATTAATTAATTAAATGAATAATTGAAAGTAATTTGGCTCGTTTGGCTAATTGCTGTTAATTCTGGAACACCACCAAACTCGGGAACCTATTGATTTTGCCCATAGCCGAGAGACTAGGAGCTAATAGCATGAACGAATCCACTGTTTAGACCTCAGGACCGAAGAACTTGAGTCAGAAGTAGTTAAGTAGGTACAACATCTTCAAGAAAATGTAGGAGTCGTATTTGAGATACTTCCTTCCATACTTGGACTGTTATGAATCATTGTAGTAATGGGGACTGGGAAGTGCTCTTTAAGAACTGCTCATAGTGGGAACTGCAAAGAAAGAAAGAGCGTTGGAGTGTTGTTGTTGTACAGGTGGGAACCATGGATATTTTCATAGTAAAATATCCATGCAGGAACTGGGGATGGGCCCATCAGGATCAAGTACCAAACTAACGGTCTCTTCCCCCCCCAGCCCATTGAACTTTCACCGCAGTCATTCGATACCCGCATCTAATGAACAATGAAGGGAGCACTTCTTCAAGAAACCAATCAGAACTGGCTATTGAGAAACGCACTTCTCAGTTCACATGTGACATGGGAAGTTCTTGAGAAGAAGGAGGAGTAGGAACGAGAATTGCGGTTCAGGAGCAGTTCTTACTCGAGAGTGAACGAGATAGTTCCCAGACCTTCAAGTGAACTTCCCAACAATAAATCATTGTGTACTTCCCTGTGCTGCCAGGGCGTTGCTTGTTACAGATAGCTCATCAAAATGGGAGACAAAGAGGAGAAAAGCAGAGGTGAAACTTCCAGAGTTGTCGAAGAAGTGGAGCAGATGGATAAGGAAGAGGAAGACGAGGGAAGAGATGACGAGGAACAGGAAAAACAAACCATTGAGGAGAAAGACGAAGTGGATAAGAAAAAAAAGGAAATAGAGAGGCTCCAAGAGGAAAGGAGAAAACTTGCTGAACAGAGTCAGAAAGAACAAGAGAGAGCTGAAGTGTTGGCACTGGAAAAGGAGAAAGTTGACAAGATCGCTTTAGAAGGCGTATGTATTGTAATGATTTTGGAAACTTATAGGTTTCTTCTTCAAAGTACAGAATTTAAAGTTTGCCTGTTCTTAAAACGGGCAATCAGTGCAAGTAGGTAGTAAACAGGTTTGAAAACTTTTATTACAGACTCGGACAACAGAAGAACTAATAGAAGCTTACAGTCGCCAAGATCAGGAGCAAAAGGATCAGGAGGAAGAAACGAGTAAAAAGAGTTTGCTAGCGAAGGAACTGTCACAAAAAATTGAAACAATAAGAGAGGCTAAGGTGAGGATTGTATTGAATCCCTGTCAATGAAGTGTGAACAGTGTAACTGAGTGGCCTCACTTTATAAATGAAGATTAAAGACCAGTACAGGTGATGATAACAGGTTATTTTAGGGAGATGGTGACCCTGAAATCAAAGAACTAGAAGATAAGTTGAAGAAATTGGAGGAAGGAGCGGAGGCTGATGAAGAGCGTCGAAAGGATATAAGTGAGAGAAAAGCGAAACTGGAAATGTTGTTAGAAGATCATGTGAGTTCCATACCATAATATTAAACTGTTTCCTTTTTTCAAATAGGTACGTATTGAAATAGTGGAGATATTTAGTGTCATTGATTGCTATCACAAATTACAAGACGTCTCACAAAATACAGATTCAGAGAAATGCTTTTTAAATTTTTGATGATGGCTTTCAAATTAATTTATTATCTATAAATAGTCTTGTTGAGTAGGATAAAGAGGAATATTTTTACTGTTATATAATTTTATATATATCTATAATTTTATATAATCTAGTTTATTTTTATTTTTAAATTATTATTGAACAAAAGATGCTAAGACCTTCTACAAGAGCATTCACGTTTGACTTGTTTTGAGGTATTATTATCTGGCCACAATGAGAAATTGAAACCGAAAACTATAGAAGGCCCTCAGCTATAAGAGGAATTGTTATGAAATTACAGTACCAACCACGTATTTTCAGATTGAATCACTGAGTAAGGTGAATGACAAGAAAACCAGTATTGAAGATGAGTTGGAAGAGTTGGAAAAAAGTAAAAGATTCAGGGAAGAAGAAGAGAAGAAAATATTAGCCAGACTAGCGGAACTGCGGGGTGAAGTAAGTTATGTGTTTGTGACATTTCTATGTGATTTGGATTGTTTTGACAGAGGGATCAAATGGATGGTTTTCCTGTAATGACAGACTACTGGTGAAAGGCTCAAACCCAGTGAAGCTGCAGATCTTTTGAGCCGGAGTTCTGTGGACAAGGATTCTCGAGGCTTATATCCTTATGATTCTTCAGTAGCTGCTGAACTAAACGAGTTAAGGGCTAAAGGTTTAATAGCAGCTAAAGCAATGAGGGCATTGAAGGAGGAGATAGAAGCGGAATACTTGCAGGTCCTTGGCTCTGTTTAATTAGAAATGAATGGTGGAATATCCAAGTTATAGTAATGTTCGTCAAGATGCGCACCTACTAGTGCTTACCTTTTTTGTCTGATCAGAGAGATCCTTTGACTGAAGAAGACATGAAGACTTTGCCACTGAAACAAAATGAGCTCTTGTCCAGGTTGGCAGAGTTGGATGAGGTAACTAAGCGTGTGCAGTTCTTGATGGGTTTGGCTGTTGTACCTTCGGCTGAGCTGGGTCCACCAAAAAAATACATGTTCTTGTCAGGTTCGGAGGAGACACCACCAGCCAGGACGTTCTCGCAGCTACGTCCAGAGCAGATACTGCCACAGGTACGGGCTCACGAAACTAATACTTACAGTTTCCACGTCCTTGCCATTTCAAGTGACGACCTGGTTTCTTATTGGACATAAATCCAGTCGTTAAGGATCACATAACTCGTAAACCATAAATAACTCAATCACCAACAACTGGCAGTGAAGCCAGACCACGACTGAAACTTGTGTTGCTTTTTACACTACCTATTTAACTAGGGTTTCTTACCATCACTTCATAGGTTAACAGACTGGCTGAGTAATTTCTAGGTTACTGCAAACTATCAAGCTACAGCTTCAGTTCATATTGTTGAAAGAATAGTACTTAATCAATTCTCGGTTTTTTCATTCGACAGGTGATTGTTTGTGGGCCAGATGTAGGTTATCCACAGATAGTTGTTTGTGAAACCTCCAAGCCTACAGATGTTCGAGATAGTGCACATCGAAACGGCTGTTTCGATTCTGCAGCTGTTGTTCATCGCGGAACCTCAACGCTTGAACCGAACCGATGCTCCACCCGGTTCCTTCAAGGACCAAGGCCAAACTGCTACAGTCAAATGAGGCAAGGTGACGGACTACTTATGAGAATGAGCTCCCCGTACTACGGAGCCGGCATGATGGCGTCCAGTCAAAGCGCAATGGGTCCATTTGGACTCGGTCAGGTGCCGATGCCTGTCACTGCCTGGATGATGCCGTCAGGATACGGATACACAATGCCAGGGTCACTAGTGATGCAGCAACAAATAATGCAGACACGAATTTTACAATCAGCGTCGGTAAGCTCCGTCGTACCATGCCCTTGTATCTACCAGACAAAGCGGCACAAGAAGTGGAAAAAGAGAAAATCAGTTCCCCAAGCGAATTCATGCCCGAATCTAGTTAGAGCAGATTGGAAGTACAAATGGAATTGAATTAACAATGGGGAAAAGCCTCCAAAGATTCCACATCCCAAAAAGTAGTACCAGAGCAATAAAATTGTACACTGAATGGTTCGGTTTGTTCTAATCCCTCCAACAACATTTTTGTAACCATTAATGACAGGCGTGGCATGATAACACTCGAATTCCAATCCCGTTTTGCATCTAATGGGAACGTCGAGCTAAAAATTGGCAGGCAGGAGTTGGAACTGTTACTCAGGCACAATCCAAGGATCACAGGTAGCTCAGCTCATTTCAACATCTTTTTTTGTTGTTGGTAGTTACGGGTGTTTAAAGGATTTGCGTACTCGTAAATTACACAACATTTTGAAGGAGCAAGACTATCTTCAAAATCGTGTTCAAGAGAAGCAAGAGAAAACGTGATTCATTTATCAAAATTTTGAAGTTTGCCTACAACACTAAATGTCCGAACACTAAAAACTTTTTGATAGTAGTACAAATAATTTATTGTGGACAAGACAACAACAGTCATTTGTATATAAATATTTAGTGCAGATCTGTCTAGGCGAAACGTCTTGTTATAACGACCCAAGGGGCATAGGTACTCCATGTTTATATTAGTTTAAAGAGGGTGCACAGGATTGATGGTGGTCCATCAATCCACGAAGTGAGTCTCCATCAGACCAACGAATTCTTCATCTAAGGGTATGGATAATGGATAATACAATAATAACCTATTGTACGCTAGGAGGGGTCCCCTGACCATATGTGAAAGTAATCATAAATAAATAAATAAATATTAATAATGACCTTATGGTATCACAGAATATCGACTTATAACATCGGATGAAAAATGAAAAACGTTTCAGTCTCACTCAATGAGAAAATTTTCAAGAATTGATAACTTTCTGGCATTTTTTTGGGTGGCAGTTTTAACAGATTTCAGCATTATTTGATGTTTAATTCCTATAGGAAATGTTGAGGTGATCCGGAGCTACGTGATATTACTTCATTTTGTACCCTTGAAATTAGACCCCTAGGAATGAACCGAAATTGCTGGCCTTACATACATACTCACACAGATAGGCATTTCTCCTGATACGATACTATTTTTATACCATTCCCAAGGTCAGATATCGTATGGAATGACATAGGATACACATAAATATATCGTCCTCTGAAAGGCAGAATATCGTAAACGCCATTTTCCGAATTTTACAGGAGAGACGAAAACCTGTGGAAGGATCTTTTTATTGCCGAACCCGTTAAAACTTGATATTTTAGCGTAAATTGGGCGTTTTCTGTCGATTTATTTTTAAAAATTGCATAAAAGCCCTGGGAAGTAGTTTCTTGAGAAAAAGGCCCTTACGCTATTCTTGCTATTTCGAAGAACTGGGAGAATAGTTGTAGATACCTACGGTACACATTTCAGCACTTACGATATTCTTGGTGTCTCGCTGGAAAAGAATTATTTGGAAAAATGACGTACATATCCACTCGCGCACTCGGGAAGGGGCGCTTATGATACTTTGCTCGAATTCAATAGGTGCATACGACACTGCTCTCTGGCGCTTACGATAGATGGCATAATATTAACATACTTTCATTTGATCGCAAGTTATAGTGGGAATGAGTCCAACGGCCTTATCAGGTGGAATAAACCGGTTCCCCTGAGATCACCGAAGTCAAGATACCTCGATGGGTGACCGCCGTGACACGTGTTGACACGTCCAAGTATGTGTTAGGTTTCAAATGTTGGCGTAGTAGGCGTTAGTTCAGCAGGCCGCATGTAGTTGCGACACCTGCAGTAGCTTTTCGTCTGGGATAACCCCTCTCACTCATCTACCAGCCCTCATAAGAGTAATACCTTCGTGTTCTCTCAATATTCTTTTCAAATTAAATTAAAACTTGAAGACAAGTGTCAACCCCGTATACGGTTTTATTCAATACCTGACACCTTATTCTAAACGTATGACCCATGTAGCTGTTGGGCGAACCCCTCTCCACACAAGGGGGCGAGGCAATGAGTAGCCAAGTAAAGAGCGAAATGATCAGATCGAATTCTGATCCCCTCACTGCAGGGCAGTCGGACGAAAAGCCCCAGCCTGGAATGGCCATTTACTTTACTACTACAGTGGGAATGAGGCAACTACGACAATGGACGATTTTTACCTCGGTATTTATATTCGACTCGTTCTGAATGAATGATGGATATGATATTTTACCAAATTGATGGTTACGATTCGAAAACTTTGAGGCTGTTTTTGAATGCCTTAGGAAACGTACGTCGCTTACGATAAGTAGCTAGATAGATGCGCCTTTTTAAGACGAATCCAATGGTTACATTAACTCAAAATCGCAAAAAATGGCGCTTAGGAGGGCACGATATAGGTACATAGGTATGATTATTTAATCTTCAAGATCTGATTCAGAACACTATAAGATGTATTCCTGGTAAAACTTATCAAAAATTCGCTAATCTGGAGTTTTGGATCTAGTGCAATAGCTCAATTTCTGTCGAAAATTCGCTAAAAATGATATTGATAGAAAAACATTAAAACTCTTTCACTTCTCCTAACAGACTACTGTCTTATTCACCAAATTCAAAACATACTTGACCATTATCAAGAATTTTGTCTTTACCACCTGTTATCTGCAAAAATAACGACTGGGTGAAATACCAAAAATCTAAACCTCGAAAAAAATTATTTTGTCGCGACATTTCCAATATGAATGAATAGGTATTTTGCCGATGAAAATAATGTTCCATTTGATATTTCTGATATCAAACGAAAATCATCGGTACCTAGCTACGGAAAGCATTACCTACTGTAAACAAAATGTAACTGACAAGAAACAAACGTCATAAATAAACATATCACACATAAACACGGACACAACACACATTCAACATACTAACAAACACATTCAAGGCACTTGAGCTGAATCAAACCAACAGACACAAACATCGTAAAACAGTAACAAAGCTCCACACTTAGCAGTGAGTTCTCCATTAAATTATGCTACGACTAAAATGACGTTGACAAAATGGGAAGTTAGTAATTTGAATGCAATGCTGATGACTTCCTATTTAAATCGTATTGTGTCTAAACAAACAAAAAGGGCGATGTCTTGAATGATCTCGGAGTATTAGAAATGAACAAATACACTAGGGATGTGGCGTTCAGCACTGAACAGAACCGAACTGAGCGGATCTTTCAGTTGAACGCATCCCGACTGAACGGGTTACCAAAGAGTTGACGTTCTCACTGAACGGGCGATCCTAACCTCACTCTATTTTCACAACCCCTCACATCAGTCCCACCAGTTCATCCGTTCATCAACCCCTCTCTTTGCCACCCTACGTTCGTAACGTTCTTCCCTTCCACCCTTGCCGTTCCCATCGTTCTTCCCCTTCCCCGCTCGCTGTTCCTCCATTTTCACTACTCCTCAGTTCACGAGTTCACCCGTTCAGTCGTTCTTCCGCCTCGCGTTCCCCTCCCAACTCCCACCAGTTCATCCGTTCATCGACCCCCTCCCTTCTCCGCTCGTTGCTGATCGTCAGTGAGGCTTCTTACTTATTAGATTCCAGCGACATTTGCGACATTTTCTATTGTGATGGATTTTCCAAACCATTGTGATTTTGTATGAAAATATATATTATTAAAATTTGTATAACTTTTTATTGAATCAAACCTACCAAAAACCCGTTTTCGTGATTTTTATGTCGGGATAATTGGAATTTGGATTAGGGACTCGGCTGAACTGGTGAACGCATCTCAAAGAACGCATCTCAGAATTCAGTGAACTGGTGGGAGTTAACTCCTGGACCTGAACGCATCTTACACATCTCTAAAATACACACAACCATCTGGATCCATGAAGGAGTAGACTAGGCTATGTACGCACCCTACCATACCAGGTAGAGTTGACGCAGTAGGTACGTAAGTCCTACCTGATTTCCTTCTTTACTTCTTGTTCGTTCAGACCAACTTACTCTGCTCCATCTGCCCATTTAAGCGTTCGTTTTTTGTTTCACAGTGGTTGACGCTTCGGGTTTGGAAGAGAGAAAGAAACGATTGGACGAGGAAATCGAGGGATTAGATAAGTCACTGGAATACGGCGTAAGTCAACAGTGTCCCAGGCTACATCTGAACACATTGTGATGAATCCCGTATGATGGTTTCATAAATCTAGCTGCTGTATGCTACGATTAGAAGATGAAGAGCAGGTGCAGCGAGGGGTGATATGGCCCTCTATAGCCCAAGGAGTAGACAAGCTAGAACTTGGTACAGCTGAAAAACGTCTGCCATGTTGAATGGAACATAGCTTCCTCTTATCGATAACATGATCGTATGGTCATTTAAACGTATGATAAATGATAGGCAATTCAGTAAAAATTAGGGTGAATTCAAGAATTCTTTTCGCAGTGGTCATACCAATGATCGGATCATCCTGAACTTCATAGGGCCATCCGGGAGCTACACCCTAACTACCCATCGAATTCGAGCAATATCGGGCCATTGATTAGTGAGAAATTGAGAAGAGGTACCTTTCTCAATTTCTCAACTCGGATTTTCGATTCGTGCATGCGCAATAGCCACAAGAATGATCCGATTGTTCTGAAATTCACAGGGGACCAACCCGCATGATCCCTGAAAATTTCTGAAAATCGGATTTGAATTTTGAAATGTATGCGTGTGGCAAGGATTTGCAGACACACGACCAGACAGACACTGAACCAAATTTGTTTGGAAAGCTATAAAACGTAAAACGCTAGTGGAAATTTGGATTTTGGTGACAAGAAAGGAGAAACCAAGCTTCTGCTACCTTGCTAGACTCAAAAGCAAAAGGAAGCAGTATCTGAATGGCACCACAGCAAAACACCTATACCAGGGACAATCATTAGACGAGTCAGTCAAATCAACACACCAACCTAGCAACTTACAAAAAAAAAATTCATTAAAATGATACAACTAAGCTGCCTATTCAATTGATTACAGAACCTTGCAAAAAGTCCTTACAGGTGGAGGGAAAATCGAGGAGAGGGAGGAAATTTTTAAACAAATAAGTTTACAGAAAACAACGGTGAATCTAAGTACATTTTGGTCGAACGTAGTTTTTTTGTCATCTATCCCGTTGAATTTATTCAAGGAGCAACTGCATCTTACTAATCGATTACAATTTGTCGTTAATGAAAGAATATTTATAACAAGTATTTATTATAAATCTATGGTTCTATTATATATTTTTGTGCCCTAAGGATGAACAGCCTGGTGATCCTCAAGAAACCCCTAATGAATCCAAAACCAAGGAACCATCTCCCAAAGAAACAAGTAAAGAGCCATCTCCCAAAAAAACAGGTAAAGAGCCGTCTCCCAAAAAAGCTGACAAAGGGCCGTCTCCCAAAAAAGCTGACAAAGAGCCGTCTCCCAAAAAAGCTGACAAACAGCCATCTCCCAAAGAAGCTAGTAAAGAGCAGTCTCCCAAAAAAGCTAACAAAAAGCTATCTCCCAAAGAAGCTAATAAAGAGCCATCTCCAGAAGATGCTAGTAAAGAGGCATCTCCCAGAGATGCTAGTAAAGAGGCATCTCCCAGAGATTCTAGTAAAGAGGCATCTCCCAGAGATACTAGTAAAGAGGCTCCCAGAGATACTAGTAAAGAGGCATCTCCCAGAGATGCTAGTAAAGAGGCACCTCCCAGAGATGCTAGCAAAGAGGAATCTCCCAAAGATGCTAGCAAAGAGGCATCTCCCAGAGATGCTAGTAAAGAGGCATCTCCCAAAGAGCCATCCCTCCAAGAAGCAAACAAAGAGCCATCTTCCAAAGAAGCTAACAAAGAGCCATCTCCCATAGAAGCTAGTAAGGGGCCATCTCCCAAAGAAGCTATCGAAGAGCCACCTCCCCAAGATGCTAGTAAAGATTCATCTCCGAACAAAGCTAGTACAGAGTCACTTCTGAAAGGATCTCCAAAAGCAACGAGACAGTCTTCAAAAGATAGTAAAAGACCCTCTCTGAAACAAATTACAAGTAGGAGATTATCTCTGAAAGGAGTTAAGAGGGTATCCATGATGGATCCAGATAAATCTGAGAGAACATCACAGGGAGGAGGAAGCAATTCGTCTTTCAAAGGAAACAAGGAAGAAACCTCTTCACATGTAGTCGCAGAGAAGGAAACCGAAGGGTCTGAAACTAATAAGCAATCGTCTTTGAAGGAAGAAACAACTCCTGATGAGGAGCCCCCACAGATGCGACTTGTTGTGGAAGAACCCGAAGCGAAACCGTTGCCTATGAAAGTAAGTAACAACAACAACAGCAACATTAGATTTCTTAAATAGAGTAATGAATGACATTTCTGTATTACAGGTCTGTCGGATATAGGTACTTGTATGTTACGAGTCTCCGAACATGGATTTAAGTAAAGATAGATGGATACTAAAACAAAACTCTTTGATCTTTAGTAAAACAACCAACTGAAATAATATGTACTTACCTTCCTACATAATTAACTAACATTTTACAGGATAAGACTGATACGGCGGACGAACATGGAGTACAGCAGCACAACCAATCAATCGCATCTCAGGTAAACAGTGTAATAAGGTAACCAGTGAACATGGATTTAAGTAAAGATAGATGGATACTAAAACAAAACTCTTGATCTTTAGTAAAACAACCAACTGAAATAATACGTACCTACCTTCCTACATAATTAACTAACATTTTACAGGATAAGACTGATACGGCGGACGAACATGGAGTACAGCAGCACAACCAATCAATCGCATCTCAGGTAAACAGCGTAATAAGGTAACCAGTGAACATGGATTTAAGTAAAGATAGATGGATACTAAAACAAAACTCTTGATCTTTAGTAAAACAACCAACTGAAATAATACGTACCTACCTTCCTACATAATTAACTAACATTTTACAGGATAAGACTGATACGGCGGACGAACATGGAGTACAGCAGCACAACCAATCAATCGCATCTCAGGTAAACAGCGTAATAAGGTAACCAGTGACACCACTCGAAGTAACAGTAGTAAGTAAGACAATCTTTTACGCTAGGTTCTTATAGAGGTGCAATTCTGGACGGCAATCCAGTACGGCAACGCGTTCGCCTTAATTTTTACCGCAGACGCGTTCACATGGCAGCGGAATCATAACCGGAAGTCCAACCGGCAAAATCAACCAGGAATGTCGAATTCCAATATGGTTGAACAACCAAACAGGAGAGGTGTGCGCAGTAACCTCTGTGCAGAAACAGCAACAGATCCGACAGTCTATAATATCTGGAGATTTTGATATAGTGTCCATGACATTGCGTTGCAATAATCCACTTTGCCTTGGCCAATAGCATTGCAGAATGACTTGCCGTACCGGGTTGCCGTCCGGAATTGCTTCTCCATGTGAACCTAGCTTTAGAGTTTGTGGTTAACAAAAATTGATGCTTTGAAGGATTTAACAACGAGATTCAAAATCATGAAAAAATTACAATAATATGTATTGCTGCTAACGAATTCGAAAAATGAATCAATCCATATCATTCGAAGTTTTGAATTGGATTTATTGCGTTATACTTAATATACAGGGTGTCCCATGAGAGCCCCCCACACCAGTATTTTCCTTAGGAATCGAGTTGGAAGAAAACGTAAAAGGTAACTAATCATGATTTTTACGTAAAATCCAAAACAGAAATATTATGTAAAATTTAAAAAGAAATGACCCGTCACTCAAATGTCTGAGTCCGCAACAACTTGTGAAAAACATGAAAACCACGTATTTTTTATGTAGGTATTAAATTACTACATGCGATTTTGCGGTATTTTTTCGCGAAGTCACGTATTGATATCATTTCGATTCACTATCATCCAAGAGGACAAAAATTATAAGAAAAATGTTGAAAAAAAAAGTCAACGATAATTTTTTTTCACGTGAATCCGAATCTGCAATAAAAACGATGCAAATGATTACTCAACGGTTTATTATTTACCTGTATAGATTCCCCTTCTGCGTACATCAATGTTTTGTGTGGTCAATACCCTGGAGCTCCCCCCGGATTCATAGCGTTCCATTCGCTATCATGTTGACGAAGCTTTTCTATGCAAACGAACGGCTGCTCGTACAATGCTCCGGATGGTCTCAAAAAATTCTTTAGTTCAAGATCAATTTAAAAACGTAGAAGAACCATACCCTTCTATAGAAAGTTTTCGAGCTACGGCGTTCTGAAAATTTCAACCCCTATTTTTCACCCCTTAGAGATGACTGACAGTAACGCCGAGAGGACCAACTAGACCCCAAACGGGACCTCCAAACCAAATTTTATTAATTTTGGTTCAATGGTAACTAAGAAAAGTGCGAAGTATGCGTACCGCGTACAGGAGAATTTTTTTTATTGCATTTTCGGATTCTAAATACCTTGAAATGGAAACCATCAAATTTTCAGGGGGCGTTAGCATTTTTTTTCCATACTCGATTCCAAAGGTTCATTAGGTAGTATTTTAAATAGTAAACCAAAATAAGGGTTCCCATTTGAAAAAATCAAGTTGGTCAAATTTCGATTTTGGATTCGAGACATACTACGTTAAAAATCATGAGGGGATTCCCATTTGCAATTCGGAGTTCCTAGGAGATACGGTCATAACAATACGTCTGGGTGATAACGGCTGTTACGGTGAGCAATATGGATTACTAGAGAGTTCCTAGGCGATACCGTTGCTCAGATGCGTCATCCGTATGTCTCAGAAAAGTGTTCTGCGCATGCGCCAAATGGTTGACGTATCATACGGTAACGTATTTTGCCGCATACATCCGTCACCGCCTCTCGATCCCGTGAAACGTAACGACTAGACCGTGAGTAAAAGTAACCTGACATGTTGAAAACCTTACGTACCTACTACGTGTTACGGTGAAAACGTGATCAGAATGAATTTTCCACCATGCTTTCAAACACCAACATTTTTGCAACCCAAATGCCTACCTCCCTTTCAAGCCGTTTCTGCTCAGGAGAATCAAGAGGAAAGAGAAGTTGTTATGGAAACACACATCGTTGGAGAAGATCATGAAAATGATATGAACCAGAACCCATAGAATTGGATTTTTGTTGGAGAGTGAGGGTGAAGACCTGATTCAACTTTCTTGCTTTAACCAAATTTAGCAACACCAAACAATTCAGTAACTTTCTTCACCAACTTTTCTGATAATCCTAACTCAAGTTATGCCCATTTTTTGTGTTTTGTACTGGTGTACTGTAAAACATTTCTGTACCTACTGCTTTCTTAACCTGTAGTACCTACTTAACATTGTTTTCTTAACATAAAAAATGAAGTGGTTTCAAATGCTTAAGCTTATTTAGTTGGGATCTACTTTTCCCTCATAATAAAACCTAGTTTCACAAATTTATAGCTGGTTTTGCAGTTGCACACACATTCATACCAGTTGCAAAAGAAGCCAAATACCTACTGCAGAAGCAAACCAATCCAGATTTAACAGAGCTGGTGCATAGTGGTTTCTTTTATGTCTGTGCGTAGCTCTTTTGTCTTTTGAGATGGAAAGTGGGTAGAATTCGTGGTACTTCAACCAGGGGATGCGGTATTGATATGACCATATATCCTAGGAAATCTCTATAGTATCTCCTAGAAACTCTCTTTTCTCTAGCTTCCCAGGGAAAATGTTGTGTGTGTGTGTGTGTGTGTGTGGGGGGGGGGGGGGGGGGTCGAAACTAACAGTGAAGAGAATTCAACTGAATTTCCAATATTGCTTACAGGAACAGATGGAGAGAAGTCCGTCTGTGCATTCATCTGATGCAGCTAACACACTTCAAACAATGAACACTGACAGCCAACCCGAGAAACGCAGATCGGTAAGCTTTACATTGAGCAAGGTCATATTGATTTCATAATGCCTACACAGTTTTGTCGGATGAAACGTTCAAATAAATAATATTATACAACCACGCACCTCAGGTATCTTCTGTACAGGAATCACCACCTTCTGTGGTTCCAGTGCCGGTTGGAATAACAGTTCAAAATCGCAAAGAAGCTGAGAAATTGGAAAAGGTAGGTACTTAGCAAATCAATTTCGATAAAAGGTACTTTGAGGGTAGCCCTATTAACATTGACTTTCTCGTCCATTAGCACCTGCATCACAAACGCGCAGGTTTGGTGACTAGACTATTTGCCACCAGCAGCACTGCAAGTTGAGGGCGCAGTCACTCATTGAAGTATGACAATAAGTAATGGACGTGAATCGGAATTTGCTGATTTTGACTTCAAAATCGGATTCAGCACCCTCAAAAACCCCTGTACCCAGATTTTCAGCTCCGAAATCTGAGTAGTTTGGCGGGAATAAGCTAAATAAAAAACGCGTGACGCCATCTGGTATCTACCTACCTCTCACTCGGTTCATAAGTGCGGGAGCGAGAGGGCAGTTCATACCAGGTGATTTCGCACGCTTTTTTCGCCCACTTCCGTTCATTTCCAACCCATCATACAGCATGTGACAGAGTGAGATGAGAGTGATGATGGACCCTTGAGAGTCCCCCTCCTAGACCAGTGATATCACAAGAAGGGATATCGATTAGGCTTCTGCCAAAACGACCCCATCTTCACTAGAACAAAAAACGACTCGAGAACAGCCACCGTTACAATCCTCCCCACATGACATACTAATGGGTAGCCGAAGTATGAAAGCGAAAAGGGGAATGAAAAGTAGTATGAAGTTCTGGTTCAGGAAAGGGCATCTGAACAACTTCAAGGTGACTAACCTCCATCGTAATGGTACTTCTTCAATAATATTTACTGGTTGAGAACAAAACTCCTACATACGAGTACTGGTCGAGAAAAAATGTTGTCAGAGGTTGTTGTCCAGTGAATTGTGCTCATCTGGGCAACCTCTAGGTGATCAACCTCCATCGTTACGATGGAACAACTACTGGGACATGGCATTAGTCACCTTAAATGAGCTCAATATATTTTAATTATATTGACACTCTAAAGGGGGTGGGGAAGCCAATAGACGTATGTTTTCTCAAACGGACAGGATGACTGTGAAGGAATCCTTCGGGCTTATCATTACGGAAAACTCACAAAAAGTGGATGGAGTATGGTGAACTACTAAGGCCCGGTGCACATGAGCTGCAAAAAAATCGGGACGCTGAGATTGTTTTCAATCGGATAGTCAGAAAGACGTTGGGAGTAACGGACCAATGCACAAGGGACGCCGATAGCTATCCGATACCCTCGGCCTATCTCAATAGGTATCGGGGCTGCCGCTGGTCTCTCCCCCTATCAGCGTCATTTTCTATCCCTCGCGTTTCACTAGTACACACCTGGCAATGGGACAGTGCACAAGACGTCGCTGCGTCCGTTCTATTTGGTGCTTTTTCTTCAACATTAGATAACTTTTATTAAAATAATACGGTATCTTCGAAACCACCAACTTCTTTTAATGCATCACTGATTCTTGCAGCCAGTTCATCAAATGAACGAATAGACATTCGAAAATAATTGAAGAATTTTTGTTCATCTTCCCTCAATTCTATAAAAATAATGTTGAAAACGCCTTTTAAATATCTCGCATCGTTAAATGGTCTTCTTTTATTATCACTTTCATAAATGTATTTGTACACAAAGTACGAAAATAAAACCTTCTTTTTATAAATTTCAACTTGCGCTCGATCCATCTCGGGAGAAACAACACACAACACTGAAGAAGAAAGAATCCCCACCCAGTTGTGGTGGGGAAAAATTTTCCCAGGTATCAAAGAGATAGGACGCCGCGTCCTGTATTCATGTGCACAGAAACTCAGATGGGGATACGACAGAAATCTCAGCGTCCCGATTTTTTTTGCAGCTCATGTGCACCAGGCCTTAGTGCATATTACCAAACCACGCTCTGCTACCATGCGAAAGAGTGAGAGGAGAGTGACGGTTGACCCTCGAGAGTCCCCCCACCTAGACCAGTGATATTATCACCGGTTAAGAAGGGATATCGATTAGGCTTCCACCAAAACGACCCCATCTTCACTGAAAAAAAACACAAAAAAAAACAACGACTCGAGAACAGCCACCATCACAAGCACCTTTTTGGAAAGCTCTCCGTTAGACCTACAACTTGAAAGAATAAAGAAACGTCCATTCCTCATTTGATGCATTTTGATGTTTATTTTTCATCAGCTGGCTCACTTTATGGGGATTATTAAACTAGAACTGCAGCAAGTTCATGTGGAGCAGATTGTGGCTGTGAGGGTTGAAATCAATTCACAGCTTCACCGAAGTTGGAAGAATCGACAACTCTGTGCATTCAGGATCAGTTTCAACAGTTGCCACACTCATGAAAACTAACAAGCGTTAAAATGTGTAACGAGTACTGAAAATTTTCTAATCCAAAATTGTTCTCCAATGTACTGTTTGTACCAGGAAAATGGGCACTTGAATGAAATACGAGACGAGAAAAAGAAGGGAGAGGAACTTAAAATTGAGTTCCCGTTTAGTAAAGAAGAAATATTACACGAGATCAAAAAGTACGGAGATCCGGTAAGTCAAAAGTAGGCTTTATTTTAAATGACGAAAACAAGTCAATAATGAAGGTATTTACCTTCATTATTGACTTATTTTCATAATTTAATTATTTCGGTTATTCCAAGTCAATTATTTTGTATCATTTTGGTTATTCACGTATTATATATTATATATTATTTTGGTTATTCATAAGTCAAAATTAGGTTATTCATGAGTCAAAATTAGGTTATTTTATGCCATAAGTAGGTTATGGCCTAAAATAACCAAAATTAGGTTATTTTAGGCCGTTTTAAGCCAAAATTAAGTTTTTCATGAGTCAAAATTAGGTTATTTGTAAGTCAAAATTTGGTTATCATGTATTATTTTGGTATTCATGTATTATGTATTATTTTGTTTATTCATAAGTCAAAATTAGGATGGTGAATTTCAGGAAAAGGCCATGAAAACAATTGAAGAGCAGAGAGAAGCATTCAACAGGAAATTGCATGAGGTCCAACTAGAATTACAAAAGCTAGAATCAAGGTACAAGGTGAGAATTTAAATGTAAGAGACAGCAACAAGACACAGTATCGTTCTGTTGATTCAGAGCCCATGATAGAGTCCTATATCTATGTATGTACTAACTTCATGATGAGGATGGTAAAAATCTCTAAAATAGTAAGACTTGAAATGGAAGGAAAAAAATAAAGAAAAAGTTCACCATAACGCAGGAAAGTTTTCCTCGAACCCACTCGGAACTGACTTGGAAGCATAAAGAGATGAAAAAACTCATCATCGCACGACTCTAGTTTGTATTTATAGACGAATCCATTCGATTTCTACATAACTATGCGCATATTCCAGGACTTGGGATTTTTTGGAACGGTGTTCTGTGCCGTTTCAACAATCAAAAAGAACGCTCAGGCTGCAGCAAAAGAAGTGAGGAATCCAATTTTAACGATTTTGACGTATACAGTAAACAATTTTGCTTCTTGGGAGCTCTCTGCAGTTTGAAACATAGTGGGACTTTCAACAGCATGCAAACAAGTTTTAATTGTACAGGGCAGTGAAGGAAAAAGGAAGATACTTGAGCACAGGGTGAATGAGTTGGAATTCGAAAACAAAAGAAGGGAAAGGAGGCTGGAAAGGATAGAATCCCAAGTGAAGGAACTCGATTTCAAACTGAAAGAGAGGGTAGGTGACCTACTCGAGCGCAAATCAATTTGTTGTATGTATGGGCCAGTAATATGTTCAGCACCTATCAATTGTTGTATGTTCTTTACCATTAGCAAATCGACGAGGAAGAGTATAACAGGAGGAAAAAAGTGCTTGACGCGGAGAAGGCTGCAGTGCAGGAGGAATATAAAGTGGCGAACGAGGAATTGCGAAGGATTCCGGAGGAATTGAAAACCGTCCAGAAAAAAGTACGTACTTTGCAGACAGTCAAGTACAAAACTGACCCCTGAACCTACTGAAAAGTTCGTGGGTAGGTTAGTTCAGAAATTTCATTCAATTTGCCGGTTCATAATTAGCAGGTAGGTGGTTTCCGATGCGGCTGATAATGTTAACAGGTCCGTTCTTAGAAACTGTGACAGAGTGTAACAGTGGGGGTGGACCCTCGAGAGTCACCCTCCTAGACCAGATAGATTATCGCCGGTTAAGAAGGGATTATTCATTAGGCTTCCCCAAACCGATCCCGTCTCCACCGGAAGAAAAAATGTATCGCGAACAGCCTCACTGTTACACTCCTCCCCACATGACATACTTCTGGGTAGCAGAAGTATGAGAGGGAAAAGGGGGAATGAAGTTCTGATTCAGGAAAAGACATCTGGACAACTTCAAGGTGACTAACCTCCATCGTAATGGTACTACCTCAATAATATTTTACTGGTGGAGAACAAAGCTCCTACATACAAGTATTGGCGGATTATGTTGCCAGAGGTTGTTGTCCAGTGAATTGTGCTCATCTGGGCAACCTCTAGGTGATCAACCTCCATTGTTGGGATGGAAGAGTCATTGGGACTTGTCAATTGGAACATGGCATCAATCGCCTTCTAATCAGCTCAGTATATTTTAATTATACTGACACTCTAAAGGGGGGAAAGGGGGTGGGGAAGCCAATAGATGTATGTATTATCAGAGGGACAGGTTGTTAGTAAAGGAATCCTTCTGGGAAACCTTTGGGCTTATCCTTCTGGTAAGCCCACAAAAAGTGGATGGAGTATGGTGAAGTACTCAGCTCATACTACCGAACCACGCTCTGCTACCATGTGAGAGTGTAACAGTGGGGGTGGACCCTCGAGAGTCCCCCTCCTAGACCAGTGAGATTATCACCGGTTAAGAAGGGATTATTCATTAGGCTTCCCCAAACCGATCCCGTCTCCACCGGAAGAAAAAATGTATCGAGAACAGCCCACACTGTTACAAAACTTACTCACTGAGGAACTTTAAAAATCCGCAGCACTGTCAGCTTATTGCGCTGTCTTCCAAAGTAAAGCAACGCACTGCATTCTTTGCTGCAGTCACACACCACACAGTCACTTCGTCTTTTGTAGTCAGAGGAGAGCAATAAGAGCTGCCTACGGGAGTTATTGTCGTGGCTCGTTTCTGGAACTGGCAGTTATGACTGTCCCTGCTGTTTACACAGTCATTTACATAGTCGTCCTACTCATTCGTATGATACGAAAAATTCTGATTCATTCGCACTCCCATTAGCCCGTTTGAACGTCAGCCGAAATTCCACACTGATGGGAAACCAAGAACCAGTGGGGGATCCAGGGAGGGGCCGAGGGGGGAAGGGGGCCCAAATATATACTGGATAAAATAAGCTTTGTTATTCGTTGCTAACAATAATATTAATAACGAGATTCATTTTATAGTAAGTACCTATTTTGCATTGTGCCAATGACAGTAATAAACCATGTTGCAGTACACGGGTATTTCATAAAACAGTAATATACTGTAGAGAGAAAGTGTGAAGATTTTATTTGAAATAATGCACTTTGATGTCGACTTAAAATACTGAAATATACATAAAAACCCCGTTTTGAGTTAGGATTTTTTCAAAAAATTTCCGGTTAGCCCCCCTCAAAATCCTGGATCAACCAATGAGGAAAACCATCCAATTTAAAAAAAGTCATGCAAAGAATAATTTGATCCAAATTGTTCCCTACAATTTTGACGACTATTTTAACTTCGCCAGGAAATATCTGTAGATTTGCGTAGACTTCACTACTGACTTCTGAGATATATACTTCTCTAGTTATTGCCTGTTAGTTTATAATCCTCGTGACCATTGTCATTTACCTGTGTGTACAAATCTCTAAGAATTCTAAGGACAAATCTCTAAGAATTCTATTCCATTAGCAGGCGATAGAAAAACCTAAGGCTCAAGATCCGGAATCAGGACTCGTTCAGACGAAAGTGCAGCTGGAGAAGCAAATACAACAACTGAACAGCCAGTTAGCAGAGAAACGACGCGAAGTGCTTAAAACTGATTTAGAGGTGAGAGGAACTTTAGACAGCAACACAACAAGTAAGGAGCTTTAGTTAACCCAACACAACAATTCGGTCAATTTTGAGTTCCATTCATTTCTTTGTAAATACTACCAACTTCCTTGTCCAATAATAAATTGTTAAATAAGCGAATCGGGATATTTTCAAGTACCATTAATGTTTCAAAGGAAAGAGCTGCCGGGGGGAAAGTCGACCTAGAAGATGAAATCAGAAATCAAAAGAAACAAATTGATATTCTGGATGAAAACATCAAGAATGTAGAAGAAGAAATGATGAAGCTAGAAGTTAGTTAAAGAAATAACTACTAACTGTGATTTTTGTATCTGCTGCATCTAACATCAATGTTTGCATTTACAATTCCTCATATTTGTTTGAAGGAAATGGAACAGAGAAAAGGGGATTTGGATGAAAGAAAGAGGCAATATATAAATGAACGAGATGAAAAGATTAGGGTGTTGAAAGAGAACGAGCAATTACTTGAAGGAGTAAGTCGTATTTTGGGTAACCACCAGTAGATGTTTCTTCATTGTTTAATCACATTCGTATTCATTGAAAAGAAAACTAATCACTGAATATCAACTCGGGTTTCTCGAATGTACAGGCTCTTCAGATTGAAATGCATCAAAGATGAGAAAATTTGTTTGGTAGCACTGTGGTTAGACTTTAAAAATCTAGAATAAAGATGACTTCATCTCTACTCTGTAACTACTTGTTAAGGAACGAAAGATATGGGGTTGCTCATGGATGATGTTGGGACATCGTTATGCTTGATAAATCACTGGAACGAGGCTGCTCAAAGTGGATACTCGAGTATCCATGCCATCCATCTTGCTAGCTGATTGGACCTTTTGGTAGGGAGAAACAGTGAACAGAGATGAGAAAATGAGGATTTCTGAAAAAGTAGTAGATGGAAACCATTATACTCATGGTAGAAATGCAAGCCAACCCAATGCTTTGTAACTGAATCTCTTCCATTTATGTGCACTAGGTTGGTCAGAGTGGAGAGCAACAACCAGTAGCAGTGGCGGTAAGTGGGCAATACGGATTATTCCTAATAGTAATCATATAAATAATGGAAAACCTATTAGCATACATTTTTATTGCAATTTCAGGGATCTGGTGGTCGGGATTCAGGAGTTCAAAGAGGAAGGGACAAGGCAAGTTGCAATATGTGCTAATCATAAAATTGTTCTAAATGTCTAAAAACCCAACAAAAATCTGTTTTATTGCCATTTTAGGAACCTGATGATCGTGGCTTAGGATCGCAGGATGAAAAGGACAAAGTAAGTGTGCAGTACGGACTAATCATCATAGAATCCATCAATTGGCTAAGCAGTTAATGCACATTTATTTCAGGAATTAGGCGTTCATGGAGGATCACAAGGCGGAGGGGACAAAGGAGGTGAAGAGCTCAAAAAGTTGGAACTAATCAAGAATGCTCTAGAGGAAGAATTGAGGGCAACGAATAAAGTTCTTCTACGCATACAATCTCCTCGTCAAAGTATGCTGTTCTGGGGAGCCGTCACAGCAATCGTGTTGATATACTTTCATGAATTTTCGAATACTTTTACTGTGATTTGAAGTTGTGTGTGTTATACAGTGTATATTTACGGTGGCGGAAAGCATCTGTAATAAAATACAATATGAACTGATAACTGACTGATTATCAATTGGTAATAATCATATCTATGCTCTACAGGCTATCACAGTCGTTCTACAGAAAATACACATTCATTATGGCATGACGCACTTTCTTGTCCACCTAACTTGTGCGAATCGTCATAGCTTTCTCGTGTGTTGATGCCACCCTTATTTCTTATTTTTTATTTCTTTATTTCACGGGAGAAGCCCAATTACATTCTATAAAATCAATCAGTAAGTCATTCTAATCAGGGAAAAAAAAGAATATAAAGTGAATATAAAAATGGTAAGGTTCTCATAGTAAAGTACAATGAAAGTTACAAAGTAAAAGAAACAATATCTCAAAAGCAAGTGTATGAAAGGAAAACTGTCCATAGGTATACATGATTGGGGACGAGGAAAGTTGTGATTTTAACGTGGCAAGGGAGGAGTGAAAAAAATCGAAATCGGGGTTAACAGTCAGAAAGAGGTTCGCACTGCGAGGAATTCTGCGTAGGGGTTGGCTTCTCTGGTAGTTTGTAGGAGAAAAAGGGACGTAAAACAGCATTGGCGAGTGAGTAGAGGTTCGCCGTGCAACACGGCTGATCTTCGACAGAAGTGTGGGGCAGTCAATTTGGTTGTTTAACAGCTTGAAGAGCAACGTGAGATCGGCTGAGCCACGAAGCTTCTCAAGGGACTCCAGGCGGCACCTCTGAGGAATAAGATCGTACTCAACATCGGCTGATGGTATACCCGGCTTGAAAGCAACAAATCGTAAGAATTTGTTCTGGACTCGCTCAAGTCGGTACTTGTGCACAGCGTATGACGGGCACCAGACAGAAGCTGCATACTCCAAGATTGAAGAACCAGGGCCTTGTAGACCATCGCGATAGCAGGTATACTTGTGAATTCCCTTGTGTTCCTTTTCAGGAAACCAAGAGTGCACATAGCTCTGTTAGCAAGCCCCTCTATATGGCGTGAAAAATACATCTGCTAGTCGAAAAGCACGCCCAGATCAACCATCTCGCTCGACCAAACATTTAGCCGGGTTTAGGTAAAGGTGATTTAGCGAGCACCACTCCTCCAACCAAAAGATTGCATGCTGTAGGGTGTCACAGTCAGACGGAGATTTTATCTGCCAGAAAATCTTCAGGTCGTCGGCAAAGAGAAGACATCTGATGTGAGGTCCAAATATCTCAACGACACTGTTGATCATAAGGAGGAAACATAGGGGACCCAAATGGCTACCCTGTGGAATACCCGATGAAGCAGTAAAAGGTGAAGACAGAGCGCCCTTCACGCGAATGACGAGCTGGCGGCCACGCAGGTAGCTTTGCATCCATTCCAGAAAAGATCCATGAACGCCCAAGCAATTCAAAAGTGAGAGAAGATGAAGATGAGACAATTTGTCGAAGGCCTTGGCGTAATCAGTGGAAATGACATCGGTCTGGAGACCCCGCTGGAAGCCATCCAAGACGAAGTCCTGGAATTCCAACAAGTTTGTGGTCGTTGAGCGGCCCCGAAGAAACCCGTGCTGTTCATGTGCCATAAACGAAGAGAACTTGAGCGAGAGCTGTTCAACAACTAGTTTTTCCAAAAGCTTAGGTGTGGTGGACAAGGAGCACACCGGGCGATAATGGTTGATTATGCTCTTGTCTCCAGCTTTATGTATTGGTGTGACGTAGGAGGTTTTCCACTTTGAGGGGAAGCAGCCCGACGCCAGTGATTTGTTGAAGAGCTCGGTCAGCGCAGACGATAGGGTTGATGAACAATGTTTCAGCAGAATAGGTGGGACACCGTCGGGGCCCATTCCCTTTTTCACATCCAGGCCTGCGAGTCCAAGGGCAACCTCCTCCTCGGACACTCGCAAGGAGCCCAAGGAAACCAAATCCTGTGTTGGGTAAGTCGGGACATTAGTGACTAGGGGTTCGAAGACTGAGGAGAGGTTCTACTGGTTGAGGTCTACTCAGAGTATACTATTCAGTTTTTTTAAGCCTTGGATTGAACCCTACTGGCCATACCCTGGGGAACTAGATACTTGAATGCTATAAGACACTATCTTGCTATTTCAACCTTTAGTTCCTGTAGGCTTCACATGATTCTATCAGAGGTGTAGAGCTAATCCCTGGTCAGGAAGCACATGAAAGCTTTTCGAAACTTGTACTGGTGCCCGCCCGAGACGAGTGCCAGAGACCCACAAACTTTTATTCCGAACGGGGATACAAATATGCCCCTCGGACTATAATAATTTACCCAATAATATTTCAACGTTTGTTCAAATTGCAAAAGCACCTATCAACAAAATCCAAAAGATCCATCATTTTTCAAATGAAACAGTATCACAGAACAACCAACTCGACTTCATACAGCCATCCGTGATCAGGTGCTCCCTAGCAATGATATATGGGCCTCATTCATACAGTTGGATTCACGATCGTGTTGACGAAGTTTTTCGGTGCAAACGAACGGCTGGTCGTACAATGCGCCAGGTGGTCTCAAAAAAATTCTTTAGTTCATGATAAATTTAAAAACGTAAAAAATATTGAAAGTTTTCGAGCTATGGCGTTCTGAAAATTTCAACCCCTAAGAGATGAACAGCTGACAGTTACGCCGAGCTTCGAGGTCCAACTAGACCCCAAACGGGACCTACAAACCAGATTTCATTAATTTTTGTTCATGAAAACTGAGAAAAGTGCGAAGCACGGTGTACATTGGACGGACAGAAATTTTTTAAATTCCATTTTCGTTTTCTACATACCTTGAAACGTAAACCATCAAATTTTAAGGGGGTACAATTTTTTTGCATGCTCGATTCCAAAGGTTCATTATTGAAAATAAAAAACAGCTTTCGTACAAGTACGCAACCACGAGGGACATTTTATGTCTGCGCCCCCTCCCGCACCCACACCACGTACCTCGTACTTTTTTTGTTTGTTTAAAAATTTTGTTAAACATAAACACAGTCCGAGCTTCATCTCCAAGACTGGTAGGTGGGTCAAATTAGACTTTATAGGGGTCAAAAATCTGTAAGAGATCTCCAAGAGATAATTCGTTCATCGGTTGTTTGGTCTTAAAATTATGTCTTTACTTATATAAAGCTTGCAATCGTGTTCACAATATAAATTATTGAGAATGATCACCTGTGTGTAAACAATTATTTAAACAATCACGCTCATACCGCAGCTTGTCGGCCACGCACTCCGCAGTGGTTAACGTAATATTGTTAGGTAAATCGAGAGCTATCCAACGAGTGGTGAACGATTTTTGTACGATGATAACTGGCGAAGTTAAAGTTCCGTAGCAACGAATCGGTTGTACGTGAAAATCATTCGAAATTTTTCATAACGCTTTCTTCGTCACACTTTTTGAGTTATGTGCCATAGTAATATGTCAATAAAAACAAGATGGAAAAACGTCACATGTCAACTAATTTGGTTATGCCATCTGTGCAGAAGATTTTCTTTCCGGAACAGGATGATGGCAACATGTCATAAGTAGGCATTATATGCTCTATAGCCATCTGTAAGAACTGAGCTAAAGAAAAACGGAGTTATTGAAAAAATAGTCTATTTCCACTAATACACGAAAAAAAAACACTGTTATACCGGTTTCGGTGATCAAACCATCGTCAGTAACACACAATAACAGTTATTGTTATACCGAAACCGGTATAACAGTGTTTTTTGCGTTTTTTCGTGTATTAGTGGAAATAGACTATTTTTTCAATAACTCCGTTTTTCTTTGAAATGGGTTTCCACGATTTCGTTCGAACTGAGCTGTTGAAAAAAGAAGATGCCATAATTAAACCAGTGCGGCTAACCCTCCGCGATCAGCTTTCCAAACCAGTACAGGTGGGAACAAAAAATGACGATTCTAAAGCTGGATTCACATGGAGCGGAACGAGTGCGGAAAGCGGAAAAACCAGTGGAGGGGGTGACGGAGTCGGGAAGAGTGTTCACATGAAGCTGGATTAACATGGAGCGGAACGAGATTTTTATCCGGCACTTCACTTTGTGAATTAAATTTTCGTTGAAATTCATCATTTTCAGTTCAGTTTTCCATTCATTATTTTCAAGCATCAACATAAATCATAAACACGACGCGAAAATAATATTGCAACCTCTACTTGCGGTTATCAACATTCCTGTCCACTGCGCTTGCGCGGAGCTCGACGGAACGCGGAAACGCGGTAGGCGGTATGAAAATTTCTTCCGCCGACCGCTGCCCGCCCCTTCCGACAACATGGCGGCCACCCTGTCCCAACAGCCAATCAGATTGCGTTCCATCGTTCCGCCCTTCCGCTTTCCACACTCGTTCCGCTCCATGTAAATCCTGCTTAAATAAAAAGGGACGCTTATCATGTTTTTTTCTTCATTCTACTCCGGTACAATTCCTACTCTGCGTTATTGCTCTTTCCCTTTCTTTTTATTACAACATATCCTTAAAATATAGTAATAATGTGGATTTGCGCAAAGTGTGGAGAAAAGTTCAAGCATTACTTTTAATGCATGGCAATGAAAGCTGTCTTATTAGAAGTGAAGTGGTGAATAATAAGTACCTATGTCACAGTTTGTACGAAAACCTACTTACTACGGAGGACGCTCCAGAACACAAAGAGCTTGACGACCTTGAAGAGGATTCAATTAGTAGTAGTAATTAAAAGCAACAGATTTTCAATAAAAATTTATTTCGTTTAATTAAATTTCAATAGGTATGTTAAAAATTGTACCTAATTAAAATGCTGTGTTTTAATGAATAATAAAAAATGTTTTATTAATCAACAAAATTAGTTAGGTGTTGGTTTGTAAAAAATTAACTGGTTGTAAAAATGTTAACATACTACTCATTTCCACCTCAACAACAATAATTTTGGCACAATAATTTAAAAAACAAGACAGTAAGTTTTTAACTTACTTAGCTCTGTTAAATTGATGAAACCCTGGACAATGCCTCTTGCGTAATGGAAAAATTTGGGAAGAAGAAGATGCCAATATGTCATATGTCAGCCCTTTAGGGAAAATCCCGCTGCTGGTAGTGAGATGGGGAGTGAAGCTGACAGCCATTTCATTCCCAAGTAAACTACCTAAATAACTGCGAAAAGACATTTCAGTTAAATGTAATAGCCGAGTTATCGTGGAGTAGAGAGAACTTTAAATTTGCTCCCCTGTAAAGTTAAAAAAAGTGAAATATGATATTTTGCTATCTGACGATAGATTTATACACACACCTTTATACTCAGTCTTCATTTCTTCCAAGGATGAACCACTCATGCACTATGATAGGTCTGGTTAATAATTGTCCTATTTGCCTACTGCGAAATCCAACAAAAATATCAACCTTCACAAAAGCAGTACCTAATTCTCCAAACTGTCAACTTCATTCAACGTCAACAGGTATTTGTAACTGGCATAAACAAAGTTCTAGAAGGTAGCAACTATAAATAACACATTCAACACGTCATCCAGCAAGAGGTTTGGCTTCCGTCGTACGACAAGTTCTGGAATCAGGGCAGTTCACACAGCACTAAAAGAGTGAGTTCGAGTTAACTGAGTTAATCGATCTAAACAGATGGATGTAATGGTGAAAAAATACAAAGCTGGTGGGGTGAAGTAAAGTGGAAATACCAATGTAATAAGTTGAGTTAATATGCAGAAACACAGAGGTAACCAAGAACACATTGGAGTATCGGTAAGATTATTAGGGAAACTTGTTTGTCACCACAGTACAAATGTTGTGTATGTGCTTGGATACCCAGATAAGGCACAATGAGTGATGAACCAGCTCGACCAGAAGAACTGCCAGCAGCTGGAGGAGACGAGGCACCACCCGAAGTGAGTCATGACACTGCTAACTACGATCGTGAGATAACTAAAGAATTATTCTGGATAACACGCCATACCTTATGTTAGTGTTACTGATGACAATATTTGGAAGAGGAGTGACACGGTGGCTGAGTGAGTTAGTGCTCTGTCACTTGGTGGTAGGGAATGGGACAGCAACTGCAGTCCATTGGTTCGAATCCAAACGCTGCTCGTCCCAAGCCCTTAAGGGGGGAAGGTAACGGGAAACGTTGAGCAAAATGATCTGAGCAAATTTTGATTTTAAGAGCCACTCATGTCAGCAGGGCAGTTGGACTTGAAGACGTTTCTTGACTAATTGACTTGTTTTATTGCTAACAATACAAGAATGAGAGGTTTACAGGCCGACCAACCTAATGAGCCAGTAGAACCTACAAACGGCCAGGAGCCAGAAATGGCTACAGTTCCAATCGAACAGACAGACACAGTTCCAGAAGAAAAGAAGCCGGAGGCCGAAGAGGGTGAGAAGGCAGTGGCACCAGATCAGCCGGCACAAGAAGTAGCACAGAAGGAATCATCAGTGAAAATAGCAACTAAGCCAACAGTAAACGAAATAATTCAATTAATGAGATGGGGGTTGGTTGTACAACTAGGAGGAATGATACAGAAGGTTTGAGGATGGGGATGGGGAGGATTAATACTGAATGTTAATCCACGGGTTGGTACTTATCAACAGTTTCAAATTTAATGGTGGCACTTTTCAGGATAGTAAATCAGAATTTCCACTGGCTAGTAAATCAGAATTTCCACTGGCAGACTCCAATATTCTTGCTGAGCTTAAAGCAGGAGAAACAAGAGCTAGGGAAGCAGCAAAAGCCATTCAAGCTTTGAAAGAGCAGCTGGCCGCAAGTACCAAAGTAGGTGAAATGAAGACAAAAATTAATTGACAATGACATCCACTTTTTTGAGTATTTACATGATTAGGTATATGTTGAACCTTTACAAATAATTTCACGCGGTTATTGAAACAGAAAGACCTTATCACCGAGGAGGACATTAAAAATATGGAGCAGAAACAGAAAGAATTAATGGACAAGATGCAAGAGTTTGAGGATATTACGAAAAAAATTCAACAGTTGGTTGGCTTGGTGGACGTGCCTTCCTCACAATTGGGAATCCCTAAAGAACTATTAGTCCCTGCAGTAGGAGGAGACAAGCCCAAAGACTCACCGAATCAGCTAAAAGGGCAGCCCACTGACACACTTCCGAAGGTCAGTCAGTCGGTGGATTGGATAGTCCTTATGATATAATATGAACTTAGGTTACTTAAATGATTTATTTAAAATTCATTTCCATCTCAAACTATTTCAGGTCATCATTTGTGGAACGAGTGACATAGATGAGGTGCCGAAAATCATAGTTTGTGAACCTACAAGTGTAAGGAATGGTAAACATCCACTGTACCATCAAATAAAAAATGATGACGTAAATGGGAAGGCAGCTTCAAAAGGTAAAATCACAGATCAAGGCCCATCGGACCAAGGCCAGTCCAGAATCCCATCCCCACCAAACAGTCAGTTCACGTACCCAGGGTATTCCGGTTATCCTGGTGGGCAAGGAAACATGGAAACAGTAAGACCCTTTGGGGATGGTAGCCATAATATGAGGATGGGACAGGGTGGAATGATGCAACCTGGCATGGGGCAGTGCGGGATGCCGTGTCCTGGTATGGGACAGGGTGGAATGATGCAACCTGGCATGGGGCAGTGCGGGATGCCGTGTCCTGGTATGGGACAGGGTGGAATGATGCAACCTGGCATGGGGCAGTGCGGGATGCCGTGTCCTGGTATGGGACAGGGTGGAATGATGCAACCCAGTTTTGGACCACAAGGGATAATGCAACCTGGGATGGGACCACCAGGGATGATGCAACCTGGGATGGGACAACCCGGAATGATGCAACCTGGGTTGATGCAGCCCTGGTTGGCTCAACCGGGGATGATGCAATATTTGGCGATGCAACCAGGCGGGCCCCAATTATTTGGAATGGCTCAACCAGGAGTGCCGCAAGGTCGTGGCATAGAAAAGCCCAGACTGTGCAATCCATGTGGACACCCCAGAAAAAATAAGAGCCAAAAGACGGACTCAACTCGGTCTGGTCTGAAGGAATCGGGCCAAAAAACTAGCAGGTATTTTCCGTAATATCAGAGCTATCTAAAAATGTCAACTGCCATGCTTTGGAAAATTCATCACTACTGAAAACCACCAACATTTTGGCACAAGCAACATCATAGGTTGGTAGATACTGATGACTGAGTAGCCAATGGTGTACGGTTTGCGTAGATTTTCCAAATATCATTTCCTATTTCCCTTGAGGTTTTTATTCACAAAAGCCAGTTACAGTAGTTTTGCTAATTTGGAGCAATGTCCAAAGAAAGTAAATAACGATAATGTACCAAGGAACCAACGTATTTGTCATTTGCAGGTCTAAAACCGATGGAGATGACACAAAAAAGAGATGCCGTAAAAGGAAGCAGTGTATCTGTCAAGTATCTGGATTGTGCACGTGGAATACAAACAAGCCTCCATTTCCCACAATGTGAAAAATATAAATTACACAACAGCTATCTGACACGTTTGTTTTGCAATGAAATGGGGTTTTGGAGTGGGGGGGGGGGGTTCCATCTTGTTGGTCGAATATCATACTTCTTGTTACCATTGGATTAGTTGAAGCAACACACTCAGCAAAGTAAACGAAGGAACTTTTAAATCGATTGCCAAGAAATGCGAGGGAAGAGAAAGGCGCCATACTCGTTCAGGGCCCATGCAGGTAACAAACAGGGCAGAAATAAGTAGCAAACAATTACATAAGTGAACAAATATTCAGATTCTACAGATTGTTCTACTTCTCGAACAAACAGCATAATAATTATGGTACCTACCTACCAACACTCACTGCACTGGTAAAACATCAAGTTTCATCAAAGTTGGCATCCACTAACATAAACATACTAACAGATGTTTGTATATTGTTTTGAGTGTCATGTGCCTTGCTAGATCAGGTGACTAGAGTTGGGAAAACAAAATTTTAGACGTTTGATTTTGGTTTGGGTTTTTCGCTCCATTGGCAAGGATAGAAAAGTACAACTAGAGGCCGTCATTCAATTCTTCTTTTCTGCGTAAGTACCAGAACTCGAGGAGTCGTGAATAGTCGATTTATGAAAATAAGTTCGTTGCACGAAATTTATTTAGAGACCAACATTATACCGTTGTTGATGAATTCAACTGCAGAATCAATACCTCCACAGTGGCAGGCCGCCAAAATGGGGGCCAAACCCTTCAGAACTGTAGTCATTACAAATCAACACCTCCCATTCATTTTCAAATCACAAACCTTACCTAAGTATATTAATGTAAGACAAAGTGTTGACGTTTCACAATATCTTTCCAGAACAACAATTTCAAGAGGAGGAAAATGGCAGTCCTTCAGTTATAGGAGGGGGATGAAAGTAAGTTATAAGGACTGACTAAATGAAAAATCACTTGTTTAATTGGTTTTTGATGCAGTTAAAATTACTTGAGAATCTCCAATCGCATTAAATAATACAGGCAGGAGAATTTTTGTATTATATTCCTACGGATCAACTCCCATTGAGTTCTCATTTGCGTTGTATGTAGGAATGTCATTCCTCCAAGACTAAGGTTTGTCGGTGTTGTAATACTTAACTTTGTTTGCAGAGAAGGAGTAGACTTACAAAAAGAGACAAGGATTCAACAGTAGTCAAATCTCCAAATCTACAAAGTGAGGAAAGTTTAAGAGGAAACCGTCTTCAGAAGCTAGAGCGGAAAAAGCAATCCTCGAGTGAAACTAGTTTGCTGCTATACAAACAGCTTAACAAGGTCATTGATGTACTGAAATACGAATTCAACACCAGAGCAGAAGGTCCGACATTGAGAGCAAATCCAGTTATTCGCACTGCTGCTGACAAAGATTCAGTAAGTTTACAGAGATTTGGTCATCAGTAGATGAAACAGAATCGAGTCGAAGCCGTCCTCGAGTAAAAATCGCTGCAGCACAATATGTGTTTGCTCGAGATCCTTCACTTAACAATGAAGAAATCGTCGGTTGACGATAAATCCTCCAGCTAGTAGCCCAATAGCTGCAGACCAAAACATTTGTTAAGGGCCCGATTGATAAGTGTACTACAAACCATTCGTATTTTCCAGAGAGTAAAAATGGCTGAAGAACCTAAGATGTCTTTGGAAGATGAGATTAAAAGCGTCTTTGAGGCGGTGAGTAGTCGATTTCAACTGCTAAGAAACGAAATGAGCTTTTTCGGCTCTATGAAAAAAATCAAAGTACCTACTGTGACCCCTCACAGGTGGATGAAAATGGACGGATGTTGAGTACCTAGATGAGGATCAGAAAATGCAGTCCATTTTTTATTTATTTAATACAAGTCAAAATTTATTTATACAAGTCAAAATTTTTGAATTATTTTCTCCAAACTGATTTCCCAGGTGGAGAAAACACCGGATGTAACTACAAAAAGACAGATACTTCTGGACGAAAAAAATAAGTTAATCACTGAAAAAGCTCAACATGAGGAGGAGCTCAATGATCTGGAATTGGACCAAACGAAAAAGCAACAAGAACTTGAAGCAGCGGTAAAATTGTATTTATTGAATTTATTTTTCCCCCTTGTAAATGTAGATTCTAGAGCGAGAAGTATGTAGAATGGAACCTGACAGCAGGACCTGTTGTCAGGATCGGATCGACAGCTACAAACAGGCATCTGCACACTATGATATCTCTCTGAGTGTCCCGACATAGATAAAGGGACTGGTACCGTCAAGAAGATTGGCATTTCTACGTATTTTGACCTGTCTATAACGTCGAGCATTATTGGCATAGTAACGGACAATATTTTCCGTTCATACTAAACATGACTTCAGGGGGCCTATTCACTAAGCCAAAGAGACATCGCTTGTTGGTCCGACTCTCTCTTTTGGCAGAAGGGATTTTTATATTATCCATGACAGGGTTATTCAGTAACTTCTAAAAGACAGAGTTGGCGGCCATCTTGGCATTTTCTATCTCATGCAGAGAGACACTCTTTTTCATTTGTTTGATAGTGATATCAAACAAAATTATCATCCTTATACATCCCCTACCATGTCGGTCATTTTGATGTGTTTTTTCATCTCTTGAAGGTACCAAAGTTGACTGTCCATTAAAAATATATACCTATTATCGATTCATTAATAAAAACGTCTAAGTACGGGTTGAGAGCTATTCAGTAAAACAAATGAACCCGGGAGACATTGAAAGAGACTGTCTCCCAAGAGAGACTATCTCTCCCAGGAGATTTTCAAAATAGATTTATCTATTTTAGCGAATAGGTCCCCAGGCCTTCGCTTGTTTTTCTCCAACAGTAGGAAAAAACAGTGCGGATCTGGATCTAAAGAGCAGCTATAATAGGCCTGTTGACTCACTAGTCTTTTGTAGTTTTGTGAGTTGTTCTAATTCTGAGTTGTTCAGCTAATTATGATGTGGAAATGACCAGATCCAAGATAAGACGCAAACTTCAATTATACAGTTTTTTGAGAAAAAAAGCGTGATGCACCAACCAACCTATGTATTCATTAATTATGCAGTACCTTACGAATTATATGGCTTTGTATGTTGATACCGACATTAGTCTATTTTCAGTCTGACTTGAATTTAAATTTATTTTTTGTTCCATTTTTCAAACTAACACACTTTTTTGATGGTCCTGTGAATGTCATTTATAGACAGGTTTCACTGTACCGAACATAAGTACGATAAATATACTTTAAGTCACTCCAATGCTATAAACAGAATCGATATTACAGGACGATGACTTGATGAGGGAGGCCTTGGAGAATCAGTTAGTGGTAAGTAGTATTCATATCACATTGAGCAACACTGAAATAGCTTTGTAGCGGCACTGTAATATAACTAAGAGAAAACCTCCAATAGCAGGAATAAGAAAGTCATAGTTGACAAAGAAAAAGCGTTGAATGGTAATCCCGGTTATTCATTGACTATTTTCATTAGCAAACTGTAACAGAAAGACAGGTAGGCGTATTACGTACTGTGAAAGTGAATGAAAGGCTAACTGAGATTGGTTGTGCAGTGAAGGGCATTGGGGGAGAAAGGACATGTGTAAACTCGTTTGAAACTGTTTTGTAACACCTACTTTATGCATTTAAAATTTTTTGTATAATGAAACAGTAAAATTTTCTTTTTCTTATTTAACAGCAAGTTCAGGAAAATAAGAAGAGAGTAGCTGACGAGTGGGAAAACTTAGTGCAAGCTTTGAACAAAGTGGGACAAGCCTTTGCAGACTTGGTAACATCGTTTTTTGTAACTGGTACCCCAGAGGGGATGGAGGAGGAGGTTCGTCTACGTTAAATTTATGTTAGTGGTTAAAATATTTTCTATAACAAAAAAAGTTCAGGAGGAAAATGTGAAGTCTTGCCTTGAAGCAGTGGATTTTAATTTAGTTACCAAGGAGCTGCAGAAGTGCACCTACGTAACAGGAGAGTGGAGGTGGCGATGCCAGTTCCCACCGTCCAAGTGGCGTCGTTGAAAAATGTGTACTGATATCCACTCCCTACTCGACCTTATTTGCACAAAACGCTCGCCTTCAGTGCGCATGCAACTTGGACGATTTTCCTCTTCTGTAAAATTATTCAAACTCATTGTTTTCTTGCTCTTAAGTTGCGAATTTCATACATTTTAACTGTTTCCTGTCTCCATTCATTATTTACGTACTTCTTTGAACCATTAGGGAATAGTACTAACAACGGTTTAGTGTGGGAGTTGTGTACCGAGTGAGGTGAAAAAGCCACTTCCACGAAGTTTATGGTTAACAACGCCTAGATGCAGAGAACAACTAAAAGATCCTTAATCGCCATTCAGTGCTGAGCATTTTAGGTTGAGTATCTACCTAACTTCTTTACCAAAGCCGTTGAGTTTTCAAATACATTCTTTACCACAGCCGTGTTCATGAATACCTCTCCAAGTGCCTAATAATAGATAAGTGTGACGTGCCTAACGGCCTGATCAGGTGGAATAAACCGGTACTCGTGGGATCACCGAAGTTAAGATACCTCGAGCGTGTTTAGTACTTGGATGGGTGACCGCCGTGCCACGTCCAAGTATGACCCATGTAGCTGTTGGGCGAACCCCTCTCCACTCAAGGGGGCGAGGCAATGAGTAGCCAAGTAAAGAGCGAAATGATCATGTTGAATTCTGATAATCCCATTGTAGGGCAGCTGATCACGTCCACGTCACTGGCATGGTAGTCTGACGAAAAGCCCCAGCCTGGAACGGCTGTACTAGATAAGTGTGACGAGATGCCAACTACTTCGTTTTGTATGAACCATTACACTGTAACCAGGTGGAAGGCTCTGCATAGCTGTTACTATTTCGTAGTTGTGTCGTCGTCGTTAATATATCTTTCTTGGTACCATTACATTTATTTATTTATTTATTTATTTATTTATCAATGTACAGGAGACTAGTGTCTCAACGAGGTACACGGTAGAAGTCCATAAGATGAAAACAAATGACAGCAAAACATGACATAAAGCAATAGGTATACAAGAACATAAAACAAACAAACAAAATTTATACATATATAAGCAGAGAAAGAGCATAAAATTAAGTGGGGAAGAAAAAAAAAAAAATCGTAAGGAAGAGCAAAAGGGTACCAGCTAGGTAACAAAATCGTCAGAAATGATCAGGTCAAAAAGACCAGATCTAAAAGAGGTTGAGGATTTGGAAGATCTAAGGGAGAGAGGAAGAGACGTCCAAAACCTTGCTCCCTCCACAGAAAGGGACCGGCTCATGAATCTAGTTCTATGCTCGGGCACGGAAAAGGTGTTGGCTCTGGAGGATCGGCCAGATTCAAACAAATCAAGGATGTAAACCGGTACTGTCCCGTTCGAAATCTTTGACAGGAAGCAGCCCAGTCTAAACTTAGTAAAACTGAAAAACTCCATTCCAAGGAGAGAGGCTGCATAGGACGAGGTGTGGCTCCTTGGTTTGAGACCATGAACGTATCTTATACAGCAATTGAAGAGAACCTCGAGGCGCCTTCTAGCAAAAGAATCAAGGTCATGCATAAACACTGAATCACAGTAACAGAAGACGGGAAGGAGAAGACTCTTGAATAACATTAACCTAGTGCGAAAAGGGGTAATGAACCTAAGTTGTTTCAGAAGATGGAGAGAATGATGAACGGTTGAGGAAATTTTGGAAATCTGGGAGCGCCAAGAGAGATCGGATGAGATGATGACCCCTAGGTCCTTAACTTGGGAAGTAAAAGGGATAACATCACTATTCAAAAAAACTGGGGATAAGTCAAAGGTGGGAATAAGATGTTTAAAAATTATTAAGGCTTGGGATTTTTTAGGGTTCAGAGAGAGTCCGTTGTGTAAGGCCCATTCAGAGATGTGGTCCAAATCAGAGTTAATCATATTAATGGCCCTAAAAAGATCTGAGGGTGAAGCTTGACAATAAATCTGGACGTCGTCCGCAAACAGGTGATGGCTGGAAAAAATTAGACAATCAGGCAAGTCATTAATAAACAAGGAGAACAACAGGGGTCCAAGAACAGACCCCTGTGGGACCCCAGAAATGGTAGGGAGAATGGAGGAAGTTAAATCATTTACTCTAGTGAATTGAAATCGATTGCTAAGATAAGAGTTTACTTTACTCCTCCATCTGTTGCCAAGCGAGGAAAACAAAGTTATTATCAAAGATGAGACAGAATAGTAATCAAAGAGGTCGCTAGGCGGTGATGAGCTCAAGCCATGGGTTGCGGTTTGACAAAGATACGCGAGAAAGCGATATGCACCGCCATCACTACCTCCTCTCTCCAGAATCTCCTGTACATAACTACATAGGTCGGTGCGATTGTACGTACGTACTATTCCTGTTAGATAAAAGTGAATTAGTGTTGTCCAACTTGATAGCAAATTGAATAGAATTCATCAAAACGGAATAAAATAAGTACTTTTTTCTATCATTTACCAACAGTTAGCCGAAACAGTGAGCAGTATTTGTCTGAAAAATGCCAATGACAACTGTATTATTTGACCTTTCCGCCTCCTCCTCCATTGGTGCCAACGCGATAAGAATATTATCGTAGCTTACTGATTTAATAAACAATCATAGTATATTGCTAACAAAATGACATTTTACCTGTTTATATTCTGACCACTGCATCAAGCCTTTTCGGCCTTTTTTCATTGTTCACTTTCTGCTATTATCATAAAAGGCATTGACGATTAAACAACTTGTAGGAAGAAAGCCTCCCACAATCAAAAATCGAAGCAAACGAGGATGAGGATTCAAGAGATGAGGATGCAACATCAGAGAAGGAGGTTAGTTGGATAGTCAACTGGTCAAAGTCCACAAGTCAGATGTATGACTGAGTGAAATAATGTTGATTTGTTGCAGGAAGTTGGTATCGCACAACCTGTTGTAGTAGCACCTGCATTGGTAGATGAAGGTAATTGATTTTCAATTTGGTATCAGCATAGTGAAACTTGAAGCAGTAGAGATACATTTCACTACTATTTACAGTGTATTTTTATTGTTACAACTTAAGTATGTACCTATTTGAGATGTATATGTTAATTACAATGTAAATGTATTGTTGACAGTAACTCCTCCAGCTGGAGAGCCATCAGGGCCACCTCCTCCTGGGCCACCCCCTCCTGGGCCACCTCCTACACCGGATGGCAAACCAAAGGTGATTTTTCCATGTTTGTATGGTAAGTCATTGATAGAGATGTGTGAATCTGCATTACACCAATGACTTCGGAACGACTGCTACTGAATTTTCAGGCAACTCCAGACGAAACTGATTTTCCGCTGTATGACACAGCAGTACTGACAGAACTGAGAGAGGCCGACGAAAGAGCAGCAAAAGCCGCAAAGGCGATAGAAGCAGTGAGGGAACAGTTGGCGGTATACGCTAAGGTAATAAGTTTGATCTAAGTAACCGTGGCATTAAAGTAAGAGACAAAATCTACAGGAAGTATCAATTTCAGAAAGACGAGATGACAGATGAAGACATAAAAATGATGGAGGAGAAACAAAAAGAGCTCATGGCAAAGATGGAAGAGTTTGAAGAAATCACAAAAAAAGTTCAGCATTTGGTCGGCTTAGTGGATGTTGCATCTTCACAGCTAGGGCCTCCTCAAAAACCAATGCTCCCAGACATAGGAGTAAAACCAGGAGGACCTGGAGTCTCCTCTCAGCCTGAAGATACCCTACCCAAGGTTTTTTCCTTAATTCAGTGTGAAGTAAACAGAAACACACAGCACAGGCAGCACAAAACTACATACCACTTGGCTTGTCTTTCAGGTTATAGTATGCGGAACAGGAGACATTGATCAGGTACCCAAGATTATAGTATGTGAGCCGACAAAAGCGAGAGATGGTAAACATCCATTGTACCATCAAATCCAAGGGAAACACAAAGATGGGACCTCAAAAACAGCACTACAAGATCCGATGAATAAAGGAACCCCAGATCCAACTGGTGGATACCCGGGAACTGGTGGGTTTCCAGGTAGTTACCTAGGACCCCCTGGTGGTTACCTGGGATCCCCTGGGGGCTACCCAGGCGGTTATCCAGGTCCTGGTATGGTAGGTTATCCCGGGGGCATGGGAACTTATCCAGGTCAGCAGTTTCCCGGTTCCCCTGGAGGGTTCGGCATGGGGGGTCTTGGGATGCCAGGGTTCCCAGGAGCAGGTATGCCTGGAATGGGTGGCCTTCCTGGTATGGGTGGAGGACTTCCAGGCATGATGCAGCAAGGGGGGATGCCAGTCCCAGTTTGTGGCCCATGCAACCCGAATAAACCTAAAAAACACAAGAGCCACAAAAAGAAGGAAACTTGTCCAGCAACCTGTCCTGAAAACTGCCAAGAACTTGGAGAAATGCTTGAGGCAACCTTGAATATGTCAGAAAAACTTGCAGAACAAAACACAGAATTAGAAGGAAGCAGGTAATGCCATAACACTTTACATTGCCACTACTTAAATGTGAGATACAGGTATTGTCAGAAACTTTATAACAACCACACAGGTATGAACTTCAAGAAGCAGTATTGAATAAAGATAAACAATATGATGGTCTGTCGTTACAACTGGATAGTATGAAGATGGAACTGAAAAATGTGAAAAACGAGAACAGATATTTGAAGAATATAGTAGCGAAAAATGCACCGGGTCACGAAGGCCAAGGAGATCAGCATCGTTGTCCCTGTTCTGAAGTAAGATTAAATCAATATAAATGAGACTTTGGTCTTGTAGTGATCTGGAACAGGAGGCCCTCCACATTGTAGTGATCTGGAACAGGAGGCCCTCCACATTCCAGCCTTGAGAGACCACTGACAGCCACCGCCTTGAGAGGCAAATAGCTCAAAATTCACCGTCAACAGGTGTTTATTTGGTTGGGATAAGTAATGGAAGTGAAGCCCATCGTGACAAGGAGAACCTTGGGACGGGTGAAGTGTCTCCTGATTCCCCTCTTTACATCTGTAGGAACTGGCTTCACTAATGTCCAACTTGAATCAGTTTTATGCTCTCAAACACTGAACGCTACCTAGCGCACAGACCGGAGAAAGTGTCTGAACCTAGGTACGTCATTCGTTTCGTCATTCTCAACTTACTACCAGTTGGACAGTTGATATTCTTTTGGTTTGGGATGCAGAGGCAGAAGCATATATGTTTAAGATCCAGATCTGATGAGTAAACTCCACATAAGTTAGGGGGAAAAAACACCAAAAAAAAAAAAAAAAAATGTATGGCTTCACAGTTTTACTTACTCGTCACAGACAAAATTATTAAATTTTGATTTGATTCAACTAAGCGACTGGATAGCTCCTAGAAAATATTTTAGGTTTTCAGAGATGTTATAAATTTTTAGTGATAAGGAAATCTGAACACAACAGACTATTACTGTGATAATTTCTGGCATTTGAATCGTGAATTTGATTTGAATGTTGACTAAAAAGTGAGGAACCTCATTATTAATTCTACAAATTCATTACAACAACAACAAGAAATCTGGAATGAAGAAGACAGGAGGTTTGTGCCGAAAGGAACTGAACACAATACCAATGTGCAAAGCACAAGCATATAAGGAGATGGGACTGCCCATTCCTCGTCCAGACAATAAAGCGCCCTGCCCAGGAGCCAAGGTAAGGAAATGTATTATAGTATTGATACGAAACGACCAAGTGCTGGTTTTTGCTTGAGTAGATTGAAGAATGAATAGACGTGAGGGAAGAGAGTGAGCAGTATACATAACTGTGAATTCTGTGATTGTGGGTGACATGAAGTATTTGGATTTTAACGTCAGAGGAATCAAGAACTCGACTGCAAGGAATACAATCTATTTGCGAGTTACTATTTATGATTTCTTTAATGATATTTATGACTGGTTTTGATTTAATAAAATAAACAATCAAATAAATAAATGCTTGACAGTTAGGCATTTATGATTTGATTTCTGACCATTTAAATTAGTTGACATTGACTTTTAGTTTGCTGCATCTATGGGCTGGAACGAGAACCAAGGGTGCAGAAACGAATTGAGTAAATCTGTCAACTGTCCAGACATGCAAGGAAGCGCTAATACATCTAGGTGCCTATGCAGCACAAAGGGACCAGGCCAGTGTCCGATGCACGGTGGAAGGTCGGCCAACCCAGCATCACCACCACCAAATATGGTGAGTTGAGCTCCATTTCAAATTATCTTGATTTGATTAAGTAGGAGAGAGAAGACACTTTTTACACGACCCAAAACATCTTGAAACACTTCATTTCAGGAGTGGTATCTCAGGGGTTGATCTGCATTGATTTTTCCGTTCATTTCAGGGATCAGGAGACGTGGGTGGCGCAAACTGTCCTTGTGGGTGCATGGGACAAGCGGCCCACTGCAAAAAAGCGGACATGGTGAGTGAATCCCTTCAATCTATACCACCACTAAATAAGCCATAAACACTTACATTCTGTAATTGTAGTAGAATGACCAACCTACAGTACTTACGGTAGATTGGTCCGGCCTGAAAACTGTCAGTACCACCTACTTATAATCAGATGCTACAATATGGATACTTCAAAAATAATTCCAAGAACCAACGAGTAGACTCTATTTGACTGTTAAATTACAGCAGGTGATGCGTTTCTTAGGTATCTGCCAAAACATTCCCTTGACAATACCACCAATTAAGTAACAACTACTCATGAATTTCAAAATTCTAAGACAGTAAATCACTCACTGTTGAATGAACCAACACATCGCGGTAGGAGCATGCCCACAACATACTCAGGAACACAATCTAGAATTCATATCTAGATAGGAGTGATAGAGGGTTTCCCCAATATGGTGACTGTTAAAATTAGAAGTGTTTGAAAAACATGAGCAACCATGACATTCGGGGGAGATCACAGAATGGACAGAGAGCGCAGTCACAGGGCAAGAAGCCAACTGTTGAGGGAACGACCGGAGCCAAGAGAACACGGGCCAGATCAAGTGATTCCAGGGAAACAGAAAGTAGTCAGGATGGATCACTGGGCAGGCGACCAGCTTCCAGTCAGAGGTCGCGCCCAAACAGGGCAACACAGTTGATTGCTTCAGCGCAGGAACAGCTAAAAGCCCTGTCCAGACTGACGTGTAACAAACCAACCAATCGCAGTGCACAACAGCTAACACAGACAAGGTCGTCCAGTAGAAGTACATCTTCTTCAAGTAGGACTCCGAAAGACATACTTCCTGATAAAAACAAATTTGAATGCCTCGAGCAAATGACCCAGTTGTTGAAAAACAGTCAAGTAAAACAAAGAGTCAGTTTACAACCTAGTCAAAAAACTAATGCCAAATCTAACGACACTGAAACAGATGGTATGAAAGCGAAAGTACCGCAAATCAAAGACCTGAAAGAACTTATAAGGATTAGCCATGAGCAAATGAAAAATGTCAAAGAACCAACACAGTCATCACCAAGAAAAAACCCATGTAAGCCATCTACAACAAGAACTGCAATAAAAACATCAGATATGAATGAGGATGAGCAATTTGCATACATTCACGAAATATTGAAGAAGAGCAATGCTTTGACAAAGAGTGTCAGAACAACTAGGAGTCCTAATTCTGAAAAACCATCCACCCCAGAAATTAAGTCCAAACCACCATCTGATCATATACAAGAACTTGCAGAATTATTGAGTAAGAATAAGACTCAATTAGCTAACAGGGGAAATCCCAAAACACCAAAAAATTTGGTGGGGACGAATCGTAGTCAAGTTCTAAAATTGGTCCCATCTGATGTCAATATCCGACACGTCAGAGAAAAGGTTACTGAAAATCTACAGAGGGCTGGAAAGGTGCCACAGAAAGAGTCAGCTAGCAGTGCAACAAAAACTGCACCGAAGGTAACCGTTTAGGTACTAAATAACGCATTTTCATATGAAGGGAGTGAGGGTATGAATAAAATATGGTGTGGGTTTAAATGTAAATATCAGTAGATGAATATTGACACTAGGGATTAAAATAAGAGCAGAAATTATTATTCATTACAGGAAGCTGTGGTTCAAACAATGGAGCAGGAAGTAAAATCTCTGCAGAAAGAACTAGAACTGGTACAAGCAGAAAGGCGAGGCCTGGCACTGCAGAAAAAACTACTGAACTGCATGGCAGACACGGGGCCTGGAGGTCCTTCATCTGGTGCTAGAACTTCGGAAGACCCCCCTGCAATGCGACAGGCCTCCAACAACAAACCTTTGGTAAGTTGGATTTAAAGCATTACAAAAATTTTCTGGCATCTAACCACAAGAAACATACATGGAAGAAAATGGGAAAAAATACTTTTCATTTGGCAGGTATTGTTGCAAAAGCCCATCCCCGAAAACCTATCGGCTGTGGAGCTACAGCTTAATTCTCTCCGGGAACAATACCGTAAGCTGCAGGAAGACTACAACGCCAAAGTTGAAGAAGTTTCGATGGTGAGAGTAGAGTACGAGGCTGCGAAGCGGGACGCTCTTGCACTGCTGGAGAAGTGTAGGGAAGCAGAGGCTAGGGTTGATGATCTCCTCGAAAGACTTCGCATTATAGAACTTGAGAAGAACAAGGTATTTTCCAGCCGAGTATCATGAGTTAGATGACACGAAAAAAACCAACATCTTAAACCATCTTTCGTTTGCACTTTCAGATGGCTGGTTCCAAAGACCAAATGATGGAACTGGAGCAGCAGCTCACACTCGCCAAACAGAGGTACAGGGAGGGCCAGGAAGAGCTGGAAGAGATCAAAACCACAATGCAAGACCAAATGCTGCAGCTTGAAGAGTACCGTAACAAGTACCTAACAGCTCAGCAGACAGTCGAAGAGCAGAGGCGACAAATCGATATTATGGAACTGGAAAATAACAGGATCAGTGAACAAGTCAATTTGGAGATTCAACGAGTAAAGGTAATTTTAGCTTCTTACGGATGACCTCAACACATAGTGAACCCAAACTTGGCTTGTGGATCAAAATTTGCTGCAAAATAGTAACATTTAATCCTGGCTTTTACAATTTCATAGACACAGTTCCAAGAAAAACTACGGGAGTTGACTCCCCTGCCTGATATGCTGAAAGCGACTCAGCTGAAACTGCAGGAGTGCGATCAGTTGCGGCAACTGGCTGAGCGCAACGTAGAGCAACTTCTGAATCAAGTGGATGATATAAAAGATCAGGTATGCAGATCGGCTAGCAATTCAAATAAAATTAAACAAACTTATTTCAAGGTTATTGAAGTTAACAGGAATTGGATTTCCAAAGATAGGAACAACTGAAACTCACAGCCAAAATCACCATTCAACCAGAATGTTTCCTTTTGGAGGACAATAATTTACTACTAATCAAAAATGGTAGACTTACAGGACACTCGTTTCTTCCTGTTTAGAACAAAAAGTTGGAATCTGAACTGGAAGAACTCAGGAAGAATTCCGCAACCCAAAATGCAGAGAAATCCAACCTCACTAGTAGTTTAACAACTGGGGAGAAGAAAATAGAAGAAATCAAGTCTGAAAATAGTAAATTGAGGTAAGCTTTGACCGGTGTGGCAAGTGCCTACATAGAATAGTTGAACATGAAGGTAAGTTGAAGTATTTTTGTACAGAGCAACCGTTGCAAGGCTTGAAGAGGTGGCTCTGAACAATGATCGAAGGTTGGATGAGAAGAATCACGAAGTTCTTCAACTCCAGACTCAGCTTGAGACATTGAGGGAGGAAAGCGCAAGGCAAGTGTCGAGGACCAAAGATCGATGCGAAGCAGTCAGGCGGACACTGCAAAGTCAGATATCTCAACTTGAAACTCAGCTGGCACAAAGTAGGGCGGCTGCTCGAACAGCACAGAAGGATAGGGATGAGGTGAGTTGCTCAGTTTGTTTTTCAAATAAGGACAACCAAGATTAGGTAGGTACTGGAGTAGATAATTTGTTTTACCCTTTACTTGTCTTCAAACATTGGGTTGTTTTTCCCTTATTGTACAAGAATCAGCTATTGCCTACCACGTTAAAAGCAGGGGATTCCGAGGGTCAACAACAATCCCAAGCTCAAGAAAGTTTCTTGTTTCATCCATTCTACCTGGTGACATCAGTTGATGGATCATTCATTGCACCTTCCGATAACTCGTTGTCACACAAAGCATGATGACTACCCCTGGTATTCGATTGGCTGATATGGCCTTATCATGCAAGGTCCTTTGCAGACTGTCATCAATTTCATCGTTTCATCAAGTTGAGCAGAAAGTGAAAAATTCCGTCGGTGCACTAAAAATGTCTGTAAAGATGTTTTTACCAAATACGTTGCCAGATAAAATAGGTTCTGGATGGACAGGTTGGTCCCCGCAAGGGATTGTTGTTGACCCCCAAGTGATTATGGATTCAAGCTTCATTCCAGTTACCTGTGAAGGTCCACCAATCCATCTCCTCCTTCCACACCCAAACACACACACAGTACCATTTGTAACCACTTCGACTAACACCGTATTTCTATGGCTCTAGATACGGCAGCGAATGCAGGCACAAATCACATCTCTCAATGACAATTTCGAGCAAGCCCAGATGAGGATTCGCAGTCTTCAGTCGCACGTGAACTACCTCAAAAGTTCATACACGAACATTTTCGCTCCCGAACATCCCATGGGTCCCAAACAAATTGATGGTTTGAGTACGTGATAACGTCCACAGTTACCTTGTCCTACCGCCATATAAGTCGAACGTTCCGTGGGTTCGCCCAAAAATAAATTTTAAACTTCGTAGGCTTATTTCCAAAATATAAAAACCATAAATCTAAATGGATTTCCTCATCGATGTATGTATGAATAATGTACCCTAAGGTATAACAAAAACCAAGTCAAGGGAAATTGTATATTTTCTCATATATTAAAAAAAATCCATTCATCATTTTTACAATAATACGATTTCACTGTTGTCATACGTGCATACGTGTATAAGAAGTAGGTAAGGGACTTGTGGGTACCCACGACTTCATCGCAAGGGATTCAGTTCGTGCTAACGCATCTCAATCTTTACTTCCCAACTGAAAATTTTTAAAATTACGCGGGTGCTCCCAATGTGATTTTGTTTCTAATCCAATATCAACTGTAGTACGAGTAGCTTGCTGCAAAGGCTGCTTTATCGTGTTTCTTTCAATTCAGTTGGATGGGAGGGAGTCCTTCGATTGTAAGAGGGAGTGAATGAAGATACAATGCTTACAATACATACGATTGGCAAAATCAAGATGTAGATCCGCCCCATGTAAGTCGAGCCACGTGATCAGCTTTCTTCTTGGAAGACTTCACAAAACCGAGGAATTCCATCTCGCTGACTGCTTGCGTGAATCTCGCTCTGAGAGTTCTTGTATAGGGAAATCATTTAGACTAATACGATCTTATTACAGACAAACATCCTACAACAAGCACTTCCGGTATCTACTGAACGTCGGTCAACAATCCTTCACGTGTAAGTTACAGCCATAAGCATGACTACATGAGCGAATTATCGAAGGTCCTTACTATAGGAGCACACTGCGGACCGTTGTGGATAAGTTTACAGGGGTACAAAGCGATGTACCAATTTGTGCCCACAGTGCAAAAATGTGTAGAGCGGTACCTGCACTTACGTATTAAAAAAATCCCTGTCACGCAGCACAACCGAATGAGCGAATTTTTGAAATAGCTTTTTAATTGACCTAAAGCTGATTTATAAGCAAAAATTGAATAATAACACTTTCTGCATTAAAATTAGTATTGTTCAAATTTACTTATTCGTTTTTATTAACTTACTTTCGTCCATAAAATTTATTTTCTTAAAGTTTTGCGATTTTCTGCTTTTTTAAAAACATTTGCAGACTTTTACCCACCAAAATATTATGTTTTATTTTTATTTCCATTGAAACTGGCCGAGAGGGGCAGGGATGATCACTGCCAGAGACGCTAAAATGCGTCAGTGGTGGTCCTCCGGGTGGTGATATCAATGTCAATTTATTTTTGTTATTTCTGACTGCAAAAACTCGGTTTGACCTACTTTTGATCAACAGTTTCTTTAGAAATTGAAATTTCCAAAGTACTTAGAGATTATGTATAAATTTGTGGTAATTTTATGCATTTTTAAAATGTATAGTCCCACTTTTAGAAAATCTGGCCCAATTTTAGAAAATGAATAATTATTCTTGTCAGAAAGAAGAGGGATTTTCCCCTATGCAACTCGACTTTGGCCTTTCACATATTATCTGCCAGAAAATAAATGAATAGGTATACAACGAAACACAAATAATCCACAGCCATCCTGCATTTTTTTAAAGAAATAAGATTTTTGCGAAGATAGACCTAGGACTCATAAATTAGGTAGATAATAATATTAGTAAAGGATACTGAATCTTCAGATCAACTTCTTCTTCTTCTTCCTCGGCTTCCTTACCACTCACCAACACACTGAATGACTGATATAAAAATTCCAAAAATTATAACTGTACAATGGACACCATGACACCATGGATAGGATATAGAACGCCTTTAATTACCTGCAGCCAATCGTACATGTTGATGAGAGATCCACTTTCAAGATGCAGCTTGTAGGCAATGCATAAATCTGGCATGGACGGCAAGATTTCATCATCTTCGGTGATCTTGCAACAGTCGCACTAAGAAATGAAATACGAACAAAATCACCAAACGAAGTAATTCTACTTGTTGAATACCATTAGAAATGTCAAGAATAACAATCAATACCCTAGACCCGTTACTAAACATGGAAAGAGGAAGGTGGCAGGCCTGGGGGGGATTGCCAGAAGTTGGCATTAGGTTTAAGGAGAAATGAAGGTGGGAAAAGATAAACAATTTGATCATTGCAGGATGATCTTGGTGATGCCACAGTTTTCCTGCTGTTGCATAAATCCTGTAAATATTGCTGCCATGATGCCAACACCTTGATGTTGGGGCCACTTCTCTAATGCTTGGCACACTGCATAAAAAGCAATGAAATCGATAGTCGCTTGGGCATTATAAAGCTTATATCCCTGCCTTCATCAATGACAACCACGTGACACCATATTAGCGCTCATGGCTGAATAGAGCACCAGATTTCCTTACCCTCATTTCACTAAAACTATGGATAAGATATTGATGTCCAAGCTGAAGTAGCCTGAAGTAACCTGCTGCTACTTTTCGCATCCAAGCTCTGTTCCTTTTTCATACCTGCTACTACTTTTTGCACCCAAGCTGTGTTCCTTTTTGACACCCACTGCTACTTCGAAATAAGAATACAGTGAAACAGGAATAAGAATAGAGCAAAATAGTAACAAGAACAGAGCCAATAGTGCGAAATAGGAATAGAGCTTGGATGTGGAACGTAGCAGCAGTTGCGAAAAAGGAACATAGCTTGGGTGTGAAAAGTAGCAGCGGGTGCAAAAAATGAACAGAGCTTGGGTGCGAAAACGAATAGAGCTTGGGTGCAAAAAGTAGCAGCAGGTGCGTCAGTTTCATGCCCTCATATAAAAAGAACAAACTGAAGTAGGAAATTCATACAAGGGAACTCACTGTATTTAATCGATGTTTTGCATTTTCGATTTATATAACTATAAATATATTACTATATATGCTGACGAAGCACAAGAATTCCCAAAAATTCCTAGACGGATAAGTAGATGGTACCCTTACCGCAAGGTAGTGTGCAGGGTTGTTCAAAGCAGTGTGTATCGGGGCTCTGATTCTGGGAACAACCCTGTACCTCGCTTCCGATTCAACTAGCGTCACAACTTCCCAGAGCGGGGCCTGCGTGAAAGGCCGGAGTTTGGCAGGCAGCATTTCGTCCATGACGTAGTTCAGAAGATCATCACGAGCCAACTCGTAGGCAGATTTGGATTTCTTTCCATTTCCCAACTCTACAACTTTCTAGAAAAAGGACCAGAAATTAGAAATCCAACGTTGGTCAGTAAACAGGGTTTATCACTTTGTCACAGTTCGTAGGTAGTGAGTATCTCTAAAAACCCATGTGCTATACACGTTCATTTTGGTTCCACATAGTTATCTGGTAGGCGTCAATGTAACAGAGAGGATTCAGTACAAGTTTGTCCATACTCTAGGATTTTGTTGGGGCATAGGGATGTTTGATCTGATGCAGCTGAATCTCAGTTAGATGTTGAGATAGCTGAATCAATTTGGATTGCCGACACTCGAACCTTCACGACCTTCACTGTCTTGATTACCATCAGTTTCAAGATTTTCAAAATTCTTATAAACTTGTTAAACTGTCCAAATATTTTAAATTCTTAGAATTTTCATATCTCTAATTCTGGTTTATCATTTTCAAAATGAACCTTTGGTGGCTCAAGCACGGGAAAGAATATTTGTTCGTATATTTCAATTATTGCACTTTTAAAAAGGGTACTGACCAGTCAACGGGCTATGCTCCAGTATTTTTTATTTTTAAATAAAAGTAGGTTCCATTCTAAGAAATTTGAGACCAACCGCACTCTCCTACGGTTCTTTTTCTATGATTTTTACAATATTCCAGTGCTTCCTACGTCGCATTTGGCAGGGGGGGTTGCACCCAGGCAAGAGGGGTGCAATGACGTAGGAAGTGCTGGAATCTTTTAAAAATCATAGAAAAAGAACTAGGAGTCATCATAGGAGAGTGCGGTTGGTTTCAAAATTTTTAGAATGGGACCAGCTTTCATTTAAAAATAGTATACAATGCTTTTGTCACCCATACGCATACCCCATTTCAATAAATAAACTTTGCGGTAGCAGCATGGTCTCAACTTTAAAATTGTCCAACGGCCCCTTGTTTACCTGTCTTAATTCCGATCGACTTTTCACCGGTTGCATGTTCTTCATTGGACTTTTCATTGGACTTCTAGTCACTTTAGAAACACCAGCATCTTCCACAGCAGTCAACAGCTTCTCCAGTTCTTTGCACACATCTTTCATCGATGACGCGTCCGCAGATTCATTCAACATTTCCACCATCTAAACGGAACAATGAGCCAATAGCTAACAATGAGATTGTGTTAACAGCGGTGATTATAGACGAAAAGAAATATTCATACAAAATATAATGGACACCTAAAACGATATTAGGTACTCACGTTCTTGGTTTTAGTGACCAACTCATCTTTCGAGAGGAAGCCCAGAAGCTGTCTGCATTCTTTGTACTCAGGAGTAACCCAAATATCTTTACTCAGAGCAACAGCATAAAGTTCTCTCAACTGCATAGACACAATGGATATTTTCAGATTATCCTATTTCTCATCAATAAGTATACGCTTATTACACAACAAAATGAAAAACTTACTTGTTTTCCAAGAGGGTACTGAGGCAGCTGGGCAACTATATGGTGAAGAAGAGATAAAGCCAAATAAAATTCCTTGATACGCAGTCGAAGTTCTATCATCAACTTGAGAATTTCTTTCTAGAAACACAGAGGTAAATAGGTATTTCTCAACAACGTTCGTGTGAAAGAAGTGGTATAAATCAATCAATCGAGGAGTAGTATCACAAGCACCTTCAAATTATAAATAAGCTCCTAACCTTGGTAAACGAGTCGTCGCTCAGCAGTTTTATTTGTTTTTGCTTGTCTTTCGTTGATTCAACATAGCACCGGAAAGATCCCAGCCTCCTGATACGTTCGATGTCATCGTGCTCCAACTTTTCCATGCCACCTTTAAGGCTCGCTTCGGGACAGCATAAAAGTCCCGTAGCTTTTCCACCGACGCGATAATGTTCCATGACGCAGTACTGCAAATTAACAGTGTTCAGTAGGTTTCGAACACAGGACTCCCAGAGAACTGAGTCTGTATCTCATAGTGCCCCATACCAGCGCTTGTGGAAGGAGCCAGTATTCACGTATTTCTCCAACAAAATTTCACCTTTATGGTCCCACAACAACGAATGTTGAGCTTACTCAGCGCTGAGCTTGGTGGTGGAAGTGTGAATTAACACTGAATTTCGGTGGTTCACTAAATAGTAGGGAATCTGTGGTGTCGTTCTGTTTCATACAGGAGAACAAATTCCCACAACGGGAGAATGGAGAGAATGAGAAGTAGAACCAAAATAGTAGTTCGTTTGTTTGCCACTTCGAGCACCACATGAGCTCATGCATAGTTGTCGGACTATAGTGAACATGATCCTCATAATTATACACACCTCATGCAAGCTATAGATTACCAATGCTAAGAACCAGAAATAGCCAAACCAAGAAATACAAAAAAAACCTCTCAATCTTACCTTGACACCTTGAATGAAGCGGTTGACCGAGAAGTCGTAGAAGAGGAAGACTTGGGTGAAGAATTTGAACAGTTTCCCACTAAGTTGAAATGGACAATCAGGCGTCAAAAAAACCTTGAACCACACGAAATAACATTGATGGATTATTAGCGAATTTTCAAAGAAAATGAAGCTATCGCAATGGGTAAACAATTTTCGGAAAATGAATTTCTGAATTGTTTATAGGCAAATCCGTTTCAGAGCATCCTGAATTCATCCCGATTTTAACAAAAATTTACAAGTAGGGACATACAGTATTATATATATATTCATTTATTTGAGTGCCACTCCAGACAATAACGATCCTTGGGTACATGATAACAATTCCAAATTATGCCAAAATGTTCGCAATGCCAAACAACAAGATCAGTTCGAAGACGAGCAATTTTCAAAAATACTAAAGGGTCAAAGTTGAATTTTTAGGGGTCAAACTAAGAGCTAAAATCAATTCCCTTAACGTTGTTTGGGATGGTGATTCACTAAAAAAAAAGAGGGACTATGATAAAAACATTTTTCTCAAAAATAGAGTGGGTCATCTGACTTTATAAGGGTCACAAATCGGTAAAAATGGTTAAATCACGAAAAAAATTATTTAATTTTACGAAAAGGGTTTCTTAATATATCATCTTTTTACACAATAGGACGAATGTTTCTTTGAAAATTCGCCCTTATAGCCATGCTGCATGAACGGGTTTTTTAACAAAATTTGTTTCCACTCTACTAGGTTTTTTGAAAAGAAACGTCACTTTACTTTGTTCAACGTGTTGTTTAGGAAGTGAACGGAGGGCTGAGCTTGGAAAGCTTTGAGCGAGAGGCGAGAAATGCTACTATGGGGAAGCACGTGGTCGACCGCAGATAAGGTAGTGGCGATTCCAAAAACAAGGATCAATGGCAATTTTTGTTTGTAACCACTGCAATAGATAAACAAGTAGTTGAAATTAAAATGTAAAATAAGAAAACAAAAAATAATGATAAATTAAATTTTGATTCAATAACAATGCAAAACTTACCTTAGAATTTGGATGAAAACTGACAAGGTATTGGGATTGAATGTTTCGAAATCCTTCAAGATAACTACTAGTTTACGGCTACTGGTCCGAGGAAAGCTAGTCTTTTTCTTTTTGGATGGTGAAGGCGCATCAGAATCCAGGTTTTCGTACCATTTGGAGAGATTCGGTAGCGTGCATTGGCTTATTTTCAATTCTATGTTATGCTCCTCCTCTTCGTCTTCATCGAATTCATCCTGCAATATTTTGTAATAGATGATGCATTCAAGTAAAACTTTCACCAGAATGTTATTCAAGTAGAATGAACCTTCAAGTTAATTGTTTTATGAAATATCGATTGGTTTACTAGGTATTAAATAAAAAAGTAAATATACGAAATAATACGAGGGTGGATCAAATATAAACGGGACTTTGACCTCTGAGCGCCGACGGTTGACAGAAGCGGGCCGTCACTTCGAGATTGTTTGGACAGGTTCATTAGAAGGTGGATGAGGGGGGCGTCTCCCCCTTTACGACCTTTCATGAGTAGTGATCGCGATGTCTGAACAAAAGGTGCCCGTTTCCATTGAACAACGAATTATCATAAAATTTCTTGCCCTTGAAAGAGTCAAACCTTCGAAAATTTGTCAAAGGTTGACCGCCCAGTTCGGGGACCAAACCCTCTCTAGGACCGTCTGTTTGCCTGGCACAAAGAGTTTCAGGAGGGAAGAGAACGAGTAGAGAATGAGGGACACGATCGTCGTCCCCGGAGTAGCATTACGGATGAGAAAATTCAAGCGGTTCGTGACATTCTTGAAGGTGATCGACGTGTGACTGTCTCCGAAATTGCTGAGCAGGAAGGGATAAGTTATGGGAGCTGCCAAACGATCATTACAGAGCACCTGGGATTCCGTAAAGTGTGTGCCAGATGGGTCCCTCGCCTTTTGACTGCAGATCAGAAGTTGAGACGTTTGGAGGTCTGTCAGAGGCTTTTTGCAAGGTTTGAGGAAGAAGGGGAAGCATTTTAGGCTAGCATCGTCACCTGCGACGAAACATGGGTCCTTCATTACACACCCGAACTGAAGCAAGCCAGTATGGAGTGGCGGAGGAAGGGGGAGACAGCCCCAGTGAAATCGAAAACTCGACTGTATGCTGGCAAGGTCCTTGCAACTGTTTTTTTCGACTATCGAGGCGTTTTGCTCATTGATTTTCTGCATGAGCGAAGAACAATCAATGCTGCCTACTATTGTGAGCTGCTGACTCAGGTGAGGGCTGCATATCGCAACAAAAGGTGGAATCAACCAATTCGTGACGTCATCCTCCTCCATGGCAATGCAAGGCCCCATACTGCAGCTCTAACTGTTCAAAAATTGGAAGAAATGCATTGGACTCCACTTGATCATCCTCCCTACAGCCCTGACCTATCGCCCTGTGATTTTCACTTGTTTGGGCCGCTTAAAGAAGCGCTAGGCGGACAACGATTCGAGGATGACGAGGGGGTCGAGGGGTTCGTGCGCAATTGGCTTCAGACACAACCTTCATCGTTTTTTGATGCTGGGATTTAAAAACTTCCTACTCGCTGGGAAAAATGCGTCACGAAAGCAGGAGACTACGTAGAAAAGTGACATATACCTGGTTTTTATTTTCTAACGAATAAAATTAAAAAAAGAAAGTCTCGGTACCTTCGGCAAATGAATAAAGGTTGGATGCTCAAACATGTGTATATTCACTAAAAACGTCGGAAAAATTAGGCTGTACACTAGGTTTGTATAAGGATTCTGTGTTGGATGCGTCGAGGCTGACTCATCACATCAGCTTATTGGCCGACCACTGCCATCTTTCTCAAGGCCATCTGCGCAGCGGCCTACCTGTTAGTATATTTATTCTACCATGGCTCGAACCCACTCATATGACGAGTAAACCATACATGTAGATTTAGAAGATTGATCCGTCATTAATACACACTGTTCTTTCACTTGTATCCGGCTTCTAACACCGGCCTATTCCAATAGCAGCGGCTCAATCCAAACGCCCAGAATGGGAAGCCATGAAGACGCAAAATAATAGTCACTCATTCGAATATCCACTGAATAGAAGACTCACATCTGATTCAATTTGAGATTTCATCAATTGTGCCACACACCGTTCGACAGTGTGTTTCACAGAAATGCAGTCGGTCGAACTGAGAACAGCAACCCCGGATGCCACATTATCGTTGTGAAGGCGCGATTTGAGGCGAGAAAAGAGGGATCCATGATCTGGCAAGTTGATACCTGCGAAGTAAATGTAACAATAGTAAAAACCACTGAATCAACAATCGATCGAGCAACTTCATTATACAGTACCAGGATCAATTCAAGTAGTTTCAATATAATATAGGACTTAAGGGTATGGTTTTTCAATTAATATTATTATAAATATCGAAACCATTCACCAGTTAGAATGGCTGCTGCAGGGATTTGAACATCGTTTCCAGTGGATATAGAAATGAAGTCCACCAATTCTTGCATAAGGGTTTCAATAACACCACCCTCAACGTTCTGCAAAAGTATGAATAGTGACATGTGTGAATAGTGATCGTAGGGACATGAATAACTATCGCCCAATCTCCAATATTTCACAAATTGCTAAGTTGTTTGAAAAATGCTTGAAATCCAGATTAGTTACTCATTTACAAAACACAAATTTTCTTGCGAAAAATCAATTTGGATTCCAATCAAACCTGTCAACAGAAGATGCCATCTTGGATCTCACTGAAAATATAATTAACAATCTAGAAGCTAAAAGGAAAGTCTTGACAATCTTTATTGACCTCAGAAAGGCTTTTGACACAGTTAACCATAACATCCTTCTGAGGAAAATCCAAAATACCGGAGTCAATGACGTTTGTCTTAAACTTCTGACAAATTATTTAACTAATCGAACTCAATATACGAAACTGAATAACATTGAAAGTTCACTATCAGTAATAAAAAATGGTGTCCCCCAAGGAACAATACTTGGTCCTATACTCTTTCTAATATATATTAATAGCTTATGCTCCCTAAATGTTAATGGTCGTGTAGCCTCATATGCTGATGATACGTGTATCACGATTTCATCAAAAACATGGAAAGAAACTTTTTCTTTAGCCGAGAAGATCATTAAAATAATTAATGAACACCTTGAAGAAAATCTCCTCTCGCTTAATATAGATAAAACTACATATGTGTGCTTTTCCTACAACAAAAAGGGATCACCTCCATCTGATATGTGTCTAAAGTTTCATACTAATGACTCCTGCCATCCAAATTGCCCTTGCACCACTTTGAAAAGATCAACCACTGTTAAATATCTTGGACTCTTAATAGACGAGAACTTGAAATGGTCAGAACACATCGCAGTTTTAGCAAAAAATATTAGAAATTTATCCTACATCTTTTATCGAACAAGAAATATTATTTCCTTGAAACTAATCAAGCAATTATATATGGCACTTATCCACTGTTTGTTAACCTACGCAATTACCTCATGGGGATCTGCCTTACAAACCCATCTTTACACCATAAAAACCGCACAAAAATCAATAATTAAAATCATCTTGAAAAAAAACATGAGATGCCCAACAGAACTAATATTTAAAGGATTTAATGTACTCACAATAGATGATATATACAGACTACAGGTTATTAAGTTTTTTTCAAAAAGAATGGACAAATTACAGGTTATAATGCATTCCACGAACACTAGATTCCCAAATAAATATAAAGTGCCATATAGGAGAACCAATGTTGGACAAAACCACCCAACATATGTTGGTCCCAAACTTTTCAACCAAATTCCTGATTATATACTTAACACCAAACCTTCTGTCAGGCAAAAAAATATTAGGGAATTTATTAAAAAAAAGTGACCATTGTTCGCCCTTGATGTCCTTCTAATTTTGTTTTGAGTTTTGTTTTCCAGTGTTCAATTTTAATACCTTTCTATAATATTTTGTCCCCCTTTCTGTTTAGTACGTGTTTGTACCTGTGTTGACTGTTTGAAGTGTTCAGGTTTTATATTAATAATGTTTGTTTAGAATATATTATAGAGTACATAAGTTGTACCTACGCCACCCCAACATTTAAGTGCCCACAAACAGGCTAAACGCCTCGTGGGATTTGTTTTAGATTTGAAATTTTTTATGTTCATATTAAATACCTTGTACCTATGGTACATCAAATACCTACATTCACCATGTACTTTTATGAAGTTTATGTATTGTCTATAACAAATAAAGCATTTAAAAAAGAAAGAAAGAAGAATAGATTTTAATTATGAAACACATCCCATCATCCAATTGTAGCTACATAAGAAATAAATTAGCAGGTGCCGACTTATTCCTGATAAATATGTTCAATTATGAATGAAAACGCACGTCCAGCTGAGTGACGATGTTTTTCCACACGCTGCTGTAGCCGGTGTACCACTGGTCGTTAGAAAAATTCAATGGAGAATTAGCAGCAGCTTTTTTCCCTTTCAGCGCCGAAGGAAATGAGAAGCAGCCCTAGAAAAATCAGCAACTGATGTTCTACGTTTCTGTGCAATCACAGTGTGATTCAACATTATTAGTAAAAATATAATATTTACTATTAAAATAATATACCAACCCTTGAGACGGAAGCAGTTGAATCCATCGTAGATTTCAGGATAAAGAGTTACGCGAAAGAAAGTTTTGATAATTTTACGATCTAACTAACAAAGAATTTGACGAATAATGAACAGAAACGTGATACTAGGTAAATACGTTCCTTGAAATTACCTACTGATCATAATAAAATCGGAAAAAGGAGCAAATTCTTCACTCATGATTCCGAGGGTAACTATAAATAATGAAATTTCATTTACTTATACCTTATCAAAGCGAACAACTAATTTTATAACCAAAAAAAAAAAGCATATACACCAACAACTAATAACACTATAATTATTATCTATAAATTATATAGGTTGATACGTGATGTAAAATCCTAATGCACTACGATGTAAATAAACAAAATAACATGATAGCTGCTATCAGAAAAAGCGGGAAAACTGAAGGGAATGGAGGGACTCAAACCGAGGGTCGACTTATATCCTTACATTTTAATCATCGTGTTCAAAAAATTGTATGAGAAAATGAGGAAATGTCCGTAAAACTTAAAAATTAGGAAATTTCCGTAAAAATTAAAGTGGAAGTGAGCAGAAAGCATACATACGGCCTAGTTTCAATTATGGCAACAAAAACGTGTGTTCGCCAGACATCGGCAACGACGCATAAGGGCTAGAGTTTAGACTCACTTTGAGTAGGATGGATGTGGTAAAATAATTGATTAATTCCATGTGATGTGACGTGTTCTTTCGGTGATGTCGGAATTTTACAAGTAAGTACTTCATATTGCTAGTTGGTTTAAAAAAAACTCGGAAGTTGTATGTGATAACTCTCCGGAGGTTCTCCAGGAAGAATGACGACTTACGAGGAGTTCATTCAACAGAGCGAGGAGCGCGACGGGATAAGATTCACTTGGAACGTCTGGCCGTCAAGTCGGATCGAAGCCACCAGGTTGGTCGTACCCGTAGGATGTCTTTATCAACCTCTGAAAGAACGGACGGATCTCCCAGCCATACAGTATGATCCAGTTCTGTGCACGAGGAACACCTGTAGAGCCATACTGAACCCGATGTGCCAAGTAGACTACAGGGCCAAGCTCTGGGTTTGTAACTTCTGTTTCCAGCGAAATCCGTTCCCACCCCAATACGCCGCAATATCCGAACAGCACCAGCCTGCTGAGTTGATTCCTTCGTTTTCTACTATAGAGTACACAATATCCCGAGCTCAGTTTTTGCCTCCCATCTTCCTGCTGGTTGTTGATACGTGCCTGGATGATGACGAGTTGGGAGCACTGAAAGATTCGTTACAAACTTCCCTCTCACTGCTGCCCACCAACTCCCTCGTTGGGCTTATCACATTCGGTAAAATGGTACAGGTCCACGAACTCGGGTGTGAAGGGTGCTCACGTAGCTACGTGTTCAGGGGAACCAAGGATTTGACATCTAAGCAGGTCCAGGATATGCTTGGTATCGGCAAGGTGACCAGTGCTCCCCAGCAACAGCAGCAAAGGGCTATGGGTGGTCAGCAGCCTTTTCCCACCAATCGGTTCATTCAGCCGATCCAAAGTTGCGATATGAGCCTTACTGACTTGTTGGGTGAAATGCAACGGGATCCTTGGCCTGTGGGTCAGGGCAAGCGACCTCTGAGGTCTACCGGAGCAGCTCTAGCCATTGCAGTTGGGTTGCTGGAGTGTTCCTACCCGAACACGGGGGCGAAAATCATGTTGTTCGTCGGTGGTCCGTGCTCCCAAGGACCTGGCCAGGTCGTCAATGATGACCTAAGGGAACCCATCCGTTCGCATCATGACATTCAAAAAGATAACGCCCGCTACATGAAAAAGGCTATTAAACACTATGACGCGTTGGCGCTGAGAGCTGCTACGAATGGGCATTCAGTTGATATTTATTCCTGCGCTTTGGACCAGACTGGTTTGGCAGAAATGAAACAATGCTGTAATTCTACTGGAGGTCATATGGTGATGGGTGATACCTTCAACTCTACTTTGTTCAAACAAACATTCCAGAGGGTCCTCTCTCGTGATCAGAAGGGGGAATTCAAAATGGCTTTCAATGGTGTGCTTGAAGTCAAGACGTCAAGGGAATTGAAAGTTATGGGAGCAATTGGGCCTTGCGTTTCATTAAACACCAAAGGCCCTTGTGTGAGTGAGACTGACATAGGGCTTGGTGGAACTTGCCAATGGAAATTCTGCACATTTAATCAGAACACAACTGCTGCCATGTTTTTTGAAGTTGTCAACCAACACACTGCTCCAATCCCTCAAGGCGGACGTGGATGTATACAGTTCATCACCCAGTACCAGCACGCATCTGGCCAGAGGCGCATCAGGGTGACTACAGTAGCCAGGAACTGGGCCGACGCGACAACTAACATGCACCATGTCAGCGCAGGGTTCGATCAGGAAGCTGGAGCTGTCCTTATGGCCAGGATGGTCGTCCATCGCGCTGAAACCGATGATGGGCCTGATGTCATGCGGTGGGCCGATCGTATGCTGATTCGACTGTGCCAGAAGTTCGGCGAGTACAATAAAGACGACCCAAACAGCTTCCGCCTCCCAGAAAACTTTTCGCTGTACCCACAGTTCATGTATCATTTGAGAAGGTCCCAGTTTTTGCAAGTTTTCAACAATAGCCCTGATGAAACCTCGTACTACCGTCACATCTTGATGCGTGAAGATCTCTCCCAGAGTTTGATCATGATTCAGCCGATCTTGTACAGCTACAGCTTCAACGGCCCTGAGCCCGTCCTCCTGGATACCTCCAGCATCCAACCCGACCGTATCCTGCTGATGGACACGTTCTTCCAGATCCTCATTTTCCACGGTGAAACCATCGCCCAGTGGCGGGCCCAACGTTACCAGGACTTGCCCGAGTACGAGAATTTCAAACAGCTCCTGCAAGCCCCTGTGGATGATGCCAAGGAAATTCTCCATACACGATTCCCCATGCCGAGATATATCGACACTGAACAGGGCGGATCACAAGCTAGATTCCTTCTTTCCAAAGTAAACCCGTCACAGACTCACAACAACATGTACGGCTACGGAGGAGAATCCGGGGCTCCTGTACTCACTGACGACGTGTCTCTCCAAGTTTTCATGGAACACCTCAAGAAGTTAGCCGTTTCCTCAACCGCTTGAAATTCCTACCACAGGCTCAACTGACATCTTGCTGATTAGATACTTATTTTCGTTAATTATATAGGCTATTTAATCTTTATTTTAAAGTCGTGCAATGAGTAAAAAAATCCATCAACTTGTTTTCCACGCCGTTCTCAACCATTCTATATAATCTTGTGCTCTTCATTTATCCCATTAAATGCAGTATTGAGTCGTTGAAATATGTAGCTGTTGTTATATCGTTGGGTATATTTTTAATTGAATTGTTGATACATTTATTTTGTATTGGCTCATTAAATTATTTAAAAATAAATTTATATATTGCTGAAATTAGTTTACGTGTCTATCATTATCCACTCTTGTCAACTGATTGAAACCTAATGAATAGCCCATGTCTGTCGATACATTGATCAGAGTAGCCAAATTCATGTTAACGTCCGTTGAAGGCCATTGGACCAAAAACCGTTCCAACATGAGTATAGTTCCGGTTGTATCAATTTGACTTATGGTGATATATTTTGGAGAGTTCCTACGTAGATTATGTAGGTAGTACTTGGAAGGTAGTGGCTTCATAAAATTCACGAAAATCCAGATGGTGGCTGCTTTTGTGACACCCACAAATCATTTCACCGGTTCCGTATAACAGATTTTGATCAAATTCCTAGGGTTCGAGGTGATTGGTCATATAACACTATTCTTACCAAACCTTAATAACACCAAGATTCAAATTTTAGTTGGTTTTTATATTTTTAGTTGTAGCACAAACGCTTGAGAAGAATGCTCCCGTTTTGTCCCTGCGTAGGTATGTTGGTTCCTAAAAACCTTCAAGATAGAAAGGTTTAATGTCAAAATTCGGATTTCTTTGCACATTTCTGAAGCGCCCTGGCTGTATCCACCACCTTAGTAGTTTTTTTCCAAGTTCCAGTCATGCAGCACGGTCATAATGAGCGAATTTTCGGTTTCCGAAAATTGCTCGTCTTACTTATATAATCCCTTCGTTTGCCATTCTGAAAATTTTGGTGAAATGTGGAAGTTAGGTACCTAATACTCCTAGCAAGGCCAGAATAATCAGATAGGTATCGTCTGGAGTGCCACATACATGCGAATAATGAGGAATGTTAAAAATCTACTGGGGATGGCTAAAGAATGCTATGAAACTGAAATATTGTTGGAAAGCCAGTTACCATCATTATGCTTAATGAGCAAAATAGTTTACCTACCTTGAAAATATTTGTTTAGGTACCTATATCATAATAATTACATAATATATCAAGTTTCAAGCTCAAGTTTCACATTGCTTTTATTCATGGAAAATACAAAATTACATAGTAATCATAGCAATTAGTACAAAAATAGAAAAAATATATTATTAATAATTTCTTTCATGTAAACAATATTTTGCCATAGAACCCACAAAGGTTAAACCTGTGCGTGGGCATTTCTTATCATTAAATAACAAATTTTGTTCACGTTGTCTATATCCGTTATTATATGTTAACTATTAATGCTTCCAATTGAAGCTTAAATGTTAGGCAGAATTTCACATGAGTTAACTCAACTACCTAGCTGCTTCACTCTTCAAAGCTGATATCAAATACTTACCTAACATAAATGTAAATACGCATACTGCATGATAGTCTAAACAAATTTATCTGGTGGGATTATTATAAAAAATTCTAGTAACTTACTAGTTCCCAGTAGGTTATCATTTTTCCACAATCCATTGTTTAATATTGATAGGTTGATTGAGCTCATTTCGTCGTTTAATATTGATGGGTACCTATCTGCAACAAGAATAAGTTCGTGTTCTGCTTTCAACCAGGTCTCGTGCTTTATCGAACTAAATCAGTTAGTCCCCAAAAAATCAGCGTTAGCAGTTCAGTATATATTTTGGTCCACTGTACGAAAATGTGCTAAAACGGAACGAAGCGCTGATGTTCATTTCACGAATATTCTGAGTACCTGTTGAAATAAAAATAATGCCTAGGTACGTATCTCCCGACCATGGCCATGTTAGTAGATCCTAGCGAATTCGCTCCGCAGCCAAAGGTGCTCCTCCAGGACTTTTCGAATCGAAATTTATTTTTTTAAACTTGAAAAAAATAGAAAACAAGATAAAAACCATTCAAGTTCGAAAGGAAGCGCCAAACGCCAATCCAAAATGATGTTGACGATGATCTCCCATTTTGTTGTTCCAAAATTCTTGGACAAAGTATCCATATTCCATAAAGCCCTTTATCTAACTGGGTAGGAGTGGAGGAAGGAAGTGGTTGTGATTCGAAGTGATGCAAGGGGTAGTTATGATTATCGCATTCGCACTTTTTCAAACTTGTATTAGTTTTGGTTGTTGTCATTGCTCTTCGGTTTTAGGTGTTTCCTTACATACTGGATGTTTTCTCATTCTTGTTTGTTATTACTTATGGCTTTTCTTTAGAATGTTGTCAAGAAAAATTGATGTGGGTTATTGTTAATTTAGTTTCAAAACCAAACGGAATGTAAAGTGAGCCGGCAGATCGCAACAGGATCTCTCGAATCGAAAAATATCGACAACAGGTGAGTGTGTCTCCTAGGTGATGGAACGTTGTCGGGATGCCCAGTAAAAATTACTTTGTTTATGTACCTCGCATGCACAGACCTCTCTACGGTATGTAGCTCCGTCTGGAACAACTGCTAATGTAATATTATGTAATATTATATTTGTAATATTATGTATTTCTATTATTATGGTGACTGCCTAGCGCCCCTTCATCATCATGCTGTCAGTTCTTGCGTGAATTACTGTTTAAACCTTAAACCGCGGGGACGTGTCTCCCAGCAGTCTTCCGAGCTTCTAGGCTGTTGTTTCATCGTTTATCTTAAGATAAGGTACCTGAGACATATTTTCAAGGTCCTTCAATCAGAGTCGTATCCACTGCCACCCTACATTTCTAGCTTCTTTGAATACGGGATCTCTCCAAGGCTCTGCACTGTTAGTAGGAGCAACATGCGCAAAATTCAGGCTTTCTAGAGTGGCGGGAGGGAAACTGTGGAACTCCCTTCCATTGGGGATTCGGGTGTTACCCTCCTTGGGGTCCTTCACAGCTCATGCAAGAAATCATCTTGACAGTCAGTAGGTTTTCATATTCTTCCCATTTTCTCTCGATCTTCCTTTCTCTCCTTTTCATATTCCTCCTTTCAGCCAATAACACGTTCCTCACTAAATACCTACTTATTGCTATTCATACTTCCTACATTTTTTGCTATTATACTTCCCCCCCCCCCCCTTCAAAATTTAACTTCGTATTGTAAATTTATAGTTATACTATGTATCCATGTACGCAATGAGGGAACAAAAGTTCCTATGTACATCGTCAGAAAATAATAAATAAATAAATTGTTCGCTCTCTTCAATGAAATTCGGAAACCTGTCGGGATTAGCTCATCGCCAGATAAACGATTGTCAATCAGCATCGCTGTCAGCAATGCACAATATGTAGGTGTGTTGTGCCTGCGTAAAAGTAGCGAGATTAAAATTTTTTTTGAATAAAACAAGAGAAACAATGCATTTCACATTCCCCAATGTAATAGTAAGCTAGGAATTCGCCACATAACATTCATTTGCCCTAAACTTTTTAATACCATCACTTGTAACTTAATCACTTGTCAAACCTTAGAAACAAAAATCTCCAATCAAAAATTAGGTATATTTCAAGTTGTACTAATTAATTAGTAAAATTAATTCAAGCTTACTAATTGTTTCCTCTTATCAGTTCCCTTCCATTTGAAATTATCCCATATTGCAACTAAAATAATTCTACATAAATTAAAATAGAAACTGTTTCCACCTGTTCACTCAGTAAATCGCGGCAATTTAAATTAATCAATAGTGCTATCTCCACACCCTGGCTGTTTTGCCTTGCGGGTTCCACATTCTGGTGGATTAATAATATCACCTGCATCAATTGATTTTCTTTCACTGATGTAACTATTAATTTCTTTCACTGATTCACTGATATAAATGTACTTTATATTTTCAGTTTATTTGTACCTACTTGAACCTTTTATTATTTTTTACTTTTTAAATATCCAAAATTTGTTCCTTTTAAACTAGTAGGTACTTAGTTCGTAAATTTTCTACGGATTTTAAAAAATTTTTGCAGTAGGTATGTACCAACATAATTCCATGTCTTGTAAATTTGTTGTGCTGATTTTCCAGTGGAAATAAATCTCTATCTCTCCTGACACCCAATTAGAAATCTCAAATTATTCTGTTCAAAACAAAGAATTATACTATGTATAATTCGAAGGTTCAAGTATACCAAATTACTATTTATAAGTTGCGTCACTTGCTTCTCATTTTTAAAATACGCCTAAGTGTTAATAAATCATTATTTTTATAATAATTATTGGATTCTTCCGATTGTGTGACCTGTCCTGCAAATCAACCAAATGCCTTTCGTGGTCATAATGAATCGTAGAATTCGTTGAACTTCGCGAATTGTTAGATTTTACAGCCTCGATTTTACAACTAATCATACTCTTGTTTCCATGGTCATTGTGCATGAGTGAGGGTGAATGTTTCCATATTCTTTTTTTCCACCTAAATTTCACCTTTCCGCATAAAAAGTTTCCCCTCGCCTTTCTCTTTAGAACAGAAAAAAATCAGAATTTATATAATATTGGGTTAAGGATATATTATATAGAATATGTTATTGTTAATATTTTACCACTGAAAATATAAGGTTCTTCTGCTGTTAGAGCTCCAGTTCAAGTTAATATTAAAAGATTAATTGTTAATCCTCAGAATATTATTTTATTGATGGATAGAAATTTATTACCTATTTGGAATTGTTATTTATGAATGGTAAAATTAAGAACTTATAAACCTAGAAAGTAAAGAATAATTTTTGTGCTGAACAAGCTAGCTAGGTGCATACCTAATTTAATAAAAACCGATACAACGGAATTGTTGTAGTCGGCGACAAATTTTAAGTAAAATGTATAAAAACCAAGGGATACATATATACAATATTGTGAAGAGTGTCCATTAGATTCGGAGTAATTGCTGAAAAAAAGGTCGAATTGAGGACCTCCTCCTTTTTGAAGTCTGTAAAAAAAATTACCATGATAGGTAATTATGTAGGCGGTTAGTGTTGAACCTGTACAGAAACTTATTTAGCTACCTACCTACTCTTCTACCCAAATTCATCCAAAAAATCCGTCAGTCTGATGTACCTACTGAAAAAAATGAGTCATACTGATATTTTCGGTCGAATATCTGTGTAAATTAAACTAAAATGGGGGCTTGAAAAAACCCCGCAATTTTGCCCCAACGTGCATGTTCTCCAAAAATATTAATGGCGAGATGAAGCAGAAAAGGTAGACATGGAGTATCAGCCGTAAGAGATGCAGAAGGATATTTATCGCCGAAGAAATTATTTATATATTCTTGGAATCAGTTCCTTAATATTAACAACCTTAGCATTTCCCTTGTTTCTTCAATATTATTTTAGTGCTCTTACTAGGTACCTACATAATTATGTATACGTAGGTACTTATTAATTGGTTTCGTTCAAGCAACAGGTGAAAGACGAAATTGAAAAAGTAGAGGAAAGAAGAAAAATGAAGAAAGTGAAGTGCTAGGTTTCACATTTTCACACTCGTTTTCTGCCTAGACTTTCGGACATAAACATCTCATTATGAGGTCAGTAAGTGTTCATTTCCGTTATTGAACAGAATTTGGGAAAAAAAAGAGAATTTGTAACACACGAAAATTTCCCATTCATTTGGTAAAAGGTTTAATTAAAAAGAGCAAATCCTCTATTAAACATGATTTATGTATTTATCCAATTTTGACGCATTCAACTACGGACAAATTCCGGAAATTGTTTTTAAGTAATCGTCAGTGCCCTTTTCATTCGCGTAGACTTCAATAATCAGCAGTCAAATGCTCCAAATCCGCCTGTCCGCCACAGGATCTGAAATGTGTTGGAGCCCGACGTTTTTCGACATGTCCGCCGTTGGTGCATGGTCCTCCTAATGTTGGAAATGTACAGCTATTCAAGATTTTCCTAGTTTTTAATAGATTTCTAGCTTATTAGGCGGAAAAAGAATTTTAATTTCCTGTCACAATCACGCCCAAATCAGTTGAAATACGTGCGTACTAAATTAAATAGAGAAGAACGAAGCGGAAATTTCTGCCTGTCCGTTATTAATGTCTACCTTACTTATAACGTTGATTGGCCATTAGTTAAGGCCAACTGCATACCTGTTCCTCGAGTGTTGAAGTCAGTTCATTACTTACCCATTTCGCCATCGTAGGTAATAGTGAGCTGCAGCACGTCTCATATCCCTAGACCTTCGGGGCTGTTATTATTTGTCCGCCGGCGTGTTTTCCTTTCCACAGGAAGCGGTGGCGTATTGAGATGATGTTTACAGACGAGTTCATAACCGTTTGAGTTCATTTAGGGATCATAGTTCAGTATCACAATGTTTAAAACCCGGTAAGTGAGGAGTAGAGTGGTCACAAGGCAATAGGCAAAATTTTTTTTGAGAAAATCACTTCTGGCAACCCCCTAAAAGGTGCCATTTGACTAGAAAATGAGATTCGCAAAGTTTTAGGTCGATCGGATAACGTTAACCCGTGCCGCATTCAGGTTGAAGATCAGAAAAACTCACTTTGTTTCATAAAAATACTCTTTTTTTCCTCATAACATAGTAACCATTTGTCCTAGAGACTTGAAATTGGTCTCATTTTATTTAAAATGTTATCTTCTTCAACTTTTACTTCCATAATTTTTTCGCTAGATCCTATAGTTTTTATGTTATTCAGCTTTTCCCATCTCAAAACGTGGTCCGTTTCAGCAAATGTGCCTTTTTACGCATACCCCTAAAAACCACACTCCAGTCAATGAAATCGACCTCTAGGCAATTTGATACTTCTTTATCACTCTGGCATATTGAAAATTGATACATTTGAATCTAATATATAATATATGGAGGGGGTAAAGGTGAGATGGGTGGGTGGTGGGTGCTATGAAATGCACAAAAAACAATAAAAATTATGTAAAAAGTGTTTTAATAATACAAATTGAAAGTTTTTTGTATAGAAAATATAGCCTGGAACTTATTTTACAACACAATATATCTATTCCAACACCACTGAATTTAGAACTACATTAATGGCTTAGATAGTGAGGCTTTATCGACATCAGGGTAAATTTTCCTACATTCTGACACAACTTGTAATAAAAATTGGCGCTGTTCTTCGTCTTTTGTCAAGCAAGAGGTGAAGTCTTGTATCAATTTCACTCCTCTTTCAGCAGTGTCGTTGACTACCCTTAAACCGTTCACTATGTTTTTAGCATGCAAATAATGAGGATTTTTGTTCCATAAGCGTGTATCGGTGTTTAAAAAATCTGTCTATGGAAAACCGCTTGAAAAAATTCAAGGTTTGAGAGGTGACAAAAAAATCAAGTTGCTTATCCAAAATTTGCTCTACATGTGCAAAATCTAAAATCGCTTTTCTATCCCTACCATCAATTTCACTATCGGGTTCAGCTAGGGAAAATAATTTCATGGCCATACTTTTTTTAATGTTGTCGTCTAAAGTGTGGTCGAAAAACGAGAACGCTATTTTCTCTGAGCTGAGGTACCACAGATGGTTTACAAATTTTGACAAAGCCTTATCTGCTATTTCTGTGTCAATTTTCCTATACTCTACTAATGCTTTCAACATTTCCAGATCTTGTTTAGGGGCCAAAGCAGGTTTGGGGGCATTGAACCATGCCTTGGCGTAAATATTTATTATAAAAACACAAATTTCTTCTATTCCTTTAATTTATTTTTGAGTTAATAACAATTGATCTCTAAAAATATAAATTTTGTTCCATAATAAATATTTACGCCAAGGCATGGTTCAATGCCCCCAAATCTGCTTTGGCCCCTAAACAAGATGTGGAAATGTTGAAAGCACTAGTAGAGTATAGGAAAATTGACACAGAAATAGCAGATAAGGCTTTGTCAAAATTTGTAAACCATCTGTGGTACCTCAGCTCAGAGAAAATAGCGTTCTCGTTTTTCGACCACACTTTAGACGACAACATTAAAAAAAGTATGGCCATGAAATTATTTTCCCTAGGTGAACCCGATAGTGAAATTGATGGTAGGGATAGAAAAGCGATTTTATATTTTGCACATGTAGAGCAAATTTTGGATAAGCAACTTGATTTTTTTGTCACCTCTCAAACCTTGAATTTTTTCAAGCGGTTTTCCATAGAGACAGATTTTTTAAACACCGATACACGCTTATGGAACAAAAATCCTCATTATTTGCATGCTAAAAACATAGTGAACGGTTTAAGGGTAGTCAACGACACTGCTGAAAGAGGAGTGAAATTGATACAAGATTTCAACTCTTGCTTGACAAAAGACGAAGAACAGCGCCAATTTTTATTACAAGTTGTGTCAGAATGTAGGAAAATTTACCCTGATGTCGATAAAGCCTCACTATCTAAGCCATTAATGTATTTCTAAATTCAGCGGTGTTGGAATAGATATATTGTGTTGTTCCAGGCTATTATTTTCTATACAAAAAACTTTCAATTTGTATTATTAAAACACTTTTTACATAATTTTTATTGTTTTTTGTGCATTTCATAGCACCCACCACCCACCCATCTCCCCCCTACCCCCTCCATATATTATATATTAGATTCAAATGTATCAATTTTCAATATGCCAGAGTGATAAAGAAGTATCAAATTGCCTAGAGGTCGATTTCATTGACTGGAGTATGGTTTTTAGGGGTATGCGTAAAAAGGCACATTTGCTGAAACGGACCACGTTTTGAGATGGGAAAAGCTGAATAACATAAAATCTATAGGATCTAGCGAAAAAATTATTGGCGTAAAAGTTGAAGAACACATTTCAAATAAAATAAGACCAATTTCAAGTCTCTAGGACAAATGGTTACTATGTTATGAGGAAAGAAATAATATTTTTATGAAAAAAAGTGAGTTTTTCTAAACTTCAACCTCGATGCGGCACGTGTTAATGTTATCCGATCGACCTAAAACTTTGGGAATCTCATTTTCTAGTCAAATGGCACCTTTTAGGGGGTTGCCACGATTGAATTTCGAAAGTTGACTTTTTGTGACCACTAGTGAGGAGTCTTAGTATTGTCTTCGTCAGTGCCACCTCTGCTGATCGTAAATGAAGCTCGCCATTTACTTATACATCGTCATTCTAGCTCTTCTCCAACAAATTGCTGTAAAACTATCACCTTACCTTTAAATATTTTTGATTTTGTGTGAACAAAATAATATCAGTACTTACTCTCAAGTCTTTATTGTCCCTTTGTATGTCACACTTGAATTTGGAATCTCACAAGATCGTAAAGTCAAGATAATAACACCTTTAGGTAACTCGTTAGCAGCAAATACAAATGAAATTTGGATGAATCTTCTAGATTAGTGTGCAGGTACAGCAAGATGTACCTACCTATTATGAGGGCTATCGCAAAAATCTGAACTGGGATCAAAACGTATGTCTACCTACACTACCTTGTTACCTACCTTCCAATTCCGATGCAATCTTGTTCAGTATTTGACTCATTAAATGAAATTTTCAAACTCCCGTACAGAAACGGGTGATCGAACACGGTGTTAGAAATTCATGTACCTGGGTGGAAGATAATCATTAAGAGTGTGGGGTGATAGTTCCAGGAGATATCACGCAAAAAGCCTGATGGAAACCTTTAGTTGTTCGGAGGCTAAAAAAATTGTGTTAATTATTTCAAGAATTGGGGTAAAAACCGGGTCACCTCGTTGTTTCTGAACGTAGGACAGACCACGTGGAAATGTAGGACGTCCACCTCCTTATGTAAGGACAGACCAAATACATAATTATACATTTAGGACCTAATGTAGGACATGTAGGGTGCCTACGTATTATATGTTCATAATTTAAAAATAAAATTGTCATAAGCTTTTTTTACTTAAACAGTTGTGACACGTCCACGAGGGCCCCGGTCGCACCCCGAGCTCTAGGGGAAGAGGAAACTGCTGAATCAGGGCAGCTGGTTTCACCTCTTCCCTCATGACAGTTCGTTACCGATACTAAGAAAACAGAGATTTGAACATGCAACCGTCTCACAGTACAACCACTCAGGAAGCATTGGGGTTACATGTAGCAAAAAGTAACAGCCAATAAAACGAATCATTGAATATGTTACTTAAAAAAAATCCAAAGACCTCGCACTCTGCGCGAGAGACGTGAAAAGTCGACAGACAAATCGAAACGTTACAAAGTACAAATTGTATTTTTAAGACGAAAATAAAGAAACATAAATAAATCAATCAGGAAGCACGAAGTAATATCGTGAAAGGAAGAAATTAGAAAAAGTAGCAACAACTCTCGAAGTAGATAAACCGAAGAAATCAGTTGCAGATCGATGTAGATTGTATCGCAAGAGACAAAAAATTCGTAATAAGAGTAAAAATACTGATTCTTGGGCAAAATGTTTGTTTCGGACGAAGTTGATTGATATTGAATAACCTCGCTCATCGTAAAATTTCGTTACGCATTTTTGGGACATATTTATACTTTTTACACCTCGTATTTATGTATGTACAGTAGAACCTACAATAAATTCGTAACGCAACTTCTGTGACACCTTTTTACTTCTAGTCTCGCTTATCGACTACAAAAAAATAATAATTAAAATCGTCTGTCGACTACAAAAAAATTACATTATTACAGTTTGAAAATAAAATAAATGTTGGTTGACTTGAGTGGATAGTATACCAATTATAATTATATTACAGAAAGTTTATGTTCTTTACGATGTGTTTGAGCTCATTACACCCTCCTGACTCCTCAGGTGTAAAACCATAGCAAAGCCAAAAAAATCGATCTGAGGGAATGCCAGCAAATGATAGGCAGTAGGGACTATTCTTGTTCGATAAATGGGATGACAAAAGTCAGGTAGGTTAACTTACAGTTATGAAGGGATAAGATCGTTCTATGTATTAGAACAAATCAGGTTCTTAGGTAGACTTTGAAAAATGTATTCTGTAGATCGCTGAATTTGCCTAAAAACCCCTGATTTTCATTTTGTTAATTATTATATTTTGACTGTAGATCCAAATAGTAGGACAGAATGACACAGTTTAAAAAAGGAAGGAAGGACAGGGCGTACAAATTAGGACATGTCCTCCAAAAGTAGGACGGATGGTGAGGACTGACTTATGCTCTTCTATTTTCCCCTCTCCCAAAACGTTTCCACCTTCAGAAGGCTGTTTTATAAACTTCCCTTGGTATCCAACTTTTCTGGAGATGTTAGATGTGTTATGGGCCTGCATCGAAGTTAACTGATAGAATTCAGACTTGGTTAAGTATCTGTCAAAAATCTTCAGTGAAGAATTTTTGTCGAATTGTTTTTGAAAAAAAAAGAAAAAATGCAGAACTCTTGGAGAAATGGTAGTTTGAAGCCCGTTTTCAAAAATAAGCGTCATTTTTTAAATCAGGGTAATTAAAAGTAAAAATGCGGCAAAAAATGACGTGTCAGGTTTATTCTAATATGATTGGCTGGTGGCCCGAGGAGGCGAAGGTTCTCAGTACTGCCAGCAACCCAAAATTAGAAATAGCAAATGTCGTGATATCCTCCCAGAACATCACTTTATATTTTGCCTTAAGATTGTACAAATAAACCAGACGAATGAAGTGGCATATGTGATCGGCCGCAGGCAGAAACCCACTCTCTTCTCCCATCCCTTAACGGTCGGAGACAACCTCCAGGGGACTGGGGGTGAGTGGAAAGGACCATATAGGAACCCTTCATTCTACACTCAAACCAAGTCGATCACTTATCTCTCTCTCTCCTCTCGCTACTCCTTACCTATTACCAAAAAGATCCCAGACTGGTGGAACCGGTAAGGTGATAACCTACCAGAGTGGCAACCACTGCGCAAAATCCTCTAAGGCTGGGGACACACATAGCTTTATTTTCCACGCGGACGGACTTCCAAGAACAACGAGAGCAGAGAAAAATCCGTCGCACGCACGTGACTAGGTGACAAACAACAGCGTTTTTATCCTGCCGTCGCTCGTAGCTGGGAAGTGGAGGGGATGAAGGTGGGCTATTGACCTATCAAACTTCCGACGGGAATCTGGCGCGGAGCGGGAGCGTGAAAAACCTGCCAAAGGCCGAAAAATCCGCTCTGCTCCGCTACACGCCGATGTGTGTTCCATTCCATTTGACTGCACAGATGTCAGGTTCCGCGCGTGATGCGGGCAGAGTTCTTGGAAGGACGCCCGCGTTTTGGAATCGCGATGTGTGTCCCTAGCGTAAGGCTCCTCCTAAGGCTAGGGACACACATTGCGATTCCGACGAGGGCGTCCTTCCAAGAACTCTGCCCGCATCACGCGCGGAACCTGACATCTGTGCAGTCAAATGGAACGGAACACACATCGGCGTGTAGCGGAGCAGAGCGGATTTTTCGGCCTTTGGCAGGTTTTTCACGCGCCCGTTCCGCGCCGGATTCCCGTCGGGCAACGGAAAAAAACGCGTCGGAATTTCACACTGAAGTTTGAAAGGTCAATAGCCCACCTTCATCCCCTCCACTTCCCTGCTACGAGCGACGGCAGGATAAAAACGCTGTTGTGTGTCACCTAGTCCCGTGCGTGCGACGGATTTTTCTCTGCGCGCGTTGTTCTTGGAATTCCGTCCGCGCGGAAAATAAAAACCTCAGTCATGCAGCATGGCTATAAGAGTGAATTTTCGAAGTTTTCGGCATCTTCCTCCTCCGCCTAAAATTTTCTGAAAATTAATTTTCGGCCAATGTTTTCCCAACTTGACACCATACAAAATTAAAACAGGAGTAGTTTTACGCAAAGTAAAATTTGGGGTGGAAGGAGGGGGAGGGGGAAATCAAAAATGTTTTGAATACCAGAAGAGTAGGTATTGGATACGTAACAAATTTTTTGTTCCATTTTTTGCCGAGTAACACCTCGGTTTGTAGATTTTCCAACGCTGAACACGGTGGTGAAGTCAGAATTGCGATATCCCATTCCGTTATCAGATTAGAGCAGACGAACCAGGAAGAGCATCTCAAGAAATAACCACGTTCCTTCATCTTCAAAGTGCTCCAGTTTGGGAATGGAATAGATATCGCAATTCTGATTTCATCATCGTATTCAGCGTACAAAAACCTTTAAAATGAGGTGTCACTTGTCAGACTGTTTCATTTTGGGAATTTATGGGTAATTTCCCCCCCCTAAAACTCCCCAAAACTCCCCCTTAGAGTGACCCGATTCTGCCCATCTTCGAACTTAGCCTGTCGATTGCCAAGAAAGATTTTTCGTGCAAATTTGAACTTTTTATCTCAATTCTTTCGAGAGTTATCGTCTGGAATGACACATACATATATAAATATATAAAAATATATATATATATATATATATATATATATATATATATATATATATATATATTATATAAATATATATATAATACATATATAATACATATATATAATATAATACACACATATATATATATATATATATATATATATATATATATATATATATATATATATATATATATATACATACATATAATTTTTGGTGTCTTTCGGCAGTGAATTGAGGATGGTCTGAAACGGATTTTGGTATAAAAATCTTTCGGAAATTCGAGTTTTAAAAATTTTGGACCGAGAACAATAGCTTCCTTTTCTTCGAAAATTCGCTAAAAGCTATGTGTTTCCCCAGCCTAACGTCTTAGTGGTGGAAACCTCAGTGGCTTTTGCTATAGGTGTTAACCAGAGGCGCTAGATCCATTACCTTCTCCTCCATCTCATGCACTCTCATATTTCCATACCTCACCACTACTTTCTTCATCATCTAACCACCACAGCAAACCTTCCTGGCAACATAGCAAACCTTCCTGGCAACCTTCAAGACCCTTTGCTGTGGCCTTCCCTTTGGTTTGATTAGGAGGACATGTTTTTTAAATGTAGGTATTTATAAATTTTTGTTTCCATCTATCCATCCATCGATTGCGGTTCTGAACATCATTTTTGAAGTGGCGCACTACCGCTCTAAGCGGGATTTGAGTTGAACTACTCGGCAATTTACCTAATACGTCACTTCTAGTGGGAACTCAGAAATTCAAATTTCACGCTCATTTTCTGCCTATACTTTCCGACATAAACACGTCTACATGTGACCAATAAATATTAAGTTATTGAACAGAATTTGGCAAAAAAAAATATATATACAGGGTGATCCGCTCGTAGATGCAAAAAAAATTGCGTAAAATTGCATAAAAAATGGAGTAAAATGCCGCCAACCGCACATTTTTATCTCAATCCTTTCTCGAGATATGATTTTTTAAAGGTTTTTTTTTCAGGAAAACCGTGTTTTTTTCCTTTTAAACTCAAATTTCTCCGCTTTACCTCATTTAATTTTACTTTTTGACCTCATTTTCGGAATCAGCGGTAAATTTTCCATACGCATGGTGTACTTTAAGTCTTGAAAAGCTATCTAGAGACCACAACAACAGCTCAAACATTAGATGAATTTGAAAAAATAAAATATCTGAAATTAAAAAAAAAAAATCCTGGAAACTGGCAAATCTCTTGAAAACTTCTTCATTTAATAAGCTTTCCATGGTATGGTCAACTTTGCGATTATCTTGTTTCTTTGATGAAAAATTCAAGTTTAAATGCAAGAAAACGTTAGGCACCTCAAAAGGGGGAAATTTATAAGAGGGTAGAAAAAATGTAAAAAAAAAAAGTCAATAATGCCAATTTACTATTCGAAATGAGGTTTTCGGTAATTAGGAAAGCCCGTTTTCAAAATGCCCACCGTTATTTCTCCTCTACCCGTCGGCCAGGATATCTAGCACGATACTGCTGCTGTGCAGCAAGCGCATTTCCATCGCACAACCCGTACAGGAAATGTATGTCGGCGTACTCGCGGTTAGTGAACCGTGCCATTTCTAACATCAAGCTGCATTGGGAATAACTTTACATCACGTTGTTGTTTAAACAGGTGGATACACGAACTCATTTAGATACACTGTAATGCGTTGATTTTGAACATTAGAACTAATTTACTGTTCAGAGTCACTAAGTACTCCCCCTGATGACAAACAATTATAAAATCTCCTAACTTTTTCTTGCATTTAAACTAATTAAATAGGCACTATTCACTCAATTTTTTCCATTAAAAACTTTTCCATTTTTTTTTACCCTCTGATCAAATTCCCCCTTTTGAGGTGCCTAACGTTTTCTTGCATTTAAACTTGAATTTTTCATCAAAGAAACAAGATAATCGCAAAGTTGATCATACCATTGGAAAGCTTATTAAATGAAGATGTTTTCAAGAGATTTGCCAGTTTCCAGGATTTTTTCGGAGGAGTAGTAACGTTTTTAAAATTTCAGAAATTGTATTTTTTCAAATTCGTCTAATGTTTGAGTTGTTGTTGTGGTCTCTAGATGGTACTTTTCAAGACTTGAAGTACACCATGCGTTTGGAAAATTTAACGCTGATTCCGAAAATGAGGACAAAAAGTAAAATTAAATGAGGTATAGTGGAGAAATTTGAGTTTAAAAGGAAAAAAACACGGTTTTCCTGAAAAATCCTTTAAAAAACGGCGTACGGCGTACGGCGGACAGACAGAAATATTTTTATTGCAGTTTTGGATTCTACATACCTTGAAACGTAAACCATCAAATTTTGAGGGGGGGTAAGAATTTTTTTTTCATGCTCGATTCCAATGGTTCATTATTGAAAATAATAAACCAAAATCATATCTCGAGAACGGATTGAGATAAAAATCTGCGGTTGGCGGCATTTTACTCTATTTTTATGTAATTTTACGCAAATTTTTTTGCATCTACGAGCGGATCACCCTGTATATATATAAAATATGTTGTAAACCACGGAAATTCCCCATTGTGTATTTTTCTGGGAGATTCTTAATTCGGCGACCATGACACCCGTGTATTTTTAAAAGGCAATAATATCCTTACTTGAAAGGAGAAAATATCGAACAGTTTGATCGTGCTTATTCCGGAGAATATTTTTTATGAGCTGATTGACTTTTGAATCTGAACTCCTCTAGTTGGCTTTGAAATTATTATCTTTTTGGCCTAATTGTCCATCAGAATGTCATTAAAAATCTATTATTGTACCTACAGATTGGATTAAACCTGATTAGACCCGTAATTATTGATCGCAATACGCTGGCGTCCCTGGCACACAGGGAAGACGGTGTTTTTTTTTCTCTTCGCGCAGAGTGAGGCCTTACTTAATTATTGAAAACTGAATGGAGAAACAGTTATCGACTGTTTCTACAAACTGTAGGCTGTAGTAGTCATGGCTCAAAGACTGGAAAGATCCCCACTTTCTTCGCTATCGGGTTCCCCTACCTCTGTCATCCTCTGGCTGTGCCAGGCTCTCGCTTTATCATCCTGACCGTGACCTCGCCGGCTTGGACGATCCAAGCTCAGTGTTCTCCCGGCATCACATCACTGTCGGTAAGTCAATGATCTGTTCATTGTGCCATTGTTTCCTCATGCTGACTGATTGCAAATTGATTACCTGGTCAGTTGAGGTACATGGTTTTTCTTAGTGTGCCATTGCAAGTTTCAGTTTTGCCCACTTTGCATCGCTGATATTCCGGAATGATTCGGTTGGTATTGGATTGTAAGGTAGATATTGAACATGCAAAAACAGATTCGGTATTATTCGTTAGCAATTACCAGGCAGTACGATTGTCTTAATTTTACCATAACAGCTATTAGTATACATTGTTGCGAGTGAAATTGCATTAAAAAAAAAACCACAGTCATGCAGCATGGCTATAAGAGCGAATTTTCGAAGAAATAACTGATTTTATGTAAAACTGTTTTATCTCAAGAAATAACCACGTTCCTTCATCTTCAAAGTGCTCCAGTTTGAGAACGGAATGAGATATCGCAATTCTGATTTCACCATCGTGTTCAGCGTACAAAAACCTTTAAAATGAGGTGTCACTTGTCAGACTGTTTCATTTTGGGAATTTATGGGTAATTCCCCCCCCCCCCCTAAAACTCCCCCTTAGAGTGACCCGATTCTGCCCATCTACGAACTTAGCCTGTCGATTGCCAAGACAGATTTTTCGTACAAATTTCAACTTTTTATCTCAATTCTGTCGAGAGTTATCGTCTGGAATGACACATACATATATAAATATATAAATATACCTATTATATATACACATATAATTTTTGGTGTCTTTCGGCAGTGAATTCAGGAAAAACGGTCTGAAACGGATTTTGGTATACAAATCTTTCGGAAATTCGAGTTTTAAAAATTTTGGACCGAGAACAATAGCTTCCTTTTCTTCGAAAATTCGCTAAAAGGTACCCATGTTGGAGCACTATTACTGCTTTGCTACTACTACTACTACTGCTACTGCTGAAGGACGCTTGGTAGCTGCCCAGGTATCAGAATAAATTGAATTAGGTGCATAATGACAGCTTTTGGTTTATTATTCTCTGCATAATGCACCTATGCATTCGGTTCGGAATTGTTTATAACAGCACCCCCTCAAAATCTTTTCTTTCACGTTTCAGGGTGTGTAGATTCCAAAAATGCAATGTACATCCGCTGTGTCATCGATATCTACCTTAATTTTTGGTCTAAAATTTCGCGCACAGGTTCTATTCGGGGCCCTAGTTGTGTCCCCTGTCTCGCAGCCTGATCGGAAAACACCCAGGGGAGTGACAATTGGTGCAAAATGAGGTATTTTGGATGTTCTAGTGAACTTGGGCTTGTGAGGTGTCGTTTTCCATGTTTTTTAGGGCGAGGAGACCGAAAGTGAAGTTGATTTTACCACTGAGTGGAGGATTGAGGTTCTAACGAAGTTTTAACTCTGAAAATCCAGTATTTATGGGTCTAAAACCTGTGAAAATGGCTGTTGTTACCAGAAATTTGTATAATAACACAGGTGAATCAAGACAGTTCAATGACGGTATCACTGATCGAAAATAATTTGTAAAAAATAGCAAGCTAATACCTTTTCGAGTTTAAAACCGTCTTTGTGGTTCTCTTACTGAGGTGTCGTATTCGGTCGAGAATAATAAACCCATTGACAAGGACTTTGCACCGTTTTTTGGGTTAGGTATCTAATTAAGAAGTAGTGTAGAAAAACTAACAACGCAGTGTATCGTCATTAGATGTGGCATGTGGAATCCGAAATATACCGCTATACAGCTAGACACCTGTCAGACTGCCGTAATATGACTAGGTATCCACGATAAGTTTAGTGCTCGAATAGTACAAGTTTCAGCGTGTGATTTCACAGATTTACCTTCATTTCTATCACACATGTATTAAATAGAGTCCGTGTAAACCATTCTAAACACCGGTTTGATATAACTTGGGATATGGGCGAATACTCGCGCTTGCAATAAGCTTGCACTGCGCCGATCAGAAAGAAATTCAAAGGACGCAATTCGGGATCCTGTTCGTCGACTTGACACCTGATTCATTGGGATCGGTCGGTTATAAAACCGGTGTACTGCAGATCTCTCACACTCGGCTGTTACTTGTCAGTGAGGCTTCGACATTGGCGAGTTTTTATTATTTATGTATACATGTATACCGCGCTTCAAGCAGCAGTTTTGGGTATTTTGACTTCAAATATTGACGGTACACTCCTAGGGCCCCAGAATTTGCTTTATAGTTTTTGGTGTCTCTGCGACACCAGGAAGAGGCGCCACTGTGGCACCAGTGCCATCTGTCAGAAAAGTGTGTGATTGTTGTAGTTTTTCATGTTTTCCAACACGCTGAATCGAATGGAATAACTCTCAAAGCTGTACCATCATCCTTACGGTGATCGATAAATCGCACGTAAGGAACGTACGTATTTAGCCATAAAATTTTACGAAAAATAGCTGTTACTGAGCTATTTTCAGCTTGAGATATTTTGTTATTGGGCAGAATTAGAGCTATTTTCAAAATTGCGTGAGGCACATGGTCAGCGGACCCACTAGTAATTATAGCTTGACGATGATAATTTTTTTAATATAATATATATATTTTTAAATATTTTCTTGTATATATATATTTTTTAGTAACCCTTTGGGAATATCCCAGGGGAACTTGTTACACGGCCTTTGGTCCCTGATATTTTCATCTGTGGAAAGTTCAGAGAAGCTCGTTTTTCCCCTTCGTCATCCCTCCTATCTACGTACACCGAAGTCTTGTTATTACTTCCAATCTCGTAGACCTGGTTGTTGATCATTTTCATTGTTGATTTCTTATCTCGCGCATAAACTTGTCCAACTACCTCGTATATTTTTATCATTCAAGATGGCGATATCGTGTTGGTAATCGAATAAGGAACGCACACTCGTCTTAACTTTATTGCAAATTTCGCGATTCAATATCAGGGACCTTCGAAACTGGAAAGCGTTTGGTTTACTCAGTGGCGATATAGAAAGATAGGAGGTAGGTAAATTAGGTTTATAATTATTGTGCAGGACTCTCCCTCAACAACTAGAAAACAGGTAGGTACGTATACCTACCTCGTCGGAAAAAAATCTGAAATTGAAAAGAGATACGATGCTAGCCCAAAAAAGCTGCAAAGTCCATGTCACATGGGTTTTATTGTATTGGACATACCTACAGAAATGGTGGCTGTTTATTTATTGTTTCTTTCATGTAATATAATTGAAATAGCTATTTCTGGTGGTTTCCACCAATCTTGGCCTCCAAAACTTGAATTAGGTACGCTCCTTTTTTTCAAATTATCTTTGATCATTGGTAGTACCATTTAATCGTTTTGATCTACGTGTTGATACTACTTCCAGTGTTGTTATACAAATTGATGGTGATTTCAGACGATTTCACAGGTTTTTGACTCATAAAAAATCAATTTTGGGAGCTGAAAATTTGGTAGTACCTCGATTTTCCACTCTTTGGTCAAAATCGACTTCGTATTCGGTCTTCTCGTCCCCAAAAACATGGAAAACGATACCTCAAAAGCTCATTTTACTAATATGTTACTAAAACACAAGAAGTAGGTACCTATTTTTATACACAATTTCACTCATAACACTCCTGGATGTATTTCGATCGGGCTGAAAAGTTTCGGGACACAGCTAGGGCCCAAATGGAGCATGTGTGCGAAAGATCGAATTTTTTAGACCGAAAATGAAGCCGGTACACGTGATACGGCGGACGGACATTGCATTTGGTTTATTATTCTGTGAATAATACACATGTATTCGCTCAGCAAAAAATTTTTATAACACCCCCTCAAAATTTTTTCTTTTCCGTTTCAAGGTGCGTAGATTCCAAAAATGCAATGTCCGTCCGCCGTCCGCCGTACGCCGTCCGCCGTATCACGTGTACAGGCTTCATTTTCGGTCTAAAAAAGTCGTTCTTTCGCACACATGCTCCATTTGGGCCCTAGTTGTGTCCCGAAACTTTTCAGCCCGATCGGAATATACCCAGGGGTGTTATGAGTGAAAATGTGTGTAAAAATAGGTACTTTTTGAGTTTTAGCAACATGTTTGTAATATGAGCTTTTGAGGTATCTTTTTCCATGTTTTTGGGGACGAGAAGACCGAATATGAAGTCGATTTTGACCAAAGACGCGGAAATTGAGGTTTTACCAAAGGTTCAGCTCCCAAAATTGGTTTTTTATGAGTCAAAAACCTGGAAAACTGTCTGAAATCACCATCAATTTGTATAATAACATTGGAAAAAGTGTAAGCAGGTGAATCAAGACCATTAAATGGCACTACCAATGATCAAAGATGATCTGGAAAAAAAAAAAACGTACCTACCTATTTCATGTTTTGGGGGCCAAAATTGGTGGAAATCATCAGAAATAGCTATTTCAATCATTCCACATGAAAGAAACAATAAATTTGACAGCCAACAAGAATCTCTAGAACTCCATTAGAATAATAAACCGATGTGACAAGGACTTTGCAGCGTTTTTTGGAATCTACGCACCTTGAAACGGAAAAGAAAAAATTTTGAGGGGGTGTTATAAAAATTTTTTGCTGAGCGAATACATAGGTGTATTATTCACAGAATAATAAACCAAAAGGTCCTCATTTTTATGAATATATTTTGAACAAATTTCATAAATCATAATAGGTGGTACCTACACTATTTTGCAAACGAATTTCACAGAAACGGTAGGTAATTTTATTTACGTAGGTTGGGAGTAGGTAGGTCCCTAATTTTCACAATATTCGGTTCGTAGGGATATTAAACTATTCATGAGCGAGCGAAAATAGTCAATAAACGATCTGTAACTCTTATCTGAAGTAGTTTTCTAATGGTTATTTGTGGTACCACGGTAATCTCCGTGGCCAAACTCTTCGGAAGGTTTTCGAATCTGGATGACATTTTACTTTCTCAGTCTGTTGTTCCATCCCAACGTATTATCTTCATCGAGGAAAAACAAATAGCCTCGTTACTGTTGTACTCGACGTCAATTCCAAATTGATTGGTTGACGGTGGTTTCTGGTAGTTCGAGGGAATACATTCAGTGAACCAACGAAAATGTCTAGTTGTAGACTGAACGAAGGCATCGATTCAGCTGGCATATCATCAGTATTGAGTAGGTATTGATGATAACATTGTGAGTTGGTACATCATTTAAAACTGGTCTACAACAGGGCTGCCATCCCTGCACGCGTATAGGTTACTCAAAAACCAGGGCATCTCAGGACACTTGATCCAAAACCAGAACAAAACCCAGGACTCACTGACATAGACTAGACTGGACCTTTCAAATTAACATCAAATATATTTTAGGAACACGAGCAATACATGAATATATCTAGGAATGTCTTTTAGTTGACAGTCTGATCTTGCGAACAATTATATATTATACTTCACAGGTGCATTGAAGGCGCGTTTCGGGAAATGAGCACTTCTCTCTCTTCTACCTGCTGTATTCTCTCATTTTTCTCTTCCATCCTACTATTTTCTTTTTCTTCACATCCCTCTTCAATTCCCTTCTTTTCACCACCTTCTCCCTCTCCATTTATCTACCTTCATTTTATTCTTCCTTCTCCATTCTTTCATCTCCTCTTCCATATTTTTTTCTTTCCTTTTCACCTTCTTTTCCAATCTCTTCTTTTTACCACCTTCTCCTTCATTTTCTACTGAAATTTGTTATTTTGTTTTCGGTTTTCCTTTCCCTTCCATATGAATTCTGTGTTTTTATAATAAATATATAAGTTACTTTGAGCTTTCCAAAGCTAGGTGGGAACATTGTTCCTATTTTGGAAATAAAGTTATTATTATTATTATTATTATTATTATTATTATTATTATTATTATAAGGAACTTGGATAAGTTTTTATGCACTTACATATTTACGAAGCCTTAGAACACGAGAAATTGTTCTAGGAACTGGGGTCATATTCTGTGGTCTTAGAATTATTTACAGATATAATCATCTATAATCTGATATTATCATCTTCTCAATAGGAACTTGTTTCAAGTTTAGACAGCCTCAGTAAGTACTAGGCAGTATTAAAATATTAATGTAGGTAACGGCTCAAAATGTAGCGCAATACTAATAATTGCAATTTAATATTAATGTAAGAATGGGCTGTTCGTACGTATTTATTTTTTTATATGAAAGAGTAGATTCCATCCTGAGAAGTTTGAGTCATCCGCACGCTCCTTAGTTCTTTTTCTATGATTTTTCAAAGTTTCCAGGGGTTCCTGCGTTACAGTGTGCAGAGGCGAGAGGATTACAGTGACGTAGGAACCTTTGGAAAATTCGAAAAATCAAAGAAAAATAACTACTTATCGTAGGAGCGTGCGGTTGGTCTCAAAATTCTCAGGATGGAATCTACTTTCATTTAAAAAATAGTAAAAACCGCTTTTGTGACCCATGCAAATAGACTGTTAGAGAAAACCGGGACGCTTCCCATGACAGTTGAAAAACCAGGACCGGACCTACCAGGACCGCCCCCCAAAAATACAAACATGTCCTGGGAAACCAGGACGGATGACAGCCCTAGTCTACAATTAATTAAGTTCGAAAGAAAGAGGAAGACTAGTTCATTTATTAGGAAAGTATCAAAGTTATTGGCTGTTTCTCTTCCGATACCTTTCGTTCAAGTTTTACATACGTGTTTAGGATATGGTATCCTGTAACGTATATATATTTGGGTTTCAGGATATCAAGGAGAGATGGGTATGTGTATGAAATTGTTGGGGCTGGTCTCCGTAGGATCGGCCATCGGTATCGGAGTTTTTTGGCACTGTATAACCTCAGTCCCCGACCTTCCGGAGATCCCTCTCGGCTACTGGGGGCCGGGAGCCGCCAAGAAAGACGACACGAGCATCAAGCCCTTCACCGTCAATATCTCTGAAGCTGTAAGTTCCGTAGAGATATCCACACCGTAATACAGACATCTGGGCCGTATTTATACCGTTTAATTCACGATCATGTTGACGACGCTTTTCGGTACAAACTTGAGGGCCTCACTGTGAACGGCGTACAATGCTCCGGCTAGTCTCAAAAAATTCTACAGTTCGGGATCAATTTCTAAACGTAAAAAATACCCTTCATAGAAAATACCCTTGATCCATTCATTTCATTTTATTGATTGCGAGCTACGGCGTTCTGGAAATTGCAACCCCTATTTTTCACCCCTTAGAGATAACACCGACCTTCGCGGACCAACTAGACCTCAAATCCTCAAATGGACCTGCAAACCAAATTTCATAAAAAACTACAGGATAAAAATAGAAATAGTCTATTTCCACGTAAACTAACAAAACTGTAGACCGGTTTCGGTTGTTACACCATCATCAGTACTATTGTGTACTGATGATTAGAATAGAAATAGTCTATTTCCACGTAAACTAACAAAACTGTAGACCGGTTTCGGACACAGTAGTACTGATGATGGTGTAACAACCGAAACCGGTCTACAGTTTTGTTAGTTTACGTGGAAATAGACTATTTCTATTTTTATCCTGTGGTTTTTTGCTATGGATTTCCACTACTCCGCCGCAAGTGATTTAAGCCAAATTTCATTAATTTAGAGTGCGAAGTACGGCGGATTGACAAAATTGTTTTCCATTTTCGGATTCTACGTATCTCGAAACGGAAACCATCAGATTGAGGGGGGGGGGGGGGGGGGTTAATTTTTTTCATTCTCGATTCCAAAGGGCCTATTGAAAATAATAAACCAAAAACCTCTTACGTTAGTTTGGAGAGAAATACAAATGATACCTTTCTGGAATTATTCACCATCCATTCATAGGTCCCTATTATTTACTCGTGGTTCTGGTCAAACACCTATAATTTTATCTTGGAGAAATAATATAGCCGACAAACGCTTGGTATCGGAATGCCAACCGCTAAAAGCTGAACTTCTAAAAAGGATAGAACGCTCCACACAAAAACAACAGGACTGCGCTGACGTGTGTATATTCACAATCCCAATCTTCCCCTGTTTAGGACTCCATTGTAGAAAAAAAGCCGCGACGCAAATACCTACCATAAAAAAGTTACCGACCTGTTGTTTTGATGACAGTTTGAAGCGATTATGTTAGCATAACTTGTGAATTATCATTCGGTCTTGAACGGCGATTAATTTAATGCGGAAATCTCTGTTATCAGAGTCTAGACCCTCAAGACCTACTGAGAAGGAATATATTCCTTTTGATGAATTTCAGGTCTGTCTGCTTGTTCCTTCATTATGATGCCATGCAACATAGAGAAGGAATATGTGCTATCGTTTTTAGGGGTTTCCAGATTGGTATTGTTATTCAGTAGGTATCAATCGTACTAAATACTTTCATCTTGTTAATTACTAGTGTGTTCCTTGAAGAATGACAAGGAACACCATATTATTATAGTGTTTAATAATTTATCGAAGGCAGGCAAGTGTACCTACAGAGCGAGATTCTACCACGATCTTATGTGAATCATTTGCGATGATCACAGGACAAAATCACAGTGACACAGGAAACCAAATAAGCAAGTATATTTATGGTGTAGAGCTATGGCTTCCGAATAATTCGAACAAGATAACGTACCATAATTAGGTACCTCCTAAGTTGGTAAGTACATTGTCAGTTTGATGGATTCCATCATTCTTCAATACATCTGCTCACAATGCCTACGTGAGTGCGCAACAGTAATCACTGGTGTGCTCGCTCTAACCTTGGTTATAAGTAGCGCTGACTCTGCATTATTATCTTTCGCTCGATTCATGCGAGGGAACAGAGAAAATGATCACAGCCATTTACACTTCCTCTCGTACGTTGGCTCTTGCGTCGGTGGTAGATCATGATGTTTTTCCAACACTCTGCAAAATGGTATAAGAGTGGAAAAACAGATTATTCGTGTGAATCCGGTTTATTCGTCCGTCCTCGTAAGGAAATCGCTCAGAAACGCGACATGATATTTCTCAAAAACATTACGGAAATTCCTACCTTGGAAAACTACAATTTCCCCTGAATGCCTAAGGCTGAAGGTGACTAGGTGGGGTGACTAGTATGATTCTGAGGTAAGAGATAGCGCCAGCGGCTCTGTTTGTAGGAAGAGTTGAATATTAGAGATATCATAAAACTTGATTTAAAAAAAGTTTTATACTATATCAATACGTAGGTAACCTGTCTGAAAATGGTTCATGGTTTGGCTAATAGCGATAGCCTACTCGCATGTTTTTAAGGTGCTAACATTAATAAAAATAAAATTAGAAAAAACTATCGAAAAACTATATTAATCCAACCGATTTCATGACAGAAATGCTCTACTTAAAAACCTAAAAACACCAAAATGTGCTGAAAATAGCGCGAAACCTGAAAACTGAGGCGTTGCAAATCTATCCAATTAGGTACCTACCACATTACGATAGGTAGATTGAGGTTCAAGTAGGTATGTCACCGCGATTTTCTGGTTAATGATTGATGGACGAGTGATGTGGGGTTGTTCAGACCCCGTGAAAAGCTCTGCTGGATCCTTGAAGATCATAGCGTTTGTAGAAAGCTGGTCACACCGATTAAACGGGAAGAAGTCCTCATTTCACCACAATTCGAATAAGTGGTGTCCACCGACAGTACCCGCAGGAATCCCTAAGTGACCTACAAGAAATGTACCTTGGAACATGAAATCCTCGATTACTTTATAATAATATATAAACTTGAGTTTAGACGTCTTGATAAGTGGTACATTGTATTCCAGTTGCTTTGTTGAGAACAGAATACTCGCAGGTGTACTTAATAATATCAACATTAATAATAATAATATCAAAATTTCTTATTTTTCACAGGACGTGAAAGACTTCGAGGCGAGACTGGACAATACGAGGGATCTGACGGAACCGCTGGAAAACATCGGGTTTCAGTACGGTTTCAACTCGGCTTATCTGAAGAAGATCATCACCTTTTGGCAGAAAAACTACAAATGGAGCGAGCGGCAGAAGTTCCTCAACAAGTATCCCCAGTTCAAGACTCAGATTGCTGGTCTCAACGTTCACTTTATCCACGTGAAACCTGACCCCGTCAAGTCGAAAGGTACATCTTACTCAGTTGCTCTTCAAAACCTGACGGTAATAGAACTAGTTTTGTCGCTAATTTGTTCACTGTCATTCGTATTTACAAAGTACATGTAACTTTTTTGGTTCACGAGTTGGCAAGTAATAATGTAAGGACGCAATAATGGCACTTGTGGTGTAAAATGGTCGATAAACTGGTTAATTCAGGTCTTCTTGGATGATTGAATAGGTCAATTCTTCTAGGACGGTTGAACAGATCAATTCAGTTCTTCATGGGCGATTGGACATATCAGTGGGCACTTTTCGTGGGTTACAAATTCTCTTTTTTTGGGCCTATATTCTGTTCAGTAACGGAAATCAACGCTTATTAACACCACATAATGAGGTATTCGTCGGAAAGTCTAGGCAGAAATCGAATGTGACATTTGAATTCCTGAGTGCCCGGTGGAACTCAGAACTCCTCGAATTCATGCGAGGATCAGAGGGTAAGGTTGGTACTGCCTAATAGCCGGAATTTTTTAGGTATCCACCACTCGTTTGGAAATGCATATTTTTGGACAGTCAAATGCAAATTAAGTTAGAAAATGAGTGCGATAGGTTGTTCTAAAATCAGACTAGAAACAATGTCGCTACATATCGAAATTGTCCATTGTCTTATTTCGCAATCGGTTTCATTCCTCATCTGGACAACATCCGCCGCTTGTTCTTCCTCTCATTACACGGATGAGGTCTCTTGTATTGATATAGGTCAAGAATCCGCTTTCTGCACATCCGACTCAAGTTTGGGCTTTTATGGTGGGCAAACCTAAGGGGCATCATTAGCGTTAATAATATTATTTTAATTTTCAGAAGTTTGTAGTTAGCTGCAATCATAGCCGTGAAGGAGGTAGTTCGGCACACTGGAGTTTAGCGGGTATGGTTGTACACAAGGCACTCGCGTTAGCATCTGCTGTTGAAACAACGCTTGAAGCAACGTCTTTGAATGGGCTGTGTGCATGATTTTCATTGGTATTTTTATTGATAGAGAACCGCTTCGAAGTTGTTAAAAAAAGGGCTCCTCCAAAAAAATTAGCTCTCAATTTTTTAAGAAATCGAATTGAGATGTTTGAAAAGAAGGCGCATTAGGTCGTATGAATTGCTGAAGCTTCTGTTTGATCATACATACATTGCTTCTGATTGGTCGGAGCGCACCACGTGGCGAACTTGCAAACCCTCAACATTCTGTTGGGTTTATAGTATCCGTACGGTAATAACGGATCAAACCGAAACGGAAACTAAAACAAAGAAAAGGGAAAAAAATCAGTCATGCAGCATGACTTAATGAGCGAATTTTCAAAGAAATATTCGAATTAATGGCTATGGTTTTGAATAAAGGAAAACTTCGGTCTAAAATTTGGTTTTCTATGTATATTCTATTCGTATTTATTTTAATTTGTACGTTTTGTCCATCCTGATTCTACCGTTTGTTTATTACGTAATTGTACTAAGTGCTTATTTATTTGATCGCTGTGGGTAAATTCAAGGAGTTGTACTAATCGTTTGCCTCCCCCTTTTTTGCTTCGAACTCTCGTCTTCAATTAATACTTCTCACATTTTTCAATCTGACCACTCTAAGGGGGTGGGGGTAAGAGTTTAAAGATTATCCTAGTTTTGGGTAATTTTTGCGCACTTTAAATGCTCTAATTTAAGAACGGATTTAGATATCTAAAATCCGATTTCACTATCGTGTTCAGCGTGCAAAAACCTTTAAAATGAGGGGTCACTTGTTAGAAAATAACATTTTGGGGATTTTTGGGTAATTTTTGCGCACTTTAAATGCTCTAATTTGAGAACGGATCAAGATATCTAAAATCCGATTCCACCATCGTGTTCAGCGTGCAAAAACCTTTAAAATGAGGGGTCACTTGTTGGAAAATAACATTTTGGGGATTTTTGGGTAATTTTTGCGCACTTTAAATGCTCTAATTTGAGAACGGATCAAGATATCTAAAATCCGATTCCACCATCGTGTTCAGCGTGCAAAAACCTTTAAAATGAGGGGTCACTTGTTAGAAAATAACATTTTGGGGATTTTTAGGTAATTTTTGCGCACTTTAAATGCTCTAATTTGAGAACGGATCAAGATATCTAAAATCCGATTCCACCATCGTGTTCAGCGTGCAAAAACCTTTAAAATGAGGGGTCACTTGTTAGAAAATAACATTTTGGGGATTTTTAGGTAATTTTTGCGCACTTTAAATGCTCTAATTTGAGAACGGATCAAGATATCTAAAATCCGATTCCACCATCGTGTTCAGCGTGCAAAAACCTTTAAAATGAGGGGTCACTTGTTGGAAAATAACATTTTGGGGATTTTTGGGTAATTTTTGCGCACTTTAAATGCGCCAAAACCCTCCTTAGAGTAGGCCAATTTCGCCCATCTTCGAACTTAGCCTTTCGATTGCCAAGATAGATTTTTTGTGCAAATTTGAGCTGTTTATCTCAATTCTATCGAGAGTTATCGTCTGGAGTGACACATATATAAATAAATAAATATATATATAAATATATATATATATACATATAAAAAAGTGTTAAATTTCAGGAATCGTTTTAGAATGGTCTGAAACGGATTTCTATGAAGAAAATTTCCAAAAATTTATATTATTTAAATTTCGAAGCCATTGCAATAGCTTCATTTTCTTTGAAAATTCGCTAAAAGTGACGCAGCATGGCTATAGCAGCGAATTTTCGAAGAAATATTCGTGCTATTGTGTAAAAATATGGCATAGCGAGAAACCGTACCACTTTTCGTAAAATTATATCATTTTTAGCCATTTTTACGGATTTTTGACCCTCATAAAGTCAAATTTGGCCCACTTTTTTTGTTGAGAAAAATACTTTTGTCATCGAAATAGTGAATCACCACCTCACGCAACGTCATATGAATTAATATTGATTTTCGCCCTTAATACCAATTTTTACCCCCTAACAATCCAAATTTGACCCCTATTCTGTATGAAAAACAAGTAAAATTGTGTTTTTCTGTCTCTGTTCGCACTTCCATACCACGTGTAGTGGTTTACATACGTTGTTCTCCATTTTAGCCGTTTTTACCGATTTTCGACCTTTAAAAACTCAAAATTTGACCCCTCTAAAAATGTTCAAAATCGCTCATCTTCGAACTCATCCTTTTGTTTGGCAGTACGAACATTTTGGCGAAATTTGGAATGTTTATCATGTACCTAAGGCGAGATACCGTCTGGAATGGCAAAAAAATAAACAAATAAATATGTAAATACATATACATGTTGTTAAAATCCTTTAAAATTGTGTTTTTCTGTCTCTGTTCGCACTTCCATACCACTTGTAGTGGTTTACATATACGTTTTTCGACCTTTAAAAACTCAAAATTTGACCCCTCAAAAAATTTTCAAAATCGCTCGTCTTCGAACTCATCCTTTTGTTTGGCAGTACGAAAATTTTGGCGAAATCTGGAATGTTTATCATGTACCTAAGGTGAGATACCGTCTGGAGTGACACATAGATAAACAAATAAATAAATAAATATATAAATGCATATAAATTTTTCTAAAAATCGGGATGAATTCTGGATGCTCTGAAACGGATCTGCTTATAAAAAAAGTTGAAAAATTCATGTTCTAAAAAATTTGGACCCATTGCAGTAGCTTCATTTTCTTTTAAAATTCCGAATTATTGAACTCACCAGTCACGTGAAGGTTATCACTAGATTTCGCAAAATGCCTGATTTGCAGACGGCGTTACAGTATCCATGAGTTCGATATCAGGGAGGGCTTCACGTGACTTCCGTTTACAAATTGTAATTTATTTTTCGGTGAATTTTTCGTGTTACCAGGTGATCATGTATTACAGCTACTGAAGTAACAGTTCATGAAGTTTTTTTTTCTCGTTTTGGTTTATTATTTTCAATAATGAACCTTTGGAGTCGAGCATGAAAAAAAAAAGTTAACCCCCCCCCCCCCCTCAAAATTTGATGGTTTCCGTTTCAAAGTATGTAGAATCCGAAAATGCGACAAAAAAATTTCTGTCCGTCCGCCGTTCGCCATATTTCGTACTTTCCTTAGTTACCATGAACCAAAATTGGTGAAATTTGGTTTGTAGGTCCCATTTGGGGTCTAGTTGGTCAGCGAAGCTCGGCATTAATATCAGTCATCTCTAAGGGGTGAAAAACAGGGGTTGAAATCTCCAGGACCTCGAATTTTTTTACGTTTTTAAATAGTTCTTCAACTTCGGAGTTCTTTGAGACCGCCCGGAGCATTCATTGTACGTCCAGCCGTTAGTTCACAGTAAGGCCCCGAAGTTTGCACCGACAGGCTTCGTCGACATGAGGGTGAATCAAATTGTATACATTCAGCCCATCATTGCTAGGGAGCACCTGATTATAATCAAGGATGGCTGTATGAAGTCGAGTTGGTTGTTCTGTGATATTATTCCATTTGAAAAATGAAGGCTCTTGTTTGGTGATAGGTACTTTTGCAACTCGAACAAACGTTGAAGTGTTATTGGTAAATTATTACACAACGGTAAACTATCACACAATGGTAAATTACTACACAACGGTAAATTATGACACAAAGTAAATTATTTCTCAACGGTTTATTATACTGTCTATGTAGAAGGGGCATCTTTACAGGTAAATTATTACACAACGGTTTATTATTTACCTTATGCTTCATGAATAACTACAAATATAGTTAATGATTTAATTATTGAATCCCGCGCATTTGTATGGAACTTTAATTCTCGGGCCGTCTCCACTGCTCCATTTAGGGCTTTCGTGGAGGGAGCTCGAGGGTATTCACCACAGAAAACAGTAATCTACGCAGAAGGGGCATTTGTTTTTCATGCTCATAGCCCATTAAATACCAACGTTCGTTTCCAACAGGTAAGCAGATCGTTCCCGTTCTTCTCCTCCACGGATGGCCCGGGTCGGTTAGAGAGTTCTGTGAGGCCATTCCCATGCTGATGAACCAAAAGGCGATGCCCGACGTCGCCCTGGAGCTCGTCATACCGTCGTTGCCGGGATACGGGTGGTCGGATGCTCCCAAGCGCCCGGGAATGGGACCTCCACAGATGGGCAACGTATTCAACGAGCTGATGGTTCGACTTGGTCATCAGAAGTTCGTCGTTCAAGGTGGTGATTGGGGCTCCTTAATCGGTGCAACGATGGCACTTCTACATCCTCAGAAGTATGTTTGGCTTCATCATCGCACCCATTGAAATATCGTTATTATTAGTATTTATCAGGTAACAGGCACCAGCCCAGTATGCACTAACAATACTCCATAGTCCTTGGCAGACTTCTTGTATGGCAGAGCTCAGTTTCACGTGTATAGGAAATGGTAAAGCAACAAATAAGTTGATGCATACAAATAATTGTCATTACCTTACTAAATTATCATTTACTTAAATTTTATTTTGTAATAAATATTGTTTTATTACATTTTTATTATTAAGCATGGGTATATTTACCTTACACCGAACGTGTCTTCGTACAAGTTTTTTGAAAGTTCTATTTTTGTCAGCTAGAATATAATTATTAAAGTTTCTTAGCATAATACTGAATAATATCCACTTCGCTGGCATAATTACTCAAAGCTGCACGTGATAGTGATGAGTGCTTCTTGAGTAGGTAGGTAGAGCTCAGGATGGACCTCCTAGGTATATTCAGTTCATCATATTACAGTTCTGACTAGTGCTTTTCTTTGTCGGTGGTTGCTGTTTTTCGCCTCAAGCGGATCCCAGAAACGGCCAAATTCAATATTACCTTTAATAATCAAAATAAATGAAACCCAGTTTCTGTTATGGTCCTCGCAGTTGGCGTTTGCGAGAAGGGTATCTCGATTGATGTTACATGATCGGGATCCTCAAGACTTAACGTTAATGTTATAAAATTATGATTTTTGTTTGTTGCAGCGTGATAGCTTACCATTCCAACATGTGCGCCTCGATGGGGAAAGTGGCCATGCTCCACAGCTTGGTTGGGTCCGTGTTTCCATCGTTGATTGTTGATGAACACATGGTAGAGAGTTTCCCTCGGCAGTTTACCGACTTGATACTGGAATCCGGGTACTACCACATCCAAGCTACCAAGCCCGACACACTTGGTACGTAGATTTTATACTATAGGTATAAATTATACATTATTATTTAAAAGTTATACAAATCGTACAATGCAACTTCACAAATTATGCAAACTGTAGAAATTATGTAATAGAAGAGCAAGACTAGAATATATCCTAAGCCTTGCTCCAGAATGGGGTATGCGCACCAGTTTATTTTATTTTTTTAAATCAAAGTAGATTTCATCCTGAGAATTTCGACACACCCAACCTGTCCTACGATAAGTAGTTGCGTTTCTATGATTTTTCAAAGTTTCAACCAGTTCTGACGTCATTGCATCCTTTTCGCCTGGGCGAGAGGGGTCTCGCCAATTGTGACGTCAGAACTTTTGGAAACTTTGAAAAATCATAGAACAAGAACCACTTATCGTAGCACAGTGCGGTTGGTGTCAAAGTTCTCAGAGTGGAATCTGGTTTCATTAAAAAATAATGTAGACAGCTTTTGTGACCCATGCGCATACCCCATTAAGATTCCGCTGTGATCACCTACTGTACAGTAGTTGAAATAATTCTGTTTCTGGAACCCTTTACTTTGTGAGGTAAAACTTTTCATATCTTTGAAACACGGATTTTTCCTGTTTTCGGCACCTAAAATACCAGTTTCGGGCACTTTATATTATGTCCTTGTTTTCGGCACCCCAAGTACGTGTAATCGGTACCACAAAAGGTAGGTAGGTAGTTAGAAGTGTTGTTGTAATTGGAAAATAAATTATCTTAGTTCAAACATTATTTAATAGGTAGGTACGGATTTAGTATTTCAAAATCATAAGGCACGACCTAAAGCCCTAAAGTTATTAGGATTCTTGAGATTTTCATTAACGCAGGACTTTGAATGATCAAATCGTTCTTTATCACTAAACTTAAGCCTCAAAAATAAAACTGTTGACTAGCTGTTGTGTTTCGGCAGTCACAGTTTTTCTACAAATTCCAATAAACACTAACTGTGCTAAAAGTAAAGTTGAAACATTTTGGAATTAACACCATAAAACAGTAGGTACCTTCCTAGGTATTACAAAAATGAACATAAAACGTAGGAACTTATTTTAGACGTAAGCTCGCGATTTTTCTACTTTCTCAGAGGAGTGTACAGCTGGGGGTTCTGATTGTGTTTGGGGCCGAGCAGCCATTTTGGGTTTGCCAGGGCGCGCGGCAGGGATGTTTGCTTTGGGGTTTGCTATATTCATCACTGATCTTACTGAGATTATGCCTAGTGGTGATTTGGTAGGTGACATTACTATGGATATAATGAGTCACGGTCGTACGTGAGACGCAGCATCGACTTGTGCATCAACCTTACCAGAGGTTGTCGTTTGCAGAGCATCAGGCAGACTGAGCTGCGGCGGCTAAGTTTGGCATCAGCAGCATTTGTGGGTCATTCTTCGTCGGAGTGAGATTCCGTTGGCTGCCTAGTTTCAAGTATTTAATGTTGTTACCAGGGCTATGCTGTGTTATGTAGCTAGGGTTATGCGTTGCACGCGGTATGGGATTTTGGAGGCAGTGCGTTTCTTCATCAAGCGAATCTTCCATCTCCCTCACAACACGCCTAACTACAAGGTGTATTTGGAAACGGACGTTGCCCACCCGTTTGCCCCACTCTCCCTGGCTTGCAGTTACATCCTGAAAGCTGTGGCAGTGCTGGAGAATCGATACCTGAATTTGGTCGCAAGGGAGGTAGCAAAAAAACAAATCTTCCAGTACAGTGACCTGTAGCGGATTTCCCATTGGTGGCTGTTCCGTCTGGGTGTTTTGGAGAATGTCAGCGAGTGGCGCCAGGAGATGGAGGGAATCATTGAAGGAGTTCAGACGTCATGGGGCTACTAAATGGTTGCTAAAGCCCTTGAATCGAGTAGTCGCATAGCTGAACATGGATGCTGTGTGTCTACCCGCCTACAGCTGGAATGTCAGAAATACCCACTGTGGGTGATTAGTTGGGATCTACGGTTTAGAGGTGGTCTGTAGTTGAATTGCATGACATGCAGTCCCCGAGAAGCCTGCTCCTCGATCTGCTCATTGTGCAGTTCGGGTTTGCCTGTTTGTGTTTCACTTCTTGGCAGTTTGTCGCATTATGACTGAGTTCCAGGTTCAGTATCTTGTATTAAGTCAGCTTAGTGAGTATTGGAGCTATTAAATTAGTGGAAATTGGCGGAAGTTGGCATGACTGCCAACAAGGCAGTTGGTTTGGTATGACTGCCTGAAACTATCGGAAAGAACTTATATCCGAGTTCAGTTGGTAATAAGTCCAGCAATTTTCTTTAAGTGTATTAGTAAGTATTGCTACTGCTGTGGATAGCTGAGTACCTACGATCTGCAGAAAAACTAGGATCGTGGTGTTGTCAGTACGTTGACGTTAGATTCACCTGTCTATGGTATTGACTTTCATGTTCCTGATGAATGTTTCACGTTAAATACCAACATGATAGCTGATATGTTCCTCGTTGAAATCGCCAGGTGTCGCTTTGACCGACTCCCCTGCTGGGTTGGCGGCTTACATTCTCGAAAAATTCTCCACCTGGACAAACAAGGAATGGAGAAACTTGCCGGATGGGGGTCTCGAAAACTGGGACAAAACGGCTCTGCTGGACAATGTGATGATCTACTGGTTTTCTCGAAGTATCACAACTTCGGTCAGACTGTATTCTGAAGCATCTAGCTCGGAGTACAGGAGCTACCAATTAGACGAGTGAGTTTATCTTTTCATATCCCATCTACCATAACCATACCACTTTAAATTTAAATATAGTTCCTACTAAATCAAATGTTTGTTTTTCTTCTTTTCCTTACATTTTATATATTCAGTTTTTGAATTTTGAATTTTTCATGTACGTATAGCTATTCTCATGCACGTTGGCATTTTTAATGTAATAATGTATCAAGTAGGTACATCTGTGAGGGCCCGCAGGAACTATTCGAACAAGAAAAAATAAAGTGCTTCTTCTTCATATTTTCGTCGGTCTGCAGTGTATAAATATGTAAATTACATTTCCAAAGGGATCTTAACTGATTTTAGTATTGTAACGTACGATTTGCCTGTGCCCACTTAATTTTCTTGCCATCTCTCAGATTTTCTGTTCTTTGTATCTTCTGTCATCCTCCACCGCAAGAACTTTTCTACTAGTTTAAATAGCATATCTTAACATTGTAATTGCCTGAATTGATTAATGATTACTTTTTTCAATTGCAGTATTCCAGTGACTGTGCCAACTGGCTGCGCGAGATTCCGCAATGAAATCTTCTTGATGCCGTCGGTTACTTTGAGGCACAAGTTCCGAGACTTAGTTCAAATAACTGACTACCCTAAAGGTACATTCCTACTCTTATTTAGATTTAGTAATACAGTTTGTGTATCTAAATACTATGCACAGCTAACGCAGAAAAATTGGAGACCATTATACTCTACTAGTACTACTACTACTACTCTTTGGCGCTAGGCCATCATGTAGGGCCCTGGCCTCCTCAACAGTAGTCCGCCAGTCAGGGCGATCCTGTGCTCTGGGCCTCCATCTGCCACCTCTGACTAGACGTCGTCCAGCCACATTTTTCTAGGTCTGCCGGCTGATTACAACAACATCAACTGAACAAAGTACCTCTGTGAGAGGACGAGGAATCTCCCGGTGATACCTGACATGTTCATCATCACAAATCTTATCAACAACCAACTTTTACTATCGTTTCAGGTGGCCACTTCGCAGCGTTAGAAGTGCCGAAGACGCTGACTGACGATTTAATTGAATTCATCAAGACTGTCCTATCTAGGAAACCTAAGCAAGAATAAGTTAAGCCTTTTTTGTAGATTATGAATATTTTGTAAATAAATAAATGTCGAGTTGGTGAGAGGTTGTTGAATAATTCGACCCTTTACGCTGTTCATCTGGAAAGTCTGCGGTTTTCGGTAAATACATTTTACCTGTGTATTTTCGGCATGACTGTGGAATTCGCTTCCTTTCTCCCTGAGATCCATCCCCAAATTTCAGAAGTGCAAGATCAGAAAAAATAGTACATAACAGACAAGTAATTTGGTTTTTAAATTCAATTTTCATATTTTCCTTCGAACCTACGAAACTCCATTCTTCAGTCTGCAATAATATGGCTCGCCGTACTTATATTTGTAGTATACTTGTAATTCACTGCGAATTACGACACAAAAAACATTTGTCACTTCACAAATATATCTCTTATTATTGTTATTATTATTATTAATCATTCACAATGCCGTCATTGCGAGACGTAAAATAAGGAACTTGCTCAAGTTATGTAATTGGTTTATAACCGGCTTACTTTAATGCATCAGTTGCGGTACGTAGGTAAGCATTGAACTCCACCTCCTCCGCTGAAAATGCCTGCTCAATTGCTCGCCTAATCAATTGTCCGCCCTTCACATAAAAATAAAAACGTCGAACAATGCACATATTTATTTATATTCTGAGGCCAGATTTTGGTATCTTGAGGTTTTACGACAAATTTATAGCTTTTTCCTACGGGTGGTTAAAGATTTTCATGGGATTTTAACCAGGTAGCGGTTACCACTCCCTAAACTACAGAGTGGTTGTAGGTGACGAACATTAGAAATGTTAACCCTGTTCCGAGAATTGCAAAATTTCCATAATATATTTGATGTGCTTTACCCAATGTTCACAAATAGTGATAAGAAAATAAGAACAAAAAAATACATACCTACCTACCTACTTAGGTATTAGGTATTTAAAGAAAATAGGAACTGTTGGTTCTAAAGTTCAGGCGATAAGTACAGTTTATTGTTGTAGGAATTGAATTCCAAGGAAATAAAACGCTTTTAAACTCAATTTAAGAACCTATTCCCTCTTTTGGTTCATCATTTTCAATAAAGAACCTTAGGAATCGAGCATGAAATATTTTTTTAACCCCCCCCCCCCCCCCCCTTGAAATTTGGCAGTTTCCGATTCAAGGTAGGTAGAATCCGAAAATGGAATTCTTGAAGTGAAATAATATCAGAACAACCAACTCGATTTCATGCAGCCATCCGTGATTATAATCAGGTGCTCCCTAGCGATGATATCTGGACCGGGTTTATGCAGTTTCATTCACGATCGCGGTGACTATGCTTTTCGGTGCAAACGAACGGACGGCTGGTCGTACAATGCTTCGGGTGGTCTCAAAAAATGCTTAAGTTAGAGATCAATTGAAAAACGTTAAAAAAAACCATACCCTTATATTGAAAGTTTTCGAGGAATGGCATTCTGAAAATTTCAACCGCTATTTTTCAAGTGATGACACAGTAAAGCCGAGCTTCGTGGGCCAACTAAACCCCAAATGGGACCTAGGTATTAACCAAATTTCATTAATTTTGGTTCATGGTGGGTAACTAAGGAAAGTGCGAAGTACGGCGGACGGACAGACTTTTTTTATTCCATTTTCGGATTCTACGTACCTCGAAACGGAAACCATCAAATTTTGGTGGTGGCTGGGGGGGTGGGATTATTTTTTACATACGTATACATCGAGCCCAGATATCATCGCTTGTGAACACCTGATTATAATCACGGATGGCTGTATGACTTCGAATTGGTTGTTCCGAGGTATGATTTCATTGGAAGAATGATGATTATTTTGAAGTATACGTTATACTTCATAATAAATACAAATAATTTATTAGCGATAGAATTCTTGAATCCACCGCATATTTGTGGCTCCACTCGATTTAAGGGCTCTCTCGAGGAAAGTACTGGGTAGGGGTAGGTATTGAACTACAGACCACGGAAAACAGTGATCTACGCAGAAAATACGTCTATACGAGTAAATAAATAAATCGTTGTGCAATAATTGGCAGCGTTTTTTTCCTGATACCTACATATTTATTTGTACAAAGTCGTAAAATTATGCATAAGATTATTTAGCTTATATACCTACCCTATTTAGTTTACGCAACTACTTTAATGTTTTTCGAGGAATAAAACAAATCTTGAAATGGGTATGTATGTTATCCACGTGAGACGTGGCCGCTGCTCGCATGGTATGTTATCTACGTACCGGGTGATATCTGCGGGTCGGTCGGATCGCAGTGGATGTCATATCTCGGTTGCTCTTTGGTAAAAATTTTTTTCCTGGCGTCATGTTCAGTGTCTCATTCGGTTTGTTCCTTACAGGTGTTCTCAACTCCGTTCAGCTGTAAAATGGAACAGTTTGTCGACTTCTACAGAATGTAATTTACAATTATGAAACGTGTATTGATTTTTTAAAACGTCGTGGTGTTCTACCTACTTGCACAGACGACATCTTCCCCGGATGGAAACGACGTATCAAGATGACAAATCAAGTAAGAGCTCACAAAACCATAATTTGTATACGTAGATAACATACAAACCCAATTCCTGAATATGTTAGTTAAAATTATTATAGAATAAAAGTCGCGTTTCTTTGAGTTTTACCAACTATCTCAACGGGGCGGAGCCTGCCCCTACTTGCTTTTTGATACTACAGTGAAATCCCGGTAATTAGAACTAATTGCTGCAGGGGGGTATTCGGATTACTGAAATTTCGGCTTACAAAGTGTGTTCGGAAAAATGCTTAAAAAAAGATTCAGTGTATTTTTATTAGTTATACATAATATATGCATTTAGTTTTTTTTAATATATCTTTGTTATTTTAATTTACATAAAAATGTGTTTTATTAGAAATAATTGATTGAAAAATTCAAAAATTAATCTTTTTTAAAGAAACTAGAGAGAAGAGTTACTACTTTTTTTGGTGAGACTTCATAATCTTTTTCACTGCTTCTCTCTCTCTTTTTTCCCATTTTTTCTCCATTTCCTCTGACTTTGCTCAAGAAAAGTAACTTACTGGATTACGAGATTACTGGATTGTTCGGAGTACTGAAGTTCGGATTACCTAGATTGCACTGTACTTGTATGCTCCCAAGTGCCCGAGAGGTCGACGTCATCAGCTCCTACCGGGAATCGAGCCCGGCCCGCCTGGTGACGAGCCAGTCCACGAGAATAGAAAGTAAAAAAAAAAGAAAAAAAAGTACCAAGTAGTCGGGTAGGCAGTACAGCTTCCTCGCATATGCAACATGGACGTACCTAAAAAATTAATTGGTGGGTCCATTCGGTGGACAGATGGAGACTTGAGGCGTTTGGATTCTAAATTGAGAGGTTCAAAAATGACAAAATAGTAGGATGGGGTAGGAGTTGTAGCAATACGATTAACGACAAGCGTAATATGATTATTATAGTCGTTCATGTAAGTGTTTCGAATATTTGTGGTATCATCTTGAAGAATAGGGTACAGTAAAATCTGGATATAAGGAACCTGTATATAAGGAAATCCTCTACGTAAGGAGTAAAATTCCCGGTCCCACCCCCTTGTGGCCCAAAAACCTCTTTGCAAGGAATTTCGTTACCTCTATGTAAGGAATCTCGGCTGGCCGGTCTTTGCCTCAGTGTAAGGAAAATTTCCAAGACGCTACCTCTGTGTAAGGAAGTTCCCCCCTTCCCCTTCATGAATCATGAGTTGGTTATCAAAGCTAAAGGGCAGAGATTTGCTGCGAGGAAGGAAGCACTTGCAAGATTGGCCACTGCACTGAAGTTTTTCGAGTGTAACGTCAGTGATCCATCACCGTATGCTCGAGCAACTCATTAAAAGAGTAGAAACTGGTAGCGTACAACAAGCAAAAGTGACTGATTATTTCAGCAGTACAAATTTGTGTTTTTCAAATTTAGTTTTCAAATTACATTCAAATATACGTATTTCAAATAGACATTTTGGTTTATTATTTTCAATAATGAACCAGTGGAATCGAGCATGAAAAAAAAAAAAAAAAAAATCTAACCCCCCTCAAAATTTGATGGTTTTTTCCAATTTAATTTTGAAAATTCATTATGTACCTACCTCTACATAAGGCATTTTTGACTGATAAAACCTGAATGTAAGGAAACTTGGATTCAAGGAAAAGCTGGATATAAGGAAAACAATTCTGGCCCCTTGGGATTCCTTATATCCAGGTTTTACTGTATTTTGGTTTATTATTTTCAATAATGAACCATTGGAATCGAGCATGAAAAAAAAAATTCTTACCCCCCCTCAAAATTTGATGGTTTACGTTTCAAGGTATGTAGAATCCAAAACTGCAATAAAAATATTTCTGTCTGTCCGCCGTACGCCGTACGCCGTACGGGCCACTTTTCTTAGTTACCATGAAAAAAAATTGATGAAATTCGGGTTATAGGTTCCGTTCGGCGTCTAGTTGGTCCTCGAAGCTCGACGTTACTGTGAGTCATCTCTAAGGGGTTCAAAATAGGGGTTGAAATTTTCAAAACGCCTATACCATTTTTTTACGTAAATATTTTTACGGTTTTAAATAGTTCTTGAACTTGCGAGTTTTTTAAGACCATCCGGAGCATCGTACGTCCAGCCGTTCGTTCACAGTAAGGCCCCGAAGTTTGCACCGACAGGCATTTTCGACTCCAGTGTGAATGAAATTGTATACAATTCAAACCAAATCTCGTAACCAGAGACGCGCCCACAATAGGAATTTGTGAATACGGCCAATCATTGGTAGGGATCACCTGATTATATTGGCGGAGTATGAAGTCGAGTTGGTTGTTCTGTGATATTATTTCGCTTGAAAAATGATGGCTCTTTTGGAGTTTGTTGGTAGGTAGTGAAACTTGAACAAACGTTGAAGTATTATTGATGGGTAAATTATTACTACGGGAAATCATTACTCAACGGTAAATTATTACACAACGGTAAATTATACCATCTACGTAGAAGGGGCTGGAGTTTGTTGGTAGGTACTTTTGCAACTTTTTTCACTCCTCATCAACAATTTCTTTTCAGAACTTCATTATGTGTGTTTCTTTTTGTTAGGTACTGTTTGTCATCGGCAGAATTATTTTAGCAACATTTAACTCCTGATTTAGGTAGGTACCTAGTAACGAGTACGGGGTTAGGTACTAACCTACGGAGGGTCTGCGATCTACATAATATGTATATAATAGAATAGTACATATCATATATTATATAGAAGGGTTATCTATACATAGAGCTGTGATCTGTAACAGGAGGGTATTCTATACAAAATAATAAACCGTTGTGCAGGGATTTGCAGCGTTTTTTAAAACTGTTGAAGTAAATTAGAATACATTACAAGATTTTATACTGATACAAATGAGGCGCTCAGAACCAGAAGGGCGAACTCGAAAAAAGTCGATTTTTTTTTTTAGAATCCGTTTCTATAGGTCCTTTACTACCCATGGCTACATTCACAAAACCGCAGTTCGCCCTTCTGGTTGTGAAAATGTACTGCAAAAGAAACGGGGAGCCTTCAAAATCATACGAAACTACTGAATCTGTTAAGAGCCATAAGGGCGAACTGAGCGCGCTGGCTCCCCCCTCTACCCACATTGCGAGGTCACCCCTCCGTTCTCCTACTTGGAGCTTCTGTGAACCACAGGACATAGTTTTCATTCGTCGTCATTTTTTGTGTGTGTTTGAACATTTTATTGATAGATAGATAAAATTTAAAGATTGGAAAATTTTTTCGTACACCAGGAATTACAAAGCCGGGTTTTTTATTCATAAATCCTACAATCTGGACTCCGGAAAAGTTGCAATAAAACTACAAAAGGGTAAGGGGCAAATATACGATCCTCAGAAATTTGACCTTTCACGTGTAGGTTTGGAACAGTTGTACACTGCTCCAGTACCCATTACTTCGGCCAAATTGCAAGACATCAAAGCCCTAGCTGAATTCGTTCCCCTGCCATGGATACCTAACCTATTTTTTGAAAATTTTTGAAGATCAACCAGGAGCTTCAGTAGATAACAATGAGGAAGCTGAACCTAATGAAGATGATGATTTATTAGATTACGCTTGAGGTAAAGACGGTTGGTTGGTGCTCTGAGTGGATCGTGCAAAGCTTTGACATTTTTACTTTTTTTTTCATCTTTGTTTTTCATTGTGGTTAGCGGTTGGCTTTTCAAATTGTAACTTTTTTTATTATCTTTGTTTTTGATTGCGGTTAGTGGTTTTCTGAAATTTGATGTTGGCATTAAATACTTGAATGAGTTTCAGTTTTCCATCTTTTGTTCATGTAGGTACCAATCTACCTAATCATTATGATGATAAAATAATAATTGGCAACCCCAAGTACGCCCTTCTGGCACTTACTAACAAACAGATAAGAAGTTCGCCCTTCTGGTCAATAAAATGTTTGAAGGCGAATTTCTCAAATCGCAATTCTGAAGTTCGCCCTTCTGGTTCTGAGGCCCTCAAATGAGTAAAACTAATCAAGATTGGGAGAGAAATCCAAGTAAGTACATGTCATTTCTAGGGCAGTTATGGGCTCTACTAGGATTTATCGTTTGCTCATGCGCAGATGAAAGTTACTCTACTATATCAGAGGCTTTAGTATGGAATTATCTGTGGCCCAACCCCCACCTACCCTCCAAATCTCATCGGTCCACAACGATTTCTATGGTAGCTGAGGGCTCTAGAAGGATTTCACGTTGGCGCATGCGCAGACGAAAGTTACAGTAATTTTTCAATGATTTCATACGGGACCGTCTGTGCTGCAACCCGCGCCTTCCCTCCAAATTCCAACTCACTAGGAATATTTTTTCGGGCAATCTTTCGTGTTTGAGCATGCGCATCCGAAATTTACAGTCCTAATGTGATGAAATCGGTATGGAACCATCAGGGTACCATTCTGCACCTACCCTCCAACTCTGAGCTCTTTTCGAGGATTTTTAGGGTAGTTATGAGCTTACAAGGATTTCACGTTGGCGCATGCGCATCCGAAAGTTACAGTCCTAATTTGATGAAATCGGCATGGAACCATCAGGGTACCATTCTGCACTGATCCTCCAACATTTAGCCCTTTTCGACGATTTTTATAGTAGTTATGAGCTTTACAAGGATTTCATGTTGGCGCATGCGCAGACGAAAGTTACAGTACTTTTTTGATGTATTTGATATGGGACCATCTGTGTTCAAATGCGCAGTGAAACTCAACTCATTACGAACATTATTTCATATATAGTTTTGCCCGGGACAAGGAATTGACCACAGACAGACAGATACGGAACCATAGGTATAATATGTTCCTTGATGTCTGAAACGTAAAATGCGAGTGGGAATTTTCATTTTGGAGGACAGATTTTTTCGACTCTTGCACGAATACAAACCTTCCCTACCTTCGGTAACGAGGAAACAAAGTAAAAGGTCATTCCATATACCCAAGGGTGTTACGGGTGAAAAATGTGGGTAAAATGGGGTTTTTGGCGTTTTAGTAACATGAGCTTGTGAGGTATCGTTTTCCATGTTTTTTGGGACGAGGAGACCGAATATGAAGTCGATTTTGACCAAAGAGTGGAAAACTGTAGTTCTAACGAAGTTTCAGCCTTAAATTTACGTTAAATTTTTGTCTAAAATCTTGGTCTAAAATCGTATTTTTCCGCACACAGTTTGGGCCCCCATTTGGGAACAAATTTGGGTCCTAGTTGTGCTCCGAAGCTCGGCAGCCCGATCGGGATACACCCAGGGGTGTTACAGGTGAAAAATGGTTGTAAAAATAGGGGTTTTCGATGGATTTTTGAGGTTTTGGTGAACATGAGCTTGTGATGTATCGTTTTCCATGTTATTTAGGGCGAGAATACGGAATATGAAGTTGTTTTTGACCAAAGAGTGAAGAATTGAGGTTGTAACGAAGGTTGAGCTCCCAAAATTCAGTTTTTAGAGTCAAAAACCTGGGAAATTGTCTGAAATCACCATAAATGTATGTGATAACACTAGATGTAGTATTAGCAGGTGGATGAAGACAATTGAATGGCACTATCGATGGTCATAAATAATCTGTAAAAAAATAAAAATAAAAAAAGAGCCTAATTCGTGTTTTTGGGGGCCTAAATTGGTGGAAACCATCAAAAATAACTATTTCAATTATTGCGCATGAATGAAACAATAAAATGAACAGCAACATTTCTGTAGGTATGTCCAGTAGAATAATAAACCCATGTGACAAGGCCTTAGCAGCGTTTTTTAGTCGAGTAGGTAGCAAAAACCCCAGCCATTATACTTCCCCTCCCAATTGAGTTGTGAGATCACTAACTTAGTCCTTAGTCGGTCTCAGCAACACAATGAACGTAAGTAAACCTATGGTTCTCTCTAAATTATTGGTTAGCATGTATATCGCGTTCGGCATAGATTTTGCAACCAAACTATATCACATTGCATTTCATAAATCGATATAATGCATTTGAAAACGTTCTTACGCCAATGTTGGCATCGTTAATAATGATTATATGTTTCCTATTGGACACTTATGTCCCACCTCGCCTGAATGGCATAGCAAAGAACAATTATTAATTAATCAACAGGTTAACAGTGTTAACCAGTCCAATCCCAACCTCATTAATACTTATATCTTAATAATGGTCTATACTCACGGTGATGTGAAACCCACCTGTCCTTTTGAGTTCTTTCCTTTTGGTGGTATTTTTTAGCATCCATATATCCATAGCGTGAGTGATGATTTTGGAAAACCAAACGATAAAAATAATCCTCCCTTTGCCACCACCCTCATTGAGATGTTACTTCATTTATTTATGATTTTATAACATAAGGCTTGAAAATTGTTATGAGGTGTGCAGGACGATATTATTACTCCTTGTACCGCTGAGACTAAACCTACCCATCATTGCACCCCTCCAGCCTGTGCGGGACCCCCTTGCCATTGATGACGTCATTCTTTGCCAAAACTTAGAAAGTCTCATAGAAAAAGAAATGTTGGCTGTTCATTTATTGTTTCTGTCACGCGCAATAGTTGAAATAGCTATTTCTGGTGGTTTCCACCAATTTTGACCCTCAAATACACAGAGGATGCTTTTTTTCGTTTTTTTTTTCAAATTATTCTTGATCATTGATAGTGCCATTTAATTGTATTGATTCACCCGTTGACACTTTTTCTAGTGTTCTTGTACAAATTGATAGTGATTTCAGACAATTTCCCAGGTTTTTGACTCATGAAAAATGAATTTTAGGAGCTGAACCTTCGTTACAACCTCAATTCTTCACTCTTTGGTAAAAATCGACTTCATATTCGGTCTTCTCGCCCTAAAAAATGTGTATAAAAATAGGTTTTTTTGTGTTTTTAGTAACATGTTAGTAAAATGAGCTTTTGAGGTATCGTTTTCCATGTTTTTGGGACGAGAAGACCGAACATGAAGTCGATTTTGTCCAAAGAGTGGAAAATTGAGGTTCTACCAAATGTTCAGCTCCCGAAATTGATTTTTATGAGTCAAAAACCTGGGAAATCGTTTGAAATCACCATCAATTTGTATAATAACACTGGAAAAAGGTCAACAGGTGGATCAAGACGATTAAATGGTACTATCAATGATCAGAGATAATTTATTTAAAAAAAAAGGAGCGTACCTAATTCATGTTTCGGGGGCCAAAATTGGTGGAAACCATCAGAAATAGCCATTCGAATTATTTCACGTGAAAGAAACAATAAATGAACAGCCAATATTACTGTAGGTATATCCAACAGAATAATAAACCCATGTGACAAGGACTTTGCAGCGTTTTAGACCGAATTGAAGCCGGTGCACGTGATACGGCGGACGGCGGACGGACATTGCATTTTTGGAATCTACGCACCTTGAAACGGAAAAGAAAAAATTTGGAGGGGGGTGTTATAACAATTTTTTTGCTGACCGAATACATAGGTGTATTATTCACAGAATATTAAACCAAAACCATATTTATACCCCCTTTTTTCACCCATAACACCCCTTGGTATATTCCGATCGGGCTGCAAAGTTTCGGGACACAACTAGGGCCCAAATGGAGCATGTGTGCGAAAGAAAGAGTTTTTTAGACCGAAAATGAAGTAGTTATTCATGATACGGCGGGATTGAATTTTGGAATCTACGCACCTTGAAACCGAAAAGAAAAAATTTTGAGGGGGTGTTATAACAATTTTTTGCTGAGCGAATACATAGGTGTATTATTCACAGAATAATAAACCAAAAGAACTATTCATAGATTAGAACTATTCAAGAGTGCGGCTGGTCTCAAAATTCTTAGAATGGAGCCTACTTTTGGTTTATTATTCTGTGAATAATACACCTATGTATTCGCTCATTAAAGATTTTTTATAACACCCCCTAAAATTTTTTTCTTTTACGTTTCAAGGTGCGTAGATTCCAACAAAGCATGTTCCGCCCGCCGTACACCGTATCATGCATAGCTACTTCATTTTCGGTCTAAAAACTTCGTTCTTTCATACACAGGCTTCAATCGGGCCCTAGTTGTGTCTCAAAACTTTGGAGCCCGATCGAAATATATGCAAGGGTGTTATGGGCGAAAAATGGGTGTAAAAATAGGGTATTTGGTGTTGTAGTAAAATGAGATTTTGAGGTGTCTTTTCCCATGTTTTTTAGGGCGAGAAGACCGAATATGAAGTCGAATTTGACCAAAGAATGAAGAATTGTGGTTGTAACGAATTTTCAGCTCTCAAAATTCATTTTTTTATGAGTCAAAAACCTGGGAAATTGTCTGAAATCACATAAACTTGTATAATAACACTAGAAATAGTATCAACAGGTGAATCAAGACAGTCAAGTGGCACCATCAATAATCAAAGATAATTTGTCAAAAATAGGAGCCTAATTCGTGTACGGAGGGCCAAAATTGGTGGAAACCATCAAAAATATCTATTTCAATTATTGCACATGAAAGAAACAATAAATGAACAGCCCAAATTTCTGTCGGTATGTCCAGTAGAATAATAAACCCATGTGACAAGGACTTGGCAGCGTTTTATTAAAAAATATAGACAGAAACCATGGGCGCTCTTCATTGTGCTGGTAGGCAAGTGATCAGCACTGTTCAATTGAGGCTGTTGAAAATATTGTAATTTTTCACTTTGTCCAAATCACTGACCAGTTTGTCCACTTGTCCTCGGTCTCAGTACACTTATTCGGATGAATAACCATTGTTAATAGGTAGGTACCTACTTTGGCAACTTGGTTCGGTTTCAGTTGGTAGTTGCAATTTGGTTCTGTGTCTGTCGTCCGTCTGTGTGTCGACAAATCCTTACATAACTCGCATAACTCGCTCAATTTGAATCCGAATTTGCTGAAATTTTCCGGTATCATGCGGGTTGGGCCATCGGCATCTGACATTTGATCGATGACTTCTCACTGTTGATGATCGACAGATCATACGTCTACTCGACGATCTTGGTATTTTCCGCCCAGCACCCCAATTAGCGGTAATCGGCTATCTAGCGTTTTATATCCAAAGAGATGATTAGTTCACAGCGGGGTGAGGAAAAAATAATGCAAATATAACGGTGGAAACGTCAGTCTTTCTTTGATTGACGCATGATTTATCTGCAACAACGAAATCAACGCGTGCTCGACGAAGGAAGAGGTAATAATTGGCCATCGAGTTTAGGTACGCAACGCGTTATTGACAGAATCAATATAAAGTAAACATATACTCTTACTAAATATTAAAGTATACAGCTAACAAAAATGAGTTTGCATCATTTCTAAATTAAGTTCCTTACATCTTTTAACTAATGATGGTGGAAACAGGTAGAATAAACATCAAATATTCTTTTAAGAATTTACTGTATTAGACTCATAAATGTATAAATTATTGTTTTTGCAATGAAGGAAGGTCCTTTTACACCGCTAAAATGCATACAGGTTGGATGGGCATGAGTACATTCGAGGTTTCCGCCAGTTGAACTGTCCGAGTTAGATTAGATAATACTACGTTACTTTGAGCTTTCCAAAGCTGGACGGGAACATTGTTCCTATTTTGGAACAAAAAAGTTACTATTATTATTGTGGTGGTTTGATGCTGAGAGAGGTAACGGTGAGGTGTGGAGAAGAGAGTGAGAGTGATGGAGGAGAAGGTGCTGGATCTAGCATCTAAAAGGTTAACACCTATAGCAAAGCCAGGGAGGTTTCCACCACAAAAGACGCTAGAGGGTTTTGCCCAGTGGTTGCCACTCGTGGTAGGTTATCACCAGAGCCCTTCAAAACATGGCATTCATTTTTGCCAAAAATGGCACTTAAAAACATGGCAAAATGGCACTGATTTTGGCCAAAAATGGCATTTATTTTTCGGGTTTCCTTTTCCCCGCCCCTGATTTTATGGGAAAGTAGAATATTGCCGTTCGAATAACATTATATTTATTGTACTGACTAAAACTGTTTACAAAAGTATAATAAAAACCAGCATAAAAAAATTACAAATGAATTAAATTGTATCGGGGTCACAATTGTTGTAAAATAATTTCTGGTGGGCTGTGATACTGCCCATACAAAAACCAAGGCGTCGGTTGCTCAAAATATATTTCAATTTGGAGAAGGTGCGTTCCACGTCTGCTGATGTTGGCGGTGCGAATTTCATTGAAAGGACGTCGGCAGATTCCCAATCTTCCTTGAGGGTAGCTTCTTCCCCTGACAGATTGGCAGCTATACTCTTCACTTCTTCAGCTTGGAAAGAAGGACGTGGTGAAGGGAAGGGATATATGTACAGGAACAGTCGATAACAAGCCTGGGAAGACCTGGCCCTTTTCCCCAATAATGGCTTTAATCCCTTGACGCGAATAATACCAAAGTGACTATGGGATTCGGGAAGTCCATGCAAGACGCAGCGTCCATCTACCTGAAGCCTTTCCTTTTCTACCTGGGGGGTAATAATAATAGAAAAAACCACAGTCATGCAGCATGGCTATAAGAGCGAATTTTCGAAGTTTTCGGCATCTTCCTCCTCCGCCTAAAATTTTCTGAAAATTAATATTCGGCCAATGTTTTCCCAACTTAATACCATACAAAATTAAAACAGGAGTAGTTTTACGCAAAGTAAAATTTGGGGTGGAAGGAGGGGGAGGGGGAAATCAAAAATGTTTTGAATACCAGAAGAGTAGGTATTGGGTACGTAGGTAACGAATTTTTTGTTCCATTTTTTGCCGAGTAACACCTCGGTTTGTAGATTTTCCAACGCTGAACACGATGGTGAAGTCAGAATTGCGATATCCCATTCCGTTATCAGATTAGAGCAGACGAACCAGGAAGAACATCTCAAGAAATAACCACGTTCCTTCATCTTCAAAGTGCTCCAGTTTGATAACGGAATGAGATATCGCAATTCTGATTTCACCATCGTGTTCAGCGTACAAAAACCTTTAAAATGAGGTGTCACTTGTCAGACTTTTTCATTTTGGGAATTTATGGGTAATTTCCCCCCCCTAAAACTCCCCAAAACTCCCCCTTAGAGTGACCCGATTCTGCCCATCTTCGAACTTAGCCTGTCGATTGCCAAGACAGATTTTTCGTGCAAATTTGAACTTTTTATCTCAATTCTTTCGAGAGTTATCGTCTGGAATGACACATACATATATAAATATATAAATATATAAATATATAAATATATAAATATATAAATATATAAATATATATATAAATATATATATATATATATATATACATATAATTTTTGGTGTCTTTCGGCAGGGAATACAGGATGGTCTGAAACGGATTTTGGTATAAAAATCTTTCGGAAATTCGAGTTTTAAAAATTTTGGACCGAGAACAATAGCTTCTTTTTCTTCGAAAATTCGCTAAAATGAGGCAAAAACGGCAGAAAAGTAGCATTTCCCCCACAAATCGGCAAAAAATGGCATTTTACCTCAAAACGGCCAAAAAATGGCATTTTAGGATGGCGCCATGGCAAAATGGCATTTGAAGGGCTCTGGTTATCACCTTACCGGCTCCACCCGTCTGGGATCTTTTTGGTAAAAGCTAAGGAGGCGTGAGAGGAGAGAGAGAGAGAAAGTCATCGACTTGAGGTTTGAGCGTAGAATGAAGAATCGGGCGAGAACGGCAGGTGTTTATATGGCCCTTTCCACTCTCCCCCAGTCCCTTGGCAGTTGTTGGTCGTGTCAGACCGTTAGGGATGGGGGGAAAGAGTAGGATTTTGCCTGCAGCCGGTCAGTGGATGGGGGGAAAGAGTAGGATTTTGCCTGCAGCCGGTCAGTACGCCGCTTCATTCGCCTGGTTTATTTGTGCAATCTTAATATGAAATACAAGGTCTGGGAGGATATCACGACAATTATTATTATTATTATTATCATTAAGGGTCTCAAAAACTCCGATACATCAATCTCCTCTTAGTTTGCAACAAGTGGAAACACGCGTACGTAAATTGCTATCCTCGGCACATTTACGACTATTTATAGGACTGTCGATAATTTCCCACCTCTCCCCCTCCTTACCTGTTACAGGGACCTTTCCAAATTTTCTCATCTCATCCTCCCCCACTCCCCACTCACCTCTCCTTAACCGCCCTTCATTCAAAATTTACCACCACCCCGAATTTCAAACCTCCCTCGCGCCTTCCCTAATTTTCGTATCGCCCTCATTTACTCAGTAAAGTAGACCCTTCTGTATCCAGTAACAAAATTTCAGCCCTTTCTATATGACCTTGAAGGTCCTCTCCTTTCTCCCCTACTCACTCTCCTCCGGAGAGTCTTCTCCGATGGCAGCTATCTCCACTCTGTGATTTCGACGTCTTCCAGGGAGCGAAGATGTTATCGCTTTAACACCACGCTGTCAAATGAATCTTCCTTTTCTGTGTCACCACTCTTCTCTCAGTTTTCACGGGCGCAGCCGAATGTGAGCTGTTTGATTTTAATATATCACAAACAGCTAGGACGGAAAAGAGATCTCTTATGCTTACTGAATAGGCTGCTGTTTTGCTTAGGATTTAGGTTGGTACTTGCAGCGATGAAAACAAGAGTGGGTTCATCCACTCACCTCCACCTCCTACCGTTTGGCTCTTCCAAGAAGTTTATAAAGCCTAGAAGCGAGTTCATAATCATCTTCAAGGGTCTGAAACAATGAAATTCCAGTTTGCAACAAGATACCTGCTAAGCCTCCAGTTTATACAATAATAAACTTTTTTGAAATTTTGAAAGTTCTAAAAGATAATAAAATGTGAAGCTGAACGGTTGTTGAAAATAATGAAATTATTGCATCACTGTTGAAAGAAAAAAAATTCATATTTCACCTTAGCGAATTATATTATAGAGCCATACACGTGCATTTAAGCCCCTAAAAAATGAAGAAAAGTACCTACCTACTGAAAACTATCCAACGTGTAACTATTGTTGGCGCAAATATTGTTCACGCCATTTTTCAGGGTGCAGCGTTACCTTTGAACGCATTCTCGGGACTATGATTTTTGCAGTTTGATGAGTTTGGCGTGGTGACGGGGACCTATCCATGGCATTAGTTAGGTCAAAAAGTTCGTTATAATATGAATATGCCCATGGCCCTCGATAGTTACTCGATCTTGGAAACGCTATATAAGTGGCACTTGTAATATACCCTTATTTACTTTCCTCTGATCCACACGGCCCTGGAATATCAACATTCATCCATTTGTCAACTTCCACAGATCATTTCGCAGGTGAATTTATACTTCATGCTTCTGGGGCAGCTCGTCTTAGTTGGATTCCTGGGGTTTGGTGCTCTCTGGAGCTGGTTCACATCTGTTCCTGAGCTGCCGAAGATCTCGGTGGGCTACTGGGGCACGAGTCCTGTCAAGCCCGATGACCTCAGCATCGTCCCCTTCACTGTCAACATATCAGATGCTGTAAGTTTACAAGATATCAACACCAACTATATTTGTACTATCTATACCTACTAAGTACCTGTAGGTAGACAGTTTCGAAATGTAGGTTGCGAGCTTAACCACCAATTCTGTTTCCTTCCGATATTGTGAGACAGGCTTTAGGTGATCTCCTGGAAAGTAGAAACCCTCTGCCAAGTGCCAAGCTATGAACCATTACATTGCATGCGCAGTGGTTACCGAACCAAATTTACTCTTTAGAGCTTTCTGAGCAAATTTGGTTCGGTGTCTGTGGCCGCAAATCCTTTCCACACGGATAACTTGCCCAGTTCAAATCCGATTTTGCCGAATTTGTGGGGCATCATGAAAAACCATACCCTTCTATTGAAAGTTTGCGAGCTACGTCGTTTTGACAGTCTCAACCCCTATTTTTCATCGCTTAGAGACGACTGACATAACGCCGAGCTTCGCGGACTAGTAGAACCCAAAATGAGACTTTCAAACCGAATTTCATTAATTTTGGTTCATGGCAATTAAGGAAAGTGCCGCGTACAGATAGACATTTTTTTTAATGCGGATTCTACGTAGGTTCCTTGAAACGTGAACCATCAAATTTTGAGGGGGGTTAAATTTTTTCATGCTCGATTCCTTTTCGTGCTCGATTCGATTTGTGAATAAATAAACCAAATTTGATTTCGATCTATAAAACCCTATCAAATTGGGCCAAAAAAGTAGTTCACTGCTTTCTCCGAAGGACTATTAGGTAGTACCAGTACTGTGTACGCGTACTAAAAGTTTGCTCGGTTGAGCCATTTCGGAGGATAGACGAGCTGGAGACAATTTCAATTAACCGTTTGATCCTCAAGGTATAAGATTTGAATATTTAACCCCGCTCATTCGATAACAAGGTGATGAAGGCCGCAGCACCTAAAGAAGATTCGATTGTTGTATGGAAATTAGGTGTTTATGAACTAACTCTTGTATCTCAAGGTGGTGGTCGACGCAGAAGAAGTGCGAAGCGTGTGACACAGTTTGAGGAGAGTGACGGTGGACCCTCGAGAGTCCCCCTCCTAGATTAGCCATATTGTCACCAGCTAAGAAGGGATATCGATTATAAGGAACAGCTGATTATAGGTAATCTCGCGTGGCTTTTATATGAAATCGAGTTTGTTGTTCCGTGGTATTATTTAATTTGGAGAAGGATGGTTTATTTGGATTTTGTTGTTAAGTACCTACTTTTCCAGTATTTGTTGATGGGTACAAGTTTGTTGTTTACGGCCAAACGAATTATACAAATTGGCTGATAATTTCGGAATATTTCGAGGATCCTACTTGGGTTTAGCAACCACCAGAATTTCAAAAATGAACGGGTGAGGGGTTCGTGGTGCCTAAATGACGCGTTACTGGAGATGGGGGTGGTGAAAAATACATATTATTTTTGTAACTGTAATTGCCGAACGTTAGAGAGCTCCTACTTCGACTGGTGTCATTTTTGTCGTGTTTCTGAGTGTGTGCCACCATCATAATTGATAGTGCCATTTATTGTCTTGATTCACCTGTTGATACTACTTCTAGTGTTATTATACAAATTTATGGTGATTTCAAACAATTTCCCAGGCTTTTGACACAAAAAATGAATTTTGGGAGCTGAGCCTTTGTTACAACCTCAATTCTTCACTCTTTGGTCCATATCGACTTCATATTCGGTCTTCTGCCCTAAAAAACATGGAAAACTACATCACAAGCTCATGTTTACTAAAACCTGAAAGAACCCCTCAAATCCCCCATAACACCCCTCGGTGTATTCCGATCGGGCTGCCAGGCTTCTTAGCACAACTAGGACCCAAACTGTATGCGCGAAAACGACAATTTTAGACCAAAGTTTTAACGTAAATTTAAAGCTTAAACTTCGTTAGAACAGCAATTTAGTCAAAATCGACTTAATATTCTGTCTCCCCGTCCTATAGAATACGGAAAACGATACCTCGCAAGCTCATGTTACTAAAAAACCACCAAACCCTATTTTTACACCCATTTTTCACCCATTACACCCCCGGGTATATTCCGATCGGGCTGCAAAGTTTCGGGACACAACTAGGGCCCAAATAGAGCTTCTGTGCGAATGAACGATTTTTTTTAGACCGAACGTAAATTGATTTTTGAAATCTACTCACCTTGAAACGTAAAATAAATTTTTTTAGGGAGTATTATACAATTTTTTGGCTGAGCAAATACATAGATTTATTATTCACAGAATAATAAACCAAAAAGATGTTGGGTTTTTGAACAAATATGACCGAAGGAATTAGGTTTCCCAAACTCGACAGACGCTCAGTTGGGACACTTAGCTTTTAATTCTATGACCGTTCAGCAACAGATCATAAGCATCTAGATCTAATTTAAAATATGAGATAAACAGGATATTTGGTACAAAAGATAAATCACAATTTAATCTGGGAGTCCTATCGATCAGGCGCGATACGTACAGAGGACCGCCATTCCCCATCAACCACAACATCCCCCGCCCTGGGCGTCTTCATTTTCATTTTTTATCATCAAAATAAATGCCCCTCCTGTGTGGGCGTTTATGATGGTTAGCTTAGTATATCCAATGTTTTTCATACTGTTTGGAGCATTTTCAATTTTTTGAAAACTCAGATTCCAAATTGTCGCTTCTTGTGAGAGTGGCCGGCTTACTGAACTTTCATTATTCCAAGGACCTGCTCGATCTCAAAGTGAGACTGAGCAACACGAGGGAGCTGGCCGAGCCTTTGGAAGGAGCAGCGTTCCAGTACGGTTTCAACACCACGTATCTGCAGCGAATCATCCGATTCTGGCAGGAAGAGTACAACTGGAGCGACCGACAGAAGTTTCTGAACAAGTTTCCACAGTTCAAGACTCAAATCGGCGGAATTTACGTGCACTTCATTCACATGAAACCTGACACCGTCAAACTAAAAGGTAAGGACGGGACATCACTAATTACTAATAATATGCATCAGAGTAATGAAACGAAACTTATTATTTGCAGCATTAAAAAATTTTTGAAATCAAACAAAATTCTTCACAATCCCCGACCGTAGGCTAGGCCCGTGTGGCCGGAACATGCATTGCCTTGGTTAGGTAACGGGAGTCACCGCTACTCACCTAGATGTACCCAACTCCTCGTCGGTTTTTGTTTAAAAAACGCTGCAAATCCCTGCACAACGGTTTATTATTTTGTATAGAATACCCTTCTGTTACAGATCACAGCTCTATGTATAGATAACCCGTCTATATAATATAATATGTACTATTCTATACATATTATGTAGATCGCAGACCCTCCGTAGGTTAGTACCTAACCCCGTACTCGTTACTAGGTACCTACCTAAATCACGAGTTAAATGTTGCTAAAATAATTCTGCCGATGACAAACAGTACCTAACAAAAAGAAACACACATAATGAAGTTCTGAAAAGAAATTGTTGATGAGGAGTGAAAAAAGTTGCAAAAGTACCTACCAACAAACTCCAGCCCCTTCTACGTAGATGGTATAATGAACCGTTGTGTAATAATTTACCGTTGAGTAATGATTTACCGTAGTAATAATTTACCCATCAATAATACTTCAACGTTTGTTCAAGTTTCACTACCTACCAACAAACTCCAATAGAGCCATCATTTTTCAAATGAAATAATCACAGAACAACCAACTCGACTTCATACTCCGCCAATATAATCAGGTGGCCCGTAGCAATGATTTCATCTCCGGCTAAATTTCCTATTGTGGGCGCGTCTCTGGTTACGAGATTTGGTTTGAATTGTATACATTTCATTCACACTGGAGTCGAAAATGCCTGTCGGTGCAAACTTCGGGGCCTTACTGTGAACGAACGGCTGGACGTACGATGCTCCGGATGGTCTTAAAAAACCCGCAAGTTCAAGGACTATTTAAAACCGTAAAAACATTCACGTAAAAAAATGGTATAGGCGTTTTGAAAATTTCAACCCCTATTTTGAACCCCTTTAGAGATGAGTGACAGTAACGCCGAGCTTCGAGGACCAAGTAGACCCCGAACGGAACCTATAACCCGAATTTCATCAATTTTCTTTCATGGTAACTAAGAAAAGTGGCCCGTACGGCGTACGGCGGACAGACAGAAATATTTTTATTGCAGTTTTGGATTCTACATACCTTGAAACGTAAACCATCAAAATTTTGGGGGGGGGGGGGGGGGGGGGGGGTAAGAATTTTTTTTTCTTGCTCGATTCCAATGGTTCATTATTGAAAATAATAAACCAAAAAAGTAATTTTGGAGTAATTTTTCATCCCGTTTTTTCGCTGTTCAACTAGGCCTTTTGCCTTTTTTTGACTGTATTATTTTGCTCTTAAAAAGAATATATAAATCGTTCAGTTACAGAAACGTTCACGAGTTCTTGTTATTTTTTATAAAATTTAAAGTTTCGTGTGAAGATCGTCAAACAGTTGGCTAGCGTTGTTTGCGAATTTTGACCTTTAATTACAGCTACTTAATGAAATTATTAGAATATTTAATTAAATTATTGTTTAAGACATAAAATATATTGCCTACTTGACATAATATATATGAGATAGGGAGGAGGTACATCTATGCTAAGATAAATAAGAGCTGCGGAAGATCAATTTAAATTTATCTGCATCAAGAGAAAAAAAGTTTTTTAAATTTTATGACCTTTTAAAGTAGAAGGATTTTTCGTTTTTTCGTCAAGTTCTCTGTGGACGGTATGGATAATGTAATGGGGGACTACGGGTAAGTAGGTTTTTATACTCATTACATGATTATTTCGTTTTTAAAATTCATTTGCCAACTTTTTGCAGCTAAAAAGGTGGTTCCGGTAATATTTCTTCACGGGTGGCCAGGTTCAGTCAGAGAGTTCTATGAAGCCATTCCCATGATGATGGCCCAGAAGGAGATACCGGACGTCGCTTTCGAACTTGTCATACCCTCGCTACCAGGATACGGCTGGTCGGATGCTCCCAGGCGCCCTGGTATGGGCGCAGCACAAATGGCCACAGTTTTGAAGGAATTGATGCTTCGTTTGGGACACAATAGGTTTTTTGTGCAGGGTGGAGATTGGGGTGCGGTCATCGGCGCTACCATGGCAGTTCTTTACCCTCAACAGTCAGTATTTGAAATTTATTATTTCTAATAAATATTTCCGTATTTCCGTTTTTTATGAACCAATTATTTATTTTTTATCAATATATTTTTCCCTGTACATTGCAAGTGTTAGACAAGTTAGTTTGTAAGGCAACTCTTCCCAACAGCACAACTCCTGGACTTACAGTGGGGAGTAGCATTTGAACTATAAACACCATTCTGTATTAATAATGATGTAACATGATGTAAAAAACAAATTATGATATCATGGGATTACAGCGTTATCGCATACCACTCCAACATGTGCGTCAGCCTGGGGAAAGTAGCTTTCCTCCAAACGGCCATCGGTGCCTTGAGACCATCACTGGTTGTGGACAAGCACTTGGTCGACAAGTTTCCTAAAATGCTACTGACCGTGCTAGAAGAATCTGGGTATTTCCATCTTCAAGCGACCAAGCCTGATACAATTGGTAAGTTCATTGAAGACATCCGTAGTTTACGTTGTTAGCTTATAGATATTTGAATAAAATGCATCTTGACTTTGTATAGTAGTACAATGACTGTTCCTGCACGTCTGTAAATGCCCTGCAGGAGTAGGATTGACTGATTCGCCAGCTGGTTTGGTGTCGTACATGCTCGAAAAATTCAGCACATGGACCAACACGGATTGGCGCAGTCTTCCGGACGGAGGTCTCGAGAACTGGGATAAAACGAAACCTTTGGACAATGTCATGATCTACTGGTTTTCTAAATCCGTCACACCTTCGATGAGGCTGTACGCCGAAGCGCTTCGTGCAGAATATGCGCCTCTGGTGTTGGACAAGTGAGTCTAGTTACTCGTAAAACAACTTCTATTTACCTTGAAATTCACTGAGTAGTGATGATAGAAGTATCCAGACTTTGTGAAATAATGATGATTGGAATAACTGTATTTCAGCATTCCCATAACTGTTCCTACTGGATGCATACGGTTCGGACATGAGCTCGGATTCTTCCCATTCATGATTTTACGGCACAGATTCCGTAACCTGATACAAATTAATGACTATCCTGAAGGTGAGGAAACTGAATGAATTTGAGTTTCAATATGTTTCGATATTCGAAGTTTCTGATATCAGAATACCTGTGGAATTTCTACGGAGAATCCAATATGGTGAAGGACTGTGATTGTGAGTGTGTAGATGATCCATCCTAGACCTCCCATAACTGTGGAAGCAGAGTCCCATTCCTAATATAGCACGCATATAACCTACATTCATTGGTATATAGTACATACTATAGATACAAGTACAACTCTTCAGGGGAAGGTTTCCCCAGGTTTTAGTCCTGCATCGACCGAAACGGTCAGAACGGTACCTCCCTACTACAGATTTTTGGAACCAAGCACCTGACAATAATTATTTCTACCTATTCTCACCTGTCTGTTTCTAATTTGCAGGAGGCCACTTTGCTGCGTTCGAAGTGCCAAAGACTTTAACCAATGATCTCGTTAAATTCGTCAAAACCATTTTAAAACAAAATGGAGGACAGCAACAGTGATAAATATAGGTGCAAAACTTTATGAAAACTCAAAATTGTAAATATGTAATATATAGGTACAAACAGAATAATAAAGCGAATATATGAACCAATTCGAATATGAGGTAATTCCATTTTAGCCGTACGTACCTTATCCATCCACAAAATAGGTAGGATCTACTGTTTCATCGACCAATATACAAAAGAGCCGAACCGTCTTATAGCTCAGTAACAATGACGTAGTATCCACGTGTTGTGGTAATGTGCTACCTGCTACAACCAAATATGGGCCCAGCCCATCTGCATTCTTCTTTATATATCTGCCTTAGTCTCATAGCAGTCATTTTCCTTTTAGAACGGTAGGTACCTGTATCCTTTTCTTATTCAAATGTAAGATGAACCGTTGTACAAGATTGAGCATCCCTTTCAAAACGACGAACTGGAAGCTGCAGTCCATCTTCACAGTCGACCAACAGGCTGCCCTTACCAAGTTCGCGGGGGACCCTTCGCTCTTAAGGGAGGAGAAGTTATGTAATGTAATACCTGTTACTTTTTTAAGCAATATGATGCAACATTTGCTTACCTTTTGAGAGAAGGCGTTATTAGGACCCTTATTGTTAACAAGTCAGATGCTACGTAAGCTGAATTCAATACCCTGTGTACCTTGTGTATTGTGCCAATAAAGTTGAAAAATTTCTTCTTACCAACATCGGCCAGATGATTTTGCTTCCTCACTACCGGAAGGAAGGACATACAAATCATGAATATGTTAAATGGTCTCCGAGGAGATCATTTTTGATTTTCATCGTACCTACCTGTCAAGGAGCACTCGTTCGATCGCTAAAGAAACGCGGGCCATTCAGCGTAGAAGTGTAGCATGTTATCCACTCAGCCAGGACTAGTAGGTAGGTACGTTATAAATTGCCACCAAGGGGATTCGGGTAGCTTGGTGAGTGAAGCCCGAAAGAACAATTGGCGATATCTTCTTGAGGTGGAATTACTGTGAGAGGTTTATTTCAGATGACTACGACCTTCAACAGGTCAAAGGACCAACACCACGGAAACGAGAGAAATGTTCCAAGGTGTCGGATCCCCACAAGGTCACAGGCATCGCAGGGGAAACATAACCCCCGCTTCAATCCCCTCGCCAGCCGAACGTTACAGCTGCAGGAAAGAGGCAAGGCGGGGGAAAGTGTGACAGCTTCCCAGAGGTCCGACATATTTATTTAAAAAAAAAAGTCTGCCAATTCGAGTTCGAGTAGGCTTCCTCATATCACTTGAATCACATGAATAGAATAATTGTTGGGAAGGTTCATTTTGATACGGGACCATCTGCGATCCAACCCACGTGCACCCTCAAAATTTCAGCTCTCTACGACTATTTTTCGCGTAGTTACAAGCGTTACAAGGAAACGACCAACATTTCATGTTCGCGCATGCGCAAACGAAAGTTACAGTACGATTTCAATGAACTATCAAAGAATTATTCTTGATCGACCCTCCAAATCTGAACTCATTTCAACGATATTTAAAGTAGTTCAAGGCGTTTCAAGTAATTCACTTTTGCGCATGCGCAGACGAAACAATTTCCATGATTTTGAAACGGGACCATCTACGATCCAACCCGCATGTACCCTCGAAATGTCAGCTCTCTACGACTGTTTTTCGCTTAGTTGAGGAGCGTTACAAGGAATTACCACAGACAGTCTGAAATGAAAAATTCTCGATGTCTGAAATGAAAAATTTTAGTGGAAATTCTCATTTTGGAGGACATACATTTTGGTTTATTATTTTCAATAATGAACCATTGGAATCGAGCATAAAAAAAAAAAAAATCTTACCCCCCTTCAAAATTTGATGGTTTACGTTTCAAGGTCCTTATGTAGAATCCAAAACTGCAATAAAAATATTTCTGTCTGTCCGCCGTTTTTGACATTTTATGTGTTTACTTTGCTACATAAACTCGAAAATGAAACGCGGGACATGCAACGGAGACATGCAACGGAAACAACGTCACGAAAATATTTCTGATGATTTTCGCTTACAACCGATTCGTTGCTACGGAACTTTATCTTCGCCAGTTATCATCGTACAAAAATCGTTCACCACTCGTTGGATAGCTCTCGATTTACCTAACCATACTACGTTAACCACTGCGGACTGCGTGGCCAACAAGCTGCGGTATGAGCGTGATTGTTTAAATGAATGTTTACGTACATAATACAGTGGAGTCCGGCTAATCCGAACTAATTGGGACTGAAGGCTGTTCGGACTAGGTACCATTCGTTGGAAATCTTGACCAAAACAATTAAGTACGAAGTACTTGGTGTGGGTGCGGGAGGGGGCGCTAAGACATAAAATGTCCCTCGTGGTTGCGTACTTGTACGAAAGCTGTACCCACCGTTTGTGTTTTTTATACCCATTTTCACTCATAACACCCCTGGGTTTTTGAAGGCAAAACTCCTCAGCATTGGAAATTTTATGGCAGATGCAAATGATTTCATGTCCCAGGATGCTCATTTTTTGTGAAAAATAGCCTCACGTTTGATCAGCCGTGTAAACATTGCAATTGGAGAAGAATTGCAATTAAATTACTCAACCTGTTATTTTTGACAAGTTGAGGCGTTTCTCCGTCACATTATGCACAAACTAACAATGGTTTGACTCGTTTTAATCCAAAAGTTGAGGCGTTCGACCTTTTTTACTCAATCACGAATCCAAGGCTTCCCTACCTTCCGGTAGTGAAGAAGCAAAAAGGCGAGAGTCGAACGAAAAACTCGCGGAGGAATTTTCGTTCATTTTTCAAACCGTACGCTGTGCTTCATGCATAACAATAAAAAGTAATACAGATGGCATTCTTGAATCCACCCTAATCTATTTGAATTGGTTATCAGGTATCATACGTTTAAATGATAATAAAGATAATTATGTCCGGACATAATCATGTCCGATCACTTTATCTGTAGAGGAATATGTGCCATTAAACTTGGCAGATCTTTTTCCTTTACATTTTATTTTCATCCAGAAAGCGTTTTACGTCAATCCAACATCATGATGTGCCGTCGTTTAATCTTATCCTTTTCTATTATGAAAAATACTTCTGATGCTTGAGTATGGTGGTGATGTGGTTGATTCAATTCAATTCAGTATGGTTGATTCAATTCAAGTAGGCAGTGCTGAAACCGAGTGAGACAACGTTACATAATCCTATTAAATAAATACATCCTGCCTTGATTCAATTATTATCAGTACTACTCGTAATAAATTTGCAAATTTTAAACATAGGGGCCAGTCGGATTATCGTAATAAGACGTGCCTACATAATACTAATTGACTGCTCGAATTTTGATTCCAAGGAGGACACTGTTCCTCGTCTCTACCCTTTCCGATAACGTTCGACATTGGTACCTACGTTCAACTCATTTATAGCTTACGGGCACCACAAATTGTTAGGTGCCTTTTCCCGACACGATTCCTCACTATCATTCTAACTGAGGTACCTAGTTATTAGAACTTTTAACGAGCAGATACTGGTTAGTTAGTTCGTGAAAGATTAATACTGCTTAGGCGATTCGATAAAACACTCGTAGAAACCCAGTACCTATAATGTTATGGCATGTCCATTCCCTTTTATTTATCGCCCGAAATCATTATTTCTCTTAGCGATATTACTAAGTTTCAGACCTTTCTGGTTCTGTCTGCACATCTCCTCCCGCGGAATCCTAGCTATTTTCATGTAACTACTTAACGAGCAGAATATATGGCCCACTTAGATGCTCCCAATTAAATTGGTACGAGACTTCATGCATAACAATCCCAAATAATTTCGTCTTCGAATGCGCACCCGTAAAATCCATGTAAAATATTACCTGTATTTTCTTGTCAACTGATTCTGATTGTATTTTGAGAGATACTGGAGGATCGTCGTCAGTTAGTCCGTTTGGCTAATTTGAATTTGTACATTTTAATTTAGAAGAGGATCTTTGTGACGTCAACCTAGGAACGGATGAGGTCTCTATAACGAATGAAAATAACGATTAATTATTATCGGTTATTAGCATGTGTCGTGGTATCCTCCCAGAACCACTCCTTGTAAACTTAAGATCTCGCCAAATAAACATAGAAGTGGGGACGAAAGACGCAAGCCCGAGGAGCCCAGTGGGGATCCCCACCATCCTCCACTAGCTGGAGGATGGAGGGAGATAGCCCTAAGGGCTATAAATACTCGACTCCTTCGCCTTTCTAGCCATTCTATGCTCTCCTTAAGTCGCTGACTTATCTCTCTCTCCTCACTCCTCATCTCTCTCCTTATACCAAAAAGATCTTGGGTATGGTGGTCCGCCCATAACCAAACCAGGCAGCTCTCCCGAAAAGATCCCGGGCATGGTGGTAGTACGCCTATAACCAAACCGGGCACATCCTCCCTCAACGCCTCTCGTAGTGGATGTGCGTCAAATATACATTCACTACAGCATGATTGTGTTGTATTCTTACCAATTTGTACAGGAGGTTACACTGTACATGAAGTTCGCCCGTGGTCATTGTGTTTCCTTTTTCTCTCAATATGAATAGGTCGGCACCATATCGGGAGGGAAGACCTGGAAGCCTCGGAGCTCTCTGCAAAGACGGACGGCAAGCGCGAAGAGGATGATGCTCTTGAAGAAGTTCCGAGGCAGTGGAAACGGAGTGGAGGGCTGAGCCCGTGCTTTTTTGGTTTTCCTTACATCCGCCCTATTCGCACAACAAAAGAAAATATGTTACACGTTAAATGTACGTAGGTAAGAGCTGTGGAATTTGCAGTTCCTACAGAAATGATCACAAAAATAATTTGAAAGGCAAACCGTGGTGGGCGACGCTCTTATTCACGTCGTTGGACCTACTGACATGGAATTTATACTTATTCAACTGTGAGACTTGTATACCACGCCATAACCTGTACCATAAACGGACTAGAGAGACGCAGATATTTCCAGTAATCAGAATAGGTGAATTCAGTACCTACGTACTGAAAAAAGCGCCCCCAACTCTTAATCAACGGGCCCATTACAATGGACTAGTAATATTAGTAAATTTTACAAGTCTACAAGTTCTAATATTACTAGTACTAATATATCGTGTTGCACAATGTTTCACTAGTCACTAATAATACTAGAAGAATTTTACAAGTTTACAAGTTCGAAAATATTAGCCGGCTGTCCGCCACACGGTTGGCATGGACAGTAAACAGTTGAAAAGACTGTGGTTTATTAAGTGTAAGGTTACATATCCACATTCCGTTGTTTTGGTTCGTTTGTTCTGTCAAGTTCGATCATCGTAATGCCGTGTAAACGCGACGAAAAAAGAAAACTTAAAGTTTGCATCCATAGGATAAAATTAAAGAAGGCGGTGTTGTTCGGCGCGTTTGAAATAATAAGTCAACTCTTCAAGTCTTCATATAGCTTTATTTTTGTACAGTTTTTTTTCTAAAAATACAAAACTTTCAAAGAAAAAATATTTTTATTTAACCTTGAGCCATTTGTTGCATAATTTCCATCTGCCTCGTTCTTGCTGTCTGCTGTTCATTTTCTTCTTCCTCTAGGAGCTGTTGTTGGGGGCCATCATCACTCAATAAATTAAGTTGATCCCAATCCACATGGTTTTCATCTTCTCTAGCAATGTTACACAATGCAGCACTACACTTGACAATGTTAGCTGCGAATATGGAGCTCACCCTTAGATGGTTCAAACAAGGGAATTTTTCTTTTAAAATGCCAAGTCCACATTCTACTATTCTTCTCGTACTTCTGTGTCGGACGTTGTAAATTCTCTCAGACTCATCCCGAGGATCATTTCGAAGGGGTGGCATTAGCCATGTTCTAAGTCCGTACGCTGAATCTCCAAGTATCACATAATTTGGAAACATTCCTTGTTCCATTTGCTCGTAAAGGCGGCTATTTCGGAGCACACGGCTGTCATGAACACTGCCCGGCCATTTCGTATTAACATACAAAAACTGGCCATGAGAACCACAAACAAACATGCAGTTTAATTAATGATTCCCATGACGGTCGACGAAAGCAGCTTCATGACGTGTAGGAGCATCTATGTTGATCAGTGAACCGTCAACTACGCCAATTACCAGAGGGAAACGAGCAATACGATAGAAGTTTGCAGCCTCTTGTTCAATATCTTGAGGCCATGTTACCACGCGGGGAAACACTCGAACGCAGACTGCAGCCACAAATCGTTTAACAACTCTGTGTACCGTGGATTTGTGCACTCCGTGCATGTCAGAAATAGCATGGTATTGTCCACCACTTCCTAACCAGTGTAGAGCAATAAGTACCTGCTGGTTCACACTCAGAGCACAACTGTTTCTTGTTCGGTGAGCGAGAAGGGACCCCATTTCCACTACGAGCCATTCAACTTTGTTGGCAGACATTCTAAACCTCTCGTTGAATTCAAAATTACTGGGAAAAGCAAAGTTTACTCTCGGTCTGTAAACTTTACGGCGACGGTGTTGAGCAAGTGGTACATCATCTTCAAAAACACCCAAGTCAAACAGCATATCATCCAACATGTTAATCAAAACACAAAATAACACTTTTTCACTAGGAAAAAAACACTTGTAAAAAATTTTACCACACTCCTTACTCTTGTAGAAAAATTATTAGCGTCCACTAATATTTTGCTCAACGCTAATATTTTGTAGATGATTGTGCAACAGTTACTAATAATACTAGTGTAAAACCACTAATATATTAGTAGCCTGCACTAATATTATTAATACTAGTAAATTCCGGTTGTGCAACACAAATTACAAGTTATTAGTACGTTTACTAATAATATTAGTTACAAGTCCGTTGTGCAACAGGCCCCGTAGTTACGTCGAAAAGTGAATAATTGACAAGTGAATTCCGAGTTTGTGACCACTTTTATCGATGTTGCTGAACACCGACAACAAATTCCCTGCTTATATTTAATTACCATACATCAAACTGGGTCAAATATTACCGCTATGGCAATGCAATGATTCCGGATACAAATCGCTTGAGAGCCATATACCTACGGATTTCTTGTTTGGTTCCATGATAGTAAATTAATTGTTATCCCCTATAGCTGAATCCCCATAGTTGAACGCTGATCGAATCCCCGCTCGCCCGAATCTACGTTACAATAATGACAGTCATTAGGGACCTATGCTCACTCGCGCGTTGAGTCGACGAGGTCGTAAGTGGTTTACAGTATGTTTCTTATTATAGAACATGATTAATTGTCATAAACTCGCGACTCGTTTAATTTGAACTCACTTGCTAGGCATGGTGTGCGACAGGATCTCTGAGCGAATTTTTCACGAGAATTTATTCAATTTTGAAAACGTACCTAGGTCAATACCAGGATAGAAACGAAAATTAATAACCTAGTATAACTTCATGAGTTACCGTAGGGAAGGTTTCGTAAAATAATTTCTTATAATAACTTATTACTTTTTACGGAAATAGACAAGTAATCAAATTTTTTGTTCCGTTAGCAACTTGAAGTTTTCAAGTTCGGTAGGTAAGTAGGTAGTAACTTTTCTCCTGACTGAATAAAAGAATTACTTAAGTATTAACTAAAATAACAAAAAAATAGTTGAATGCTTTGTAATGGTAAGAAGGTTTAAGTATATCTTCACACAACGGTGAACTCCCCTGCACAAGTTTTTCGTGATAGGTAGATACCCACCGATAGCACTGGTCCAGGACGTTATAGTGGGACCCTCTAGAACGTCTTCTACAAAGAAATGCTATGTATTGCAGTGGAACGTACGTACAACAAGGCATTTCAATACATTTCAACGCCTGGAGGCACGCGCTCCACTCTGGCGCCCGTAGTCACAACAAAATTGCGCAAAGGTATTCCACAATGCGCAGTACAAACTCGCGATGCTACAAGTCAACCGATCTTTCTACACTGCTGGGACGAGAAAGCCCAGTGATCTGTAGATGAGCGAGCGAAGCGAGCCGACAAATCTAGTGTACTAAGGTGAGCAGTGAGGCAGTAGATTTACCTTCGTGTGCGGAAAATCCTTTCTCATTCAGCTGCGCAGAATTGTATCTAAAATCATATAACATAGGTAGTTGTGATCATAAATACATAGGTCTGTGAATATACTAGATACCACAGAATCAACAAGAGCCGAGCATTTCTAAACTGACTCAATCCACGCACGTTCACAGTGAGTATGACGTACCGATAGCTTTCCCTTAATCTTGAGATTATAGGGCGAAACCTCGTGAGATATAATGACTTGCACAGTGATGTTCTAGTGTTGTTTATTTACCCACGGGGTTTATCAGGCTCCGAAGGCATTTCTGGTTATCCTTTTGAGTCCCCAACCGTCATCAATCTTGAACTCATTTGTGAAGCTGACGGTCAGCTCTTTTCATTTAAGATAAACTAGAACTCCAATAAGTGAAACATTCATCATTGCAGTAGTATACGTACTGTAGTAGTGTATGTAATATGGAATTTGATACGAGTGATGAAACAAGGAAGCTGTTGGGCTCATCGAAGATATATGGAAGTACAAGGTAAACAGATTTGCTTCTAACCTACTTTTTATAGTTTCTTTAGGTAGAGTTCTGTTAGTACCCACTATACATTTGCTGACGTGGAACAGCAGGACCACGGGTTGAAAAGTACTACTACTACTAGTAGTAGTAGTACTTTTCAACCCGTGGTCCTGCTGTCCTTCAGACCCCTTGGAAGGAGTTTCTACCTCCAAAGGACCAGTCTGACATGAAAATTCGCTAAAGATTGTAACAATTTAAATTTTTTTTAAAATACACAATTTCAGGGGACGTCTTTAGATGGCGAACTAGTGGTGGGTAAGAGTAGTTCATTTGAAGGACTCCAGTTAGTTCACTCCTTGAAAGTAGTTCTTTTGAGTTAGCTGTGTAGTTCATTCCAGTTCCTTTTCGTTTCCAATCACACGACACAAACACTCAGCTAGAACAAATATAAGATACCAGCTTAGTTCCTGAACGATACCAATTTAGTTCCTTATTCCTTTGAACTGCCGTTCTGTCATACTATAAACTCCTCATGTAGTATCCACCATCTGAACTAACTGCTTTCTAAATAACTCTTAAGGAACTATCGTTCCGCGGAGACTATCAACTCCTCATGTGTGGTAGTAAAGGAACTATTGTTTTGTGGATACTATAAACTCCTTAAGTAGTATTAATTCACCCCATCTGAATCTCCCAATGAACTAAAGAAACTATAGTTCAGTGGACACTATATCAGCTCCTCTTGTGGTAAAGGAAAACTAGTATTCTATGGATACTATAAACTCCTCAGTATTAATTCACCCCATCTGAATCTCCTAATGAACTAAAGGAAATATCTTTCAGTGGATACTATCAACTCCTCATATAGTATCCACCGTTCCGATGAACTATAAGAACTAATTCAGTTGCCATGTGAGTGAGTTACTAGTTCTTTAGTTCTTATAGTTCTTAGTTCATAATGCATAGAACGATATTTTTTTAGTTCCCCCTTCCTACAGTCATCTCTAGACAATGGGTCCTTGATTCTTTTACTCTGTGGTCCTAGTGAACGAACGTTCATTTACGTGAACCAAGTCGAGGAGTAGTTCAGTTAGCGGAGTTAGTTCTTCAAGAGTAGTTCATTCAGGAACTACCCACCTCTACGGCGAACAGAAGGATAATGTCCAACCAGTAACATTATTATGCTATAAAGTTAGGGTTCCCAAAATAGTAGGTGGTAGATAGGCTCGCTTCAAAACTTATTATGCTGAATAGGTGATAATGACTAGACAGAAGTTTTGTCTTGATTTCGTCTGTTTCGTCTGTTATTCTTTGTGCAGTGAATTGTCTTTTTCTTGATACCGTCTATCATCCAATGTCCACAAAAAATAATCAGCTTAAACCTACATGCCGAATATCAAACACATGAATGGTAGGTACCTATTTACAACTTCCTCATCTAGGTACAGTTCCAGTGGTCCTTCTTTTCAGGTCGGAAAATATGGTGACCGTATACCCAGGTAACGCATGCAACATAATAACCAATAATAGAGTTTGGGCAACCAAGAGTGTCGTAGGTACTCAAGCGAAAAAGTTAGGTTGAGCACTTGAGTTTTTATTATATTTTGGAATTAGTACTTTGCAGGGTACATCGTATATACGGCCCATTACGTCGTACGTAAGTTTTCTTCATATGGTGTGTGTAGATAAATAAATAAATAAATATATATAATATCCTTCTCCGTATAGAACGATAACCTTACAATTTTGGTGTAAAGGGGCCCCTTCTTAATAAAATTTGGAAACCTCGTTTGTGATAAATGGTAGACTTCCATGGACATAATTATCTATACATATAAATGTAAAAATAAAAATTCAAGACCGAACCGAGCAAGTATGGGTCTTGATGAAATTCATTTGGGACCATCTAAGGCACAACCCCCACGTAACCGCCAACTTTCAGCTCATTGCGACCACTGCTTCGTATAGTAATGCGCGTTACAAGGTTTTCATATTTGCAGATGCTCAGACGAAAGTTACTGTCCGATTTTGATTAAATTCATATGGGACCAAGTAGGGTCTATCCCCACATACCCTCAAAATTTCAGCTCATTACGACCACTCTTTCGTTATGTCAAGGTCCTTACAAGTTTTCCATGTTGGCAAATGTGCACACGAAAGTTACGATCCGATTTCGATGAAATTCATGTGGAATCAAGCAAGTCCCAACCCCCACCTACCTTCATACATTCAGCTCATTACGATCATTCTGTCGTATAGTTAAGCGCGATACAAGGAAGTGCGGGCGCACTAAACCAAATTTGTTCAGAAACGTCTGAAACGCAAAACGCGAGTGGAAATGTTTATATCCTTCCAAAAGTGATCTCAACGCTTCCGCTACCTTTGTAAACTCAAACAAGAAAACCCATCTTTGCCGCTGATGATTCCTCCTCTGTGTTACACCTTGGACGCTAAAACATCACTTCATCTGCGTTGTGACCTACTCACTCGTTTGCTCCGTATAACAGCAGGGGTTCACGGTAGGAAGTATGCAGTGGAATACCTACTCGCGCAACCGAAACATAACTGTATCAATCTACTATTATGCAAAAAGTGAATTTTAATTTATTTTAGTTAATAATATTATTTGGCAGATGAAGTTCCTTTATATTTAATAAGTTACTGCTGTAAAGCAAACAGATTAATGTAGCTGACGCCAAATAAATAATTTAAAAAAAACACTCGCGCAACCTGCCACAATGATTTTTTTTTAAATTTATTTACTTATTTATTCTTTAAACGAATTTAGATTCCATTCTGAGAATTTTGACACCAACCGCACTTTCCCATGAAAAGTAGTTTTCATTCTGATTTTTCAAAATTTCCTACACCGGTGACGTCATTGCAACTCTCCCACATGGGCCAGGTGTGACGTCACTAGTGCAGGAACTTCTAAACATCGTAGAAATAAAGCTACTTATCGTAGGAGAGTGCGATTGGTGCCAAAATTCTCATAAAATAAAATAATAAAAATAAAAATTACATTTTTCAGACCCACATGTAACTCTTATTTCTTCATCTTGACTGTTAGATACATTGCTGGCTAGTGAGTGGTAGGTAGGTTTGTAATTCATTTGTGGCATTGATATGGAACACAATGTTCTGCAGTACCTACCCAGTATCGTATTCAGGATCGTGAAACGGTCGTAATACGGTCGCACCCACTTAATGATCATTTTTGCAACTGTATCGGCGATTTTATTGGCCCATTTACCTCCAAAAACTCGTAAAAAGCATCCAAGATCGGGAACCAAAAACGATAATGGCCCGAACGTCGGAAACCACCTTGTAAAGCCGCAGTAATTGATGGCATAGTTGTACCGAGAGTTTTAAAACTTTTCAGTTGAGCTGCAAAACTGTTCCAGGCGCCTTGGAGTTCGCCGAAGTGGGGAAAAGTGGAGGTGGATGTTTATTTTTGGCATTAACAGATAACGTATTGACTACTTGTCGACGTTGGTTATCGTGGGCGCCTCATTTACATTCGAACTTATAAGTCCATCGGAAGGATGCGGTTAAAATTACCATTCAGGTTCGTCTTGCAAGTCAGGTAAGTGTTCTGATGCAGATGTGTAACTGCGAGCAGGTATATCAGTGGTTCCCGAATTTTTGGGTTGCGCCCCATCCCAGATCCTGTGGGAGTAACACCGTCGCTACCCCTCCGAATTATTGTGATTTTAGAGCGTAATCGTCTAGTGACACCCCAGGACGAAGGAAGGAGAGTGAGCTCCGTTTAAAAAGATCTATCAGGAACAAACACATGTAAATATCTAATAGATACCTGGATTTTGGCGATTTTTACTAAGAATATCATTCATTAATCAAAAAACTCATTTTTTTAAAACTTCATGTAAGAGCAAAAATGCACTGCGAATTTTGGACACAATGCAGAAGTTAACTGAAATCGTTGAAAAAAGCTAGAAATCATGGAGAACTACATCAGCTTTACCAAAAATGGTGTAGGATGGTGGCTGAAGACAATAGGCTATTTCGAAAGCCGCATGCATTTTTTCTCTGTGAAGGTAAAAATTTGAATTAAAAAAAATGATAATTGCCCAAAATCGGAATAAATTTAGTACTTGAAGTTAACAAAAAGTAAATTGCCTGCTAACCATGCAGTTGAGAATTGTTTGCTTCCCCACTACCGAAGGTAGAGAAGCCTTGGATTCGTGACTGAGTAAAAAAAAATTTATGTCCTCCAAAATTTAAATTTCCATTGCGTTTCAGACATCCAGGAACATTTTGGTTCCGTGTCTGTCTGTGGTAATTCCTTGTAACGCCCACAACTACCCGAAATAATGGTCAAAATGGGCTGAAATTTGGAGGGTAGGTGCGGGCTGGGTCACAGTCGTCACAGATGCTCCCATACAAAAATCATTGAAAAAGTACTATAACTTCTTCTGCGCATGCGGAAACGTGAAATACTTGAAACGCCCATAACTACCTTAAATATCGTTGAAATGAGTTCAAACGTGGAGGGTCGATCAGGAGTAACACTTTGATAGTTCCATATGAATTTAATTGGAATCGTACCGTAACTATCGTCTGCGCATGCGCGAACATGAAATGTTGACCATTACATTCTAACGCTTCTAACTACGCGAAAAATAGTCGTAGAGAGCTGACATTTTGAGGGTACACGCGGATTGGATCACAGACAGTTCCTTGCCAAAACGAGCCTACCCACATATTCTTATACGTTCATGTAATTCAAGTGAGGAAGCTATACTGCCTACCCGAATTGGCAGATTTTTTTTGCCGACCAATCGATATTTTATTAACTTTGCCAATTTTGGCGAATGTGGGGCGTTTGTTTATAGGATTAGTATGTCGGGAATGTGGATGGGGATGTAGTGGGGTTGTAGTGGGCGGTTGCTCTTGACTGCAAGAAACCTATAGCTCCCTCTAATCTTTCCCCCTCTAACTGAAAATCATAAAACAGGCGTCCATAAAAAAATAATAGTGGCACTTAATATAAGTTTGAACGCTCATTCCCAAAAAGCTTTACTGAATAACCTAGACAATGGTCCATTAGTTAATTATAGGTTCAAGAGCAATAATGACTACCTGTGTATTGCTATAAGTGCCTAGTTGAAGGTACCTGCATATTTTCTTATCAATGTTGTATAAAATTATGATTATACCGGAAAATTATAAAACTTCTATGGCTCCAAAAAAATGTTGTTGCATTATATTTTGATTCAGCCTCACGTCCTACTGAAAACTTTCATTAAATAAACTTCTAGACAATTTTTTATATCTGGTCTTGGCTTTAAATTTATCTTCAGAAATGTGATTTTGAGGAATAACTTGTTCATTGGAAAAAAATATATTTATAAAAAAATTATAGGTCTCTTCACTTATCCCAACTTCCAGTTTGGCTTATGTTTTACAATTGATAAAATAATTCACAGGTACACCTAAAAGGCGTAAGTTCTTGTAGTAATTAACAGTTTTATTACTTTTTAATTTACTATTTTAATTTTTTAAATTTGTATATTTAATTGACATTTATTTTCAACAGCCGCGACGATGGAAAGGGATCTAAAGAAAAAAGTGTACGTCATGGACTTACAGGGCTGGTAAGTACCATTAGCAACCACCATGTTTTGAGACATTGGAAGCCAATGCCGTATATAAACAGGATACAGAAATACAAAAATCGGTAAAAATGGCTAAAATCTCGAAAAAGTTACATAGTTTTACGAAAAGTGGTATCGTTTCTCGCTGTCATCGTTTTACCCAGTGACACGAACATTTCTTTGAAAATTCGCTCTTATAGCCATGCTGCATGACTGGAACTTTTTTTTTACAATCAATACCTATGCCTGTGATTTAAAGTGGAATGTTTACAATCCCCCCCCCCCCCCCGCACCAAACTCACAAATAAAGTAGGATATAAAGTACTTCTAGTTCAATTCCATTTCCTCCACTGGCAGACATTAAAACCAAATAAACGTGAAAATATTTAAAAAGAAGAACTTTATTTCCCCCGTTAACTATTTTTTATTGGTTTTAATCGCACATGTTCCAGCGTCATGTTGGTGGCTTTCGGAAGTGCCTTATCAATATAACCATCACAGTTACCCCAATCCTGTGCAACGCACGGGTCATCCAGCTGTAAAGTATTGCCAGTGACTTACCAGGTTTTCTTTTCAAATTTTCAGTTCAGATACGCGTCCAAGTGCGATTTCTTCCTCATGCTTGGCGGTACTTTGTCAGCCATCGTTGTCGGCTCAGCGGGTCCAGTTCTTGGCTTGGTTTTTGGGGGTATGACGAATGCGTTCACGCGAGCTTCCTTATACGTAAGAATTTCGCCATTATAAAAGATCTGTCAGCAACATGAATATAGGTCTTCATGCAGAAATACGAGTTGATTTGAAGTTCTGATATTTGGGCGACAGCTTACAGGGTATTCTGTACGCGGCCGACAGAATATATTTTATTCATTTAATTTATTTATTACAATACAAACGGGCGAAACCAATTACAAGGTTAGAATTGGCCCGAACTAAATCACTCGCGATGAAATCGTGGGAACACATTTCAGAGAAAAATAACGGGAGTTATTGAAAGGTTGTCTATTTCCCTAATACAACCTGATACACCATGTTTTAGTGGAAATATACATACTTTCAATAACTCCGCTTTTAATCTTTGTTTTGCTTTATTATTCTGTGAATAATACACCTATGTATTCGCTCAGCAAAAAAGTTTTAGAACACCCCCTCAAAATTTTTTCTTTTCCGTTTCAAGGTGCGTAGATTCCAAAAATCAATGTCCGTCCGCCGTATCATGCATATACCGGCTTCATTTCGGCCTAAAAAATTCGTTCTTTCGCACACATGCTCCATTTGGGCCCTAGTTGTGTTCCGAAACTTTGCAGCCCGATCGGAATATACCGAGGGGTGTTATGAGCGAAAATGTGCATACAAATAGGTACTTTTTGTGTTTTAGTGACACGATAGTAACATGAGCTTTTGAGGTATCGTTTTCCATGGTTTTTGGGACGAGAAGACCGAATACGATGTCAATTTTGACCAAAGACGCGGAAATTGAGGTTTTACCAAAGGTTCAGCTCCCAAAATTGGGTTTTTATGAGTCAAAAACCTGGAAAACTGTCTGAAATTACCATCAATTTGTATAATAACACTAGAAAAAGTGTAAACAGGTGAATCAAGACCATTAAATGATGGATCAAATATGATTTGAAAAAAAAAGAAAAAAGAAGCGTATACCTATTTTATGTTTTGGGGGCCAAAATTGGTGGAAATCATCAGAAATAGCTATTTCAATTATTCCACATGAAAGAAACAATAAATTTAACAGCCAAAAATTCTGTAGAACTCCAATAGAATAATAAACCCATGTGACAAGGACTTTGCAGCGTTTTTATTCTTAGAATTGGTCATCGTAAGAACCATTTCTGTTTAATGTTATGAATGACACCAACCAAGGTCTGGTGCTAAGTAAGGAATGAGCGTGGCCCTATTTAGTAATTGTTTGCCATCGCTAATAATGATTTTGATAGTGACAGCTGTCCATGAATTAGCCTAATTTGCAAATGAGGAGGCTTATTATGAACTAAACTTGTCACTACATAATGGTGACCGCAGAACCTGGGGGTTTATACATAATGCATCAAATAATCTAATGTGTTCATCATGACACGTTGAATCTAAAGATAGAACAAGGGAACCTACGCATTCAATACTTAGTTCCGCTTCCACTCATTGTAGAGATAATCAAGTAACCCCATAATGTGCAATAATCGCTGAATACTCAATCTCAGTAATCACTTGTTGTTGAGCAGGCGATCGTTTCTTTAACAGATTGCTAAGAATAACATTACGCACATTATGCAGAGTCAAGTCGTGTTAAATGTCATGATAAAACAATCAGCCGTTCGTCATTGAATGTGAGGCTGACGCTCACGTCACCTCTGGGCGTGTCTCACGAACTACTGACGGGGACAAATCTTGTGTGGCGTTAATTAAAAAATAAATAAAATAAAATAAAAAATAAAAAAAAGGTAAGTTGACATGACAGTAATCACTCATCCAAGTCCTGAAGATGGCAACATTTGTTGAAACGTTGACGAAGGAAATCTTCACCGCTGGCCTGACTGTACAGGTCCTTGACCCCTAGTAGTGCATTATTACAATTTAAAAAAACGCTGCAAATCCCTGCACAACGGTTTATTATTTTGTACAGAAAACCCTTCTGTTACAGATCACAGCTCTCTGTATAGATAACCCGTCTATATAATATAATACGTACTATTCTATACATATTATGTAGATCGAAATCCGTAGATGAACCGTTGTGTAATAATTTACCGTTCTGTAATAATTTATCGTTGTGTAATAATTTACCGGTATGTAATAATTTACAGTTGTGTGATAATTTGCCGTTGTGTAATAATTTACCATTGTGTAATAATTTACCCATCAATAATACTTCAAAGTTTGTTAAAATTTCAGAAGTACCTACCAACAAAATCCAATAGTCCATCACTAATCAAATGAAATAATACCCCAGAACAACCAACTCGACTTCATACAGCCATCCTTGATTATCATCAGGTGCTCCGTAGTGATGATATCCGGGCCGGATTTATACAGTTTGATTCACGATCGTGTTGACGAAGCTTTTTGGTGCACACGAACGGTTGGTCGTACAATGCTCCGGGTGGTCTTAAAAAATTGTTTAGCTCAAGCAAAATTTAATAACGTAAAAAAAACGATACCCTTCTATCGAAAGTTTTCGAGCTACGGCGTTCTGAAAATTTCAACCCCTGCATGATCCAATAATTTCTAGTGTTCCATATATTATTTAGATCATTGTTCAAACCTTGTTAATACGGAGAATGACGCTGCTCATATCCCCAATGGCCCGGACTGTTGAAACAAATCCTCTCTTTCGAACTATCCTAGAAAATAGACCAAATAGATCTTATAGGTCGCAGTGGGTGGGAGCTGCCACAGACCCAACAAGAAATCCCCCGTAAAAACTTAGAAAAAAAAACTCCTAGAAAATATCCTGCAAAATACTACCTATTATGAACAAGGACAACTAATTCCACCCATAGTACCAAGGCCAAGCCATGCAATCCATGGATTACTCTAGACTCTAGACCATAGTTAAATTATTCGCACGTAGTAACAGAATCTCTAGAAAGTTTTTAATTTTTTTGTACGATGTACATTGCAATGTATTCTTTTAATTTTATTTCCTCCAGTGGTGTTAGCTAATATTATTTTGTTGTTTATTTGTTTTTCCACGCTGCATTTATCCTTGCAATTGGGCTTACCCGTATTCAATACATAAATAACTGTACTGTAATTCTTTTGAATTTCAGAAGTTCGCGGAAGGCTTAGACGATCCTAACTACAATATTCACAATGTCACTCCTAGCAGTATGTTAAGGTGAGGTGAGCTGTCTCGGAGACTGATTATAATTATGTTATCATCAATTAATTAATAGTTACATAGATAATTAGGTTCATTAATCGCCTACTGTACCGAATTGATTGATTTCAACTTGGTATAATAATGTTAACATTGACATTTACAGTACGTTCGATCCGTCACCAATACCTAAAGGTGAATTCCTCTCACAAATGAATCAGTTCTCGTTGTACTACCTTTACATTGGCATAGCGGTGTTGGTCGCCGAGTATCTCGAAGTAAGTTATGAGTTACTTAGAAGGTACTTGGTTACCTTCATAGGTAGATATGTTTACTTACTAGTTACTGAAGGGTGTAAACGTGTAGAGGATGCATGGTGGGGTTCGGAAATGATAGATGGCACCGGCAATATAAAATTTCCATCAAAATTTCATTTCAATATCTCGAAAACAAACTAGCTTTTCGTGGATTTTAACAAGACTGATGTTACAGATACTCCAGTGGGAACTAGCTTGTGAACGACAAGTCTGCAAGTTGAGGAAAATATTCTTTTCTCAAGTCTTGAGGCAAGATGTCGAGTGGTTTGACACCAACGAGTACGGAGACCTTGCTTCCAAACTATCGGAGTAAGAAATTCAACTATTTGTACTTGGATAGTCGATTTTGAATGTTTCAAGCATTGTTGCAACTTGGAATTCGTAAGTATTCCGACCTGCTGAACCTCTACCTGGCTTGATGTCAAATCAGACATCACACAGGTACCCACTTCCTGTTCAAATCAGATAACGCCCTTCTGCCATCCAGCGGTTAATTAAGGTCTTAATGCGGTTTTCCAGTGATTTGGAACGAGTGCGTGAAGGGTTGGGACACAAATTCGCTATAGTGATACAATATCTGTCTACTCTAGTCACCGGATTGGCTGTCGGCTTATACGCCAACTGGAGGTTAACGTGCGTCCTTCTTGCAGTCGCTCCTCTGATTGCAGGATCTTCTGCTTACATGGCTCGAGTAAGTTATGTAAAACATTGTTATCATCTCTTCACAAAGTAATATTATTACCTAGTCAGATTCAGATTTCTTCTACAAAATTGGGTTAACCGAAACCCCAACCCAACCCAACTTCAAAGAAAAACGGAGTTATTGAAAAAATAGTCTATTTCCACTAATACACGAAAAAACGCGAAAAATACACTGTTATACCGGTTTAATAAGTTATTGTTTGTTACTGACGATTATTTGATCACCGAAACCGGTATAACACTGTATTTTTCGCATTTTTTCGTGTATTAGTGGAAATAGACTGTTTTTTCAATAACTCCGTTTTTCTTTGAAATGGGTTTCCACGATTTCTTCGCCTTTTACTTAGTTCGTACCAACCCAACTAACCCATCTTTACCGACAAAATTTTTCGAGAACTTCTTGACTGACTGGGAATTATACAAGGTAGAATTAGAATTAAAAAAATATTAATTTTAGGTTTCAGTAAATAGTTGCTCTCCGAAAAATCAGAGCACCAGTGGCGATATTCTTACTATTTTTTAAATTCATTTGTTTGTATTAAATTAGTTGATGTCTGGAGGTGCTGCTCGAGAACAGCTGAGGTACTCATTCGCCAGCAAAGTCGCAGAGGAAACGCTAACTTGTCTGCGAACAGTGACAGCATTCGGAGGCGAAGAGAAGGAAATCAAGAGGTGAATGCAGTTTTTTGCTGCTACAGATAATGTGCTATGTTCATATTTAATTTCCCCATAATCAATAAGCTTACATTTAAGGTATAGGGCAGCGTTTCCCAACCGGTGGGCCGCGGCCCACTTGTGGGCCGCGGGCTGCTTGCTACTGGGCCGTGATGAAACTCAAAATTATATTAAATTTGTGGAAATTTAGTATTTAGTGCGGTATTGACAAATAGGTCGTCGCGATAAAACCCCCTAAAAAACCTATCTAAAACAATTCATATTTATACTTAGAAGAATATATGTATATGTATGTATTCGAGGTGGGCCTCGAAATTTAAAAAAATATATAACTGGGCCCCCAAGCTGAAAAGGTTGGGAACCGCTGGTATAGGGTAACAATAAACCACCCTCAGATTATCACAGCCTGCAGTGATAACCTAAAGGTGGTTTATTCTTACTCTATACCTTCAGTGAAAATGGAGAATTGTCACATACGGTCATCACCTACAACTCTTTTGATGTTATTGAATATAAACATTTAAAAATGCGGTCCTTTTTCGTTGTCCGCATGGGTTGAAGTGCATTGCTTGCCTTTCCCGGCATTTTGACGGTCAAGAAGAACTTTCTGGGCCAACTGCGTATAATGGGCTTTGGTATATTAAGTAAGTCTGCTGACGGTGGAGCTGGCATACAAATATTTCCAAGACGGTTTGTACGTTGAATCGTTTTGGTAAGTAAAATCGTACAGAAGGGCCCCTGCGGCGAGTCGATTATATCGATATTCACGCAGTAGGTTTCGTAAGAGCAACAACGCAATCAATCGATAGACCATTTAACGTAGATGTGTACCTAGGAACAACATAACTGATGCACAGAACTGTGAATTTCCAGGTATAACGAAGCTATTGAAAAAGGCAAAGCGGAAACAATGAGAAAATACGTCGTCATCGGTATCGGAATGTGTTTTGTCATGTTTATTACCTACTCAACTTACGGGTTGGCCTTTTGGTACAGCGCAACGCTTATCATGGATGGCTCGGCTACCGTCGGGAGTGTCTTCACGGTGAGAATAATTATCCTATACATAATGTTGTAAGCACATATTGTATCGCGCAGAATGGACATAGACTTTCGCATCGCGAAACCAGCGAGGGAATAGCTATTTCTTGTTTGACTCTAAGCCGAGGAATTTGGAATAAAAATCTATGGAAGGCACAGAACTTGCATGGTGAAACGATCCCTGACATTTTTTTAAAATGAGGTGAAATAGGAATTTTGTTTATTAAGAAAAAAAGCTGCAAATCCCTGCACAATGGTATATTATTTTGTACAGAATACCCTTCTGTTACACATCACAGCTCTCTGCATAGATAACCCGTGTATATGATATAATATGTACTATTCTATACATATTATGTGAATCGCAGACCCTCCGTAGGTTAGTACCTAACCCTGTACTCGTTACTAGGTACCTACCTAAATCACGAGTTAAATGTTGCTAAAATAGTTTTTTCGATGACAAACAGTAACTAAAATGGCAAAAAGATACGCAAATAATGAAGTTCTGAAGGAAAAATGTTGAGGTGGAGTGAAATAGATGCCTCTTCCGCGTAGATCACTGTTTTCTGTGGCCAATACCTACCCTCGTGGTCAAGTATAATGAACCATTCGTGTAATAACTTGCCCATCAATAATACTTCAACGGTTGTTCAAGTTGCAAAAGTACCGATCAACAAAATCCAGTCCCTTCTTGTTAGATGAACCGTTGTGTAATAATTTACCGGTCTGTAATAATTTGCCGTTGTGTAATAATTTACCATTGTGTAATAATTACCCATCATAATACTTCAACGTTTCTTCAAGTTTCGGAAGTACCTTGATAATATCGCAGAACAACCAACTCGACTTCATACAGCCATCCTTGATTATAATCAGGCGCTCCCTAGTGATGATATCCGGGCCGGATTTATACCGTTCGATTCACGATCGTGTTGACCAAGCTTTTTGGCGCACACGAACGGCTGGACGTACAATGCTCCGGGTGGTCTCAAAAAATTGTTTATCTCAGGACAAATTTAATAACGCAAAAAAACCCATACTCTTCTATCGAAAGTTTTCGAGATACGGCGTTTGAAAATTTCAACCCCTATTTTGAACCCCTTAGAGATGACTGACAGTAACGCCGAGCTTCGAGGACCAACTAGACCCCGAACGGAACCTATAACCCGAATTTCATCAATTTTGGTTTATTATTCTGTGAATAATACACCTATGTATTCGCTGAGCAAATAATTTTTATAACACCCCCTCAACATTTTTTCTTTTCCGTTTCAAGGTTTGTAGATTCCAAAAATTGATATGTATGTACGTACGCCGCGCCGTCCGCCGTGCGCCGTATCACGTGTGCCGGCTTCATTTTCGGTCTAAAAAATTCTTTCTTTCGCACACATGCTCCATTTGGGCCCTAGTTGTGTCCCGAAACTTTTCAGCCCGATCAGAATATACCCACGGGTGTTATGAGTGAAAATGTGTGTAAAAATAGGTACTTTTTGCGTTTTAGCGACATGTTGGTGACATGAGCTTTTAAGGTATCGTTTTTCATGTTTTTGGGGACGAGAAGACCGAATACGAAGTCGATTTTGACCAAAGAATAGAAAATTGAGGTTCTACCAGATGTTCAGCTCCCGAAATTGATTTTTTATGAGTCAAAAACCTGGGAAATCGTCTGAAATCACCATCAATTTGTAGAATAACACTGGAAAAAGTGTCAACAGGTGGATCAAGACGATAAAATGTTACTATCAATGATCAGAGATAATTTATTTAAAAAAAAAAAAAAAGCGTAGGTACCTACCTTATTCGTGTTTTGGGGGCCAAAATTGGTGGAAACCACCAGAGATAGCTATTTCAATTATTTTATATGAAAGAAACAATAAATAAACAGCCAACATCTCTGTAGGTATGTCCAGTAGAATAATAAACCCATGTGACAAGGACTTTGCAGCGTTTTTTTCATGGTAACTAAGAAAAGTGGCCAGTATGGCGTACTGCTTACGGCGGACAGACAGAAATATTTTTATTGCATTTTCGGATTCTACATACTTTGAAACGTAAACCATCAAATTTTGAGGGGGGGGGGGGGGGGGGGGGGTTAGAATTTTTTTTTTTTCATGCTCGATTCTAATGGTTCATTATTGAAAATAATAAACCAAAAGCAATGCACAAATGGTGTTTTTCTCTGTTAAGGTGTTCTTCTCGGTGTTAACCGGAGCTCTGGGGATCGGGCCGCTCCTGCCTTACGTTAATTCGGTATTCACGGCTTTAGGATCTTCAGACGTCATTCTGGATATCATTGACAGGCGCCCACACATCGACCCTTACTCCGAAGAGGGGATCAAGCCTGAGAAGCTGACCGGGAAAATTGAATTCAGGAATGTTCATTTCACTTATCCTACGCGCAAGCATTTCCCGGTGAGTTATTTACTGCTATTTCACTAGATGAGCTAGATTCTTAGTAAGTGAATGAATGAATTGGTCCGCTCTTCCAAACATACATAAATCGCAATATAAATTCAAACTGTCAGGCTTAGCCATAAATTTAAAACAATTATAAAATACAATGAAAACTCCTAATATAACCTCAAATTAAAAATAAAACAAAACCAAAATTATAGAAAAATAAATCATGTCAGTCTTGATAATACTTGATTCTTTCCATTTAAAATGTTAACTATTTTATAATATTAACCTCCTTCGTGTCGAACGTGTATAAATGAAAACATTTAATGAGTATTAGTTCCTATGTTATGTTATTGGGTACGTTTTTTTAGAATTTCCGTGTACATAGTTTTGAAATTTTTTATTGTCTTTGCTGCATTAAAAATGGATTCGTTATGATTATATAATTATTCTAATAGCTTCTATTAAGAAAGATTTGCTGTAAATTTCAGTTCTGTGAATGGGGATTCGTAATTGTTCATTCGCGAATCGGGATTGGCTTGAATGAGTTCTACATTCAGATGCTCTTCGAAAATTTTCAGAAAGATAAAGTGGTTGTTTTATTTTAATTATCTTATAAGTAAGGGTGGCAACGAACAGTTCTCTTTTTTTCTAATTTTTAAGTGGTGACACTGGTTCGAAACGATTTATTACGATTTATGCAAATTCCGAATGGATTGCATCATTCGAACTCACAACAGATACCATCGACGTAGGCTTCATATAGTGACATCAACATAGAACTATCTAGGATGTGGAAGTTCTGAATTAAGACGTAGAGATTACAAATTTTGAAGTCTGTACATCGATGGTCGCCGGCAATGCCAGGCTATTAACTTGCATCACACATAAACATTGCGGGCGTGTCTGCCCAAAACTTGCAGGAGGCACCTAAGCCACACACGAATTCAAGGTGCTTTTAGTAATTGTTTCAGTTGTGTATACCTAATTGAACTAACGCGGTTTCAGGTTATAAACGGCTTGAATTTCGTTATCGAACCTGGACAGACGGTTGCCTTCATAGGGTCCAGCGGTGCTGGGAAAAGCACAATCGTCAATCTTTTAATGCGATTCTACGATGTTACTCTTGGTGAAGTAAGTTCGAGAAAACTTGGTTATAAATAAAATCCACAACGATGCACTCAACGCCTAGCTGCAGGTACCCGATCGGATTATTTATCGACTCAATATGCCTTGGTTGAACCTACCAACAGCCAAACTGTTTGGAGGAGCAAATAATACCGAGAGATCTCCATTTACTAACCTATGTGTTTCATGAAATAGGCAGGCCAGAGCTGTTCCTACAAATTATGTAACACAAAAATTGAGACTTAGAAAAGCTGTTTATCTTTAAAGCTTTGTCGATTTCATCAAATGGGATGACTCGTTGTTGGATCCACATCAGATGTTTATTATTAGTTATTAGATTATCTAATAATAATTAAACCGTTAAATATGTTTTTGTCCGGTAACTGGAGATAGAGAATATAGCTTTTATACTTACAAGATTAACCGAGAATCACTTCATACAACTTACAAGATTAACTTAAATCAGAACGAGATTATTCTCTAACTACAATATTCGAGTTCTTATTTTAATCAATTACGTAGGTAGCATACCTACCTCTGGGCAGTACAATACTACGGGTAGCATACCTACGTAATTGATTAAAATAAGAACTCGAATACTGTAGTCAGAGAATAATCTCGTTCTGATTTAAGTTAATCTTGTAATTATGAAGTGATTCTCGGTTAATCTTGTAAGTATAAAGCTATTCTCTATCTCTAGTTACCTGACAAAAACATATAACGGGTTAATTATTATTAGACTAGCTGTGGATCCAACAACATCGCAGTAAACCTAATAAAAGTGAATCGATGAAATCGACAAAGCTTTAAAGATAAAAAGATTTCTAAGTCTCTAAACATTACCTATTGTTTTATGCTATATTGGTGACAAGGAATAAAAAAAAAGAACAGGATGGTAAAAGGGCAGACATTTAATCCTTCTTGTCCTTTTCCTGTAAACTCAAATGTTTTTTATCACAGTTGACGGAGAAAATTTCTGATCATTTTAAATTTCGTTGTTAATGCCAGTTACTTCGTGTTAACGTTGATTGCCTTAAGGAAGCAATTAATTTTACCAAATAAAATACTGATGGTGAGCTTTAAGTCCTCACCAAGAATTGAACCCACGACCTGTTACAGTTTCCCATGAGTAGTCATAGGATTACCCAAAACTTAAAACTAGTAGGTAGGTAATGGGGAAACGATATATCACACTTTGTATCGGGAGCTGGATCCTAGAACCAGCTGCGCCAGTCTGGTCAGGAATAGTGCGGTGCCATTACATGTTGCGAGGTGGGCATTCAAAATACGCGCAGAGTCTTTGAACCTAAACGCCAAACCATACGAAAATGACCGTTCGGATGAATGCTCGCTGCGCAATCTCCATGAGAGAGAGGATGTATACCACTTTTTCTGGCGCTGCCCAGTGCTGTCTGAATTTCGAGTCGTTGCCTTTGGACGCCACTCCTTGTCACGCGATGAAGCGATCTCGATTCTGAATGGCCCGGATTGGAATAGACTGGAGCTGTTCTGTCGAACTGCCTGGAGATACCGTGCCTTCCTCGTCAGTGAATTTAATTTTTGATTGTCTTGTTAGTATAATAGAGTAGAATTCCACAAGAGGCCACGTAGCATTGTAATTCACGTCTCAAGAAGCTTTTACTTTTTATTTCTGATTTATTCTTTCTAAAAACAAAAAAGTCCCTAACTTCCGGCAGACGGATTTCTATGCCGTATTGTTTATTTTATAAGCTATTTGTGTAATACTTTCCAGTAATGAAAGACAATAAACGGTTTAAAAAAAACGGTTAAAATATATCACAGGGGCACGTGTGTATTTGTTGAAATCCTGTAACAGTGGTGGAAATCCTGTGGTGAAATCCTGTGGTGTGTACTCATAAAAATTGAGTTTAAGAATATTAATTTTTCCTCAGATATTGTTGGACGGCAGAGACATACGAACCCTCAGCTTGAAATGGTTGCGGCAGAACATCGGGCTCGTGTCTCAGGAGCCAGTGTTGTTCGGAGTTTCCATCGCAGACAATATCCGCTACGGGAGGGAAGACGTTCAAATGGAAGATATTATTCAAGCAGCTACTGTAGCCAATGCTCATTCCTTTATCAAGGATCTTCCTGAGGTACGGAGAGGAAGGAGACGGCGTAACTGTGGTCGGTTCGGGAAGTTGGTTCATTCCTTGAGTGTGTGTTACTGTTCTCTGCCTGTTGCAGGGTTATGATACACAAGTCGGGGACCGCGGTACACAACTGTCTGGAGGGCAGAAGCAACGCATCGCCATAGCTCGGGCGCTCGTGCGTGACCCGAAAATCCTTCTGCTCGACGAGGCGACGTCGGCGCTGGACGCCAAAAGCGAAAGCATCGTCCAGGACGCTCTGGATTCCGCCAAACTGGGCAGAACTACTCTGATCATCGCACACCGTCTGTCGACCATCAAAGATTCGGATTCGATATTTGCTATGAAAGTGAGTTCATGCGATGTACACAGCCTTATCATTTCAATATAGAAAGTACAGCTCATCTATTGTCGGGGTTCAGCCAAAGGTTCAGAGAAACACACACATTTCCGTAATTTATTTTCGAAGTTTCGGGCCAAAACGTAGCCCATAGTTAAGTGGAACCTGCGTGTAGCCCATAGTTAAAACGCTGCAAATCCCTGCACAACGGTTTATTATTTTGTACAGAATACAGCTCTCATACAGCTTCTGTTACAGATCACAGCTCTCTGTATAGATAACCCGTCTATATGTACTACTCTATACATATTCTGTGGATAGCAGACCCTCCGTAGGATAGTACCTAACACCGTACTCCTTACTAGGTACCAACCTAAATCACGAGTTAAATGTTGCTAAAATAATACAGCCGATGACAAACAGTAACTAAAACGGCAAAAAGAATTGCAAATAATGAAGTTCTACAGGAAAATTGTTGATGTGGAGTGAAACAGCCCTTGTGCGTAGATCACTGTTTTCTGTGGTCAATACCTATAATGAACCGTTGTGGAATAACTTGCCCATCAATAACAATTCAACGGTTGTTCAAGTTGCAAAAGTACCGATCAACAAAATCCAGCCCCTCCTTGGTAGATGAACCGTTTTGTAATAATTTACCGGTGTGCAATAATTTGCCGTTGTGTAATAATTTACCCATCAATAATACTTCAACGTTTGTTCAAGTTTCACAAGTACGTACCAACTAAATCCAATAGTTCATCACTTATCAAATGAAATAATATCGCAGAACAACCAACTCGACTTCATACAGCCATCCTTGATTATAATCAGGTGCTCCCTAGCGATGATATCCGGGCCGGATTTATACCGTTTGATTCACGATCGTGTTGACCAAGTTTTTAGGTGCACACGAACGGCTGGACGTACAATGCTCCGGGTGGTCTCAAAAAATTGTTAAGCTCAAGACAAATTTAATAACGTAAAAAAACCACACCCTTCTATCGAAAGTTTTCGAGATACGGCGTTCTGAAAATTTCAACCCCTATTTTGAACCCCTTAGAGATGACTGACAGTAACGCCGAGCTTCGAGGACCAACTAGACCCCGAACGGAACCTATAACCCGAATTTCATCATAGGTTTCATCGTAACTAAGAAAAGTGGTCAGTACGGCTTACGGCGTACGGCGGACAGACAGAAATATTTTTATTGCATTTTCGGATTCTACATACCTTGAATCGTAAATCATCAAATTTTGAGGGGGGGTTAGACTTTTTTTTCATGCTCGATTCCAATGGTTCATTGTTGAAAATAATAAACCAAAATTCAATTAAAGAAGCGAAATTTTTAAAGAAAACTTACTTACACTGGTTTTCTTAAATTTAGGTAGCTTCTTTTATCGAATGTTTAATAATTAAGGGCTGGTTGCACGTTCCATCTGAAGATGAGCAACGTTTTAGCCCGAAACGTCGGAAACAAATCACTGAAATTTGAATTTTTCTCTGAATGTATGGGTTGAACCCCGAAAATACCTTACCAAGACTCAGTAAGCAGCCGAATAGTTCATCCTCTTCTAATACAAACCATCTATGGCTAGGTGAGGTACTGGAGGTACGTGTGGTGTGTTACACTTACATTTTAGCGAATTTTCGAAGAAAAGGAAGCTATTGTTCTCGGTCCAAAATTTTTAAAACTCGAATTTCCGAAAGATTTTTATACCAAAATCCGTTTCAGACTATCCTGAATTCCCTGCCGAAAGACACCAAAAATTATATGTATATATATATATTTATATATGTACGTGTCATTCCAGACGATAACTCTCGAAAGAATTGAGATAAAAAGTTCAAATTTGCACGAAAAATCTGTCTGGGCAATCGACAGGCTAAGTTCGAAGATGGGCAGAATCGGGTCACCCTAAGGGGGAGTTTTGGGGAGTTTTAGGGGGGGAAAATTACCCATAAATTCCCAAAATGAAAAAGTCTGACAAGTGACACCTCATTTTAAAGGTTTTTGTACGCTGAACACGATGGTGAAATCAGAATTGCGATATCTCATTCCATTCTCAAACTGGAGCACTTTGAAGATGAAGGAACGTGGTTATTTCTTGAGATGTTCTTCCTGGTTCGTCTGCTCTAATCTGATAACGGAATGGGATATCGCAATTCTGACTTCACCATCGTGTTCAGCGTTGGAAAATCTACAAATCGAGGTGTTACCCGGCAAAAAATGGAACAAAAAATTTGTTACGTACCCAATACCTACCTACTCTTCTGGTATTCAAAACATTTTTGATTTCCCCCTCCCCCTCCTTCCACCCCAAATTTTACTTTGCGTAAAACTACTCCTGTTTTAATTTTGTATCAAGTTGGGAAAACATTGGCCGAAAATTAATTTTCAGAAAATTTTAGGCGGAGGAGGAAGATGCCGAAAACTTCGAAAATTCGCTCTTATAGCCATGCTGCATGACTGTGGTTTTTATATAACAAGCTGTAATCGCGGTTTTCACCACAGCAGACACTGACAGGAAGAGGATGAATACCCCGCGGTTTTCACCACAGTGAGTATTCGGGAAAGAGCACCCCACGGTTTTCACTACAGCAGGCGCAGAGAGAGAGAGGGAGAGAGACAGAGGGAGAGAGAGAGTGTGAGAGAGTAAGAAAGAAAGTTTGAGTGAGGAGGCGAGGGACGAGTGAGAGAGGGAAGTCATGGGTAAGAGTGAGATGGGTCGAACGACGAGCTGGGCTAGAAGGTGTGCTAAAGGCCCCTTTCCACCCTGCCTCGGTCCACAATCGGCCGTTATGACCGTTGAGGGCGATGGCGGTTGATGGAAGGGACTCTTCTCCCTTGGCGTTACCTGGCTCGTCGTTCCCTTAATTTATTTGGTTAAATCTTTCTATATTACATAGAAGTGGTACATGTAGAGGGTTGAGGAGAACCTCGACACTAATATTGTTCTTGATCCCGTTATCCAGGATGGAAAGGCTGTTGAGAGCGGGACACACGACGAACTCATGGGCAGGAAGGGGCTGTATTACGAGTTGGTGATGATGCAGAAGAAGGAGGAGAAAGAGAAACAGCCCATAGAAAATCAGTGAGAAATGAACACCTATAGATGAATGCAAATTATAAACAAGAAGCTAATAGCATTGAAGTAAATATTCTTGACTGTTTCAGAGAAGAGTATGAAATAGGTTGGGACAAACTGTCCATTGGAACACCCCGGACGTCTATTAGTAAATGTATCAAAGAAAAGAAGGTAAAAATATGATGCCGATTCACAGTCAAAATTTAATATTTATTGAGGTACTTATTAGGTAGACATAAGATTCACATAACCTACCTAAATAATTATTCTTTCCTTTTCAGACATCGTCAAGTGTTTTTTGGAAAATAATCAAGTTCAACCTCCCTGAATGGCGGATTCTAACATTGGGATTATTTTCTTGTGCTGTTGAAGGAGTAACCACTCCCGTATTTGCTTTTCTGTACTCTCAAGTCTTTGCTGTGAGTAGTAACCCAAGTTTAATCCTATTTAAGTGCAAGGTAGTTTCAGTTTTGGTTGATTGATCAACTAGTAGTTCCCATTGATATTTAGGCATCTGAACGGGTGTGTACTCGTATGAGTGAATAATAGGAACCCCGGAGTCATCCATCAGCAGCAAGTAGGTCTGACATCTCGCAGGCCGTTAGTAGTGCTATATCGATATAGTAATGCAAGAGAGATCGCCATTAGGCAGGAAAATCTCCTCATGCGGATCTTTAGACGAAGGTTTGCTTGCTGACAAGAAGTGCTACAGAAATTACAGTTTTCACACTACTTACTACCACGCTAAATTGCCTGCAGGAATCAAGTAATACAGGAGGATAATGTAATTAAGGAGAAGTAATTTATTATAAGTACTTATCAAGGCTTTGCTCATTTGTTACAGACATTTCAACTTGCGAAAGACGAGTTGGAAAAATCAGTGCCTATATGGTCCAGTATATTCGTAGGTCTTGGCATCTTTTCAGGACTAAACATGCCGTGCCGGGTAAGTGATATAAGGGTACTTGAGTATTAAACGGAGGCCACCATTACGAAACGCGCCGCGGCACTTACAGAAGGTTAAATTGTTATAGATGTTGTAGTAGAACTATTCTAGTATTGTTGTGAGTCGAGCGTTCCATTACATTCCACTAACCGAAAAGTATCTACCGAAAAGTACCTACTGCTCGCTGCCGCTCGCATTGTCAAGCGATCTGGATGCTCGCTAGCGCTCGCATCTCAAAAAAGATAAACAATCCCAGAAACTATCCCGTGAATGAGCAGGTTGTTTGGGACTTCTGAATAGATTAGTGGAATGTAATGTTAGGTATAAAATACCAGAAAACAAGACAAGTAGAGCTGGGACGGTGGGCTCTTGACTGGGGGGGGGGGGGGGGGTATAACCGAAAATAACCATATTTACTAACCAATACTAGCAAAAATATTATTGACTTCTGGTGAGCCACCGGTAGGTCTAGTAATACCTACTTAGGGATATTAGGTGTACCTACATTGTATACCTATACTTAGGTATATACCCCCTCAAAACTAGTGGCCTCCGTATAATACCTAAGTACCGATATAAGAAAACAGTAGGTTCTAGGGTCATGCAATTATAGATAGATAACGTTAATATTATAAGGTAGTTGGCCGCCATACCTACCTAAGTTTCAAAATTTTTTTTCAGCCCCATACAATTATCCGAAACCCCCAATTTATTTAACCTTATAGCTAGGTTAATTAGCTTAAAAAAAAACTAATTGACCGATTCCCCTGATTTAAAAAATTTAAATTCCAGGTTTTTATAAATCTGTCTTCTGGCCATATCACCAACATGTTTGTGAAGGTTATATGGCCGTCCGTACTTTCATTTGAGAGAAAACAGGATATTTTTCATGTCATGCCTAGAATTAATTTTCATTTTGTGAGTTATTTCAAAGGAATTGGACAATAATTTGTGGTCCATCACATCTGAACACACAAACTAACGCGAGTGTTGATGGTATGACGACCTTGAACTGAATGGTCACCTTCAAATGGCCATACTACCAACAATCAAACTTCTTCAGAACACTTCAAAAACGAATATCTAATCCTAAATAACACTGGCAACGACTTCTCCACTGCCGTGGAGCAGTAATGGTTAATAGTAACAGAAATACCTAGAAATATTCCTTTACAACAAGTGTAAACAAAATAAAACTTACCGGAGCAGATTAATAAGAGGGATATGGTACTGAAAACAGGTTTTTGGCTTCCCACAAGCAAACGGCTTAAAGAGTCGAAATAAGCAGACTCCCTTGAGGTTGGTTTTGAGTCAGCTTTTGGTGGTGAAACTTGGAACTATTACCTATTACAAAGGGGTGCCCATATCAACATGCTCATAATAATTTTCTTCCTTGATCCTTTTCAATAATTTTTTAAGGACGCGATAATAAGTGGAACATAATGTACAGACTACCTGTACGTCTCACAGCAAAATTTAGTTCATTTTAGAAATATTTAAATTTGTTTTTAAACGTAATTTTGCTCGGGGTGCACATTTTGTCCATTTCGAGTATATTTTGGCCAAATTTTGTGCATATAATTCCAGTCCCTACTCCCTATTCATAACCCCCTCACCCACACCGACGTTAATTTACCTATTTGGTATGTTTCTCATTTCCAAATCTAAATCAATTTATTGTATTTCCACTTGGGGAGGGGAGGGTATTCTTTGTGGGGCTGAGCTAAGAGCATCCAAAATAAATTTCAAATAAATAAATGATGGATACCGATATATTGATTAAAAGCAAACCTACTTGCCCCTGGCTACCTACCAGGCTTGTATTATAGTAAGTACATGTGGACATGTAAGTACATGTGGATGTGCTTGTATAGGCGCCTACAACGACGTTTATAGGGGCATACTTATTCTTCTATTATTCACTGTATAGTTCACATGTTTACAATATTCAAATTTCACAGATAATCTCAATGTCGTCATCAGCAGAGCATTTACTTGGGAGATTGAGATCATGCTGTTTCGCAAGCATCGTGAAGCAGCAAATATGTTGGTTCGACGATGAGGAACACGCCATCGGTAGATTGTCCACTTTACTCGCCCGAGAAGCTCCCTTAATAAAATCGGTAATTCGCTCGTTTTTCTCAACTTGTTTAGAACACACAAACAATTCGATCATTGTTATCAAAACAATACACCGAGCTGCCCCCATGAAAGGGAGACCACACGACCCAGCCAACCGACGCACTCGTCTATAATGCACATCATTTTTCTGTACCTATTTAAAAATATTCTTCTTTAAATTTTTCAAATCTGAGAATTGAAAATTTGTTACCCAGTCGTAGATGTAGGGTGCTCAGTTTCACAAGTGGCTCATTAGCCATTAATGATGGTTGGTCAAGCGCTAGACAAATATAAACTCCCTACACAATATAAAGTGGTGTCAAATTATATTATTGGAGCGCGATTATTATTTTTTCAGTGTTCGGGCTTGAGGGTCGGGCAGCTGTTGAGTTCTTTATTCACGCTTACAGCCGCGCTTGCCATAGCGATCGTGTTCGGTTGGAAACTGGCTCTCATCCTGGCTCTGTGTATACCGGTCCTCGTGTACACGTCCTACAAACAAATGTCGAGCCTCCGCCAGTCTTTGGTCATCAACAGCGCTGGAATGAACGTGGCTGGTAAAGTTAGTATGGATATTTGTACACTTGGTAGGTAGGTGTCTACTAAATTGATGGGAAGTAAATGTTAGATATATACCTACAACTGTCGTAATGAGTACAAAAATTATTTAACTAAAAAACATTTTTAAAATCCACGTTTTTAAAACTGACTAAAACGTATGAATTTCATGAAATCATTTCTCGTAGCCTTCAAATAATTTCAGCATAAAATAGAAATGCCATAAATAGAAAAGTCGGTAAGGAGTTCTCTAAAAATAGAGAATTGCTGCTCCCTTCAATCCTTACAATTACCTATCTATTGCTATTATCCATATCATCCTTATTCACGAGAAAAACGTTTAAAAAAATAACCCATGGATTTGGCGTAAGGCCACCATATTTTTGGTGGCATCTTATACTTAACCTTCATTGCAAGAATAGAATACCAGATACTTCCTACAGTTAATTTAAAAACACCAACATTTGAGGTCGTTTAACCTCAAATGCAACATGAGTAACACATTGACCTGCAGAAGTGAAAATTTCACTGGAGACTGCTGGGGTTTTGACGAGGAGTTGAAATCTGTCTTGTGTGTGCAAGTGATATTGGGTCATAGCAAGTCGGGTTGTTCCAGGTTGCATCTGAAGGGGTTCAGCACGTGAAGACAGTACAGTCCTTGGGGTGTCAGGAGATGTTTATAAAAGTATACTCAGCCGCCTTGGATGAACCATACTCGTAAGTACACGAAATGCCCTTATGGTTTCGTGCAGCATGTTATAAAGTCCTTATAGCAAATTTTCAAAGAAAATAAAGCTACTGCAGTGGGTACAAAATCTTCAGAACATGAATTTTTTTATAGGCAAATCCGTTTCAGAGCATCCTGAATTCATCCCTAGATTGTAACAAATATATTTATATATATATATTCATGCGCCACTCCAGACGATATCTGTCCTTGGGTACATGATACAAATTCCAAATTTCGCCCAAACCGTTCGTATTGCCAAACAAAAGGACGATTTTGAAGACGAGCCATTTTCAGAAGTTCTAAGGGGGTAAAATTTGAGTTTTTAGGGGTCAAAAGTCGGTAAAAACGGCTAAAATCGCGAACAAGTGATATAAAATCACTGAAAGTTGTATGGAAGGGTGAGTTAAGAGAGAAAATACCATTTATGTTGTTTTCATACCAAATGGGGGTCAAATTTGGAATTTTGGGGTGCCAAAATTGGTATTAAGGGCTAAAATCAATATTAATTCACCTGAAGTTGTGTGGGATGATGATTCACGACTGATAGAAGACTATTTTGATGATAAAAAAATTTTCTCAAAAAAGCCAGAAATCGGTAAAAAAATCGGTGGTGAAAAAATGATATTTTTTTTAAACGAAGAGTGGTATGGTTTCTCGCAGTTTCATATTTTTACACAATAGCACGAATATTGCTTCGAAATTCGCTCTTAAAGCCATGCTGCGTAACTGTTTCCGTATATTATTAGTTCTGTTCAGCTGGCTGGTATTCAGTTGGTCCTACGCAACTGTTGACAAACACAATGAACGCGAGGAGTTTTCCATCCCGCATCCCGCCATTGTTTTTTGCTGTTCTTCAGCATCCATTACAACCTGATCTCTTTTCAGTGATATTCATATCATATCTTGAAACATTTTTCAGGGAGAACAAAAAGCAGGCTTTATGGCTCGCCTGCACATGTGCCATAGCCTACTCCATACCGTATTTGGTGTATGCGGCTGCCTTTAAACTTGGGTCCGTCCTCATTACTAATGGCGAGATGCTTCCAGCTGATGTTTACAGGTCCAACTGATTATTTTCATAGCATTATAAGAGTTTATAACATGACGTGGAACCTGAGCAAGGCCAAGTTGCTCTCACAATATCGTGGGCGCATGTGCAAAAGCCATTTCCTTGATTCTCTTAAATATATTGAAGAATCGGCGTGGTGTGCTAGTTTGGGGGGCTGGTCCACAGATGGTCTCATAGTAATTTCATCAGTTCGCCGCAGGTGCCTCACCCTTGCGCAAATGTACCTATATGTTAGTGAAAAATTATTGAGTATTATATATAGAATGAGTTATTAACTAGCTGACATGGATATACAACTGACAACCTAATTAAGGACCACGTAACCCATAGGTTGAACTAGAACAAAAGTTTGTTATGGATGGTAGAAACTAAAATGGTACTTTGCTAGAGCCTTCATTGGAGGATTATCTTCAAGTGCTAGAAGCATCATATTTATGGAAGCCGTCTTATCTTTTCTTTTCTATACAATTATTAATCTCCCAGATTATTTATATCACAATACTCGAAAATTTTCATTTTTAGGGTATTTTTTTCACTCTCGCTGTCGGCAGCAGCTATCGGCGGTACTTCAGCTTACTACCAGGACCTCGGAAAAGGAAAAGCAGCCGGAGAAGCCCTTTTGAAAATCATAGAGCAAAAATCTGACGCTGACCCAACTTCAGATGAAGGAATTGAACATGTAAGATGCAGCAGTCACATGTTTTGGAGAAGTCATGCACTCATCATGCAGCACTGATGCAGTAGTCACTTTGTATGAAGACCGCATGGATATGAATAGAAAAGTGATTTGTTTTCAGGAAGCTAAAGGTAACATAACGTTCGAAAACATCCACTTCTCGTATCCAATGCGGCCAGAGGTGAAAATCCTGCAAGGGCTGAATCTATCAGTTTCCGCCGGGGAGACTGTCGCACTGGTTGGCGAATCCGGATGCGGAAAGTCTACAATCATCTCGCTCTTGGAAAGGTTTTACACGCCTTCAAAAGGAAAAATAGTAAGTTGGACAAAATGGTTTTAACAAACCCGATAAACTGACAAATATGACAATCCCTGATAGAATGACGGTGATCTTGTTTGCTCGTAGAAACTGGACGGAATTGATATTGAGAAAATCAAGCTGAGCTGCCTCAGGAGACAAATGGGAATCGTAACACAGGAACCGGTACTGTTTTCGGGTACCATCAAGTACAACATCACGTACGGGGCAATTGACCGCGAGGTGACGGACAGTGAAATCATCGAGGCAGCCAAACTGGCCAATATCCACGACTTCATTTGTTCACTCCCACTGGTAAATCATCTTGAATTCGTATTGAACCACTTTTCATGAAATTCCAAGGCGTCCGTTTATTTAAAGATAAATTTCGTCTATTGTTTGAGGGTCATGAAACGTCCCATGATTATTCTAGTGGGACAGCGTTGAATGAGTAATCTGGTATTGGTGAACGTTAGAAAAGCAATGAGGCGACGAGTTCAGAATTTTGAACGATAATGAACGAAATTTTGGCTACATGATGAAACATAAGGTGCGAAGCATTACACACCCTTCCTCACCCAAATTCAGCCGATATGGTAGGCCATCTCATAAATACGGTGGTTTATTTTTTGTGTAATTTCAAAGAAACTGCTACGAATACGGTAGTTATTCTTGTCGGTAGACGACTTCAGAAAAAACTGTTTGCCTTCGTCAAAATTCACCAACCCTGGACTTTTTAATAGCCCCCAAAATTGACTAATTTAGGATTTTAATAATTTATGGTTCGAAACAGGTTGATGAAGTTCAGACGTGGAAATCTAATCAAGTTATTTTTATAAAGGAAAAAAGTGGTTAAAAATAGGCTAACAATTATATTTCAACGGGTATTGAAAGTTCATATTCTGCCAACTTTTAATTTGGTTTTTGGCACAGAAACGAAACCAGGCCAAGAAATAGGATTTTTTGTTGCTGTTTATAAGTGGTTTTTTAGGGCCTACCTTGTAAACAGTACATAAATATGGTCGCTAAGTGGCCAAGTCACCCACTGCTAGATAAATTTTTGTTAAACAAACTTTAAAAAAATGGAATTAGACGGGAAAGGGTCTTTTTTTTAAACAAAGAATTCATTTATTTGAATATAACAATAAAACAAGTTAGGAGGGTAAACAAGCGCACGATTTTGTGGTTTGTTGGTTCAAAACCCGCGGAAAATGTCTATAAATATAAGTAGGTATGAAGGTTGAAATTGCACGATATTACTTCAAAAATTCGCCTGATAGGGCATGCTGCATGAATAGAACTTATTGTTTCAGGGCTACGAGACGCCATGTGGAGAGAGAGGGACGCAGTTATCCGGTGGGCAAAAGCAGCGCATAGCGATAGCCAGAGCGCTTATTAGAAACCCAAAAATACTCCTTCTTGACGAGGCTACGTCGGCATTGGATGTTGAAAGTGAAAAGGTAGGTAACTCCATGATATGCTGCGTTTTCTGCTGTGCACCAGGCGTTTTCCCGTGAGTCACCTCAGAAATCAAAAATCAAAAACCAGCGGTAGAACTGCAATAGAACTTCGCCAGTAGGTAACACTATAGGAAAAAAATCACTTATATCTTTTCTGTTAATTCACTACCACTAATTTTTTTGTCTTGTGATTCCGTTTATTCACTACCACTCCCGTTCCGAGACTAGGTAAGTTTGTTTCTACCACCAAACCAACCAAAATTAACATAAAAATGATAATGGAAGATAATAATAAGGTAAAACAGAGAACTCAAAACATGTAATAATAAGAAAATAACTTGGAACGGTAAGCATAATTTAGAACAAAAAACAATAGAATAAAACATAATTTACTGTGTTAGTGAAAAAAACAGTGACCAAAACATAATTTAGAACGGTTGAATAAACGGAAAACGAAAAAACGCTGTAAAGTCCTTGTCACATGGGTTTATTATTCTACTGGACATGCGTACAGAAGTTTTGGCTGTTCATTTATTGTTTAATTCATGCGCAATTATTGGAATGGCTGTTTTTGATGGTTTCCACCGATTTTGGCCCCCAAAACACATATTAGGTACGCTATTTTTTTTCAAACTATATTTGATCATTGTTAGTGCCATTTAATCGTCTTGATCCACGTGTTGACACTTTTTCTAGTGTTATTATACAAATTGATGGTGATTTCAGACGATTTCCCAGGTTTTTGACTCATAAAAAATCAATTTTGGGAGCTGAACATTTGGTAGAACCTCAATTTTCCACTCCTTGGTCAAAATTGACTTCATATTCGGTCTTCTTGTCCCAAACAACATGGAAAACGATACCTCAAAAGCTCCTGTTACTAACATGTTTTAAAGCACAAAAAGTACCTATTTTTATACACGATTTCACTCATAACACCCCTGGGTATATTCCGATCGGGCTGCAAAGTTCCGGGACACAACTAGGGTCCAAATGGAGCATGTGTGCGAAAGAACGACTTTTTTCGACCAAAAATGAAGCCGGTACACGTGATACGGCGTATGGCGTACGGTGGACGGCGGACGGACATTTCATTTTCGGAATCTACGCACCTTGAAACGGAAAAGAAAAAATTTTGACGGGGTGTTATAAAAATTTTTTGCTGAGCGAATACATAGGTGTATTATTCACAGAATAATAAACCAAAAGCAGTGGTAGTGAATTAACTCCAAAAAAATTAGAAAAATTAGAAAGAAGAAGAAGAGAAATTAGATCCAAAATCAACATCGGGGAAACAGTAGTCAAATACGGGAGGAACATACGCTCGCACGGTGTTATAAATAAGTAATACCTTCAAATATAAGCCACACTAACGTACAAAAATAAGCTACAGTTGTGAAATGAGAGTAACAAGTGACTTGAAATTTGAGGTGGTCCAGCACTTCTTTCCGCAATTTATTCTGCTCGACATTAAAAGTTTACTAATTCAGCTGAGGGGGTCAGTGTGTCTCTTGCGCTATTATTGGCCTCATCGAGGGGACGTTCAGCGGGCCGATGGTTGTCGGTTACGCTTTATGGTCGGGAAGTTCGAACTGATTGCGGTTGAACGTTGTTTCTACTAATTTGGACTTCGTTGATGTAGACTGTATTTTTATTGTTTAAATAGAGGGTTACATTGATTTTTATTTAACTAGCGGATTTTTGAAGATGTTCCTCTTATTCTAATATATTAAAAGTATTTAGCAGAACACTATTACTATTATTTATTTATTTATTTTATTTTTTGTCCGTATGGTTGTAGGACCGATTGTCCAGAATTATATAGATGTATATATTTAAAAAAATAATTCTTGTATTTGCAAAATTTAATTCTTGTATTTGTAATTGGGATTCCTATCCCGTATTCTCTAATTAATAAATAAAATAAATAAATAGAGAAGAGTTACGGCCACGATACAAGAGGTACGCCACAAATAAGAATGATGGGCTCTCACAGTGCAGTGCTAAAAGTTGGGAAAAAGAACTTCAAGCTTACTCCAAAAGAAGTGTGCGGGGATTGTAGGCTGGTAGCTAATCAAACACTTTTTCACGTTCTCTTCGAATGCCCACTGTACAAAAGCCCAAGAGAAGAAATAAGTATGTCCTTACCTCCTCTGCCCAGAACTCGCCATACCGATCATCCGGTCTCCAAATGAAATCGACCTTCAGCGTCTCCACCGATTCACCGTTGCAGTATTTAAAATCGGACATCTGCGCCTATTCGATTATATACCTTAACCACGAAGCATAATGTAATTACTCCCTGATCAATTAAAAAAGACAAATAGAACTGCTACGTAAATTAAAACAGTACCGTAATTCAATGCACAAAAACAGAACCCACTGTAACAGATGCCTGTACTCAAAATTACTTTATTTGATAGTATCGTAAAATTCGGTTAGGAAGCCTTAGCGCACTACACCTACTTATATAGTAAAAAAAATATATATATCACTCACTAGGCAATTATTTCTGTTTCTTAAAAAAGAAGGCTAATTAGTTGTTTTATGTATACCTAAATTTAATGATTCGATTGTAATTCCCCTTTTTATGTCAGACAATGACGAATAAAGGTTATTTTGAACTTGAACTTGAACTTGAACTTGAACTTGAGTTACGGCCACGCACCTGATGCGCCCGGAGAACCCGGTTTTTGGATTTTTCAAATTCCTTTTATACGGGAATTTCATGCTCCGCACCGCACATGGCTCCGATACCCCCCCCCCCCCCCCCGACTGGCCTAACGAAACAATTCCGATTAACTGTAAAGCACCTGCTTTAGTTTCCTCTTGTTAATACTTACATGTACTTGCTAATCCGTGACAATCGATTTATCGAAGTGTAACGATTTGTGGTGAACCTGTTCCAGGTGGTACAACTCGCCCTCGATCGGGCTCGGGTTGGACGGACGAGCTTGGTCGTCTCTCATCGCCTATCGACGATACAGAACGCGGACAAGATCGTCGTCATTCAGAAAGGCGTTGTCGTCGAATCGGGAAACCACCACGAGCTCCTGGCGAGCCGAGGTTTCTATTTCCAGCTCGTGCAGAAACAGCAAATGTAAAAGCGAAAACAAACATGAAAGCCTGTGTGAATCGAGAACTCGTCTGTGTGAATCGAGATTAGGCATACTTGCGTAGATACGGTAGACACAGATTCATTTAAATACTAAATATAAAGAAATGCCGAAGGCAGCGAGCGACTATTAAAAGGAAATTATTTTTATGTGAAAGTAAATATAAGTATAGTGTACTTATAATTAGGTATAACCTAATTTGCACGGTATACCTATTCCTTGAACGAACATGTATTAGGTATAAGTTATATGATCTTAAGGATGAAATGTTCAAAGCTAGACGATCATATAGGACTGGGAATGGTTCGCGTTGAAATAAATGGATTTTTTGAATTTAAAATCATCTTCTTTTATTGTTTTAGCATCAACCTTGATTTCTATTTTAAACTGGGGGAAATTACACGCAGTGAATGAGTTATAGGGAGAGGAAAGTGACAGATTCCCCTGTATAGGTACCTATCTACTCAATAGATGAGTTTTCTGCATGTATCTTGTGACAGAGTGTGACAGTGGACCCTCGAGAGTCTGGACCAGCGAGATTATCATAGATTAAGAAGGGATATCGATTAGGCTTCCACCAAAACGACCCCCATCTTCACCGGAACAATAAACGACTCGAGAACAGCCACCGTCACACTCCTCATCACATGACGTATTTCTGGGTAGCAGGAGTATGAGAGGGAAAAGGGGGGTCGAAAAGTAGGGAAGGACATCTGAACAACTTCAAGGTGACTAACCTCCATCGTACTACCTCAATAATATTTAATGGTGGAGAACAAAGCTCCTACATACAAGTATTGGCGGAGAAAAAATATTGTCAGAGGTTGTTGTCCAGTGAATTGTGCTCGTCCGGGTAACCTGTAGGAGTAGGTGATCAACCTCCATCGTTAGGATGGGACAACAATTGGGACTCGTAAATTGGGACACGGCATTAATCGCCTTCAAATGAGCTCAATATATTTTAATTATATTGAAACTCTAAAGGAGGGAAAGGGGAGGGGAGGAATCAATAGATGAATGTATTATCAAAGAGACAGGACGTTTGTAAAGGAATCCTTCTGGAAACCTTTGGGCTTATCCTTCTGGAAAGCCAAGCCGTTTAAGAAGGGATATCGATCTGGCTTCCACCAAAACGACCCTCATTTTCACCGGAACAATAAACGACTCGAGAACAGCCACCGTAACAATCTTGAATAGTGCGCCTATGCATATATAGTAATATTTCTGTACATACAGGTATATTATACCACTAAAACAACCTAGTTGTAAAAATTTCCCCGGCAAGCAAAAAGCCCCGCCAAACAGCGTTGAGTAATTTTAAGGTTAGTGGGGCAGGAATGAGTTTGCATACTCATACCCAACAGAGTGGGAAGGGACAGGTTTCTATAAATATGCACATACAAGAGCGAGGTGCGAAGTACCGAGCATGATACTTCGGCGGGCAAAATGGATATATCAATCCCTTTTGCGGCAGGGGAGGTTTTGTTGGAGGGTGAATGTTTACAACAGGATTGATCGGGGGGAGAGGGATATAACATCTTTTTGAATCGACGAAGTTGACAATTTTTCCCAGTAGGTAGGCACCTTAAAATTTTCTCAGTGAGTACTTACTCAGTACTACCTACTTATTTCCTACAATTTCTACCTAATTTGTATGTAGTCAGTGCTACTTACTTAGTACCTGCTCAGTGGTCATACTCAGCACCTACTTTATACTTATGAATTTTTTCCCAGTACCTAAAAAAATTGATCAGTAGGTACCTACTTACTTAAAAACGCTGCAAAGTCCTTGTCACATGGGTTTATTATTCTATTATTTTATTGGTCTACAGAAATGCTGGCTGTTCATTTATTGTTTCTTTTATGCGTAATAATCGAAATAGCTATTTCTGATGGTTTCCATTAATTTTGGCCCCTAAAACACAAATTAGGTACGCTTTTTTTTTTTTTTTTTAAACTATCTTTGATCATTGATAGTGCCATTTAATCGTCTTGATCCACGTGTTGACACTTTTTCTAGTGTTATTATACATACTGCTTGTGATTTCAGACGATTTTACAGGTTTTTGACTCACGAAAAATCAATTTTGGGAGCTGAACATCTGGTACAACCTCAATTTTCCACTCCTTGGTCAAAATCGACTTAATATTCGGTCTTCTCGTCCCCAAAAACATGAAATACGATACCTCAAAATCTCATTTTACTACTATGTTACTAAAACACAAAAAGTACCTATTTTCATACACATTTTCACTCATAACTCCGCTGGATATATTCCGATCGAGCTGAAAAGTTTCGGGACACAACTAGAGCCCAAATGGAGCATGTGTGCGAAAGAACGATTTTTTTTAGACCGAAAATGAAGCCTGTACACGTGATACGGCGTACGGCGGACGGCGGACGGACATAGAATTTTTGGAATCTACGGACCTTGAAACGGAAAAGAAAAATTTTTGAGGGGGTGTTATAAAAATTTTTTGCTGAGCAAATACAAAGGTGTATTATTCACAGAATAATAAACCAAAATTGTCAAAATGGAGGGAGGGGGGTGACCAAATGCACAAAAGGACGTTCCTTGGAGTAGAACGACTGCGTTTGCAACATGCCAGCTCTTGAAACCTTCTCTAACCTACTCCTAAACCCCCCCCCCCCCCCCAGTACTGAGTGACGATGGTGGGGGTGGGGGAATTGCACAAAAAGCACTTCCTTGGAACATTACGAATGTGCAAGCAAAATTTCAGCTATTAAAACCCTCTATAACGTACTCTGACACCCCCTTCTCACTCCACCACTACCCAAATGGTTGTGGGGGGGGGGGGGGAGACAAATTGCACAAAAGCACTTTCTTGGAATATAACGAACGCGTGTTCAAAATTTCAGATCTTAAAACCCTCTCTAACCTACTCCTAAATACTCCCCCCCGCCCACACACACGCACACACATGTGCACACATGGGGGTCAATAGTGAGGAGGGGCACCTCCTTAGGGCATACGAATGTGTGTGCAAAATTCCCTGTCAATGAAGAAGAAAAACAACAGCAATAAGAACAAGAAGTAGAAAAACGTGAAAAACGGCGATTTTCAAACTTCCATAACTCCGGCACCTGATGGTCCCGAGGGTTGGAATTTCGTACAAATCTTCAAGGGCCATTCGAAAAAGGGTGTACTAAAAATCAACCCCGGAGATCCCCAGGGGGCCGAGTTACGAGGGGGGGGGGGGGGTTATAAATTACTTGTTCTGTCATGTAAACAGTGTTCTTGGTCGCTTCGGGTTTTTCGGTTTTCTTGTCTAGTTATTGGTTTGTATATAGGTACATTCAATTTAATAATTTATCAATTACATACTACATTTAATACATTAATACAATTAATACATTTAATTTAATAAAATCAATGCTCCTGCATAATCGGCCATACAATAAAATGAAGTTAATAAACTTTTATTAGTTGATGATATTTACATAAACCGCTGACAACTTTTCAATGGCAACATGATGGTGAACTTCGTCCGTTTATTCTTGGCTGGTTTCGAATCACAGTTTATCATTAGCGGTAGATGATACAAGCGTACACAACATTTCTGATCTTTTGAGCTTGTTTTGGGGGTAAGTAATGGAAAGATGTCACGTACCAATATTGATATCCCCATTTACCTACCCGATTAATCTCGCAGACGCCAAAGCCGTTTTCTACAGCCGTGCAAAAAAATTATCTGCCCGATAAAGCAATTTGTGTTAAAAAAAAATTCAACGACAATGAAAGTTAACATTTTATCTTTAGAGGGGAAATCGGGCGTTCAATCTGAAACAGTTGTTTCATTGTTTTCGAATCGCAAATAGGTACGTACCTCGAAACGAAGTTGACTTTTTAATGGAAGGGGATGTAAATGGAAAAACGATGTTGTTTGCTGGGCTTCAATTAAATTATCATTGAACCAATAAACGATTTGAGCGGGACCTAATGGAGTTTTACTTTAGATAGTAGAGAAACTTCCGTAGGTGACACCTGCTTGTTTATAACGATACTCATCACCAGATAAAAAAATCCGGCTGTAAACAGGCGATTTCAATAAGGTTTTATCGCATCATTGAGAACATCGCATTTTAATTTTTTTTTTCCAAGTTTGTGTGTTGGAATGAGATAAGCGGTGTTTGCATATTGAGGTATTGATAAGTTGGGATGGTTGATACGAATCGACGCCACGAATTCCTACGTGTCTACGTGAATCGCGAACACTCCGAATGAAAATATTCTATAGACGATTGATTTAGGTGTAATAGAAAGGACAAGAACGAAAGGATTTTACTCGTCATCTCAGACAGTAAAGTAATAAAGCGCTCGAGCCAAAAGACAAAAATTCGGCCCGTGTTTGATGCTTCAGTAACAATGGAGTAATGGTGGCTCACTGGATTCACAACGGGGAAAATCCAAATATGATTGAGGATACTCTTCAGTAGAAAATCTGCTGAACAACATCTTAAATCTCGTTTAAGAGTAGGTATTCAGGAATTTTTGAATTCTCACTTCTACAACTGGAAAAAGTGGATTTTCAACTTTGAAACACCGTATAATTCTATAACAAGCGATTTTTCAATTTTCTTCTATAGGATTTGGAAAGGTGAGAGTCGGAACTTGAATTGCTGATTCTTCGGGAAGTAAAAAGTGAAAGTAAAATTAAGGATGAGACGAAGGAAAAGGAAGACTTCGCTAATTTGGCTCATCGTCATGCCCTTTTTCCTGTCATTAAAATACAATAATAGTATTCGGATCAGTAGTATAGTCACAGCGCATGCATAAACGCGAAAACTTCGAACCCACGTAACTCACAACCCAGTGGTCCAAATTGGCTAAAATTGTGATGGGATTTCAGGGTTAGGTACTAGTTGGTCTCACAAGAATTTCGTCACATTCATATCAGCAGTAGCGTCTGCGCATGCGCAAACATGAAAACCGTTGAACCGAACCCACAACTCATAGGTCCAAACAAGCCATCTTTCTTTAATCTATTCCAATAGTGCCTAGTGTTCCATATATTATTCAGATCATTGTTCAAACCTTGTTAATACTGGAAATGTCGCTGTTTAATTTTCCCAGTTGCCCGGATTGTTAATTCAAAACAATTCTCTCTTTCGAAATATTAATGAACAAGGACAACTAATTCCACCCATATAGTACCAAGGCCGAGCCATGTAATCCATGAATTACTCTAGACCATATTTTATTATTATGCAGGTATAATTCCTGTGTCAAGTTTTATATTTTATTCCCTACCCGCACCATTCCTGCGAATGATTGCATGCAATGAGTGCCGATTAGCCTGTATACAAATAAATGTTTCTTTTATCTTTTTGGTTTATTATTTTCAATAATGAACCATTGGAATCGAGCATGAAAAAAAAAATTCTAACCCCCCCTCAAAATTTGATGGTTTACGTTTCAAGGTATGTAGAATCCAAAACTGCAATAAAAATATTTCTGTCTGTCCGCAGTACGCCGTACGCCGTACGCCGTACACCGTACGCCGTACGCCGTACGCCGTACGCCGTACGCCGTACGGGCCACTTTTCTTAGTTACCATGAAAAAAAATTGATGAAATTCGGGTTATAGGTTCCGTTCGGGGTCTAGTTGGTCCTCGAAGCTCGACGTTACTGTGAGTCATCTCTAAGGGGTTCAAAATAGGGGTTGAAATTTTCAAAACGCCTATACCATTTTTTTACGTAAATATTTTTACGGTTTTAAATAGTTCTTGAACTTGCGAGTTTTTTAAGACCATCCGGAGCATCGTACGTCCAGCCGTTCGTTCACAGTAAGGCCCCGAAGTTTGCACCGACAGGCATTTTCGACTCCAGTGTGAGTGAAATTGTATACAATTCAAACCAAATCTCGTAACCAGAGACGCGCCCACAATAGGAATTTGTGAATACGGCCAATCATTGGTAGGGATCACCTGATTATATTGGCGGAGTATGAAGTCGAGTTGGTTGTTCTGTGATATTATTTCGCTTGAAAAATGATGGCTCTTTTGGAGTTTGTTGGTAGGTAGTGAAACTTGAACAAACGTTGAAGTATTATTGATGGGTAAATTATTACTATGGGAAATCATTACTCAACGGTAAATTATTACACAACGTTTCATTATACCATCTACGTAGAAGGGGCTGGAGTTTGTTGGTAGGTACTTTTGCAACTTTTTTCACTCCTCATCAACAATTTCTTTTCAGAACTTCATGATGTGTGTTTCTTTTTGTTAGAACTGTTTGTCATCGGCAGAATTATTTTAGCAACATTTAACTCGTGATTTAGGTAGGTACCTAGTAACGAGTACGGGGTTAGGTACTAACCCAGGGGCGGCTCGTGGGCTCAGAAACTGGTGGGGCACCAGGGCAATATTTAGGTGCATACCTACCTATTAGGTACTCACTATAGGAACTAAACTCAAACTACCCTTACAGCAAAACTGCTTCATAATTAGTGGTATGCAGCTCTTAGCAAGTCAGGAAACATCATTCTCCAAAGAGTTCTCTTGAGCCATTCAGCTTTATGGTAACAATTGGGATTGAACTTGCGTTCAGCAAACAATCCTTTCCCCTTACTTACTTTCTGTGTAAGAGTTAATGTAGGTAAGTCTCGACCCAATCGTTTTATCTCTAATCTGTCTAGAAACAGGCGATTTAGTCCTGGGGTTAGCAGCAAATAGTCAACTCTATTCATCTTAAAAAAATATCTATGTACCTAAGTCGCCGACTCGCCGGGAGGTTGGTATCTACCTACAAGAACTAGAGTATCAATCTACAAAAAAAAAAAACTTATCTGAGCAACTTCAGCGAGGGATCGAGTGCAGCTTCAACACTGCCGGAGCCGCCTGAACTCAGGGAAGAAACGCGAAAACGAAAACCGAAACCACGAACGAAAAACAAAGAAAGGAAATTGAAAGAAAAAATCACGGAAAGCAAAAAGAGACAATTGCGTCGAGTAGGTTAAATTATACGAAGGTTATGAAGATCAGAGATCAACAGCTGGGAAGGAACCAAAAAATCGATTGTTTTTGATATTCATTCATTGATTCGATATTTGGGCCACCGCCCGGAACGGCTCCATTTGTGGAGTACTGGTTGCCTTCCCCCACCCCAGGACCCGCCCTATCCCTTCAACATTGAGACTAGGGCACTTTGGGTCTTTCCGATAATCGACTTTTTTAATCGATAAATCGAAACAAAATGCGTTGAGGCCTGATACGACTTTTATCACAGTGTACTGCTATCGAAGTCTGAAGAAATAGCCGCCCGCCCGCAAGAGCTCGGTGGCAGGGACCTTGCGTTTTAAAATAGGTTAAGAGTTTTTTCTATGGAGGAAGTGGGTAGTTGTAGGTAAGATTTTTTTCTCCTTGTTCTATGTTTTTTCTGTTTTCCTTTGCAAATTTTTGGGTGGGGCGAGGGCCAAGGTGGCCTTATGGACGAGCCGCCACTGTACTAACCTACGGAGGGTCTGCGATCTACATAATTATGCATGGAATAGTACATATGTTATATTATATAGACGGGTTATCTATACAGAGAGCTGTGATCTGTAACAGAAGGGTATTCTATACAAAATAATAAACCGTTGTGCAGGGATTTGCAGCGTTTTTTCTCAAGGGTCCTCAATACTTCGATGATAGTGTTACTTATTCAAATGATTGACGTTCAAGATGATAATCGACTGTATTTAATAAAAAACGCTGCAAAGTCACATGGGTTTATTATTCTATCGGACATACCTACCTACAGAAATGTTGCTGTTCACTTATTGTTTCTTTCATGAGCAATAATTGAAATAGTTATTTTAGGTGGTTTCCACCAATTTTGGCCCCCAAAAACACGACGTCGGCTCTTTTTTGTTTTTGTTTTATTTTACAGATTATCTTTGAGTATTGATAGTGCCAGTTCATTGTCTTGATTCACCTGCTAATACTACTTCTAGTGTTATTATACAAATTTATGGTGACTCAGACAATTTCCAAGGTTTTTGACTCATAAAAAATGAATTTCGGGAGTTTAACCTTCGTTACAACCTCAATTCGTCACTCTTTGGTCAAAATCGACTTCAGATTCGGTCTTGTCGTCTTAAAAAACATGGACAACGATAACTCAAAAGCTCATGTTACTCAAACACAAAAAATACCTATGTTTATACCCATTTTGGTTTATTATTCTGTGAATAATACACCTATGTATTCGCTCAGCAAAAAATTTTTATAACACCCCCTCAAAATTTTTCTTTTTCCGTTTGAAGGTGCGTAGATTCCAAAAAACGCTGCAAAGTCCTTGTCACATGGGTTTATTATTCTACTGGACATACCTACAGAAATGTTGGCTGTTTATTTATTGTTTCTTTCATATAAAATAATTGAAATAGCTATTTCTGGTGGTTTCCACCAACTTTGGCCCCCAAAACACGAATTAGGTACGCTCCTTTTTTTCTTCAAATTACCTTCGATCATTTATAGTACCATAATATATAATCGTCTTGATCCACCTGTTGATACTTTTTCTAGTATTATTCTACAGATTGATAGTGATTTCAGACGGTTTCCCAGGTTTTTGACTCATAAAAAATCAATTTTGGGAGCTGAACATCTGATACAACCTCAATTTTCCACTCTTCGGTCAAAATCGACTTCATATTCGGTCTTCTCGTACCCAAAAACATGAAAAACGATACCTCAAAAGCTCATTTTACTACACCGAGAGAAAAATGTGGCGCACCATGCCCGCTAGGAACACTCGGAATTGATTTCCCGATAGGAAACCTAGCGGGTGTGCCTAATCCCAAGCGGGTAGGGTGTAAATCGTATCGGGTGATGGTAAAAATCTATCGGGAAGACATAACTCCAATCGGGTACGACATAAATTTCTATCGGGCTGCCATAAAAATCTATCGGGCTGTTAGATTAGCCCCTCCTATCGGGTATGGTTCGGATATTTTTGTATCGGGCATTCGTAAAAACAAGCGGGTTTTGGTAATTCCTAACGGGTATTCGTCAAAATCGTATCGGGTGGCGACTTAACCCTAACGGGCTTTTATTAATGGGAACTACACCCGTTAAGAAATCAATCGGGTCTGTTGGTTGTCTATCGGGTTTCATAACAAATTCCTATCGGGTCCATGAAACCCAAGCGAGCATGCAAATATTCCAAAAAAATACCCGTTAGCGCACTATCGGGTCATCTGAACATTTACGTCTCCCGTTTGATGATCTATCGGGTTTTTTTCAAAATTCCTAGCGGGTGTATGAAAAACGATCTAGCTAGCAAATGTTGAAAAAAATACCCGTTAGCACACTATCGGGTCATCTGAGCATTTACGTCTCCCGTTTGATAACCTATCGGGTTTATGCAAAATTCCTATCGGGTGTATGAAAAACGATCTAGCTAGCAAATGTTGAAAAAAATACCCGTTAGCACACTATCCGGTCATCTGAGCATTTACGTCTCCCGTTTGATAACCTATCGGGTTTTATGCAAACCTCCTATCGGGTGTACGAAAAACAATCGAGCATGGAAATGTTCAAAAAAATACCTGTTAGCTGACTGTCGGGTCATCTGAGCATTAAGATCTCCCGATTGATAATCTATCGGGTTTATACAAAATTCCTATCGGGTAGAAATAAAATTAATCGAGCTGGGAAATATGCATAAAATACCCGTTAGCGCCTATCGGGTGAAATAATTGTCAAGAGCTCCCCCTTAATAATCTATCGGGTTACATCACACATCGCTATCGGGCCTATGAAAGCCAATCGAGCAGGGAAATAGTGAACAAAAATACCCGTTAGTCTTCCTATCGGGTGATGTTTGTTGCTAACAACACCCGATTGAAGATCTACCATTTCCATTGAGTGATCCCTATCGGGTAGAGAAAAATCGATCGAGCTGAGAAATATTCATAAAATACCCGTTAGCCACCAATCGGGTGATATAATTGTTAACAGCTCCCGCTTAATAATCAACCGGGTTGCATCGACCAACATCTATCGGGTTGAACAATGCAATCGAGCAGGGAAATGCCGAACAAAATACCCGTTAGTAGCTCTATCGGGTGGCTGTAATTGATAACAACACCCGAGTGAACATCTATCGGGTTGCACAGACGAGTCTCTATCGGTTTTTGGAAAACCAATCGAGCAAGAAAAAATTCAAAAAGTAGCCGTTAGCTTTCTATCGGGTTCTGCCAGTGTGAACAGCTCTGTTTTACTTTTGTATCGGGTTATCTCATTCAAAACATACCCGTTAGCATCGTAACGGGTCGTCTCATAGCTCCCGATTGATAATCATCCGGGTTGCATCGACCAACGTCTATCGGGTTGAACAATGCAATCGAGCAGGGAAATGCCGAACAAAATACCCGTTAGTAGCTCTATCGGGTGGATGTAATTGATAACAACACCCGAGTGAACATCTATCGGGTTGCACAGACGAGTCTCTATCGGGTTTTGGAAAACCAATGGAGCAGGAAAATATTGAAAAAATACCCGTTGGCTGCCTATCGGGTGATATAATTGTTAACAGCTCCCGCTTAGTAATCAATCGGGTTGTCCAATGATTCCCTATCGAGTAGGCAACATTTCTATCGGGTGTCAAGTAGGTCCCGCCACAATTTGAACTTGGTCGAAGGGGCATTGGCTCCGGAGATGGATTCACAAATTTTTTCCCAGGTTCCGAGTGAGCGTTGAAGGGTTTTACAATTTGAACTTGGTCAAAGGGGCATTGGCTCTGGAGACGGATTCACAAATATTTTCCCAGGTTCCGAGTGACCGTTGAAAGGTTTTATGTGAGGATTTAGTACAAGACGAGATACGTAGAATCCTCACACAAAAGCCTGCAACAGTTAATGAAGAGTTGGGAAAATATTTGTGGTTTAATGATAGCCCAGGTAGCCCGAATCCCTGTGAGGAGGTATAGGAAGCGAAGCCTGCATTCACCATTTCTAAAGGATAACTGTTTTTGGGGAGTGGTGAGAATTTGAGAATAACAACTCTTTCCCTTCACCTCCCGTAAATATGGACGTTTGGAGGACATGTACTTGTTACCATGGGAGGGTTCACGCGAAGAAATATGGTAAAGTTGAGGGAATTGTGAAGGACATGATACTGGACCTGAAAATTAAAAACGCTGCAAAGTCCTTGTCACGCATGGGTTTATTATTATTCTATATGCAGAAATGGTGGCTGTTCATTTATTGTTGCTTTCATGTAAAATAATTATTGAAATAGTTATTTCCGGTGGTTCCCACAAATTTTGGCCCCCAAAACTTGAATTAGGTATACCTACGCTTTTTTTTCTTTTTTATTTCAAATTATCTTTGATCATTGCCCAACCCACCCGCCCATTTACCCGCAGGGTGGCTGTCCACAAGCATAATCCAATTGACATGTTGTCGTCCTTCACCAGTTTTCGAGTTTTATATTATATTATCAACAGATTTATGCTGAGCACCCCCACCTGAGAGAATTATGACTCCGTATTTTTTTTTTGTACTGATGAGTCCTCAGTATAGTCGAGAGTCAGTTAGACTTGGTTTTCATTGAATTTTTACCTCCCCTCCCAACGAGTATTTCTCTCTGGTGCGGGGGGTGCTCGACCTCGTTGAAATACCCGTTAGTAGCTCTATCGGGTGGCTGTAATTGATAACAACACCCGAGTGAACATCTATCGGGTTGCACAGACGAGTCTCTATCGGTTTTTGGAAAACCAATCGAGCAAGAAAAAATTCAAAAAGTAGCCGTTAGCTTTCTATCGGGTTCTGCCAGTGTGAACAGCTCTGTTTTACTTTTGTATCGGGTTATCTCATTCAAAACATACCCGTTAGCATCGTAACGGGTCGTCTCATAGCTCCCGATTGATAATCATCCGGGTTGCATCGACCAACGTCTATCGGGTTGAACAATGCAATCGAGCAGGGAAATGCCGAACAAAATACCCGTTAGTAGCTCTATCGGGTGGATGTAATTGATAACAACACCCGAGTGAACATCTATCGGGTTGCACAGACGAGTCTCTATCGGGTTTTGGAAAACCAATGGAGCAGGAAAATATTGAAAAAATACCCGTTGGCTGCCTATCGGGTGATATAATTGTTAACAGCTCCCGCTTAGTAATCAATCGGGTTGTCCAATGATTCCCTATCGAGTAGGCAACATTTCTATCGGGTGTCAAGTAGGTCCCGCCACAATTTGAACTTGGTCGAAGGGGCATTGGCTCCGGAGATGGATTCACAAATTTTTTCCCAGGTTCCGAGTGAGCGTTGAAGGGTTTTACAATTTGAACTTGGTCAAAGGGGCATTGGCTCTGGAGACGGATTCACAAATATTTTCCCAGGTTCCGAGTGACCGTTGAAAGGTTTTATGTGAGGATTTAGTACAAGACGAGATACGTAGAATCCTCACACAAAAGCCTGCAACAGTTAATGAAGAGTTGGGAAAATATTTGTGGTTTAATGATAGCCCAGGTAGCCCGAATCCCTGTGAGGAGGTATAGGAAGCGAAGCCTGCATTCACCATTTCTAAAGGATAACTGTTTTTGGGGAGTGGTGAGAATTTGAGAATAACAACTCTTTCCCTTCACCTCCCGTAAATATGGACGTTTGGAGGACATGTACTTGTTACCATGGGAGGGTTCACGCGAAGAAATATGGTAAAGTTGAGGGAATTGTGAAGGACATGATACTGGACCTGAAAATTAAAAACGCTGCAAAGTCCTTGTCACGCATGGGTTTATTATTATTCTATATGCAGAAATGGTGGCTGTTCATTTATTGTTGCTTTCATGTAAAATAATTATTGAAATAGTTATTTCCGGTGGTTCCCACAAATTTTGGCCCCCAAAACTTGAATTAGGTATACCTACGCTTTTTTTTCTTTTTTATTTCAAATTATCTTTGATCATTGCCCAACCCACCCGCCCATTTACCCGCAGGGTGGCTGTCCACAAGCATAATCCAATTGACATGTTGTCGTCCTTCACCAGTTTTCGAGTTTTATATTATATTATCAACAGATTTATGCTGAGCACCCCCACCTGAGAGAATTATGACTCCGTATTTTTTTTTTGTACTGATGAGTCCTCAGTATAGTCGAGAGTCAGTTAGACTTGGTTTTCATTGAATTTTTACCTCCCCTCCCAACGAGTATTTCTCTCTGGTGCGGGGGGTGCTCGACCTCGTTGAAATACCCGTTAGTAGCTCTATCGGGTGGATGTAATTGATAACAACACCCGAGTGAACATCTATCGGGTTGCACATACGAGTCCCTATCGGGTTTTGGAAAACCAATCGAGCAGGAAAATATTCAAAAAATACCCGTTGGCTGCCTATCGGGTGATATAATTGTTAACAGCTCCCGCTTAGTAATCAATCGGGTTGTCCAATGATTCCCTATCGAGTAGGCAACAAGTCTATCGGGTATTAATTAGTTCCAGCCACAATTTGAACTTGGAACAATTAAACAGTGTAGGAAAACGGTTGTTGAGCGCATGATGACCTATGATATTATAATAATATATTCTAGGGCGAGAAGTAATTTGGCATGAGCCAAATTGAGTAGTTTGGCCGGTCATTTTCACCCGAGCTATACTCATTATGAACATCTCTGTGAATGAAGTGTAATATAATATTATATTGTATTGAATAAAGTTTTGATAAAAACGACAGCGTTTACAAAGTGATGTGCATCGCTTTTGCAACATTTCATGGCGTCATTCAATGCCGGAAGGAATCTGAGGGCAGTAAGTACCTATATGTCATTTATTTCTACAAGTCCACTACATGTTGTAAGTTGTTATGTTGTGCATGTGCATGCGTACATTATCAATTAAATTGAATTATCAATGGAATGAGTCGTTAATCACTCGTGGTATTTGTGATGGGGTTTTTAAAATATTTTTTCCTAGTAGGCACAGGTACCTATACTAATGGTAGGCACGTAGGAGTTTCTGGCAGAAATGTTAGAAAAACCGTACACGTGTTAGCAAGTGAGTGAAAACCCGATACGAATTTAAAAACCCGTTACACATTACAGTAACCCGTTAGAAGCAGGAATTGAAAAACCCGTTAAGGGATTCGAAACACCCGATAGGACGTTATGAAACACCCGATCTCAATTGAAAAAGCCGTTACGAGTTTCGAAGTACCCGGTAGGAAGTTGTGAAAAACCCGATAGGAGTAACAGAAACTCGATAGGAATCGGAAAACCGTTTGAAATCGGGAAACCTGACACGATAGAAATGAAAACCCGTTTGGGAGGTAAAAAGACGTTACACGACATTCAAACACCCGATAGGAGGCAGAAAACAACCGATAGGAATCAGAGAAGCGTGTGAAATCGGATACCCGATAGGGACCTCAACACCCGATAGGGATTTGATAAAGTCGCTAGAAACATTCAGACACCCGATAGGATGTAAAAAACACCCGATGGGGAATGGGAAAGTGTCTGAAATCGGATACCCGTTAGGAATCTTAGCACCCGATAGGGGATTTGAAAAACCCGCTAGAAACATTCGGACACCCGATAGGAGCACATGCCTGCCCGCTTGGAGCAGGGAAACCCGTTACCAGGTGGGGCATGGTGGGGAGACCTCTATATAACCCCAACGTCCCCTTATGGCGACAACCACTTCTTCCCGATCACTCGCGTCACTCACGTGTTCTGCTTACTTCCCTGTGCTTCTTCATTCTGTGTGTTGCGCGTGTGTTTCAAATCAGTTGTTTGAAATCAGTTGTGTTTCAAATCAGTTGTTTCAAATTAGTTGTGTTTCTTGTTTGTTGTGCTTCAATTATCAACGTTCACCCGTCACCAAACAGACATTCGGACCCTGGTACGTTGTACTACAGAATTCATTTTTATTTCAATGGCGGACCAACAGTTGACTGATATTCTAGAGTCTTGGAAATTGGATGCAAGAATTGTTGCTGCATTTCAAGGTTAGCAAAAACCTTTTTGACTCTTTTTCTATAATATTCCGATTTCATGATAATCGCATAAAATTTATGTTAAAGGTATATTTAATATACCTTTAACTTCCAAATCGAAAGTGACATTTCAATCTGAATTTAATTTCGTTTTGTTGAGTATTACTATTTCCTGTTGCCAACGTATTTACCAAATGAAACTTTTGTTGTATGATATTCCGATTTCAAGATATACTCACATACCTGTGACTTCTAAATCCCAAGTGACATTTCAATTAGAATTTAGTTTTGTTTTGTTGAGTATTACTATTTCCTTTTGCCAACGTAATGACCAAACGCTAATTTTTGTTGTATAATATTCCGATTTCATGATGTACACGTAGCTATGACTTACACACCCACACTGGCAATTGAATTTGTTTTGTTGAGTATTATTATTTTCTTTTGCAAACGTATTTACCTACCAAACGAAACTTTTTGTTGAATGATATTCCGGTTTCAAGATATAATCACATACCTGTAACTTCCAAATCCAAAGTGACATTTCAATTTGAATTTAATTTCGTTTTGTTGAGTATTACTATTTCCTGTTGCCAACGTATTTACCAAATGAAACAGTTGTTGTATGATATTCCGATTTCAAGATATACTCACATACCTGTGACTTCTACATCCAAAGTGACATTTCAATTTGAATTTAGTTTTGTTTTGTTGAGTATTACTATTTCCTTTTGCCAACGTAATGACCAAACGCTAATTTTTGTTGTATAATATTCCGATTTCATTATGTACCTACACGTAGAAATGACTTGCACACCCACACTGACAATTTGAATTTGTTTCCAACCAATTTACCAAATGTAAACGGTTTTTCTATAATATTCGGATTTCATGATGATCTTGGTTTAAATTTCATTGTTACGATATCGGGAAATTGCTACGTGTGTTAGTGCCCGTTGGTAATTCAATCGGGTAGTATTGGACGTTAAATACTTGCACCAACTTGTTTTTCGTTGTCCCTTGTATACATAACGGGTGTTTGGAGGGGGGGGGATGAGTACCCGTTAGTAATCCAATCGGGTAGTGTTGTACTTTGAAATATGTTCAACAAACTGTTTCCCTTGCCGCTTGTAGTCGTATCGGGTGTTCACTTCGTTCCAAACGGGTTCATCCGGACTTTGCCAAATAGTCGTAAACATTCGTAACGGGTGTTTGAGGGTATGGGTACCCGTTAGTAATACAGTCGGGTAGTGTTGTACTTTAAAATATTTTCAACAAACTGTTTTGCCTTGCCGCTTGTAGTCGTATCGGGTGTTCACTTCGTTCCAAACGGGTTCATCCGGACTTTGCCAAATAGTCGTAAATATTCGTAACGGGGGTTTGAGGGTATACCACCCGTTAGTAATCCAATCGGGTAGTGTTGTACTTTAAAATATTTTCAACAAACTGTTTTGCCTTGCCGGTTGTAGTCGTATCGGGTGTTCACTTCGTTCCAAACGGGTTCATCCGGACTTTGCCAAATATTCGTAAACATTCGTAACGGGTGTTTGTGGTTGTGAGTACCCGTTAGTAATCCAATCGGGTATTGTTGTACTTTAAAATATTTTCAACAAACTGTTTTGCCTTGCCGCTTGTAGTTGTATCGGGTGTTCACTTCGTTCCAAACGGGTTCATCCGGACTTTGCCAAATATTCGTAAACATTCGTAACGGGTGTTTGTGGTTGTGAGTACCCGTTAGTAATCCAATCGGGTAGTGTTGTACTTTGAAATATGTTCAACAAACTGTTTCCCTTGCCGCTTGTAGTCGTATCGGGTGTTCACTTCGTTCCAAACGGGTTCATCCGGACTTTGCCAAATAGTCGTAAACATTCGTAACGGGTGTTTGAGGGTATGGGTACCCGTTAGTAATACAGTCGGGTAGTGTTGTACTTTAAAATATTTTCAACAAACTGTTTTGCCTTGCCGCTTGTAGTCGTATCGGGTGTTCACTTCGTTCCAAACGGGTTCATCCGGACTTTGCCAAATAGTCGTAAACATTCGTAACGGGTGTTTGAGGGTATGGGTACCCGTTAGTAATACAGTCGGGTAGTGTTGTACTTTAAAATATTTTCAACAAACTGTTTTGCCTTGCCGCTTGTAGTCGTATCGGGTGTTCACTTCGTTCCAAACGGGTTCATCCGGACTTTGCCAAATAGTCGTAAATATTCGTAACGGGGGTTTGAGGGTATACCACCCGTTAGTAATCCAATCGGGTAGTGTTGTACTTTAAAATATTTTCAACAAACTGTTTTGCCTTGCCGGTTGTAGTCGTATCGGGTGTTCACTTCGTTCCAAACGGGTTCATCCGGACTTTGCCAAATATTCGTAAACATTCGTAACGGGTGTTTGTGGTTGTGAGTACCCGTTAGTAATCCAATCGGGTATTGTTGTACTTTAAAATATTTTCAACAAACTGTTTTGCCTTGCCGCTTGTAGTTGTATCGGGTGTTCACTTCGTTCCAAACGGGTTCATCCGGACTTTGCCAAATATTCGTAAACATTCGTAACGGGTGTTTGTGGTTGTGAGTACCCGTTAGTAATCCAATCGGGTATTGTTGTACTTTAAAATATTTTCAACAAACTGTTTTGCCTTGCCGCTTGTAGTGGTATCGGGTGTTCACTTCGTTCCAAACGGGTTCATCTGGACTTTGCCAAATAGTCGTAAACATTCGTAACGGGTGTTTGAGGGTATGGGTACCCGTTAGTAATCCAATCGGGTAGTGTTGTACTTTAAAATATTTTCAACAAACTGTTTTGCCTTGCCTTGCCTTGCCTTGCTCGTCGTATCGGGTGTTCACTTGGTCTCATGGCTGACATTTTTTTCCCCTGCCACAGCTGCCGAATTTGAAACTGACGATTTACGCGACCTAGAACCAGACAGGGTCCTCTGGGAAGCAGTAGCACCAGGACTGTGGACTCCGCCACAGAAGGTGCGATACGCAACAGGGTGGAAGGCGAAATTCGGTCCACTCTCCTCTCCCAGACGTTCTTCGACATCTCTTGCTAGACCCATATCAAGTGACGACTCCACCCCAACACTTCCTTCGCCGGTGAGTGTTGTCACTTACAATTACAGACGACAGGCAGACGGAAACAGTGTTCATGTTTGACAATAACTTCCACCATATAAGTATGTATTGTTACGAGGTGAACGGTGTTTTTGTTGCAGTCTTACTCCTCGATCCCGCGCCGTAGAGAGTCGTTGCCGAGTGAACTACGGCTCAGCGATCCATCTTCTGACGACGACGACGACGACGAAGCCGCCGACGACGACCCCCACGTCGCCAGATACAAGCGAGTCGATAAGGCTGCTTTCATTAACACTTTAGATAAGGTAATGTGCATGACACCATCCGTGTGAAATTGTATCATGTACTCATAGTCAAACTTATAGGGTTTTTATATTAAATGTACATCTATTCCTCTCTCCCTAACAGGTCACAAAAATACTACAAAAGACTGAGAAAGGGAAGAGCTGCGCTGAGCTAGCAGGGTCGAAGAGGACCAGGGCAATCAGCTCATCTGACAGGAAGGTGGTAGCGGATATTGTTATAAACCACCTTCACCGACAAGCCACCCCCGTGGGTGCGAACGTCATCCCCCATTTCTCTTATAAAGAATTGAAGTGAGTGACACCTTGAAATTTGTGATTACGCATTGTTTGTTAGTACATTAGTATTACATGTGGAGTACTCGTATCTTAACATTCCTCTGCATAAAGACATAATAATCACGTGTTTGAATTGCTGTGTACGTTTCAGTTTCATAGCTGCTCAGTTGGCGAGATATTTCCGGGATCCCTCCTCGCTGTGGTTTACTTTATCAGCATCGACGCGGGGGGGCTCGTCACACAGCAGTGACAGCACGCCGACGAAAAAACCAAGGAAGTACCCCTACGGGCACTTGTGGAGCAAAGTGAACAACCTCAAGGACTCCTGGAGGAAGGCCAATAAAGAAAAGTACGATAAAATAAAGGAGGCAAACTCCAAGAGGACAAGCGAAGCAAGGAAACGGAAGGGAGGCAAACAGAAGAGGGCCTACACGAAGAAGCCGAAGCAGCCAACCACCTCCTCTCCGCCCGTACGGAAAACCCTGACAGGTGAGTCTACTCTCTATTCATCTCTTTTCCTCCTACCACCCTCCTTCTCTGCCGTTTCTGTGTTATTTATTGTGAGGAGTCCTAACCGTTAATGTTATTTTCCTAGAGTGGGAAGAGGAACTCGAGAATCATCCCTCCATCCAAACCATCAGGGGAAGTGATTGGTTGAGCCGGGCGTCGATCTCCAAAGAGATACAAGAGGCGTTACGGAGGACAGCGAAGCTGCGGCACGACTACCTATGCTGTGAAAACAACAACCTATTCCACTACATCGACTACTTCCCGTTCTTCAAGTCGTCCGTCCACGCAGCGAAAGTGGTGAGTTCTTAATTTGAATGTATTTCATGTGCTCTGTTTATATACTTGTGCCTGCAGTTGTTTAAAGCGAGGAATGTTTTTTGAGTAATCAGTAATAATAGTTGTTGTTTTCTGTTGTACAGATAGAATCTGATTTCAAGGAGATATATAACATCCCGGAGGGGAAGCTGTACCAAAAGCTTAGAGAACTCCACCCGGCCATAGTATCGGAGGCTAGGTCTTCCAGAAGAGTGAAAGGGAGGGAGACGTTCGTCGAGGCAATACTGAAGTACTACGACAACAATACCGGTGAGAAATAATTGTGATTGGCCTACTCTGTGTTCAAATTGACTAGGAAACATTTTTTCAATTTTAATATTTTGTTGTGACCAGGGATTTTTCTTCTTCACGCATTTGTAAACAAATGATTTGTTGAAATTGCTTTATTTGACCATGAGGTGGTTGTAATGACTGAATTGTACTGTACGAACGTGTTGATAATGTGCTCCGTGATATTTCAGAGGAGGACAAGAGAACGACTGCAGCTCTCGTCGCCCTCCCGTACGCTATTGGGACACGAAGATTAAGGAAGACCAAAGCAAGTAAAGCTACGATTCAGATCTCAAAGAAGGAATCAGCGGATCACTTCGTCACATTCCTGGAAACGGAGTCTGAGGTGGACAACCTCCACGCCCAACGCCTGGAAGCCGAACAAGGAACGTTGCAACCGTATGTCATAGCAATAGGAAAATTAGGTTCCGTCAGCCATTGTCTAGTCAAATATTTAGATTTGAGCCTTAGAGCTGACACCATACTCCAGGCAGTCGATCTTTGTTTTAAATTAATATTCGTGCTGAACTGTGAGTACCCACCTCAGTGTACACACATCTGGCAAACTCTAGAACTGGTATGCTATGAGTTAAAGGTTTCGACAGACTTCCTCCTCTCTGCCGTGACTCTCGTTTCCACCTGTTCCCAGTTTCTAGAGTCTCACATCAAACCCCCCCCTGCTGCTGCTCCTCCTGCTGATGGTGGCTCCAGTGATGAAAATTCATTTGTACAAGTGTTGATACAAAAATACGCCATTGTAGAGGGCGAATGTGTATGCTTTGTTGTGAGTGGCAAAACAGGTAGATTGATAACTTTCTTAAACTTAACTGGGGAAAACATTATACACGGTAACATTCTTGGTGATTCGGAACTGTTAACTTATGGTACTTGTACAAAAGCCTTTGCAGAAGAACACGGATTAGATTCTTACAATATACATCCCACCAATATCGAAATACTTGGTGACCTTCAAATAACAAATGCTCCTGCTTCAGTAATATTACCTTTCACATCAACTTCAGGGGGTATTGATTCACATTTGCCATCAACTTCAGGGGGTATTGAGTCACATTTGCCATCAACTTCAGGGGGTATTGATTCACATTTGCCATCAACTTCAGGGGGTATTGAGTCACATTTGCCATCAACTTCAGGGGGTATTGATTCACATTTGCCATCAACTTCAGGGGGTATTGAGTCACATTTGCCATCAACTTCAGGGGGTATTGATTCACATTTGCTATTCACTTCAAGTTCAAAATCAATTTTTGACCCATCTGAGGAGGTACATCTACCATCAGCAACAGCAGTTCCTCCTGAGGCAAGCCCTGCTCTTTCAGGTGTATCTGAACCACCTCCCCTTCTGTCTCCTACATGGCCAACAACTCCCGTTAAGGAAGTTGGATTCCACAAAGACAGTAGGACCCCGACAAGAGTGACCCCATCTAAGCTAACCACTGCTACAGCCACTCCAGAGTCTGATACCAGCACTCTGCCCGTTTCCCCTCCCCCCCATTCCAGCAGCTCCCCTGCCTCATCCAGCGAACTGGGCAGTACTCCACGGTCCTTACAGGATTTGGTCGAACGCTAGAAAGTTGCAGTACGTAGCAGTAAGAGTAAAAAACAGCTGACGTACCCACCACGTCCTCATCACTGATTGCTTTACAACGTGTCTACACTGAGGTGGTGCTACTTAGTTACCATTAATTTGTGCATCAACAGTTGCTTGATGACCGTTCTGAATAATATCTAAATAACATTCTATAATAATATATACTCTAAATAAAATTGTGTTGAAGTGTACCATATTTCATTGGGTATATACATCACTGTTCCAACATGAGTGGTACAGAACATTACAAATGTCACTACTGTCCCTTAACATTCAGAGAAGTCAACCGTTTGATTGAGCATGTTATGAACCAATGTCTTAGTAGTGGAGAGAAACACAAAGAAAAGAGAGTTTTGCACTGCGGTATGTGTGGGTACAATACCTCCCTCCCCTGGAGACTGAAGGAACATCTTGTTAGGGTTCACCCTCCACGTCCTCAGTCGCATATGCATGACGATGGTTGTGATGTTTTGTGTCAAGCAGCTATGTCTCGTTCCTCCTCCTCCTCCTCCTGCGATGATGATGGTGAGTTAATGAGGGTCGACGAGGGGCAGCGGCGGCCGCCTCTCGTCGTCAGGTCAAACAATGATATTGCCGCACTGCTTTCTAGGGAGTTAGCTGAAATTACTGCTGACGCCTTAGAGGATACTGGTACGACAGAGAAGATTGTACAGTTTTTCATGCACCGCTTCAATCATTATCATCAGGTTTTTCACTCTTTGGGTCTCAGAAATGTATACAATTGCTACGCTAGCACGACCATGCCGACCTGTTGTGAAACGACGTTGACGTCGTTGGTCGACGACATCAAATCCATTATGGACAGCTCTGTGAAACCCATGCGCACGATCCACTCTCGCTTGAACTACTTCTCTCAGCTAGGGACGTTCATCAAACCTGTGTCAGTATTTGTGAGTAAAGAACTTAGTGGAGCAGGAGAAGTAGCTGCACTTACTGACAGAGACATTCACTTGGGTTACGGCGACTCAGATCAATTCGTTCAGTTCATTCCGATGAGGGTGGTTCTTAAAAAGCTCTTTGAAATCCCAGGTTTTTTTCAGGAGGTGGTGGAATGGGGGCAGGCTTGCTCTGAGACAATGGAGGTGACGTGTTTTTCAGAAAGTAGGGTGTGGTTGTCACATGCTCGTCAACGTCAGCACGCTGCAGACGGCTCTTATTTTTTCCCTCTCCACCTTTATTACGACGATTTTGAAGCTGGTAATGCACTTGGTAGCCACTCAGGCATTCATAAGTTAGGTGGTGTTTACTACTCCCTTCCGTTCGCCCCTCCACGTTTGGCGTCCAAGCTCCGGTTCATCATGTTGGCAGCTGTTTTCAAATCTCGGCTACGTTCTGTTCATGGGAACAAAGCAGTCTTCACTCCTGTCATAGATGAACTCAAGTTCCTGTACGAACAGGGCATCAACGTGTCTGTCGGGAGCAGGGGATCTGTAATTGTCAAGTTTGCTGTTGGGTGCCTGGTCGGTGATAACCTGGGGCTGAATTCTATGCTGGGGTTCACTAGTAGCTTCAATGCAAGTAGGTGTTGTAGGATATGTCGCATCCGTAAAGAGGATTACAACACAACTTTGAGGGAAGACCCCGACCTGTTGCGGACTAGTGACAATTTCAAAGCCGATTACTCTGCTAATACTCCTTCGCTAACCGGTGTTGTAGAGCCTTGTGTCTGGGAAGAGCTGGGTTACTTTAGGATCGAAAACAACTGTTCAGTCGACTTTATGCATGACATGTTCGAAGGCGTAGCACGCTATGTCATGTTAGTCGTCCTCAAGGGTCTCATCTACAAAAACAAATGCTTCACTCTTCCTCAGCTCAACGATCGTATCAGAAACTTGTCGTACGGTCCAGATTATTCCTCTAGACCCATGCCCATCTCTCCCGCCCCCAGCAACAATTTCACCATGAGGATGTCTGCCTCAGAAATGCGAACATTCCTCGCTTACTTTGGTCTCATGGTGGGTCACTGGGTAGAAGTAGGTGATTACGACCCTCATTTCACTGACGATGAATTTGCTGACGACGACGACGACGACGAGGAGGAGGAGGAGGAGGAGGAGGAGGAGGAGGAGGAGGAGGAGGATAATGATGGTGGGGAGAGAGATGAGGTCCCTAATAAACGTTCTAGAAGGAGTAGAGTTTCCACTAAAAAAAAAGCAACCACCACTCGTGGTAAGAGGAGCGCGAGGAACCCTCCTAAAAAAAGGCGTGAGCATGGAGGGAGAGGGGCACGAGTTGCCTCAGATGCTGAAGAGTATTACAAATTGTACTTGCTAATGAACGAAGTGATCAAATTGATTAGCCAAGATTCTGTTAGTAACATGAAATCACTGTACCTTGCCGATGTGATCGAACTGTTTCTTAAAACTTTCGTACATTTGTCATTCAAACTCTCTCATCTCCCTCAATCTGAAGGCGGTGAGCCTAAAGTTCCGCCGGCGTTGCAGCCAAAATTCCATTTTCTAACCCATTACCCATCAATGATGATGAAGCATGGACCCTTGTCAGCTCTCTCCAGCTTCAGGTTCGAATCAAAAAACAAACAATTGAAAACTGGATTGAGGAATTCTTTTAACAATATTAATACTCCATTTTCAGCCGCTAAGAAAGAACAGTACCACCTTAACTATCTTTTCTTCCACAACTCCCTTCCCAATCGACTAGACGAGCCTGGGAAATTATCTATCATTACTGATCAATCAGAACTGTTGGAGGTTAGCACATCCCTCCAAATTGACCCTGCTGAAATTCGATGTATCAAATTCGTTACCACTTACGATGGTGTTAAATTCAATCCAGACTGTATGGTATGCTTCGATTTAGACGATAGAGGGCTTCCACAATTTTACCAGATCTTAACCATGTACTTAGACCTTAGAACATACGAGACCTACGTAAAAGGGCTCAACTATGTGACTCACATGTTTTCAACTCATTTCCAAGCTTATGAAGTCGAATCCCTTGGTTTTCATTCATTTTACAAACTGTCAAACCGCCGATATACTTTCCCAAATACGTTAGTTAAGGCTCTAGACTACAATCACTACGTATTAATGCGGAACAGCCTGTAATTAAACATGAACATAGACAACTGTTAAACTGTTTATTTTGTTGTTGTACTTAGTTAAGAAACAAATTGCTAAACAATCTGCGTACGAAAACAAATTATTTATTGCCGTTTTTTATTGTGAATTTGAACTTTATGACTTTTATGAATAAATTGATGACCTAAACACTTGTGTTAACTCTTCTTTGCCCAAGCTGTGTTCACCTTTAGAAATAAGAATTACTTATTCACATTTCTATACATTTATAACTTTCATTTCTTTGTTCAACTGTTTGATCAACACTTTGATTTCAATGAGTATTTCAATTTCATGAGTATATGTTTCACGCAGGTTCCTCACCAGGCTTCGAAATCCTCATTCTCCCTACTCCGTAGGATTCCTCCTAATCCCAATCCATCGCTACCCTTTTGCATCTCCATACGCTCTACTAATAATTACCTGATTGGTAGAGCCATTGGAGAATGCAAACGGTTAGGGTGGAAACGGGCTCATTAGGAATCCAATCGGGTAGTGAGAAGTAGGCTCGATAGAATCCTATCGGGTTCTACGAGTGGACGCTCGATAGAATCCTATCGGGTTCTACGAGTGGACGCTCGATAGAATCCTATCGGGTTCTACGAGTGGACGCTCGATAGAATCCTATCGGGTTCTACGAGTGGACGCTCGATAGAATCCTATCGGGTTCTACGAGTGGATGCTCGATAGAATCCTATCGGGTTCTACGAGTGGACGCTCGATAGAATCCTATCGGGTTCTACGAGTGGACGCTCGATAGAATCCTATCGGGTTCTACGAGTGGACGCTCGATAGAATCCTATCGGGTTCTACGAGTGGACGCTCGATAGAATCCTATCGGGTTCTACGAGTGGACGCTCGATAGAATACTATCGGGCGTCTACTCGTAGAACCCGCTAGGATTCTATCGGGCGTCCATTCGTAGAACCCGATAGATCCCAAGCGGGTGTTAGGTGGTAGACCCGATAGCAATCAAACGGGTGTTAGGTGGTAGACCCGATAGCAATCAAACGGGTGTTAGGTGGTAGACCCGATAGCAATCAAACGGGTGTTAGGTGGTAGACCCGATAGCAATCAAACGGGTGTTAGGTGGTAGACCCGATAGCAATCGAACGGGTGTTAGGTGGTAGACCCGATAGCAATCAAACGGGTGTTAGGTGGTAGACCCGATAGCAATCAAACGGGTGTTAGGTGGTAGACCCGATTGCAATCAAACGGGTGTTAGGTGGTAGACCCGATTGCAATCAAACGGGTGTTAGGTGGTAGACCCGATAGCAATCAAACGGGTGTTAGGTGGTAGACCCGATAGCAATCAGACGGGTGTTAGGTGGTAGACCCGATAGCAATCAGACGGGTGTTAGGTGGTAGACCCGATTGCAATCAAACGGGTGTTAGGTGGTAGACCCGTTAGGAACAGCATGGACGTGCAAGGATTACCCGATTGTTTTCAATTTTTTGCCCGATTGGAAACCAAACGGGTGTTTCTTTACAGCACGTTCGGCTGCTATCGGGTATCCCAGCACGTACGTGCTGTGATTACCCGATAGGGTCTTATCAGTAGATTCCTATCGGGCATTTCCTGCACAAATTACCCGATAGGAGCTGCACTAAAAACCCGTTTGCAGGGATGATCTTGTGGGTACCCGATAGAAATGTTTCTTAACGGGTCTTTTTTCCATTCCTATCGGGTACGCCTAGTCCCTAGCGGGTTTTTTTCAAAGTTTTCACCGGCCTGCGAGCACCACGAGGTGGTAAAACATTGCGTTTTTTCTCTCGGTGTAACATGTTACTAAAACACAAAAAATACCTATTTTTATACACATTTTCACTCATAACTCCCCTGGGTATATTACGATCGGGCTGAAAAGTTTCGGGACACAACTAGGGCCCAAATGGAGCATGTGTGCGAAAGAACGAATTTTTTAGATTGAAATTAGAGTAGATACGCGTGATAAGGCGGGCGGTCAATGCATTTTCGGGATCTACGCACCTTGAAACGTAAAATAAAAAAATTTTGAGGGGTTGTTATAAAAATTTTTTGCTGAGCGATTACATAAGTGTATTATTCACAGAATAATAGGAGGGCAATACTTTGTACCTATCTGTTCTAATATATAGAGATTCACCATTCTAGAGAAAAACGCTGCAAAGTCCTTGTCACATGGGTTTATTATACTATTGGACATACCTACAGAAATGTTGCTGTTCATTTATTGTTTCTTTCATGTGAAATAATTGAAATAGCAATTTCTGATGGTTTCCACCAAATTTGGCTTCCAAAACACAAATTAGGTACGGTCCTTTTTAATTTATTTTATTCAAATTATCTTTGATCATTGATAGTACCTACCATTTAATCGTCTTGATCCACGTGTTGACACTTTTTTCCAGTGTTATTCTACAAATTGATAGTGATTTCAGATGATTTCCCAGGTTTTTGACTCATAAAAAATCAATTTTTGGAGCTGAACATCTGGTACAACCTCAATTTTCAACTCTTTGGTCAAAATTGACTTCGTGTTCGTTCTTCTCGTCCCCAAAAATATGAAAAACGATACCTCAAAAGCTCATTTTACTAACATGTTACTAAAACACAAGAAGTACCTATTTTTATACACATTTTCACTCATAACACCCGTGGGTATATTCCGATCGGGCTGAAAAGTTTCGGGACACAACTAGGGCCCAAATGGAGCATGTGTGCGAAAGAACGAATTTTTTTAGACCGAAAATGAAGCCTGTACACGTGATACGGCGTACGGCGGACGGACATTGAATTTTTGGAATCTACGGACCTTGAAACGGAAAAGAAAAAATTTTGAGGGGGTGTTATATAAATTTTTTGCCGAGCGAATGCATTGGTGTATTATTCACAGAATAATAAACCAAAAGAAGCGGGACATTTCTGGGACGCCCTGTATCAGTATGATTAACCAGTCGACAATACCTCTCGGTATACTTACTTACGAAGTTGATAGACAGGTACTTACCTACCTTATACCTGTGCATGATTATCGAGTCTCCTGTTTATCTAATGAGTGCATAGGTTTGAGTTAGGTATAATATTGGTGTATGAGCGAATTGCGATCCAGGGTATTTACAGGTGCCTGTATAGGTATCTCGTTATTTGCTCTCTCCTACGATGATAATTATATGGATATCCTAGATATAGTCGGTATACGCTAAATGCATTGTAATGAGATTAGACTGAGCAATTGCGGGGGCTTAGGGGATGTGTAGTGAACGGTCCTCTGTGTAGGTACAGAGCTAATTGGATAAGTGGATTAGTTGTGGGTGTAATCATCTCGTGGAAAGTTAATGCGAGCATTCCCGGGAGAGAGTTCCGGATGTTGGGACGCCGAAGGCTTTGCAGAGTGGAGAGGGGGATATTCCAAGCCGGGAGCCTGATAAGGCCTATCAAGGGGAATAATTATTATAAAATGGAGGAGAATGAAGAGGGGAAGCGGGAACGTTTCAATTTGTCGCGGAGCGCGGTGGTTCCCCGATCGCACCCCCTCCACCACACCACACACAGCATCGTTACGGGAGAGTAACAGGAGGCGTGGCCTAATCCACACCGCGCTCCCATTGGCCGTTACCATAGGAACAGGCCACGCCCCGCTCCCGTCCCCCACTTCACACCCACCGCCTGTTACACAGGTGCTGCCGCGAGAGACCATCATCCTGTCATATACCTGCCCATTCCCACACCACTTGCCCCATTTCCACGTATTGCTGGAACGCTCGCTCTTCTCTTATCTCTTTCACGCAAACCTTCGCCTTTCAATTAACTTGTTCGCCTTCCCTCTTTACTTCTCTATGAAATGAAATTCTCTTCACGCTAACGTCGTCCTATTTCGTTTTATTTCAAGAGAAATTTCGATCTCTATCAACAATAACACTCCCATTTGGTAGGTACACGTACCTTTACCTTCTACAACTAGTACAATAAAAAAAAAAAAAAAACGCTGCAAATCCCTGCACAACGGTTTATTATTTTGTACAGAATACCCTTCTGTTACAGATCACAGCTCTCTGTATAGATAACCCGTCTATATAATTTATGTACTAGTCTATACATATTATGTAGATCGCAGACCCTCCGTAGGTTAGTAGGTACCTTACCTAAAATAATTGCTAAAATAATTCTGTCGATGACAAACAGTAATTAAAACGGCAAAAAGAAACGCAAATAATGAAGTTCTGAAGGAAAATAATTGTTGATGTGGAGTGAAATAGATGCCCCTTCTGCGTAGATCACTGTTTTCTGCGGTCAGTACCTACCTTCGTGGTCAAGTATAATGAACCGTTGTGTAATAACTTGCCCATAAATAATAATTTAACGGTTGTTCAAGTTGCAAAAGTACCGATCAACAAAATCCAGCCCGTTCTTGGTAGATGAACCGTTGTGTAATAATTTAGCGTTGTGTAATAATTTACCATTGTGTAATAATTTATACCCATCAATAATACTTCAACGTTTCTTCAAGTTTCACAAGTACCTACCAACAAAATCCAATAGTCCATCACTTATCAAATGAAATAATATCGCAAAACAACCAACTCGGCTTCATACAGCCATCCGTGATTATAATCAGGCGCTCCCTAGTGATGATATCCGGGCCGGATTTATACCGTTTGATTCACGATCGTGTTGACGACAAATTTAATAACGTAAAAAAAACCATACCCTTCTATCAAAAGTTTTCGAGATACGGCGTTCTGGACATTTCAACCCCTATTTTTAACCCCTTAGAGATGACTGACGGTACCACCGAGCTTCGAGGACCAACTAGACCCCGAACGGAACCTATAACCCGAATTTCATCAAATTTTGTTTCATGGTATTAACTAAGAAAAGTGGCCAGTACGGCGTACAGACAGAAATTTTTTTATTGCATTTTCGGATTCTACATACCTTGAAACGTAAACCATCAAAATTTGGGGGGTAAGAATTTTTTTTTCATGCTCGATTCCAAAGGTTCATTATTGAAAATAATAAACCAAAATCCAGTTAGGTACGTGGTATATCGAATCGAAATCCAAGAAACTCCTATTAACAGTCAAATTCCAAATCAGATAAGGAATCCTAATCAGAATTTACGAACATTTTTAATAGGTACCTAGCTCAAGTTCGTGATAGGCCCTTCCTGTACTGTGTAATTAGGGTCCACTGAATGAACACAATAGCTCGTTAGTTTCGAACTTGGGATATTTTTATATTTCTTCAACTTTTACCTCTATTCTAAGCGCCCTAATTGTATCTGTTGTTGTTTAATTTTATAACAAACAAAGAATAACATGTGAAAAGATGAGAAAAGTTGAGTTTAAAACTAATATTCCTCAATAAAACTAAATTGACGTTTTTCACCCTATGAATGTACAGTAGGTAGGCATTTTCTTCTGAATGAACCCCACAATTCCAGTGAATGAACACACCACTCCTATAGGCGCTTCACCAACACATGGGTAGGTAGGGTACAATGCTCTATCGAGCACTCCATCTTTGCATCTTTCCTCTATGCTGATTCTAGACCACTCTGGTCTACATCTGTCAGTAGGCGAAATGCCAAGAATGAATACAAAACAAACCATTGCACAATCGGCCAACAGGTTGCGAAATTGGACGTCCCACATAGCAGACTGGCAAATGCACTTTTTGACGACTGTTGATGGACACTTACAAGTACCCCAGATGGTGTCGGCAATAATTTCGAGAAGTGAAAATCAAAACGTGATTTATTAAGATCAAAGGTTGTATCGCGGTTGTAAAGGTAATTGAGTGCCTCAAAGAAAACCCCTTCGAGGCGGAAGAGTGATACACCTGATGCCCAAGGCGTTACGAAAACCGATCTCGACGCAACACGAAACTATTAGAATCGTGAGAGAGAGTCCACGTCTGAACTGCTCTTCGTAAAGAAAAATAAATTCTTTATATTTTAATGCGCATGTTTATTTGGTTTTAATGCGCAAGTCGCTTTAGTAAACGCCGACACTTTCGGTCCTTAAAAACATGATTTACCGCCAGCAAAGGCGGACTGGGGCTTGATGCGTGGGCGTTCGTTACGTGTGACGTTACGGGGTTAAGTAAAAACGCACCTGGGCACCCCTGGGACTGGTATAAAGATGTTGGAAAAGGTGTGAAGAGGACATTAGCATGTTGTAATTGGTCGTGATTCCCAGTGGGTGGAGGTCTTCGGGGCTCTCGCTCCACAAAGTGATTCATTGCTTTCCGCTCGCTCGTGAGAGTGCGCGCTCTCAGCGTCCCGCCGCCGTGTGCGTGCGCCAGGTTATATGAGGTACAGAAACCTTTTCATCACTCAAACTTCGGTCACCTTTTTTTTCTTCTTCTCCACTCGAACGCGGAACCGTCTCAAAGATGCCGGGATATTTCCCTGGAGCTTCCAAGACCGCCAATTAGATTACAAATTAGAAATCCGAAAAGGTGGTTGAGGCTGTCACGCGTCCGCTGAGGCCTAATTTAAATGTCTTCCCAAATTGAAATAGCCCGATCGGATAGCGTGAACACTTTCTAATTTAATTCTGATGGAGCGTCCTGCACTTTTTTTTTTCAATTCTTATTAATTCCAATGGCGGTTATCCTCGATAAAAAAAAATTCGTTCGAAACCAGAAGACGCTGGCATCTCATTGGCCCCCACAACTGACTCCAGGGGGCCTATTCACTAAAATAGATAGTGGAAAGAGATTATCTATTTTGAAAATCTACCTCGAGAGATAGTCTCCCCCAGGAGACAGTCTCTTCCAATGTCTCTGGGGTTCGTATATTTTACTGAATAGCTCCAGAGACCAGAGACCTTGATAAAGAGATATGGATCCTTATACACGAAAATGCCATAGTATCCATGAAGTGCGAGATGTTTGTGCCCCCGGGAATTCAATTCCTTAATAATGAACGCATTAGAAGTACCTATTCAATGGGTACCTACCCACCTCAATCCATACTCGGACGTTTTTACTCATGAATCGGATAAAAGTTTAAATGAAATTGAAAAAAAGTCAATTACCTATAAACAGAAAAACGCTGCAAAGTCCTTGTTACATGGGTTTATTATTCTATTATTTTATTGGTCTACAGAAATGCTGGCTGTTTATTCATTTTTCTTTCATGTAAAATAATTGAAATAGCTATTTCTGGTGGTTTCCACAAATTTTGGCCCCTAAAACTTGAATTAGGTAGGTATACTACGCTCCTTTTTTTTTCAAATTACCTTTGATCATTGATTGTACCATTTAATCGTCTTGATCCACGCGTTGACACTTTTTCTAGTGTTATTATACAAATTGATGGTGATTTCAGACGATTTCGCAGGCTTTTGACTCATAAAAAATCAATTTTGGGAGCTGAACATCTGGTACAACCTCAATTTTCCACTCCTTGGCAAAATCGACTTCATATTCGGTCTTCTCGTCCCCAAAAACATGGAAAACGATACCTCAAAAGCTCATTTTACTACTATGTTACTAAAAACAAAAGTACCTATTTTTATACACATTTTCACTCACAACTCCCCTGGATATATTCCGATCGGGCTGAAAAGTTTCGGGACACAACTAGGGCCCAAATGGAGCATGTGTGCGAAAGAACGATTTTTTTAGACCGAGAATGAAGCCTGTACACGTGATACGGCGTACGGCGGACGGCGGACGGACATTGCATTTTTGGAATCTACGCACCTTGAAACGGAAAATAAAAAATTTTGAGGGGGTGTTATAAAAATTTTTTGCTGAGCGAATACATAGGTGTATATTATTCACAGAATAATAAACAGAAAAAGTCGAATTAGGGGGCTTAATGCTTGTATTTTATCTACACCTAATGAACGGCCACTCTTAGGTAGGTAGGTACCTACCTCAACCCGTACTTGGATGTTTTTACTCATGAATCAATAATATGTATATATTTTTAATGAAAATTGACTAAACTTTATGGAATGAAAAAAACACACGATCAAAATTACCGATGTGGTTGCGGATGAACAAGGATGTTACACGATTTATCACTGTCAAACAAACGAGAAATAGACTCTCTTTCGAGGAAAGACACCTAATTAGCTGTCTCTCTGAAAGAGATCGAAAATGCCAAGATGGCCGCCAACTCTCTCTTTTAGAAGTTACTGAATAACCCTGTTATGGATACTATAAAAATCTCTTCTGCCAAAAGAGAGAGTCGGACCGAAAAGAGATGTCTCTTTCGCTTAGTGAATAGGCCCCCAGTTGTGTTTAAGAGTAGTTCATTTGTGGGACTCCAGTTCAGTTCACTTCTTGAAAGGAGTAGGTAGGCAGTTCTTTTGAGTTTATTCTGAGGGCCTATCTATTTTGAAAATCTCCTGGGAGAGACAGTCTCTTCCAGTGTCTCCCAGGTTCGTCTATTTTACTGAATAGTCTCTCAACCCGTAACTACTTGGAAGTTTTGTTTCCGAGTCTGCAAGGCAGCGGACGCTTTGTTTTCACTTTCGAAATGAAAAATTTTTGTGCTCCAAAATCAAAATTTCCACTTGCATTTTGCGTCTCAGAGCCTCCTGAACAAATTTATTTTCGTGTCTGTCTGTCCACATTTCCTTGCCACAGCCGTAACTTCCACAATTTTGAACCCATTTCAATCAAATTTTCAGGAGTTGTGTGGCTATAGCGCTAGATGGTCGCCTATCAGTTTCATCATGATCGAATCAACGGTAGCCTCTGCGCACGCGCTAACGATATTTTCTTGTTACGGTCATAACTCCATCAATTTTGAACGGATTTTGGTCAGATTTTCAGGGATGATGCGGGTAAGGTCCCTTGAGGTCCCATACGACATTCATCATGATTGAATCAGCGGTTCCAAACGCCAAGCATTCCAGACCATAGAACTCTATAAACCTGGAAGGGCCTCTGCGTTGACGAATGAAATGACGGGCTCCGCACCCTGCTCAGCTGATGTGCTAAATTCTCTCCTGTTCACCCTAGGAAGTTGAAATTTGATAGGGACTCTTTGCGTTCTCACTTCTATACGTGGAATAATTACTTTATCTTAAAGCATGAATACTAACTTCGAATTAGGTAGGTACCCTTATTATTAAAAACAGTTAAATAATTCCGTTAATTAATCTGAATCTTTATGTTAATTGGATTGACGGTTGGTTCTTTGATTAACGGATTGTTAATTATTCTGAATCTTTATGTATGAAAATTTAGTGGTGACATACTGTGAAGGCCACGGAGGAAGCTTCGGTGTCATGTCCTTGGCAGTGTATTTACTCATGAATCGACAATATGTACGTAGTATAAATTTTTAAGGAACAATCGGCTTACCTTTAAAAGATGAAAAAACATACATCAAAATGACTGTAGGGTAGCCGATGAACGAAGGATGATACACGATAACTATCAAACAAACCAGAATGAGAAAGGGGCTCTGTCTTTCGAGAAAAGACACCTCATTAGCTGTCTCTCTGAATGAGATCGAAAATGCCAAGACGGCAGCCAACTCTCTCTTTTAGAAGTTACTGAATAACCCTGTTATGGATACTATAAAAATCTCTTCTGCCAAAAGCGAGAGTCGGACCGAAAAGAGATGTCTCTTTGGCTTAGTGAATAGGCCGCCAGTAGTACATTCCAGTTCCTATTCGTTTCCTTGAAGTTCATAGTTCATTCTTTCCCCTTTATCATTTCTCTCCAGTTCATTTACCTCTTAAGTTATTTTGAACTGTCGGAACTAAATTACCTACTCGCTAAGAAATTTTGGAAACCCATTTCAAAGAAAAAGGAGTTAATGAAAAGTTGTCTATTTTCACTAATACACGAAAAAAGCTAAAAATAAACTGTTATGCCAGTTTCGGTGATCAACCCATCGTCAGTAACAAACAATAACTCCTCCCCCCCCTCCCCCGTGTATTACTGGAAATAGAATACTTTTCAATAACTCTGTTTTTCTTTGAACTGTCGTTCCGTAATACTATAACTTCTCATGTAGTAAATATCCTCCCTATCTGAACGGCTCCTAATGAACTAGAGGAGCACTATCGTTCTGTGATGCAATAAACCCCTCATCTATTATGGTACCCACCGTTCAGTGAATCTAAAGAGCCAGGAACTCTCTCACTCAGCCCCTCTTTCCTACAGCCATAGCTAGCCGCTGGGTCCTTGATTCTGTTGCTCTGTACTCTGTGGCTCTGTGGTCCTAGTGAACGACCGTTCAGTGAAGTGAACTACGTCGAAGAGCAGTTCGTTTGGCGGAGTTAGTTCTTCAAGAGTAGTGCAGGAACTACCCACCTCTACTCCAGTTTCAAAATGGCTTTACCGACAAACTGCTGACTTGGGTCGGAACTCACAGCTCAATGCTGGTTTAAGCTCCTGAACTGCTACTAGGAGCAGTTGATTCTGCTGCTTCTTGCTACTTAGTAACGCATATTGAAGTAGCCGAAACTGTTGATCGAGGCTGCAAAAATGGTCCATACAAGAGCCTCTCCTCAGCAGGCTGGAGATAAAACCGGTTATCATGGCTCTCTGCTGGTTGTGACTCCTAAAGAGCCATCCCCACAGAGAGATGATTCCACAACCCTTCTCTACTGGTTCATAAAGATCAATTCGCTGATTCAGTATGCTCATGGCCCTCACAGCTGACTGTTGACGCGAGCTCCCAGACGGCTTCTTCGGCTGACATTGCTCAGGCTTCCAAATTACTGGGGATCCCATAAAGTCCTCACAACTGACTTGAGTACATTGAATTACTCACAGTTATTAGTGTTATTACCAGAGCCCTTCAAATGCCATTTTGCCATGGCGCCATCCTAAAATGCCATTTTTTGGCAGTTTTGAGGTAAAATGCCATTTTTTGCCAATTTGCGGGGAAAATACCACTTTTCTGCCGTTTTTGCCTCATTTTTTCCATTTTATTACCCTCCCCCCCCCCCACAGGTAGAAAAGTAAAGGCTTCAGGTAGATGGTCGCTACGTCTTGCATGGACTACCCGAATCCCATAGTCACTTGGTATTATTCGCGTCAAGGGATTAAAGCCATTATTGGGGAAAAGGGATCTTCCAGGCTTGTTTTTCCCCCTCATTTGGCATTAGCCGACAGCCATAGCCATGAAGTAATTTTATTTTGTTATTTCACATTACAATGTTGCAATAAAATAACGAAAAATAAAGACGAATGAATAAGAAAATTAAATTTTGATTCCTACTTCTTGGATAAATGAACAAATGCCTTTGAAAACTATAAAACTCCGCGAATGCACCATTTCGGGAAAGTTCACTGGATTGACCAAATGATGATTCCAGGGGCGGATCCAGATTTTTTTTCCGGAGGGGGTCACAGGGTAGAACAATATAAAAAATAACAAAAAATAAAAAATAACCAAACGAACAATACAAACCGAATTTTCAACCTTATGCCTAAACTCTTCTAATTTGTCTACTTACAAAATTAATTGTATTTATTTATAAAATTCATTGTTTATATTATGTAAAAAATATTTTTCAATATCTATTAATTATTTAACTGATAAATGTATTTGTTTTCAATTTTCTTCTAAAAAAGTGTCCTAATGTGTTTTCAAACAAATTGGCGCATTTTATGGCAGCGTAGCTAACTTCAGAGTTTGCAAATCAAAACATTGAAACCACAACAATCTATTGTTGATCTCAGTGAGTTCAGTATCGTTTTTACTGAATTTGGCAGGAAAGAAAACGAGAACGAAACAAAAACAAGATAATCTATACATATTATAAAACAGTGTCTGTTTGTTTGTTTGTTTGTTTGTCTCGGCATCAATTGAGAACGGCTGAACGTAGAAAGTTGCGGCTGGTACCATTTGACGCAGAATTTATCTGGGAAGGTTTATGAAAAATCCGCATTTGAATCTGTCCATCCGTTGAAACGCTACGAATGAAATACTACTAAAAAACGTGTTATAATCACTTCTATGAGGACGTTTAATATGATGCTTATAATAACTTTGAACGGTTGGACGTAAATCCGATTGTAATTAGATTCTGGATTCAGCTCGACGAGTACATTCAAGTGGTACTTCAATCAGGATGTTAGTGGGAGGGGGGTACAGGTTATGAGGGGGGGGGGGTCTACAGAAATTTCAAAACTACTTGACCAATTGGAGTGCAACTTTGGGAATTTGTTGTGTGAACATTGAGGAATGTTTCTAACCAGGTAGGGAGGGTTCATAGGATACGGGGGGGGGGGGGGGGGGGGTTAAAGGCAGTTAGGGTTGGCATTGGGGAAGGTTTCTGATCAGTTGAGGAGGGGGGGATACAGGCATATTAAAATACATGACCGTTGGCTCCATTTATTTAAATCGCAGCAACACGCGTCGGTTCAAATAGTATAATACATATATCATAAAACAGTGTCAGTCTGTTTGTTTGTCTCGGCATCGATAAATGAGAACGGCCACTAATCAAACAATAACCAATTACTCAAACCAAAATTTTCACTTGGGACGCACCCTTGAACCGTGGCTTACGGTAGCAAACAACCACTCTTTGTCAATCCTGAGGTGGTATCTGTTATGAGTGGGGCCTGTCCTAAAGGGGGTGTCTGTTCTACCGTTGCGAAGCGCGGGTACACAGCTAGTTGTATATAAAGTAACATTGGTAGGACCAAGTGTACGATTGTATTCGACTAATTTTGACATTTTTGATCGAATCTTTTTAGATTTTTTATAGTTCTTTTTTGATTTCACAAAAACTGGGTTCGTTTTCGTTTGGTTTTTTTTGTTTTCGGGTTTGTGAACAATTCGTTCAGCTCTTCTTTTTGAAATGCAGGCTGATTCTGGGGGGGGTCATGACCCCTGTGACCCCCCCCCCCCCTTGGATCCGCGCCTGGATGATTCCAGGCTTGTTATCGACTGCTCCTGTACATATATCCCTTCCCTTCACCACGTCCTTCATTCGAAGCTGAAGAGGTGAAGAGTATAGCTGCCAATCTTTCAGGGGAAGAAGCTACCCTCAAGGAAGACTATGGGAATCTGCCGACGTCCTTTCAATGAAATTCGCACCGGCAACTTTAGCAGACGTGGAACGCACCTACTCCAAATTGAAATATATTTGAGCGACCGACGCCTTGGTTTTTGTATGGGCAGTATCACAGCCCACCTGAAATTATTTTACAACAATTGTGACCCCGATACAATTTTATTCATTTGTAATTTTTTATGCTGGTTTTTATTATACTTTTGTACACAGTTTTAGTCAGTACAATAAATATAATGTTATTCGAACGGCAATATTCTATTTTCCCATAAAATCAGGGACGGGGAAAAGGAAACCCGAAAAATAAATGCCATTTTTGGCCAAAATCAGTGCCATTTTGCCATGTTTTTAAGTGCCATTTTTGGCAAAAATGAATGCCATGTTTTGAGGGGGGGGGGGGGGGGGAATTACCTACTACACAGCAAGCATCCATGGCTCATATTGCAATGGGATCTTTCGGCCATGCATACTGTGATAACTTAAATAGAAGCACGCATTGGTAGTTCAGCATATATAATATAATTCGTAACGAACAAAACATGGCTAAAGATAAGTAAGATTACAACGAACATGGAAGTATATTATCCACAGATGGTGGTTACTGTATATGGCCTCAATGGCTTGGCGGAAAGAGCAGAAAACAAACTACCTCACGGTGATGAGGGATTTCAGTCTGATTTTTACACAAACCAATACTGTACCAATTACCAGTACACATTTAATTTGCCTGAACCTGAACATCCACAAAACTATAATAGGTACATACCAAATAGGGAATTCATATTTTTGTGTTCTTCAATGAATCCGAACCACAGCAGGCACCAAGTTATCGTGATGAACAGTCTCTGTTACGGTTTCTGGGGTGTCGATTCGAATTATAATCTCGACGGATTCACTGGTGAAAATAGACGGTAGGGGCTGTGTAATAACTCTTGATAATGATTGCGTGAGGGTTGGCAAAGGGAAGTAATAACAAGAAGCTCCAATTAATATTTGATGTTAGTGGCGGTAAGAGGGGGAAAGGGGGTAATGGCGGTTGAATTAAAAGGGTAGAAAGCGGCAGAGAGAAGAGAGGGTTACTTGTTTAATGGCACCATTGGGGATATGTTGTCAAATAGAAGGGCTATGATATAGTGAGCAGCAGTAGAGGGTTTTTCGAGAGAGAAGAAGACGAAGAAGAAGAAGAGGGGAAAAGAGAGGGTAGTTGAATGAGAAGATGAAGGGGTGGGGTGGTTGTAATTAACTTTTATCTGGCGGTTTCGCCCTGAAAAGCGGCTGGCGGGTAGACAATGCCCGACATCCAGCCTTCCTCCTCTGTTCCCCACACCACGCGGCCCGTGATTTTCCCACCTAATCGATACCGCGCCAGTGGCGAATTTATGGGCGGCACCGCCCCTTTTGGAGGCTTTTCCGGGGGGGCTCCTTTCCAGTGGGGAAGCGGGAGAGAAAGGGATGAAAATGGGGATACAGGCAAAGTGAATGTGAAAGGGAAATGGGGTCGAGAACACGGCGTCAAATTACATTTAAAGTGTAATCCTCTCAAATGTAATGCGTTGTAATGCACGTTTAGCCTCTACAGCTCTTTCGCTGTTGCATAAACAAACTGACTTCAAACCCTCCATCTTACACCGGCAGATTTCATATCCTCTAAACAAAAAACGCTGCAAAGTCCTTGTCACATGGGGTTTATTATTCTACAGAAATGTTGGCTGTACATTTATTGTTTGTTTCATGTGAAATAATTGAAATAGCTATTTCTGATGGTTTCCACCAATTTTGGCCCCCAAAACACAAATTAGGTAGGTACGATCTTTTTTTTTCAAATTATCTTTGATCATTGGTAGTGCCATCATTTAATCGTCTTGATCCACGTGTTGACACTTTTTCTAGTGTTATTCTACAAATTGATGGTGATTTCGCAGGTATTTGACTCATAAAAAATCAATTTTGGGAGCTGAACATCTGGTACAACCTCAATTTTCCACTCCTTGGCCAAAATCGACTTCATATTCGATCTTCTCGTCCCCAAAAACATGGAAAACGATACCTCAAAAGCTCATGTTACCAAAATTTTGCTAAAACGCAAAAAGTACCTATTTTCACACACATTTTCACTCATAACACCCCTGGGTATATTCCGATCGGGCTGAAAAGTTTCGGGACACAACTAGGGCCCAAATGGAGCATGTGTGCGAAAGAACGACTTTTTTAGATCGAAAATGAAGCCTGTACACGTGATACGGCGGACGGCGGACGGCGGACAGCGGACGGCGTACGGCGGACGGCGGACGGACATTGCATTTTTTGAATCTACACACCTTGAAACGGAAAAGAAAAAAGTTTGAGGGGGTGTTATAAAAATTTTTTGCTGAGCGATTACATAGGTGTATTATTCACAGAATAATAAACCAAAACGCAGCAAAGTCCTTGTCACATGGGTTTATTATTCTATTGGAGAAACCTACAGAAATGTTGGCTGTTCATTTATTGTTTCTTCCACGTGAAATAATTCGAATAGCCATTTCTGATGGTTTCCACCAATTTTGGCCCCCAAAACACGAATTAGGTAGGCTCCTTCTTTTTTTTTCAAGTTATCTTTGATCATTGATAGTGCCATTTAATCGTCTTGATCCACGTGTTGAAACTTTTTCTAGTGTTATTATACAAACTGATTGTGATTTCAGACGATTTCCCAGGTTTTTGACTCACGAAAAATCAATTTTGGGAGGTAGAACCTCAATTTTCCACTCTTTGATCAAAATCGGGATCAAAATATATTCCGATCGGGCTGAAAAGTTTCGGGACACAATTAGGGCCCAAATGGAGCATGTGTGCGAAAGAACGAATTTGTTAGACCGAAAATGAAGCCGGTACACGTGATACGGCGGACGGCGTACGGCGGACGGCGCGGCGTACGGTGGACGGACATAACATTTTTGGAATCTACGCACCTTGAAACGGAAAAGAAAAAATTTTGAGGGGGTGTTATAAAAATTTTTTGCTGAGCGAATATTCACAGAATAATAAACCAAAATGTTTGCAATGTAAAGGACGTGGACCACGGCTTTCCCCATATTTTCCTATTATCTGATATTTGAATTTCTTAAATAAAGTCAATATTACTCAATAAGCTGAGTGTCTCATTTTTGACCACCTCAGTTGGTAGGTGGACTGACATAAACAGGTAGTTGAATGAAACCTCCATCCTGATCTGCTTTCTCCTACTTGTTTTTCGCAGGAAATGCCTAATAGGTAGGTACAGTTCACATACCAACATCACCAGCCGTTCAACCTATGAATTGGCAAATGATTTAGTTATCTGTTTATTAATTTTGGTTTATTATTTTCAATAATGAACCATTGGAATCGAGCATGAAAAGAAAAAAAATCTAACCCCTCAAAATTTGATGGTTTACGTTTCAAGGTATGTAGAATCCGAAAATGCAATACAAATATTTCTGTCTGTCCGCCGTACGCCGTACGCCGTACGAGCCACTTTTCTTAGTTACCATGAAACAAAATTGACGAAATTCGGTTTATAGGTAGGTCCGAATTTTTTTAAGGTTTTAAATAGTTCTTGAACTTACGAGTTTTTTTAGACCACCGGGAGCATTTTACGTCCCTCCGTTCCTTCACAGCAAGGCCCAGAATTTTGCACCGACAGGCTTTTTGAACAGCAGGGTGAATGAAATTGTATACATTTAGCCCAAATCTCGTCACCAGGGACGCGCTAACAATCGGGAATTGGCCCGAGATAAAATCATTGCTATGGGTTCACCTGATTATAATCGCGGTGTATGAAGTCGAGTTGGTTGTTCTGTGATATTATTTCATTTGAAAAATGATGGCTTTTTTGGATTTTGTTGATAGGTAGTGAAACTTGAACAAACGTTGAAGTATTATTGATGGGTAAATTATTATTACAAAATGGTAAATCATTACACAGCGGTTCATTATACCATCTACGTAGAAGGGACTGGAGTTTGTTGGTAGGTACGTTTGCAACTTTTTTCACTCCACATCAACAATTTCCCTTCAGAACTTCATTATGTGCGTTTCTTTTTGCCATTTTAGGTACTGTTTGTCATCTACAGAATTATTTTAGCAATATTTAACTCGTGATTTACGTAGGTACCTCGTAACGAGTACGGGGTTAGGTACTAACCTACGGAGGGTCTGCGATCTACATAATATGTATAGAGTAGTACATATTATATTATATATACGGGTTATCTATAGGACAGAGAGCTGTGATCTGTAACAGGAGGGTATTCTGTACAAAATAATAAACCGTAGTGCACGGATTTGCAGCGTTTTAAAAATGAAAGTAGACTCCATTCTCAGAACTTTGACCCCAACCGCACTGCCCTACAACAAGTAGTTCTTTTTCTATCATTTTTCAAATTGTCAACCAATTCTGACGTCATTGCATAGGTACTTCTCGCCTGGACTGGACCCCCCCTGCCCACTGCGACGTCAGAATTTATGGGAAATTTGAACAGTAATAGAAAAAGAACAGGGGCGCCATTTCACCAAACTGTTGGGGGGGGGGGGGGGGGGCAAACACCAGGGGGTATGGGGGGTATGATATATTTACTAAGGAAAGGGGGTCCAGGGTTATTTCCCCCGCAAATTTGTTTAAATTAATATTACATTTAGATGTAGGCTAATTTTATGCTTCCTTTTACATATTTAAAGTTTCAATAAAAGAATAAATACAAACAAAATCAAAGTACCTTTTTTCAATTCATTAAATTAGCATTGCTACATTCCAATAATATTCATTCAAAATATTCCTTTTTAAAAGAATAACTTTTTAAAAGAAGGCTATGATATTCTAGATAACTCCAGTAGTCATTTTCATTATTTATCAATTCCTTGGGGGGGGGGGGGGCCTAGGCCCCCCCTGCCCCCCTTAAATGGCGCCCCTGAAAAAGAACTACGTATCGTAGGACAGTGCGGTTGGTGTTAACGTTCTCAGAATGGAATCTTCTGCAGTTACTGAAGATATTTTCTGCTTGTATAACGTCAGATAAGTTATGGTCCTCTTGCCTACTGAGTATTTCTGTTGCTCTTGATTTCATCTTGGAGAATGCCTGTTCCACTGGGTTCAGCGTTGGCGAGTAAGGAGGAAAACACTTGCTGCACATCGTTGAGAAATCTATAAAAATCACTTACTGGGGATCTGTGTGTGAGCTACGTGGTAAATAGTCGTTCCCTCGTATTATTCTTATTTCTGAGAGCCCTCCGGTTTTTGGGTCACATCCGACCCGACCGTACCAATAACGGAACAGATTTTTCTTCAGTATGTTTACCTTTTAGCGAATTTTCGAAGAAAAGGAAGCTATTGTTCTCGGTCCAAAATTTTTAAAACTCGAATTTCCGAAAGATTTTTATACCAAAATCCGTTTCAGACCATCCTGAATTCACTGCCGAAAGACACCAAAAATTATATATATATATATATATATATATATATATATATATATATATATATATATATATATATATATATATATATATATGAATGTGTCATTCCAGACGATAACTCTCGACAGAATTGAGATAAAAAGTTCAAATTTGTACGAAAAATCTTTCTTGGCAATCGACAGGTTAAGTTCGTAGATGGGCAGAATCGGGTCACTCTAAGGGGGAGTTTTAGGGGGGAAGAATTACCCATAAATTCCCAAAATGAAACAGTCTGACAAGTGACACCTCATTTTGAAGGTTTTTGTACGCTGAACACGATGGTGAAATCAGAATTGCGATATCTCATTCTGTTCTCAAACTGGAGCACTTTGAAGATGAAGGAACGTGGTTATTTCTTGAGATAAAACAGTTTTACATAACATCAGTTATTTCTTCGAAAATTCGCTCTTATAGCCATGCTGCATGACTGTGGTTTTTTTTGCAGTACAGTCCCCAAGATGCCTCAACTACCGTTATTCTCAAAACCTGAGGTTATTTTGGAGGAATTACTTCGTCAACAGGACGGGTAATCTGATGATGAAGAGGAGGGACATCTAACTTTTGATGAAAATGTTTCTGAGTCGGAGGATGATACTTTTGAGACTAGTGATATTGATTGTGATACGTTTGACTGTGATGAAGTGGCTGAAAAATCTGGTATTGAAGAAGAACTAAGTGACAATGGTGAAGGTATGGTAGATGATATAAGAAATTTGTATTGAGTTCCTGAAAACATTTCACTAGTCATTTACCTTTTGTACAATGATTTAAGTTGTTTATTCGAAAGTACAATAAGTTAAAATTATATTTTCGTCAAAAACTAGTGAATTATACATTTATATAACAAAAATACGATGTATTACAACTTTATTTTTCCCAAAAACCTCGTTGAAATAAGTCGGGTCGGATCTGACCCGACCGTACCTCACCACGATTCACCGTACTACTAGAGGGTTAAAAACGCTGCAAAGTCCTTGTCACATGGGTTTATTATTCTATTGGAGAAACCTACAGAAATGCTGGCTGTTTGTTTATTGTTTCATTCATATAAAATTATTGAAATAGCTATCTCTGGTGGTTTCCACCAATTTTGGCCCCCAAAACACGAATAAGGTACGCTCCTTTTTTGGTTTATTATTCTGTGAATAATACATCTATGTATTCTCTCAGCAAAAAATTTTTTATAACACCCTCTCAAAATTTTTTTTTTTCCGTTTCAAGGTGCGTAGATTCAAAAAATGCAATGTCCGTCCGCCGTCCGCCGTATCACGTGTACAGGCTTCATTTTCGGTCTAAAAAAATCGTTCTTTCGCACACATGCTCCATTTGGGCCCTAGTTGTGTACCGAAACTTTTCAGCCCGATCGGAATATACCCAGGAGTGTTATGAATGAAAATGTGTGTAAAAATAGGTACTTTTTGCGTTTTAGCAACATGTTGGTAACATGAGCTTTTAAGGTATCGTTTTTCATGTTTTTGGGGACGAGAAGACCGAATATGAAGTCGATTTTGACCAAAGAATAGAAAATTGAGGTTCTACCAGATGTTCAGCTCCCGAAATTGATTTTTTAGGAGTCAAAAACCTGGGAAATCGTCTGAAATCACCATCAATTTGTAGAATAACACTGGAAAAAGTGTCAACAGGTGGATCAAGACGATTAAATGGCACTACCAATGATCAAAGATAATTTATTAAAAAAAAAAAAAAAAAAATGAAGCTTTTTGAAATAAATGAATTCTTATTCGTGTTTGGGGGGCCACAATTGGTGGAAACCACCAGAGATAGCTATTTCAATTATTTTATATGAAAGAAACAATAAATAAACAGCTAACATCTCTGTAGGTATATGTCCAATAGAATAATAAACCCATGTGACAAGGACTTTGCAGCGTTTTTTTAATATAAATTATCTCTGATCATTGATAGTAATTTAATCGTCTTGATCTACCTGTTGACACTTTTTCCAGTGTTATTCTACAAATTGATGGTGATTTCAGACGATTTCCCAGGTTTTTGACTAAAAAAAAAAAAAAAAAAAAAAAAAAAAATTTCGGGAGCTGAACATCTGGTAGAACCTCAATTTTCTATTCTTTGGTCAAAATCGACTTCATATTCGGTCTTCTCGTCCCCAAAAACATGAAAAATGATACCTTAAAAGCTCATGTTACCAACCTGTTGCTAAAACGCAAAAAGTACCTACCTATTTTTACACACATTTTCACTCATAACACTCCTGGGTATATTCCGATCGGGCTGAAAAGTTTCGGGACACAACTAGGGCCGAAATGGAGCATGTGTGCGGAAGAACGATTTTTTTTAGACCGAAAATGAAGCCTGTACACGTGATACGGCGGACGGCGGACGGACATTGCATTTTTTGAATCTACGCACCTTGAAACGGAAAAGAAAAAATTTTGAGGGGGTGTTATAAAAATTTTTTGCTGAGGGAATACATAGGTGTATCATTCACAGAATAATAAACCAAAACGAAGGTGTTATAGGTACATGTTGCGGAACACGGAAACAGACAAGCACATGGGCCTCCTATGGATAAAACAAAATTTTTGGACATGTTTTAAGCTGTATTTAAAACTAACCGTTTCCACGCCTTATAAAATGTTCGCGAGTATGAAATCTTCCTACATAACTTTAACGGAAAATGTTCAGCTAACTTGTAGAATGTTGAGGGTGGAGCTGCAAGGGCGCTCGGAGGCCCTTCAACGACATCAAAAGGAAAATGGCGCCAATTATAATATGTAAATCTCGATTTAATAACCTGAAAACGGGGTGGCGCAGCCCTCGCCTCACCTACCAGGGAAAAGGGCCAACCATAACGGAAGGTTAGGCCCGCAATGTGGAAGTCCAGGGGAAACGCCGCGGCCTCTTGGTTTATCTTTGGACGGTAGGTAATTACACAGATGCCTCCCAGGGCGGTCGTTAGGGGATCGAGGCAAGGGCCGTGGAAACGCTGGTTCAGGACGGCGGTGGAAGGGGTTGGGAACTTCAGCTAAAACCAGTAGCAGCCCCTTTTCCGACATAATGGAAAGTAATAGAATAACCAGAGTAGAGAAGCGGGGATACCTAACTTTAATTATTTAGCCAAACTTCCTCTTGCTTGTGGGAAGCCCAGCTCGGAAGGAAACTTTGGATTTCAGTCTAGCGCTTTCCCTCTTCGCCTTATCTCGATCTTCCCTCGTAGCCTCGAAGTCGTTTTCTAACAGTTAAACTACACTCTGCTCCTTCCATCTAATTCACGAGGGTTTTTTCTTCCATTGTGTTCACGGAAAAGAGAAAACTTCGGTTATCTTTACGGGTTGCAATTGTTTTAAATATATATTACAATACCACCGAGTAGAGGGCTGCTAAGTTTTTATCTAGGAGTTACGTTTAGTGAACTTTCCGACAGCAGTTTAATATATTATATAGAATCGTGGAACAGGGTTTTCACTGGAACGTTCGCAGTGACTTTCAACGTGAAAGTTAACAGTTGTAACAGTGGGGGCTGTTCGCGATACATTTTTTCTTCCGGTGGAGACGGGATCGGTTTGGGGAAGACTAATCGATATCCCTTCTTAACCGGTGATAATCTCACTGGTCTAGGAGGGGGACTCTCGAGGGGCCACCCCCACCGTTACACTCCGTCACATAGTACAATTACTATTCTATGAAATACACATGTAGTTGACTGCTATTAGTATCATGAGCTACGGTCATGGTGTATGGATAGAGAAGCATAGGTAGTGCATAGGTACACATGCTAGGTGGGTCTCAGGGGTACCAGAGAAGTGCTCAAAATCAGTGAGCCAATTTACTAGTGGATACATCGTCCAGTTCACGTAGAACGTGGGTTGTGGAAACGAGTAAACAAGAATCCTAAGCGGAGATTGAATTTGAGATGTTAACCTTTTGTCGATATCAAGAATTAAGCTATCATTTTGATAATAAAAATGAAGGATTATATTATTTAAAAAAAGTAAAATGTTGATATTTGATTCTTTTTGTTGAGGCATGGAGTATCAAATATCAACATTTGAGCGATATATCTTGGGAGGTAGTATCAATGTCAAATTGTGATATTCACTTTTTATATTCGAAATATCAACCATTTGCGGTTTTGAAGCATTGAATATGAACAAGATTTTGTATTCCTTTTAACAAACATGCTTGTGGACCATTACCTTGATTCACGTAGGGAATTAATTCCAAATTATGTGAATGTAGCTATACAAAATATTCTGAAAAAATTAATTTTTGATGTTTATCGTAAAAATAATGGACACATTCTGTATAGAAAGCCACTTACCTACACTTATACTGATGGATATCATTCAGAAATGTGGGAATATGGGATAATTGAAATAACCACAATATAAAATTCATTGTGTTGAATGAGCAAATAAAAAACCGATAAAAAACCGATCAAGTACTGGATCACAAAATAAATCCTTGATATTCATATTCTGATACAAAAATTTGTGTATCGTGAGAGATATATTATTTTGATCATCACTCAATGATAAATGTTTACTGAGTGATATTTGTGGTCGTTGATACTGGAAACAATATCAAGATTCGCCGTCAAATTACCGACCAATCTCATTGCTCTCAAACTTTGCCAAAATCTTTGAGAAGATAATCAAATCGCAACTTGTGAATTACCTGGAAACTAACAATTTACTATCACCTGCACAGTATGGTTTTCGACCGAATCGGAGTACTCAAGACGCTCTTGCTGAAGTAGTTAACGAAATTTCAAATGCACTAAATGATGGGGATAAGGTGCTTAGTGTTTTCATTGATCTAACGAAAGCATTCGACTCCATTGAGACAAGCAGGTTGATAAATAAACTAGATAGGCTTGGATTAGATGGAGTAGCAGTTCAGTGGTTCTCGTCATATCTTTCCAAAAGAAGTCAGTGTGTGGAATTTAACGAAGTACGCAGTAATAATTCCTTGCCTATTAGATTTGGAGTACCCCAAGGATCTGTTCTAGGTCCTATACTGTTTTTACTGTACATAAATGACCTCTTCAATTTAGAAACATGTGGCAAGTTCGTCGCCTTTGCTGATGACGTAGCAGTAATACTGACAAATAAATCATGGAAGGACGTCCACAAGGATGCAAGTAAAACTCTTACTCAAATGCACCAATGGTTCTGTATTAATAGCCTAACAATGAACATTTCTAAGACCAACTACGTTAATTTCTCTATAACCTCCGCAGGTCAACCTGATTCCACCAATTTAAAAATCCACAAAGCATCATGCTTAAATTATGGAACATGTAATTGTACTAAGCTTGAGAAAGTCAATAGCATTAAATATCTAGGACTCCAACTAGACCAGCACCTAAAATGGAGGATGCACATAGAGACCCTAGTAATGAGAATAAGGAAATCGTTTTTCTTTTTCTGTATACTACGAAAATGGCTCTCCAAAAGTAATTTAAAGATGGTTTACTACGCATATGTATACAGTATCCTAATATTATATGGTATAGAATTCTGGGGCGGAGCATATGCCCAAACCTTCCGCTCGCTCAATATTGTGTGCAACTCCCTCATTCGAATCATCACTCGGTCGCATTCCCGAACGCGAATCAATGATCTTTTTAAAAAATTTGATATTCTTCCACCAAGACTGATATTTGTCTATCGCTCCCTGCTTCGTGTCCACAAGATTAAAAAATGTCTACCCCACCGCATTGTCTTGCGAGTCACCCGAGCAACATGCGAGGGTAGTCAAATTCTAGTTCCCCGCCCTACCACTGATTTTTTCACAAGACAATTTCCATGGCTGCCTCCCACAATATACGCCTGACTTCCGACTACCTTACAATCAGATCAGTCGACTAATTCCTTCAAAAAAAGAATAGGCGCATACCTGCTTCAAATGCACAAATCTGAACTGCACACTGACTTCTTGAATAGGTTTGATTTGTAATTGTAACTGTGTTATGTGTTAGGTAATTACTATTTTGGAATATGGATGGTAGGTATATACCCATTCATATATACCTACTTTTTTTTTCTTTCCACTCAAGTTGAATATTGTCTGTAAATATATTGTTTCCAGCTAAAAGTATCGATCCAAACTAATAAGCTAGTTCAGTGACAACCAGCCCCTGGACGGGTCGTCAAGACCTTAGGGGCCCATTCATGAACTTGGTTTTCGCATGATTCTGTACAACTTATATTCTTCATTATGTACTTAATATGTTTTTGAATAAAGAATTGAATTGAAAAAAAAAATTGATAAATATCAGACACTGATACTCAATTGCTCAGAAAAAAATCATATCATGATTTATGGTATAGTTGTGCTAAATTTTGATACCGAAATTTCAATCCCGGATCCTAAGATCGCACAAAGTCCGAACCTGCCCACCTCGGCGGCTAAGCAGGACAGAAGATGAAAAATTGCCGTAGATACCCTTCAGTAATCATTCTTGTGACTGAGTGCAATGGAAGGCAATGGATGCAATGGATCCCAAAGGTTCATTATTGAAAATAATAAGCTCAAAACTGGATTTGATCAAACGCTTTTTGGCCTACTTCCTGGCCCCTGTTAAAGTCGTTTCAATCGTCCTGAGAACAGAGAAATCATGTCAACCTCATCACACATTTTCTCCTGTTATCATCTCGCGCCAACAAATGAAATGAGAAAATACGAGTGTCTTCCACGAAACGATACTCCTCACAATCTGGTACAAAGTCTTTCAAGTTCCTAAAAGATTTTACGCTATAATACCTAATTTAGTAGGTTGTTGTTTCATTTTACTTGCAATCAATTCCTCCAACAGTCCTAACACCCTAATAAATTGTTAGAGACCAAACCTATAAAACCAATCAAATTATGAAACGCATGAGCATACGTCGCTTTCTTCCTTTGAAGGACCCTCAATAATCTCCCTACGCTGGTTTTTTTCACACATACAATCAATTCATCACAGTAAAACACGATTTTTACCTATTATAAGGTAACATACGTGGAAGATTCAAAACGCGAAATTCGGGTGAAGTTGTTTTAGCGAATTTTCAAAGAAAAAAAAAACCAGTCATGCAGCATGACTTAATGAGCGAATTTTCAAAGAAATATTCGAATTAATGGCTATGGTTTTGAATAAAGGAAAACTTCGGTCTAAAATTTGGTTTTCTATGTATATTCTCTTCGTATTTATTTTAATTTGTACGTTTTGTCCATCCTGATTCTACCGTTTGTTTATTACGTAATTGTACTAAGTGCTTATTTATTTGATCGCTGTGGGTAAATTCAAGGAGTTGTACTAATCGTTTGCCTCCCCCTTTTTTGCTTCGAACTCTCGTCTTCAATTAATACTTCTCACATATTTCAATCTGACCACTCTAAGGGGGTGGGGGGGGGGGTAAGAGTTTAAAGATTATCCTAGTTTTGGGTAATTTTTGCGCACTTTAAATGCTCTAATTTAAGAACGGATTTAGATATCTAAAATCCGATTTCACTATCGTGTTCAGCGTGCAAAAACCTTTAAAATGAGGGGTCACTTGTTAGAAAATAACATTTTGGGGATTTTTGGGTAATTTTCGCGCACTTTAAATGCTCTAATTTGAGAACGGATCAAGATATCTAAAATCCGATTCCACCATCGTGTTCAGCGTGCAAAAACCTTTAAAATGAGGGATCACTTGTTGGAAAATAACATTTTGGGGATTTTTGGGTAATTTTTGCGCACTTTAAATGCTCTAATTTGAGAACGGATCAAGATATCTAAAATCCGATTCCACCATCGTGTTCAGCGTGCAAAAACCTTTAAAATGAGGGGTCACTTGTTAGAAAATAACATTTTGGGGATTTTTGGGTAATTATTGCGCACTTTAAATGCTCTAATTTGAGAACGGATCAAGATATCTAAAATCCGATTCCACCATCGTGTTCAGCGTGCAAAAACCTTTAAAATGAGGGGTCACTTGTTGGAAAATAACATTTTGGGGATTTTTGGGTAATTTTTGCGCACTTTAAATGCGCCAAAACCCTCCTTAGAGTAGGCCAATTTCGCCCATCTTCGAACTTAGCCTTTCGATTGCCAAGATAGATTTTTTGTGCGAATTTGAGCTGTTTATCTCAATTCTATCGAGAGTTATCGTCTGGAGTGACACATATATAAATAAATATATATATATATACATATAAAAAAGTGTTAAATTTCAGGAATCGTTTTAGAATGGTCTGAAACGGATTTCTATGAAGAAAATTTACAAAAATTTATATTATTTAAATTTCGAAGCCATTGCAATAGCTTCATTTTCTTTGAAAATTCGCTAAAAAATGAAGCTATTGCAATGGCTTCGAAATTTAAATAATATAAATTTTTGGAAATTTTCTTCATAGAAATCCGTTTCAGACCATTCTAAAACGATTCCTGAAATTTAACACTTTTTTATATGTATATATATATTTATATATATATGTGTCACTCCAGACGATAACTCTCGATAGAATTGAGATAAACAGCTCAAATTTGCACAAAAAATCTATCTTGGCAATCGAAAGGCTAAGTTCGAAGATGGGCGAAATTGGCCTACTCTAAGGAGGGTTTTGGCGCATTTAAAGTGCGCAAAAATTACCCAAAAATCCCCAAAATGTTATTTTCCAACAAGTGACCCCTCATTTTAAAGGTTTTTGCACGCTGAACACGATGGTGGAATCGGATTTTAGATATCTTGATCCGTTCTCAAATTAGAGCATTTAAAGTGCGCAAAAATTACCCAAAAATCCCCAAAATGTTATTTTCTAACAAGTGACCCCTCATTTTAAAGGTTTTTGCACGCTGAACACGATGGTGAAATCGGATTTTAGATATCTAAATCCGTTCTTAAATTAGAGCATTTAAAGTGCGCAAAAATTACCCAAAACTAGGATAATCTTTAAACTCTTACCCCCCCCCCCCCCACCCACCCCCTTAGAGTGGTCAGATTGAAAAATGTGAGAAGTATTAATTGAAGACGAGAGTTCGAAGCAAAAAAGGGGGAGGCAAACGATTAGTACAACTCCTTGAATTTCCCATTTGACATATAATTGTTATGATACCTTCATAGATAGACAAGTACCGGCCCACGTATTACTAGAAGGAAGACGAAAGAAAAAATCTATTTCAAATTATTCAATTTAGGTACTAACAGTAGGAGGAAGAAGGTTAGTTAGGTATCTTATCAATTTATTATCAGTATCATACGAATATTTGATATTCAAAGGTAGGTAGGTACTTAACATGATAAAAATAATATCAATGAAGAAGGAAGGATCTACCTACCTAGTAGAGCAAATCTTGAACTGGTTTTAGATACCAGGCCTGAAATCGTAGTCAAGAGGAAAGGCCATTCAGAAGGAACAAGGAATCTACTCATAACAAACGGTAGAATCAGGATGGACAAAACGTACAAATTAAAATAAATACGAAGAGAATATACATAGAAAACCAAATTTTAGACCGAAGTTTTCCTTTATTCAAAACCATAGCCATTAATTCGAATATTTCTTTGAAAATTCGCTCATTAAGTCATGCTGCATGACTGGTTTTTTTTGAGGACTAAGTAATCGATATTAGCCACGTCGCTATACTTGTTCCGGTTCTTGAAGGAACTGTTTTGGATTCAAGGAAACGATATAAAACAATAATAATTTCCTGCGGTGCAGAAACTGCGTTATACAATCTCCCGTTCCGCCGAATGAGTTGGAAATTAGACGCGAGTTGTTAAAGTAACACCAGCGGCGCTCGGAGACCATTCATCAAGATTAAGGAAAACTTTATCAACGAGGAAGCGCTAGGGGCGCGCAGCGTAAAGTTTTCAATCCAACCTTTCCCTCTCCTTTTGAGACCATATAAAATTAAATCTGAGAGCACCGGGAACAGCGGTTGAGATAGCGTGGATAACGGCCTGGCAAGAGGAAGAGGGATGAAGTTAGTTCAAGAGACTCCCGCTCGTTCCCCAGGGAGCACTAGCGTCTGGTGGGATGGGGTTATCTCATTTAATTCCACCCTCATTACCTCCTTCATGGAACCCGTTTTTCCCGCGGCCTTAATTTATTCGGGAAAACAAAAACTACTTAAGGCTTTTCCCATGGTCTGCATTGTCATTCTATTTGGCACGACACCCGTTTTCCAGTTATTTTGTAACGCGACACCTAGAAACGATTACGATATACACAGTTACAACAGTCTTACAGTTAACAGGAAGGGTGCAATATAACGAATAAATGGGAAGGGTAGGTACTGGAGAAAATGAGAGAGCGGTGGTGCCAATTTCCAGCCCAAAACTACTCCAAGTGCACATGAAAGCTCAGTGTGCATTTGAGTAAGTACCTACTTCACTACAACCTAACAACCAGCATCACGACGTTCAACAGATCTATCGTTCTACACCTATATGTACAACAAATTTACATAGGTACTTACTAATTCAATGCTCATGTCAATGTTTCAATTTCTTTCTTCGCAATCATTTCAATTCCAAATGTTTATTTTCTTATTGGTATACTATTTTCAAGAATGAACCATTGGAATCGAGCATGAATAAAAATTGATGAAATTCGGGTTATAGGTTCCGTTCGGGGTCTAGTTGGTCCTCGAAGCTCAACGTTACTGTCAGTCATCTCTAAGGGGTTCAAAATAGGGGTTGAAATATTCAGAACGCCGTAGCTCGAAAACTTTTTATAGAAGGGTATGGTTTTTTCACGTTTTCAAATTTATCTTGAACTAAAGAATTTTTTGAGACCACCCGGAGCATTGTACGTCCAGCCGTTCGTGTGCACCAAAAAGCTTCGTCAACACGATCGTGACTCAAACGGTATAAATCCAGCCCGGATATCATCGCTAGGGAGCACCTGATTATAGTCAAGGATGGCTGTATGAAGTCGAGTTGTTTGTTCTGCGATATTATTTCATTTGATAAGTGATGGACTATTGGATTTTGTTGGTAGGTAGGTACTTGTGAAACTTGAACAAACGTTGAAGTATTATTGATGGGTAAATTATTACATAATGGCAAATTATCACACAACTGTAAATTATTACATACCGGTAAATTATTACACAACGATAAATTATTACAGAACGGTAAATTATTACACAACGGCTCATCTACCAAGAAGGGCCTGGATTTGGTTGATCGGCACTTTTGCAACATGACCAACCGTTGAAGTATTATTGATGGGCAAGTTATTACACAACGGTTCATTATACTTGACCAGAGGGTAGGTTTCCTCCAGAGCTTCATTATTTGCGTTTCTTTTTGCCGTTTTAGTTACTGTTTGTCGTCGACAGAATTATTTTAGCAACATTTAACTCGTGATTTAGGTAGGTACCTAGTAACGAGTACGGGGTTAGGTACTAACCTACGAAGGGTCTGCGATGCTGTAAAACAAGAAATCTATTATTTATACTACGGGTTCCTTGCAAAAAACTGATGTTATTCTTAGAGATTATGTTAATCTATCACCCAAATTTGGTGGTATTATTAAGTGGCAGATCCATCACGGGCTTGTGAGCTGTATGTACAGCAATCCCTCAATAATTCGACAGATATCAGACTGGAACACGCAGGATTAGTGGAGGTTCATTTAAAAAACCGAAATAAAACTATTTTTATTACCAATTCATCGAATTTCGTTATACCCATTTGTGGTAAGCCATCTTGTAATGTGGGATAAACACAAAATAAATGCACCTTAAGGGATGATGCTCAGAAGTTGAGTGAAAAGCTTTGTGTATTTAATAAATTAGTGGTAAGCTAAAGGTGCATTTATTTTGTGTTTATCCCACATTATTTTTATTACACAAAATATTGTACATATAAATATTTATTTATAAAAAAGCTATCAACTAGGTCTACATAAGTTTAAGTTGTTATAAAAAAAAAACCAGTCATGCAGCATGACTTAATGAGCGAATTTTCAAAGAAATATTCGAATTAATGGCTATGGTTTTGAATAAAGGAAAACTTCGGTCTAAAATTTGGTTTTCTATGTATATTCTCTTCGTATTTATTTTAATTTGTACGTTTTGTCCATCCTGATTCTACCGTTTTGGGTTTTGGGTAGGTTTTGCGCACTTTAAATGCTCTAATTTAAGAACGGATTTAGATATCTAAAATCCGATTTCACCATCGTGTTCAGCGTGCAAAAACCTTTAAAATGAGGGGTCACTTGTTAGAAAATAACATTTTGGGGATTTTTGGGTAATTTTTGCGCACTTTAAATGCTCTAATTTGAGAACGGATCAAGATATCTAAAATCCGATTCCACCATCGTGTTCAGCGTGCAAAAACTTTTAAAATGAGGGGTCACTTGTTGGAAAATAACATTTTGGGGATTTTTGGGTAATTTTTGCGCACTTTAAATGCGCCAAAACCCTCCTTAGAGTAGGCCAATTTCGCCCATCTTCGAACTTAGCCTTTCGATTGCCAAGATAGATTTTTTGTGCAAATTTGAGCTGTTTATCTCAATTCTATCGAGAGTTATCGTCTGGAGTGACACACATATATATATATACATATAAAAAAGTGTTAAATTTCAGGAATCGTTTTAGAATGGTCTGAAACGGATTTCTATGAAGAAAATTTCCAAAAATTTATATTATTTAAATTTCGAAGCCATTGCAATAGCTTCATTTTCTTTGAAAATTCGCTAAAAGAAATACAAGCCATAATTTCTGCACTTAATGTATTTATTTATTCCTTTGAGAAAACGGGTCCAAAAAGTGTCAGTAAAGAATATTTTGCTTTTCTGCTTGGAATGACGCTTTTAAAACCTACTTTTTCTTTAATTCTTTTCGACTTCACATGTAATAATGTTTCCCCTTTCATGCTCCCCACCTGGCCTTTGGAAAACGTCGGAGGTCAGATTGGCAAAGTGCCAGAATACAGAGGGACCGCTGCACTCTTAATGGGAGGTATACCGACGAGAGAGGGTTAGAAACACCCTTTCCACCATAATAAATTCTCTTACATTTCTGGATTTTACAGTACTGTGGTCAGATAGCGCTCCGACCCGTGAGCCCAGAGAAAGGCGAGGAGAGGAGCAGCAGAGGCTTCTCAACAATAGGTTTGTTCGCAGTTACCACCTGACTGTTATCTGGCCGTCAGCAAAGGCGTTAGGCCCTTCGAAGTGATTCTCGGACTGTATGGTATCCATGACCGGCTGATCGCAGTGTTTTCCTGACGATCCAGAGCCAGTTTTCTGATCGTCATTCCAGTACACAGGAATTAGGGCGGACAAGAACTGATCAGTGCCTTCTCGACTCCCATCCATTATCCAAACTCAACCCCTTCTCAAACGCTTACCAAGATGGTATTGGATCGAGGATGGATTCTTCTAGGAGTCAGCTAACCGTCAGAAAAAGCTAGTGCAAACAAACCTAAGGATGGTACGGTCGTTGCTTTGGTCCATTCCAAAGGTTTATTTGTGGAAATAAGTAACCAAAATGAATTTTACCCTCTCTGCGATTCTACTCAACCAAAACCAAGTGTTTTAGTTTTTCCAACATACTTCGGTTTGGTGGTACTGATAATACAACATAATATGTTGTATTATCAGTACCACCAAACCGAAGTATTATGAATCATATTATGAATATTACAGGTTCCTTAAGTAAAAAGAAGAACTCTTTGAGCTTTCTGGGTACAAATACCGTGAGTTCAGGGGCGTTGCATCCATAAGCCACTTGTGAGTAAAAAAAACCAGTCATGCAGCATGACTTAATGAGCGAATTTTCAAAGAAATATTCGAATTAATGGCTATGGTTTTGTTTTGCTTCGAACTCTCGTCTTCAATTAATACTTCTCACATTTTTCAATCTGACCACTCTAAGGGGGTGGGGGTAAGAGTTTAAGGATTATCCTAGTTTTGGGTAATTTTTGCGCACTTTAAATGCTCTAATTTAAGAACGGATTTAGATATCTAAAATCCGATTTCACCATCGTGTTCAGCGTGCAAAAACCTTTAAAATGAGGGGTCACTTGTTAGAAAATAACATTTTGGGGATTTTTGGGTAATTTTTGCGCACTTTAAATGCTCTAATTTGAGAACGGATCAAGATATCTAAAATCCGATTCCACCATCGTGTTCAGCGTGCAAAAACCTTTAAAATGAGGGGTCACTTGTTGGAAAATAACATTTTGGGGATTTTTGGGTAATTTTTGCGCACTTTAAATGCGCCAAAACCCTCCTTAGAGTAGGCCAATTTCGCCCATCTTCGAACTTAGCCTTTCGATTGCCAAGATAGATTTTTTGTGCAAATTTGAGCTGTTTATCTCAATTCTATCGAGAGTTATCGTCTGGAGTGACACATATATAAATATATATATACATATAAAAAAGTGTTAAATTTCAGGAATCGTTTTAGAATGGTCTGAAACGGATTTCTATGAAGAAAATTTCCAAAAATTTATATTATTTAAATTTCGAAGCCATTGCAATAGCTTCATTTTCTTTGAAAATTCGCTAAAAGAAAGCTACAACCATTGTTCAGTTGGCATTTGAATTTCCTTCCATATACACTGTAACTTGCATTTTTCACAATGTTCTACGGCGACTCGCCAGATTTCTCTGGCTATGGATATTCAATATTCTAGTAGAGCATCCATGTTGGTTCCTTCATGTTAGCTCCATAGACCCAGCATGTTATCGGAATAAAGCGACAGTAATCGATATCCTGCAATCGAAATCGAAACCTAGGCTCCTGAAACTGGCAGGCCCTGGGACCTGATGGTGTTCCCATGGCAACCGAGAAAAGTGGCCCGCCCGCGCATGCTCAGCCGAGTAAAAATTTTGTTCGCCACGCCCACTTTGGGCCCTATCCCCAGAGTCTGATTTCCACCCCAAAATCGTTCCTTTTCACAATCGATTCGATCCCTTCAATTAAAATTGTCATCGCGATAGAGATGCTTCTTCATCTTCCAATTTGTTTTGGTTGTCTTGTGAATCACATTCGCTTCCTTTGTTGAGTCGGTTGTTAGTTTTCAATTTTTTGCGTCAAATTTTGTTTGTTTTGCGTTCGGTCTGGTTTCGATGACATATTTGTATTAGTGGTACCTTGCGTTTTGTCCTGTTTGCTGCTTGTGGTCTTAAGGTTTGTGGATTAATCCGCGACGTAACACACAGGTAACTAAGCTTCTAGTCAATAGCTTCTCCATTCAAGTAGATACCGGCCGGACGGGTCATTTTTTTGTTGTATTTCAGTTTACAATGTTTTTGTAACACATGAATTTTTGTTTTGTTTGAAAATGATTTATTGCACCAAGTAGGTAACAACTTATTAGCAACATATTTCAGACATATATTTCTGAAATAACGAAACTTAAGTACTGAACTAAGTTCCTGAAGTTAACACATGAATTGGGTGGCTAATTTGCAGCAGAAATTGTCGACGTTTTCGTACGACGATGGAGTGTTGATTAAAAGAGATAAGCTTTACTGAACGCCACTCTATCAGTAAATAAGAGAAGGTTGTTGTTGCCTTGGGATAGGTATGTTTTAGACAAATCTGTTGGTTTTGTGTTCTGGTTTGGTGCTCCCCACCGTTTTCAGAGCCCACGCACCGCTACTGCGTGAGTTTCCATCATAAGTTTCTGGAATGCAGGTACAGTATTGTGATCAGATGGCGCTTCAACTCGCGGGTCCAGAGGCTAGAAAGGTGAGCCGAGGAGCAGCAGAGGCTCTCGCGCACTCTACAACAATGATGGTATAATAATGCCAAGGTAGACGCGGTGCGCCCCGAAGTGATTGCCGCGGCTAATGTAATGGATCGGCGCCCTCTCTCGACTCCTCTCTTTTCCAACTGCTCAGGCCGTAAACCCCAGTAGTTGATGTTTCCACTCGGTACCCAACAATTGAAACATGTTGCCCGGCCCGGTCTAATGACAGGGCAGGGCTCTTCGGGCCCTTCTTCCAACCGCTAATGGTGCCGCCTTCCTAATGTCTTAATACGGGCCTCGAGCCGTTTTCTTCCCCTCGCCAAGTTCTCTTTCGAAGAGGGGGATTTATGGACATTCCTAACCATCCGGAGTTTGACGTTTGCCTCCTGGCACCTTCCTGCGGTATTCACACCTCGCACCGTTTTTCAGGACATTTTCCAATGACTATCCTCGTAATTATACTGTTTTATCTGCAGCAACCCTTTTCATTTTGAAACTCTCTAATAACAGACACTGGTACAACGGTATTCAAGAAATGATGCTATGAGTTAAGAATCCTGCAGCCACGGGAAATCCTATTCTTCCTTACATTCCTTTCAAAATCACCATTTTCACAATCACAGCAGCTAATGGAGAAAAGAAGGTGATCTTGACTATACCCTTACATTAGGTATAGGTATCCCACCAAACATAAACGAAATTAACACAAAACAAAGACTATTTTTACTGATCCCAATTTCCAGTTCTTTGTATCTTCCCATATCACATCATCGTCTTCAGGCATATTAATCTCCTATTATACAGAGTTCTCTGCAAATTTTGTAAAATCTAGGAACACCAAGAAATCGTACTCAGTAAATCACCAAAAAACTCTAATAACAGACACTGGAAGAACGGTATTCAAGAAATGATGCCAGTTACGAATCCTGCAGCCACGGGAAATCCTATTCTTCCTTACATTCCTTTCAAAATCATCATTTTCACAATCACAACAGCTAATGGAGAAAAGAAGGTGATCTTGACTATACCCTTACATTAGGTATAGGTATTCCACCAAGCTAGGTGAAGGATGGGGATCTTGAGGTTCGGTCGAGAAATGAAATCAGATGGGTTTAGGCCGACGTTTCGATGTATTTGTACATCATCTTCAGGGCTTATGTATCATGTGCAGTTGTTCACAGTGATGATACATAAGGCCTGAAGATGATGTACAAATACATCAAAACGTCGGCCTAAACCCATCTGATTTTATTTCCCGACCGAACCTCAAGATCCCCATCCTTCACCTAGTCTGAATATCAATTGGTCAAAAACCAGAATCTCCTATCCCACCAAACCTAAAAGGAATTAACACAAAACAAAGACTATTTTTACTGGTCCCAATTTCCAGTTCTTTGAATCTTCCCGTATCACATCATCGTCTTCAGGTATAATTAATCTCCTATTATACAGAGTTTTCTGCAAATTTTGTAAAATTTAGGAACACCAAGAAATCGTACTCAGTAAATCACCAAAAATCATGTTCTCATAACTGGAGAGCTGGTGCTGGTGTCATTCGGCTCATAGCTTTCTTCAGTATTTCTTATTTGGCGAATATATTTGCAAAACCCCAAACTGAGGTTCTATGGTCATTCGTAACTCTGCACTGCAAAGGCTTCGAACCAGTAAATCCAATAAGTTAGGAATCTATCAGGAAATTTCCCAGTACCATGTAATTGGTACCCTAATTTTACCAACTATAAACTGCAACATGAAGTATCCGATTTTAGTTCCCTTATTGAAAAACTCGAGCGAGGACTGACTCAAGGACTTTGAATTGTGGCAATCTCCGTTTGGGCACTCACTTTGAGCAATCAAGCATGGGGTATTCAAGAATCATTCCATCAGTTTGTATGAAAACTGACATAAAATCTATATGGATCTGAGATAACCATTCTGGGATAGGGGAATGGGATTTTGGATTTTATCGGCTCATTTGACTCGGAAATCCATTCACGCCGCTCATATTCAAATGGCAGGCCATTGTTAACCTTAACAAGTAGAAATGGGGCATTAGGGACCAACAGTTTGTTTATGGCTCGTGCTACAAGGCTGGTGACAACAGCTTGCGGCCAGCTGCCGATCAAAGATTAAACAATCATCTCGACGCATCGCAACTATTGGAACGGGCGCTAAATGATATTCAACCAGTGGCCACTCCGGAACAAGCGACGAGCAACTGTGTCAAAAACGAGTTGGCAGATGCGTACAGAGGCAGTTAGCTACGGCAGTTGATTCAGAAAACCCGAGGCGGACCCCCGATAAGGACATCTGTTGTGGCTTTGGAGTCGAGAGGTTTGGGTTGATTTGTTCCAGCAATCTGTCGCCCAAGGCTGATCCCTTTTTCGCTCTGACGCCCGAGATTTGTCACTCGACTTCTTTCGACAGGGTTACACCATAGGAAACCGTAAAATCATGAGAATAGCGGCGCCTTAGGGACTACTGGTCAATATCTGCATGAAAACATCTCCTATTCAGTTTCTTCCACCCAATAATAATAATAATAATAATACCGATTTACCCGTTCATTCTCTCTACTAATTAAAATACCATGGTAAACTCAAATTTGTTTCGTTTCACAGTAAAAAGTTGAATCATCAGTGAATCATGCATATTTCTGAACGTTGAAATTTCAAACGAATAATAATTGTTGAACTTTCATATTCTCTGAAAATTTTGATGCACTTCCTTTGCCTATTAGAAGACATCCGTGTCACACATGCTTCACCTCGAATACCACTATTTTGGATGAATCCCAAGATAGGCCCTAATCATACTCAGTTGTTATACATATTTATAACCTCAGGAATTACTAAGCTGATCCTCTTGGGGGTATTTTCTCTGTCATGAATAATCACTTCAGAGCTATTGTTGTTATCTTCATTTATTCGACGTTCTCTGGAGGTACAGGTTTCGATCATGAGTGATCTTCATCAATCCACTGGCGGACTGCAGAATTGGATCACGTCAGAAATCATTGTTTGGAATAGATACCTACGTAGTCAGGTTGTTTGCTCATAAACATATATTATGAAGGGGGATATCCAACTGGGTACATTCTAGGCAAAACACCGCCCAACTGGGTACGAAAAAGTAGCCTGACTGGGTACATCCCCTCTGACCTACGACAGCCCAACTGGGTACAAAACGAAAGCGCCGTTTTTCGACAGTTTTGAGAAGGACTGGGTAGATAAACAATGATTTCGTGTGTGGCAAGTAGAGGGTTTTATTTAATAATGTCAAGGTCGTCAGTAAAAGGATTGAAATGAAAATTGTGTTATCTACTCATTATCATCACCTGGCAGCAAAATGACTGATGTTCTGTTGGAGCAGGATGAGACTTCCGTCAAGAAGATGATGGGATCCTTATGTTCCTCATACCTGACCCAACATTCCATGACAAATGCCGATTTCTCCACAGAGGACTTCTTGGGCGGATTCATCATGCACTGAAAGGAACCGTGATATTGCCTTATCCGTCCACAGCAAAACACTACATTTTCGGTTCGAACACCTAAAACTAATGTCTCCGTCCTTATTCCTCCGGAACTCTGTAAATTTGAATCCCGAAATCACTATAAGCGTCTTTCCGCGTTGGCTCAAATATTTCGCTTGTATTTGTACGACCATGACCGGAGCTCATTCCACAAACAACTGACAAGAGACGGGATATCATCATCGAGACAAGATTAGAAAACCTTGAAGATCCGAGAACCTTGTACCCAGCTATACCGCTGCGGGTGTACCCAGTTGGTCTATCGCTTGACAGCGGGCGCCGGCCGTGTTGTACCCAGTTGGACGCTCCTCATTATGAAGTGCGATATCACAATCAGTTTATACAAATCAAGGTTTGGAAATGCTTCAGAAGCAAATTAGTGAACATGGATCTATGTGTCCAGCAACTTCAACCACTTGCTGATTTCTGGTATGACTGCAACCCAGCACTCCACATGTAGGTACCCCCTGAGAACCTCAAATAAACGAATTCAGCCAATCGGAGAGGCTGAATCACTTTATATCTCACCCAGCAGTACCGTAGAGGCTCCATGTGAAATTTCTGGATTGTGGCTTGAATACGAATGATCCTCAAACCTCGCTGGAAAATTGAGCGGCTCCCTACGTAGTCATCCAGCCAGTCGTACTAAAAAGGCTCAAAGCCGAAATTCAGGATGAACTTGGATGTTGCACTTACATTTATTTGCTAACAGATTTGGATGGTGGATTGAATTTGAAAATGAAACTGCTGGCTTTCTGGTTCTTGAGAAATTATTTGTAGGGTTTCACTGCGCATGCGCAGAAGGCACAGTAACACCGAACACCGAACTTGCCGACACGGAAAAATCAAACAATATCTATATTTCTACATTTTACGTGATTTTGCTCCCTCACTAGCAAAAGTATTCGTGCAAGAGTAAAAAAAATTTATTTCATTTATAACAAAAATGTCGAGTCCCGTTTCAGACATCGAGGAACATTTTTGGTTCCATCTGTCTCTCTGTCTGTTCGTCCGTCTGTTTGTGGTCAATTCCTTGTAACGCCCGTAACTATCCGAAATAATGGTCGAAATAGGCTGAAATTTGGAGGGTAGGTGCGGGTACCAATCATTGAAAAAGTAGTGTAACTTTCGTCTGCGCATGCGCAAACGTGAAATTCTTGAACCGACCATAACTACCTTAAATATCGTTGAAATGAATTCAAACTTGGAGGGTAGATTAGGAATAGTACTTTGATTGTTTCATATGAATTTCATTGGAATCGTACTGTAATTTTCGTCTGCGCATGCGTGAACAGAAATGTTGACCATTTCCTTGTAACGCTTCTAACTACGCGAAAAATAGTCGTAGAGAGCTGAAATTTTCAGGGTATACGCGGGTTGGATCGCAGATCGTTCTACATAAAAATCATTGAAATCTTACCTTTCGTAACTTTCGTCTGCGCACTCTACTCCGTCTGCCCACTGAATGAACCTATCCAACTGTTCTATACATTCAAGTGATTCAAGTGAGGAAGCTGTACTGCCTACTCGAATTGGCAGACTTTTTTAAATTTCAAATTGTGGAAAATTTGATTTCGACATCGCGTGACTGTGACATTCATTCGTAACGGTCTTGTTATTTTATGAATCCTACGTTATGGATTGTACAGGGATTCAACATTATTTTGATTAGCAAAAATAATCTATTGCAACGGGACTAAAAACTTTCGTTTGGGGTTTTCGCGGTATTATCGTGGAAAAGTCCTCTTCTTTAACCCTTAGAATCTGAGCGGTTAGAACCGCAACATGTGGATATAACATTATTAAAATGAAAAGTCCGCCCCGCAACAATAAGCATAACCGGCTTATTCATTAAACAACCCAAACTTGGTCGGGGAAAAGTGAATGATCGAGCTCCGAGCCCCAGTTCCATAAATGATAAAGCAGAGAGCCTTTATCACTTAACATCGGGAGAGGTCCGGTTTTGAGCGATGGGCCCCTTGAGACGGGGCCGGAGCTGCGCCTTAGGACTGAGGGGCCCCCCTTTTTGCCATTATCAAATATTAATAGGCTCGGAAGCGGGGTCGGGAGCCCGGCAGAAGATGGGGCCTTGGGGACCGTCGGCAACTGTCCCACATCTGTCCTGTTCCGACGAGGGGAACGTTGGAATCGTCCGAGGTCATTAGCATGTTGCTGCCGGGAGAAGGGTTTCCCTGGAAAGGGAAGCCCATCAAGAAGGACAAGAATGCGAGGGATGCGAGGGCTTGAAGAGGGTCCACGAACAACTGGTTGCATTGCACAGATTCCTTCATCAATAAGTTCACAAATTGATTCGGCAAATGTGAAATTACTGGGTAAAACTAGAATTATTGTCGTGGTATCCTCCCAGAACCACAACCTTTCTCTGTGAAATTAAGATCTCGCAAATAAACCTAGAAGTGGGGACGGAAGACGCAGGAGAGCAGAGGGACAACCTGGGGATCTCCACCATCCTCCACTACCTGGAGGATGGAGGGAGACAGCTCCCAAGCCTATATAATACTCGCCTCCTTCGCCTTTCTAGCCATTCTACGCTCTCCTCTAGTCGCTGACTACTCTCTCTCCTCCTTACCTCGTCTCTCTCCTTACCTAAAAGATCTTGGGCATGGTGGTGATTCGCTCATAACCAAACCAAGCAAACTCACCCTAAAAGATCTCGGGCATGGTGGTGGTCCGCCCATAACCAAACCGAGCAAGCCTTCCAAAAAGATCCTGGGCATGGTGGTGGTCCGCCCATAACCAAACCAGGCAACGCTCCCGAAAAGATTCCGCGCATGGTGGTGGTATGCCCATAACCAAAACGGACACATTCAAAAAGATCTCGGGCATGGTGGGTCCGCCCATAACCAAACCGGGCACATCCCCCCTCACGCCGCTCGTGGTGGATGTATGCTCAAACACATTCATCACAATAAGGTTATGGGCGACAAACCCAAAATTAGATGGGGTTTCAATAATTATTATAATTTTTGCGTCTTGTGGTCCCACTGAAGGCGTTGCTCCCTCTGGCGCCGCCGTACAAAGACCAAAACCTGTACAGTAAATCCCGAGGGTCTAACAAGTAGGCCATCTAAGTCATAAGACACGGAGGAGGGTCGTTGTTTGCAAAACAAACAAACAAGCAGAAGTAGAAGTGAAGTGATTCTGCCCGGGTCAAAGTAGAACCATTGTAAAATTCGGCAAAGGGGTGAAGATTGACTGTGGTAAGCCATGCAGCAACACAGACAAATATTAATATTACTGTTCCCAATCAATAAAAAGAAAACCTTCTTGTGGTGCTAGAAAAGTGAAGGCTTGGCCTGGATAGGTGAGATTGACATGGGAAGCTTGAGGTTTTGGATAGGTTACACCTGTGGCGAAGCCAGGGAGGTTAACACCACTAGAAACACTAGAGGTTGTGCCCAGTCGGTTCCGCCACGTCGGTTATCACCAGACCGGTTCCACCACTCTGAGTTCTTTTAGGCGAGAGGTTTGAGGAGGCAGGTAAGGGTAAAGATAAGTCATCGACTTGAGGTTTGAGCGTAGAATGGCGAGCTGTGTGAGAAGAGCGGGTTTTATAGGAGCGCTTCTACCCTCCCCCGGTCCTCCGATGGTCGTTATGAGCCATTGGGGGATCGATGGAGGGAGAGGGCTGTCTATGCCTCGTAGCACGCAGGCCCACCATTCACTGGGTTTATTTAGGACAATCTAAGTATGTGCATTTGATTGGTATTCTAGAGGGGTACCACGACACTTTTAAAGCACCCTTTTATTCTTTCTGTCAAGAAAATCGGTTACCTACTACAAAATGAAAGCGTGTGTCGCCCATGATATACCTACAAGATAAGTATGAGCACATTCAATCGTGAATTTTCTTGAAAAAAATATAAAATTTAAATGTAAATTATCTCCCAATAATGCCCCACGCTTTTATTTATACTTAGTCATAAAAATGGGCAATTTTCGTGGGTTATAAATTCTTCACTCCGCTTCCTTGGGCCAATAACCAGTCAGATGTCAATAGACGTGATACGTCATTTCTTGCCACATTTTTACTTTTAATCACCCTCATTTAAAAAATAACGTTTATTTTTGAAAATGGGCTTCTAAGTACCATTTTTCCAAGAGTTCTGAACATTTTTTTCTTTCAAAAACCAATTTTGATGAAAATTACCCACTGTATTTTCTGGTTACCGCGTGGTAGGATAGCAAACAACCATTGAGTCGAGATTATATTAAACACATACCGTAAAAATAAAGTTCTTCCTCCGGAATAATGGCTCGTTGAATTCAGAGCATTGAGAACCCTTCGCCTCTGAGGCTTCAGATACGTAATTTTTGCCGCATTTTTAGTTTTGATCACCCTCATTTAAAAATAACGCTTATTTTTGAAAACGGGCTTCAAACTTCCATTTTCCTAGAGTTCCGATTTTTTTGTCTTCAAATTCCACCAATATTGAACCATAATCCTGATAATCTACGAACAGTGACTCAGAATGCTCGACAGCTCCTCACAACAGGCGAAAAACTAACTGCTTCAGCTAGTGAAGTCAAAGTTGAATTGGACAGTTTACCAGGATGCAGCTGGGGGTTGGTAAGAGTATTCGCATTCCTTCCGAATTATCATAAGAGTTTCGCATATGTAGTGCTGCCAAATAGTTATCAGCAGGATGATATGGGAATTTGTAGGTTACATGTATTATGCGTAAGGGCTTCAGCAAAATTTTCATGTGGCAACTCCAGGCTTATGTGGAGGTATATTATGGTATTCTTGCCTATCAGCCAATGAAGTCATGGTATCAGCACTGTGCTTTATTATTTTGTACCTACGTGAAAACGGGTAGAATTACATCATCTTTGTTTCAAATGGAGGAAAGTTGATCTGATATAAGTTGTCAACTAACCTGAAACGCTGTTTTCGGACGGTGTTCCTTGTTCAGATCGACTCTTTGACGTGAAAACGGGTAGAAATACATCACCTTGGTTTCAAATGGAGGAAAATTGATCTGATATTGATTGAATGATAATTGATGATTGATCTCATAAACACTACGGGATGCAACAACTAGTTACCAATGTTCCTCGTGTGTTTATCGATTTTTTATTTTAGCGAATTTTCAAAGAAAATGAAGCTATTGCAATGGCTTCAAAATTTAAATAATATAAATTTTTGGAAATTTTCTTCATAGAAATCCGTTTCAGACCATTCTAAAACGATTCCTGAAATTTAACACTTTTTTATATGTATATATATATATATATTTATATATATATTTATTTATTTATATATGTGTCACTCCAGACGATAACTCTCGATAGAATTGAGATAAACAGCTCAAATTTGCACAAAAAATCTATCTTGGCAATCGAAAGGCTAAGTTCGAAGATGGGCGAAATTGGCCTACTCTAAGGAGGGTTTTGGCGCATTTAAAGTGCGCAAAAATTACCCAAAAATCCCCAAAATGTTATTTTCCAACAAGTGACCCCTCATTTTAAAGGTTTTTGCACGCTGAACACGATGGTGGAATCGGATTTTAGATATCTTGATCCGTTCTCAAATTAGAGCATTTAAAGTGCGCAATAATTACCCAAAAATCCCCAAAATGTTATTTTCCAACAAGTGACCCCTCATTTTAAAGGTTTTTGCACGCTGAACACGATGGTGGAATCGGATTTTAGATATCTTGATCCGTTCTCAAATTAGAGCATTTAAAGTGCGCAAAAATTACCCAAAAATCCCCAAAATGTTATTTTCCAACAAGTGACCCCTCATTTTAAAGGTTTTTGCACGCTGAACACGATGGTGGAATCGGATTTTAGATATCTTGATCCGTTCTCAAATTAGAGCATTTAAAGTGCGCAAAAATTACCCAAAAATCCCCAAAATGTTATTTTCTAACAAGTGACCCCTCATTTTAAAGGTTTTTGCACGCTGAACACGATAGTGAAATCGGATTTTAGATATCTAAATCCGTTCTTAAATTAGAGCATTTAAAGTGCGCAAAAATTACCCAAAACTAGGATAATCTTTAAACTCTTACCCCCCCCCCCCACCCCCTTAGAGTGGTCAGATTGAAATATGTGAGAAGTATTAATTGAAGACGAGAGTTCGAAGCAAAAAAGGGGGAGGCAAACGATTAGTACAACTCCTTGAATTTACCCACAGCGATCAAATAAATAAGCACTTAGTACAATTACGTAATAAACAAACGGTAGAATCAGGATGGACAAAACGTACAAATTAAAATAAATACGAAGAGAATATACATAGAAAACCAAATTTTAGACCGAAGTTTTCCTTTATTCAAAACCATAGCCATTAATTCGAATATTTCTTTGAAAATTCGCTCATTAAGTCATGCTGCATGACTGATTTTTTTTCGAAATTTTTCGTATTTATCAATACTGCTCCTGTGAGCTCTGAAAAAAGGCGTCGAAACCATTTTTTCTCTGGGACTGGGGGCATCGCACCGTGACATTAATGACCATCCAAGTTGACCTCTGACCCGTCCAATTCAACTCAATATCAACTCCCTGAACTCTTCACGGTACGACGGAAGGGCGGGAAATATAATAATTATAAAGTGTGAGATGAAATTATCAAGATAATAAAGTTATTATATAACCGGTTAGCATGGTAATTGGGTGAGTGATGGATGGCCCTCGCGCAATTGATGAGGCCCCCAGAAGGGAGGGAAAGTTGAAAAAAAAACCTCTAAAAAAGCACCAAAGTTAATTTTGGGGTAAAAATAACAGTACCCAGGAGTAACGCGGTAATTGGTCACCAGCTGGAGCCACCAACCCCTTTTTTCCGGGTTTAATTCTCATCTTGTTTACTGTAGCATTCGTCGGTGGAACAGTTGCTCCCGAAAGCTCATCTAGTGTTGATTTGACGGTATTAAAGGCTAATGGAGTTTATGAGGGGGTGTCAGGAGTGGAGTGCAACAGTTGCAGACAGGTGAGATGGTGTACATCATTTCAGAGAGAGAAACTACAGTAGCTGGCACTGGTCGAGCTACAACTGTAGTTAGTTTGTGGGAGCAGTAAAAAAAACCGTTTGTAATTGAACGCAGTACGCATAAACTTTTGTAACTGGACGCAGTTATTGGGTTTACCAAGTTGACCGGAAAGATTTATGAATGATCCGTGCAGTACCTGATTTTACCACTGGAGTCGCTGAAATGCAGTTTGAATTGTTCACTTATCAAATGAACGAAACTAGAGGATCCAGTGTCATGTGGGGAATGGTACGAGTTTCGCCAGTCCTCGCTCCCCTAGGTATGAGTGTCCGTGTCCCGAGAAATATTAAAGTGATGAGACTTGCTTTAAAGTAAAGATAATTTTTGTGTGGTGAGGCTCGTATTCCATGCAAAAAAAGGCATGCATTCACAATAACTGTACATGATCATCAACACGGTGATAGAGATAATAGTTAGTGAAATCGGATTAGAAAACTTGCGACAGTTTAGTACTAAGAATTTTGATAAACTGGTAACGAGTGTATTTTCGTTCATCGTATTGGTCTACCTGATGACCTAACCAATTTTGCATGGATCATGTTTTAGCTGTGTCCTAATTGCCGGAAAACAAAAGAAATTATGTCGCGAAAACTAGCGCATAGATTTCTAATGGCTTTTCACGTCTTAGAGATAAATGACCATCGAATTCTAAGTTTTTTTTCATACTCGATTCTTAAGGTTAATTAGGTACTGAAAATAATAAACCAAAATCAATAGAAAATTGTATGATCAAACTTATTTCATACAAATAGATCGTAGATTATACCTACCTCCAGGGGAAACCACGTAAAAATAAAATGCGCCACTTACTCTACCTAGAAGGTGGTGTGGAAAAGAGTGCATATTATGTACAATGACTTTTTAAATTAAAAAAAATACGAATGGTTGTTTAATCTACAAACTTTGCATGAACTTTATGACAACGCAGTGTTTACCTTGACCGTTAATACAATTTTTAGCCTAAGTTGGATCGATTGGGATTTTAGACATTTTATTCATACTTAATTGTGTTTTTACGGCCTGTGCGGCTTGTGCCTGGGCTCTATGCGAATCAAGTTGAATGCCTATTCTGACTGGACTAGTGTTTTAACAACGTCTCTGTCTCTTGGTGGATGTGACGGCTTCGTCTGTGGTCCGTCGGATCCCAACGCCTCTCTTTCCAACCCTCGTTCAGTGAAAGATCGGAACGAACTCTGGGGGCTTATTCACTAAAAGAGATAGTGAAAAGAGATTATTTATTTTGATAATTGTGGTGGTTAAAAAATGGAGTCTTGGCGGGGATAGGTGAGCTTGAGATGTGAAGCTTGAGGTTTTGGATAGGTTACATTTGAAAGGTTATACCTATGGCGAAGCAGGGAGGTTACCACCACTAGAAACGCTAGAGGTTGTGCCCAGACGGTTCCACCACGTCGGTTATCACCAGACCGGTTCGACCACGACGTTTATCACCTGACTGGTTCCAACACTCTGAGTTCTTCTAGGTGAGAGGTTTGAGGAGGAAGGTAAGGATAGAGAGAAGTCATCCACTTGATGTTTGAGCGTAGAATGGCGAGCTGGGTGAGAAGAGCGGGTTTTATAGGAGCTCTTCTACCCTCCCCCGGTCCTCCGAGGGTTGTTAGGAGCCGCTGTGGGATCGATGGAGGGAGAGGACTACCTATGCCTCTTGTGTCACGTAGGCCCACCATTCACTTGGTTTATTTAGGACAATCTAAGTATGTAAATTTGAGTGGTATTCTAGAGAAAATAATCTATAATTTTGATTATCTATAAATCTCTGGGGAGAGATGGGAGGCAGCCACTTCCAATGTCTCACGGGTTCATCTATTTTACTGAATAGCTCCCCTGAACTACATCTAAGTCTTAGACGTTTTTACTCATGAATCGATAATATGTATACACTTTTAATGAACAGTACTTGTAATGAATAGTCGACTTACCTTTATGAGACGAAAAAACATACACGATCAAAATGAACGATGAATGATCAGAAAAACGGATGTGGTAGCGGATGAACAAAGCATGGTACACGCAGGGGCGATGCGTCCATAAGGCCACTTGGGCCACTGCCCCGGCACCCAAAAACGCTAGAGTAAAAAAGACCAACCATTGTTCAGTTGGCATCTGAATTTCCCTCCTTACACTGTACCTACCTAGCATTTCTCACAAGTTCAACAGCCACACGCCAGAGTTCTCTGGCTATGGATATTCAATATTCCAGCAGAGCATCCATAGTGGTTCCTTAATGTTAGCTCCATACACCAATCATGTTATCAAAATAAAGCAACAGTAAATAATCTATGTCCTGCAATCGAAATCGAAACCTAGACTCCTGAAACTAGAAGGTAGGTTCTGGGTCCTGGGACCTAGTGTCGCCATGGCAACCGAGAAAAGTGGCCCATCTGCGCATGCTCAGATGAGTAAAAATGTTGCACGCCACGCCTACTTTGGGCCCCGGCCCCATAATGTGATTTCAACCCCAAAATCGTTCATTTCACAATCGATTCGATCCTTTCGATTCAATTTGTCATCTCGATACGAGATGCTTCTTCTTCTGATTTGTTTTTTGTTGTCTCTGAACCATATGTCCTACATCGGCGTATATCGGACTGTCCCTTTTCAATTTTTTTTTGCGTCAAATTTTGCGCGTTTTGCGTTCGTTCCAGTTCTAATGACAGATTTGTATTTGTGGTATCTACGTGCGTTTTGACCTGCTCGCTGTTTGTGGATTGATCGGGGTCAACACACAGATAACTATCTACATCCAGTCAGTAGCTTCTCCATTGAAGTACGTACTGGCCGACGGGTCATTGTTTTGTTGTATTTTAGTTTACTATATTTTTGTAACACATGAATTGGGTGGCTAATTTGCAGTAGAAATTGTCGACGATAGAGTGTTGATTAAAAGAGATAAGCTCTGCTGAATATCACTCAATCAGTAAATAAGGGAAGGATGTTGTTACCTTGGGGTATTTTGTAGACAAGTCTGTTGGTTTTGTGTTCTGGTGTGGTGCCCCACCGTTTTCAGACCCCACACACCGCTACTGGGTACACGATATCACTATCAAAGAGAAACGCGAAAGATGCTATCTCTTTCATGAAAATACACCTAATCAGGTATCTCTCCTGAAGAGATCGAAAATGCCAAGATGGCCGCCAACTATCTCTTTTAGAAGTTTCTGAATAACCCTGACATGGATATTATAAAAATATCTTTTGCCAAAAGAGAGAGATGGACCGAAAAGAGATATTTCTTTTGCTCCCTGATCCTCCTGAGAGGGGAGCCTATAACCTCGCGAAGCCCCGGCTTGAAATTGCTGTTTACTGTACTGTTTGTACGATACCTGTCCATTTTATTCAATTTGAACTCCCAACGAAGATAAGGTAGTCGCGAGGCTCCCTGTTCTCTCGAGGGCAGAAACCTCGATTTAATTCCACGCCAAGTCACTTCCTTCACTGCCCGACGTATTTGCACAGGTAATGGTCGGCGATTTGGACAGCCTGCACGTGGGAAGTCCCACCAGAGCGACGGCAACGAACAGCCTCCGCCTTTCTGACGACACGTGGCCCCACCGTAACGGGAGACTTTTCGGAAGTCGAGGAGTGCAATCTCCTCCAGACCTCACCATCTCGAGGGGGCCCCCCACGTGATCAAACATCGGGCTCTTCAAACAGAGGTTTTGGATGTCCTCAGATTGTGTTATAGCCTTCTGAAATACGAAGATTTCTATATTCACCATTCACACGGCTTTTGCTGCGTGCGATCCGATCGAACTTTTTCAGAAAACTGTCGAATGGAAATAAATAATAACAATTGTTAAAAAAAAATGAACCTTCAGCTTACCACCAATTTTCTGTGTGCATTTATTTTGAAATTCAAATGAAAAGTACAAAACAATAAATACAATGCTACTCCCCTCTTTAAGCATAACTTGTGCTGAGCAGAGGAGTTGCTGACCTGGACAAAACAAGTTGTTCACCAAAATAATGATAATTTACAATGGAAGTGTACTATAGCACGCTAATACTATACAATCAATCAATTAATCGATGAAATTATAATAAAGCACGTGAAGAGAAAAGGAAAAACACATTTAAAATAAGCTTCTGTAGGAACTGTCCTAGGTGCGAACCGAAAGAAGTTTTATATTTAAAACGAAGCTTTTCGCTCGAATTCTGAGCATCCAGTCACTGTTTATCTGTGATCATGTCAGTACCTGAGGATGCTCAGAATTTGAGCGAAAAGCTTCGTTTTAAATGTAAATTGGAGTTAAGCTGAAGGTTTATTTTTTGTTTGATTATTCCACATTGTAAGATGGCTTACTACAAAAGGTGTCTGATAAAATTCGATGAATAATAATTGTTACCTACTTATATTTGGAAGGATGAAAGGGCTGGTTTCTCTATAGGTTTTGGTTTATTATTTTCAATAATGGATCTTTGGAATCGAGCATGAAAAACATTTTTTTAACCCCCCCCCCCCTCAAAATTTGATGGTTTCCGTTTCAAGGTATGTAGAATCCGAAAATGCAATTAAAAAATTTCTGTCCATCCGCCGTATGCAGTACACCGTACTGGGCACTTTTCTTAGTTACCATGTACCAAAATTGACGAAATTCGGTTTATAGGTCTCATTTGGGGTCTAGTTGGTCCTCGAAGCTCGGCGTTAATGTCAGTCATCCCTAAGGGGTAAAAAATAGGGGTTGAAGTCGCCAGGACGCCGTTATCTCGAATTTGTTTACGGTTCTAAATAGTTCTCGAACTTGGGAGTTTTTTAAGACCACCCGGAGCATTGTACGTCCAGCCATTCGTTCACAGTAAGGCCTGGAAGTTTGCACCGACAGGCATTTTTAACAGCAGGGTGAATGAAATTGTATACATTCAGCCCAAATATCATCACTAGGAACGCGCTAGCAATCGGGAATTGGCCCGAGATCATCATCGCTACGGAGCACATAATTATAATTACGGATTATAATATTAAAACAATCTATTAAAATTAATATATTTTGTATTGGGTTCTCATCATGTTTAATAAAAATGATAAGTAGATCAAACAAGGCCCCTACCCTCGATTTCATATAGGAGGTGGTTGGACAATGGGGAGCCGTATTCTGTCCAAGTCAGCAGTTATGGAGGCTATTCAGAGTCCAAGTTAGCAGTATGGAGGCCATATTGTGTCTGTCAGCAGTGTGGCGGGTATATTGTGACCAAGTAAGCAGTCTGGCGGCCATATTATTTTGTCCAAGTCCACAGTTATCGAGACTATTCTGAGTCCAAGTCAGCAGTATGGATTTCGTATTGTGTCAAAGTAAGCAGTTATAGAAGCTATTTTGTCCAAATCAGAAGTATATACGCCATATTGTCTCAAAGTTGGGAGATATGGAATATTCTGATCCTCAGCTTTCTGACCTTCAGCAATGTGGAAGCCATAGTGTGCCCAAGTCAGCAGTATCAGTGTCAAGTTGGTTAGATGGCGGCCATGTTGTGTTCAACTCAGCAGTTATGGAGGCTATGCTGAGTCCAAGTCGGCAGTTATGGAGGCCATATTGAGTCTGTTAGCAGTTATGGAGGCTATTCTGAGTGTAAGTCAGCAGAATAAGTTAAGATTTCAGTTCCAGTTTCTCAGATACAACCAGAATCAGCAGGCTTAATAATATAATTAATAGTAATTTAAATATTTTTCTGTCTAATGTGAATGTGTAACTCAACCACTGATAACCTTCTATGTGGTTCCACATATTGACAGGATTTCCCGAGGGTTAGCGGGAAAACCTGTCAGATAGGGCAAGGGTGAACTGTAGTGTACAGTGGGTGGGGGGTACAGTAGGGGTGGAAATAGGGGTAAACTTGGGGTAGGGGTGTGATGGTGGGTTTGTGGTGAAGGGGGGGGGGGGGGTTGAGTAAAGGTGTGGCAATTGTGTCGAAGTCTGTAGTTATTGAGGCTATTCTTAGTGGAAGGCAGTTAGCGAGGCCATGTTGTGCCAAATTTGGCAGTTTTGGGGGCTATTTCTGAGTCCAAGTGGGCAGTTATGGAGGCCATACTGTGCCCAAGTCGGCAGTATATAGACCTTATTGTGCCCAGGTCCGCAGTTATGGAGGTTATTCTGAGTCCAAGTCAGCAGAATAAGTTTGGATTTCAGTTCCAATTTCTCAGATACAACCGGAATCAGCTGGATTAACAGTATAATTAATAGCAATTGAAATATGTGTAACTCAACCTCTGATAACCCTTTACCTACGGCGTGTCTTGTGGGTCCACATATTGACAGGATTTCTCGAGGGTTAGCGGGAAAACCTGTCGGATAGGGCAAGGGTGAACTGTAGTCTGCAGTGGGTGGGGGATACAGTAGGGGTGGAAATAGGGGTAAACCTGGGTTAGGGGTGTGATGGTGGGTCAGGGGGGAAGGGGGTGAGTAAATGTGTGGAAACTGTGTCGAAGTTGGTAGCTATGGAGGCTATTCTTAGTGGAAGGCAGTTAGGGAGGCCATGTTGTGCCAAACTTGACAGTTATGGGGGCTATTCTGGGTCTAAGTGGGCAGTTATGGAGGCCATATTGCGCCCAAGTCCAGCATACAGGCCATATTGTGCCCAGGTTGGCAGTCATGGAGGTTATTCAGAGTCTAAGTGGGCAGCTATGGAGGCCATATTGCGCCCAAATCAGCAGCATACAGGCCATATTGTGCCCAGGGCGGTAGTTATGGAGGCTATTCCGAGTCTAAGTGGGCAGTTATGGAGGCCATATTGCGCCCAAGTCAGCAGTATACAGGCCATATTGTGCCCAGGTTGGTAGTTATGAAGGATGTTCCGGGTCTAAGTGGGCAGTTATGGCGGCCATGTTGTGTTCAACTCAGTAGTTATGGAAGCTATTCTGAGTGCAAGTGGGCAGTTATGGAGGCCATATTGCGCCCAAGGCAGCACACAGGCCATGCTGTGCCCAGGTCGGCAGTTATGGAGGCTAGTCCAAGTTTAAGTGGGCAGTTATGGAGGCCATATTGCGCCCAAGTCAGCAGTACACAGGCCATTTTGTGCCCAGGTCGGCAGTTATGGAGGCGGTTCCGAGTCTATGTGGGCAGTTATGGCGGCCATGTTGTGTTCAACTCAGCAGTTATGGAGGCTATTCTGTGTCCAAGTGGGCGGTTATGGAGGCCATATTGCGCCCAAGTCAGCCGTATACAGGCCATATTGTGCCCAGGTTGGTAGTTATGGAGGCTATTCTGAGTCCAAGGGGGCACAATAAGTTAGGATTTTGGTTCCAATCTCTCAGATACAACCAGAACCAGCAGGCTTAATAGTAATGAATAATAGTAATTTAAATATTTTTCTGTCTGATGTGAATGTGTAACTCAACCACTGATAACTTTCTACCTGCAACGTATCTTGTGGGTCCACGTATTGGCAGGATTTCCCAAGGGTTAGCCGGAAAACCTGTCCGATAGGGCAAGGGTGAACTGTAGTCAGGGCCTGTAGGCAGTGGGTGGGGGGTACAGTAGGGGTGGAAATAGGGGTAAGCCTGGGGTAGAGGTGCGATGGTTAGCGGGAGGGGGGGTAAAGGTGTGGCTGCCCCCTCATTCCCCCCCCCCCCCCCCTCACGACATTTAGCCCCGGGGTGACAACCGACTACCCCCCTCACCCCTCACCCTTCACCATCAAAGAGCAAAGCGGTGGCAATCAAACAGCCATGTCCTCCCTACCACCCCCACTACACCTCCACCCCACAGCTGTATGGTCGTCATGGCGACCGGATAGTCTATTACTCACCCCCTCCCCTCCATCACCCCCCCTCCTTCCCCCCCCCCCCCCCCCCGGAAAACACCCTGCCGACCCCGAGGTGATTTCCAACCGCCGCAAAGTTTTATCAACTTCCCTCACCGAAACGAGATGGTCTTTTCAGTTGGGGAGAGAAGTGGAACTGGGAAGTGGAAGTGGAAAGTGGAAGGGGAAATTGGCAGCAGAACTGGGAAACGAGAGGGCTCGGGGTGCAATCATTTCCCCACTTCTCAACTAACTCAGCGAGATTATTTTTATTCCATTACTCGCCCTCTCGGTTGTTATTTGCATTCCGTTTATTTTGGCTCCAGATTAAACCAAATTTATTTGGTTCATTAAATGAATAACATTTTTGTTTGATATTTCCAGTAATAACATAAATTATATTTTCGATCATGGAAAAATATTATTAACCCCCTCGAAATTTGATGGTACGTAAATCCGAAAATGGAATGAATAAATTAAAGCCTGCCCGCCTTACTTCATTTTTCCCCCTTAGTTATCATGAACCAAAATTGATGAAATTTGGTTTGTTAAATGGGGTTGCAGATGTAGATTTGCCTCAACCAGTCACCTCTAAGGAGTGAAAAATAGGGGTTGAAATTTCGAGGGCGTCTTTATCTCGAATTCTTTACTTTTTAGGGCGAGAAGGCCGAATATGAAGTTGATTTTGAACAAGAGTGAAGAATTGAGGTTGTAACGAAGGTTCTGCCCCCAAATTCATTTTTTATGACTCCAAAACCTGGGAAATTGTTTGAAATCAACATAAATTTGTATAATAACACTAGAAGTAGCTTCAACAGGCGAATCAAGACAATTAAATGCACTATCAATGATCAAAGTTAATTTGTCAAAAATAGGAGCCTAATTATTGAATGGGGGGTAGCTATTTCAGTTAGTTATTGCACATAACAGAAACAATGAATGAAAAGCCAGCATTTCTGTAGGTCTGCCCAGTAGAATATTAAACCCATGTGATGACAAGGACTTTGCAGCGTCTTTAAATTGATCTCGAACTAAATAATTTTCGGGATAACCAAGGTTTAAAATGATTTCCAGCTTTACCCGTTTTTTTAAAGCGAATTTTCAAAGAAAGTGAAGCTATTGCAATGGGTTCAAAACTTTCAAAACATTGAATAGAGAGAATCCTGAATTTATTCACAAGATAAAAAAAAATTCATCATCATCATTCGGTCATGTGTCATTCCAGGCAATATCTGACCTTGGGTACATGAAAAAATTCAAAATTTCGCTAAAATGTTCGTATTGTCGATCAAAAGGATTAGTTCGAAGATGAGCAATTTTCAGAAATTCTAAAGGGGTCAAATTTGAGTTTTTAGGGGTGAAACATCGTAAAAACGGTTAAAATTGCAAATAATTCATATAAAATCACTGAAAGTGGTATGGAAGGGTGAATAAATACGTAAAATCACCATGCCAGTTGTTTTTCCTAGATAACAGTGGTCAAATTCGGATTTTGAGTGTAAAAAAAATTTATATTACGGGCTAAAATCTATATTATTGGGTTGGTGATTCACGAAAAAAAATATAAAATCAAAAATAAATCAAATTATAAAAATTTTTAAAAAAAAGACTTTATAATGATAACAAAATCGGTAAAAATTGCTAAAATCGAGAAAAAATGATATAATTTTACGAAAAGTGTATGGTTTCTCGCTATATCACCTTTTTAAGCAATAGCACGAATATTTCTTTGAAAATTCGCTCTAATTACCATGCTGCACGACTGTATTTTTATTAGTTTTTATTTTTATTATTTTGTTTTAAAGGCAAAAGTCCACTAATTTGCGTGGGCTACGACGAGCGGAGCGTTGAAAGGTGACGAGGGAGCTGGAAAACGGATCGATGGAGTAAATGCGATCTAATCCTCGCTAATAGTCGGCTTATCTGAAGACGGCACGCGGCGCCGCACGCGCCCGGAGCAGTAGATCATTCTATTTGTCTACTTTGGTTTCAGGGGTGAAGATTCTCGTGAGATACCTTTAACCGACATGCGGAAGATAATCCCTTTGAAACGAGTAGGAAACAAACGCGCGTCCTGTGTAATCTCGACGGTATCTGAAAGGACGCTCGGACGTTTTTCGTTAAGCCGATGGAATAATTAAGTACGTGGTCTGGCTGCAGCTTTTCTACATTGTTGTTTTTACTGCGCAACCAGAGGCCCATTCCTAAAGACTTTCACTCTTCACTCTTCAAATCCACACTCTGCGCTTTGCGAACGAATTTCTGTTCCAAAAAAAAAAAGATCTTGATTTGAAGAGGAAGACTGAAATGCAAAGTGTAGAATTGGAGAGTTTTATTGGACAGTTCCGTTCCTAAAGGTTATCTTTCGCAAAGTGCAAAGCTAAGAGTCTGCGTTTCAAATGAACAGCTTACACAACTTTTGCAGAGTCCCAATTTACAGGTCTTGGCGTCTTGTCAGGAATCAACATGCCGTGTCGGGTAAGAGCGAAAACTTTCGATAGAAGGGTATGATTTTTTTTGCGTTATTAAATTTGTCTTGAGCTAAAAAATTTTTTGAGACCACCTGGAACATTGTACGTCCAGCCGTTCGTGTGCACCAAAAAGCTTCGTCAACACGATCGTGAATCAAACGGTATTAATCCGGCCCGGATATCATCGCTAGGGAGCACCTGATTATAATCAAGGATGGCTGTACGAAGTCGAGTTGGTTGTTCTGCGATATTATTTCATTTGATAAGTGATGTACTATAGGATTTTGTTGGTATAGGTACTTGTGAAACTTGAACAAACTTTGAAGTATTATTGATGGGTAAATTATTACACAGTGGTAAATTATTACATACCGGTTAATTATTACTCAACGGTAAATTATTACAAAACGGTAAATTATTACACAACGGATCATCTACCAAGAAGGGGCTGGATTTTGTTGATCGGTACTTTTGCAACTTGAACAACCGTTTAAGTATTATTGATGGGCAAGTTATTACACAACGGTTCATTATAGGTATTGGCCACAGAAAACAGTGATCTACGCAGAAGGGGCATTTATTTCAATCCACATCAACAATTTTCCTTTAGAACTTCATTATTTGCTTTTCTTGTTACTGTTTTAGTTACTGTTTGTCATCGGCTGTATTATTTTAGCAACATTCAACTCGTGATTTAGGTAGGTACCTAGTAACGAGTACGGGGTTAGGTACTAACCTACGGAGGGTCTGCGATTCACATAATATGTATAGAATAGTACATATTATATTATATATACGGGTTATCTATACAGAGAGCTGTGATCTGTAACAGAAGGGTATTCTGTACAAAATAATAAACCGTTGCAGCGTTTTTTCGTCAGGCAGTGTCTACATTTGGTCCTCGGCTGTTTATGGAGCTGCCTAATCATATTAAAATCACTGGAAGATTTAATAAATTCAAATCTAGTACAAATTACTTATTAATGCAGCATTTCATTATTGGTTTGGATATACTATGTATGCCTTTTTTCTCTATAATAAGTATAAATAGCTTCGAAATATTTTATTTTCTCATAAACTTTTCATATTACTGGTATAGGTAGTTGTATATTTACATTGTTAACAAACCTTCAGAACAGCTCATGGGCGCAGGGTTGTCCATCCCTGATGCAGGCTAATATCTAAGATGATACTTATTTTTGTTTTGTCCCACAGTCCTAAATGTCTAATAAAATTATGTGAAAAGTTGGCCTGATCAATCATCAGGCTGTAAATTTGGGAGAACCAACTGCTCAGAGCTTCTATCTGTGTATCGCACCCTTTAAAGGCCCTCAGTAGGTATTTCTGCAGAGGGCGAGCCAAAACTTCAACTGACTTATGGTGGATGTGTAAAGGGAAATAAACGAGAACAAAGCGAGATCGATCGGTGGGGTAGGAAGTCTGTTGTGTAAATCATATTCGACAAAGTCACTCGTCATGTAGCGAAACCCTGCGAAACATTGTGCGGCTTGTCGATGGTTGCCGATGATTTGTGGCTCCCAAACTCCCCAGTCGACTGTTTCCGAATGTACCGGCGGTTCGCAGGGCGGAGGCGGCTTTTGGGGGAGGCCCCTTCGAAAAAGAGTGATTTACTTTCATCAGGACATCGATTTCTATCTGCCCACGAAAATAAGGGGCATCCAGTGTCTGTCATTGTTCTCGTAGCGCCCTGACGGTTTGTCTGGTCGTACGGTGACGATCCCCTGTCGATATATCGTCCAGTCCCGCAGTGATGAGCGATGGTGAAAAATAATGTCAATGAAATACGAGACCGATATTTCCCCAGAACAAAAATAATACATTGGAGCACAAAAATACGTTTCAAAAACCAGTGAGAAAATAAACCTAAATGACTATTCCGATGATACAAATATTTTTCTCATAAAAGAGTGGGTCAGATTTGACTTTATAAGGTTCGAAAATCGTTAAAAATTGCTAATATCTCGAAATTTTTTTATAATTTTACGAAAAAATGGTAGGCATGGTTTCTCGCTATAGGTATCACAAAAGCGAATAAATAAAATCCTTTGTACCATTTTACCGCCAAAATTGAATCTGTAACTGAAATTAATCTTACATGTGATATTAAAAAACGCTGCAAATCCCTGCATAACGGTTTATTATTTTGTACAGAATACTCTTCTTTTACAGATCACAGCTCTCTGTATAGATAACCCGTCTATATAATTTATGTACTAGTCTATACATATTATGTAGATCGCAGACCCTCCGTAGGTTAGTACCCAACCCCGTACTCGTTACTAGGTACCTACCTAAATCACGAGTTAAACGTTGCTAAAATAATTCTGTCGATGACAAACAGTAACTAAAATGGCGAAAAGAAACGCAAATAATGAAGTTCTGAAGGAAAATTGTTGATGTGGAGTGAAATAGATGCCCCTTCTGCGTAGATCACTGTTTTCTGTGGTCAGTACCTACCCTCTGGTCAAGTATAATGAACCGTTGTGTAATAACTTGCCCATCAATAATACTTCAACGTTTGGTCAAGTTGGAAAAGTACCGATCATCAAAATCCAGCCCCTTCTTGGTAGATGAACCGTTGTGTAATAGTTTACCGTTGTGTAATAATTTGCCGTCGTGTAATAATTTACCGTTGTGTAATAATTTACCCATCAATAATACTTCAACGTTTCTTCACGTTTCAGAAGTACCTACCAACAAAATCCTATAGTACATCACTTATCAAATGAAATAATATCGCACAACAACCAACTCGACTTCATACAGCCATCCTTGATTATAATCAGGTGCTCCCTAGCGATGATATCCCGGCAGGATTTATACCGTTTGAGTCACGATCGTGTTGATGAAGCTTTTTGGTGCACACGAACGGCTGGACATACAATGCTCCGGGTGGTCTCAAAAATTTTTTTAGCTCAAGACAAATCTAATATCGTAAAAAAAACCATAACCTTCAATCGAAAATTTTCGAGCTACGGCGTTCTGAAAATTTCAACCCCTATTTTGAACCCCTTAGAGATGACTGACAGTAACGCCGAGCTTGGAGGACCAACTAGATCCCGAACGGAACCTATACCCGGAATTTCATCAATTTTTATTCATGGTAACTAAGAAAAGTGGCCAGTATGGCGTACGGCGGATGGACAGAAATTTTTTAATTGCATTTTCGGATTCTACATACCTTGAAACGTAAACCATCAAATTTTGAGGGGGGTAAGAATTTTTTCTTCATGCTCGATTCCAATGGTTCATTATTGAAAATAATAAACCAAAATGGCCCCTGGCTTCCCTATCTCCTAATTTCCACCTTTCCATGTCCTTCTCACTTCCAGAAATCGTGGATCTCTCGTTACGTCATCCATCCATCGGTTCCTGGGTCTTCCTTTTCTTCTCTTCACCCTGGCTCTCACCATTTTGTGAGCTACAAAACTGAAAATACGATACTTCTATTTCCCAGACTTGGAGGTAGTTTTGAGTGCATCGGATGGTGTCGTTCCTAGGTAGGCTTTTGGGGAAATGGGCGGCAACTGAAGGAAACCCACAGCGAGTATACCGCGGGTAATAGTATGTATTATTTCTTATTTAGATAAATATAATACGTTCATATTAATAGTTATGCATTTGCTTACAGGAACAATAAATTAACATCTACTGGACAAAAATGACTAATCAGCTCACCTACCTACCAAACCTAACTCGTGCCTGTGTACTTGTGGTTATCCATATTTTGCTCTCTACCTTCATCTCATAATGGATAATATATTATTTTTAAAATATAGTATATTTGAGATATACATTCTCATCTTACTCACGCGATCACTGGATTTCCTACTCGTAGTTTCCCCAAACGTTTCGAATTTGTGGGCCTTTCGTTTGTACCCAAACCCACTTTTTGGTCTTTTTCTGGTACCCAAACCCATTGAGATTTGTACCCAAACTCATTGCAATCTGTACCCAAACACACTGCGTTTTCACCTTCAGATCCCCAAAATCAAATCGCCCCAGGTTACGTTCAGTTGAAATCCCATTCCGTTCCCTGCGCGCTGTGCCTGCAATGCATAATTTGTATACAATGAAACTGAATAAAATTGAACGAACAAATCAAGCTGAACCGTCGTTAAATAGCTCCCAGAGAAAAGACGACGGTATAATTGCTTCATAACCATTGAAACCCCCCTTCGTTGTATTCGTTTTTACTCCTCGCAAGTTGTTCACTCAAATGTTCTGCGATTGTTGTCAACAATTATACGAAAAGCCTTGACACAAAGTTTTCTTCTCCGACGACGAGGGGAAAGAAAATCCAGGGACTAAGCCGGGGTTTATCAGAAGTGGGATTTTCGTCTACACGCCTCCAGGGCAAGAACGTTGTTTGCAAGGCCCCACCAACCAAAAACCACCCTCGACGCTCGCTAACGCCGATTTATTACTCACTAAGTGGATTCTTGGTTTTTGCTTTTTCACCCTCTTCTTCCTCCTCACTCTGGTTCTGCTTAAGCGTTTATCCTTCGCTTCGCCCGACCAACAATAACGGTAAATCTCGTCTTTCCTCCTCGGGCTCCCAAATCTTGTTATTTTCTCAACCACGTTTTTTTACCCTTCTTGATATAAAAAGTCTTTTTGTTGGCCTCCGCCTTAACTGCTGCAGATTTAATCTGTTCCACTCTTGTATTCCCTCCGCCGCTGCCGCCATTTATTTCACTTCGGGGTTTAATCCGGAGGCTCCCTGCTCCCTATCATATTCACGTAACTCTCAACCTATCCCTCCTATTCGAACTCTTCATCATCCGTACGTACACAATTCATCTTCTTCCTCATCTACTTGGAATCGCGTAATTTGAATCAAGCTCATCCTTCGCGGCATCATCCTCAAACATTTCGACAGCTTCACAACAGCGACATCATCCGTTCACAAGCTTTCAACAGCTTCCTTTTGAATGAGTCGAAATCCTCGGAGGTTAACGCAGTAGTTAATGTGCTGTGTACTGCGCTCAAATTGTGACACGGTTTTTCAAATTTAAAAAAAATCGCCTGTTTGGTGGACTTTTCAATGAAATTGTAAGCTCACCGAAGGTGTGCGAATGGAAATGGCCCATTCCCACATTTCAGCAATATTGAATGAACCCAGCGTGAGAAACACCACAAAAAACATTTCCCGCTGACCGAACTTCCTGCCAGAATCAGCAAGAAAATCCGGCTGGGACCTTGAAGCCACGCGCGTGTGCCCAACTTCACCGAAACTATCCCCACCATCAACAGAGGTGATAAAAACGATTGAAGGAAAGGCCTCGATTCCTATACTTCAATCGTTTTTATCACCTCTGTTGATGGCAGGGATAGTTTCGGTGAAGTTGGGCACACGCGCGTGGCTTCAAGGTCCCAGCCGGATTTTCTTGCTGATCCTGGCAGGAAGTTCGGTCATCGGGAAATGTTTTTTGTGGTGTTTCTCAAGCTGGGTTCATTCAATATTGCTGAAATGTGGGAATGGGCCATTTCCATTCGCACAGAAGGGAAGAGAGCGACTCTTAGCCGATTTCTGGATAACCCCCCTACAGGGCGTTTGTCCTGTGAGTTGTGTTTTGGTTTAGAATAGTTTTGTTCACGCGAATTAGTCGGTGGTTCAAGTACGAATACCATGTAATTTTGTATTAAAACTGTTAATTACATGGTACAACTTCAGGGAAACCGGCTCGGGAACTTTACTTGTCGGCCCTACTGTGTCTTGGGAACTTGAGCGTCTGTATTTCTTCTATTTTTCTGTTTTCTATTTTTCTTCTATTTCTTCTGTATTTCTTCTCAATTTCTTTTATTTTTTTCAATTTTCTACGGCCCGAGTCCGAGCGTTTACGCTACCGCTGCTGTGGTTTGGAGCTGTTGCAGTGCTGATCTCAGCACGGGAGAGTCGCCTTCCGCCATGATCACGTCACCTGATCAGAAGGTTGCGCATCACACCGGAGTCGCCAGTTATAGAGCGTTTGTCCTATGAGTTTGGTTTTGGTTTATGGAGTTACGCTTGAACAAAACTATTGTTCAAACGAATTAGGCGGTGGTTCAAGTGCGAACCACCGACCGATTTTGTGTTACAACTGTTATTATATAGGTACATGGTGAAGGGTTATAATAACTTGGGTCCCGCACGTTTGAATAATTGATACTGTGGGTAACCTCCCCCCCCCCTCCCATGAAAATCACAACAGCCATAAAATCCTGGTCAGATCGGCGGACATTGCAAAAGTCAAAATTGGACACGTCTCGGCTTATTCTGATTATTATGATTCTCATTATCTGATTTTGCTGATTTGCTCCAAAACTTCGCGTCCAATAAATCTTTCGACAGCTGACTGTTGTCAGACGTCGTATCGCCCGATTTCGCTGAATTTGGATGGGCACACTCTACTGGTTACTTTAGGTTTAGGTGAAGGGCTTCAGCTCTTCTACAGATGTTGATAGAACTAGAGCCCTTCACCAAAATTGCGACTGTACAAAAGTAATTCACATGGGAATCGTGGTTATGAGGAAGCACTTCGTAGATACTCATTGTACTGTATCGATTATATGGAGGGAGTATCGATTTGGGGATGGCTGATGAATCGATAGGGGAGTTGAAATAAAGCAGCGAAACGGTGAAGAGTTCCTCCTGTATTTTGGTTAAGTCCTACAGCATTATAGTATAATTTATTGGCGCTGTCGGTAAAATGGAGTCAGAAACTTGCCTCATACCTCCTTTTGATCCGGATGCGGACGTCACAGTGATTGCAAACCGCTGGAAAAGATGGAAACGGAATGTTGAGCTCTATCTTCTGTCCAATGGAATCACAAACTCAGATCGTAAGTTGGCTACCTATTTATACGTAGGTGACCCGAAGTTGCAGGATATTTAGTAAGTGTACCAAATGCCGCCTACTCGGGATTTGAAGAGCCTAACAGCGCTATATGTGAGTTTGAGGCGGTAGCATTAAGTTCACAGATAGCCCATATAGGGGCGCTGGCGTTGAGATTGCCGATCGAACTTTTGTCCGTGAGTTTTTCGACTGAAACACCTGGTAAGTTTTGTTTTTAAATTTTTTCTCTTGAACCACGTTGAAGCTTGTGAAATGGAGGTTCAACAGGTGTAATAAATTTTGAGAATAACCGTACCTAGCAAGTTTTCATCATGTGATGTATGTGGAGTGGTCATTGTTCCTAATTCCGCCTACCTACCAAGCTGATTCTAATTTCGCCTACTAGGCGGAAATAGGAACATGCTGGAAATCGTTTCTTACCACTTTTATTTCAACTTACAGTCTAAGAAGCCGCTTCTCCCCTGTGCACCTTGGATGCATCAAGTTTGGGATCAAGCGTGTCACCGATAGATGTTCGTCCTGTCCCAAAGGTTTCATCCCAAAATACAAGGAAGACGAAGGGGGTGAATGTGTATTCGTCACCAGCTCACCATACAATAAAAGTTAACCGATTTCTGAGATGCGAAATCCCAAAAGGCTTCAACAATTGGTCAGCTGAAACCTTAAAAAAAGGAGGTTCCAAAAAGAAGAAAAATACAAAGAAGAAGCCACAAAAACGCCCGCCATCCTCCTCCAGTGAAGATGATTCAGCCGAAGACGTCCCCGTCGTTGACACGGACGACGACATGGACATCGATGTTGAAGATTCCCAAGATGACGACAACGAGGTGCAGTGTTCGTTTTGCGGCAAACGATTGTCTGACGATAAAGGAGGAGAACAGTGGTTGCAATTGTGTGCATTGTTTTTCTTGGAACCACAGGTTCTGCGACGCTGCTTCCGGGGAATCCAAAAAATTATAAGTGTACCTTTTGCTTATAACGTGTGCAGGTCGTTATTTTAATTGAAAATTATATTCAATTTCGTTCCAAATGAGTTTTACCTACTTCTTTATATCCCCAGTCTGTCGTCTGTTCCTAATTCCGCCTACCAGGCGGTTTTAGGAACGCCTGGTGGGCGGAATTGGGAACACGTTTTTGGAAATCACGATTTTGTGTTTTCTCACTCTTTCTAGAATAATTTCTAGCAGGATTTTTTTTACAGCAATTTGGGCTTCAGGAGTCAAAGGCAGGACCCCGCTGGTAATATTCAATATTTTTCCGGATCGATTTACCTGTAAACAGAGCTGCTATGAGGAAAAACAGTTAGGGTAGGCCGACCATGAGGTAATGCCGGTGGAGAGAGAGAAACATAAATACGCCCTCGAGTTATTAGATGCTCATTTCATCCTCCAAAGCAACCCGATTTTTGAACGACACCTTTTCAGGTTGATAAAACAAGATCAGGGGGAATCCAGTGATAAATTTCTTAGTAGGTTGCGCCAACAAGCTTCTCGTTGTGGCTTTGATAAAATCGATACTCCCTCCATATAATCGATACATTACACTCATCATTTTCATCGAAGAGGATGCATCAATTCCATTGTAGAAATGATTATTTCAGACGAACCTTCTTGCAGTTTCACGTATAATTCGATGATGGATTGCCTTAAGAGAGCAATAATATGAAATACGCGATTCCTTTCGATACTTGACATGAGGCGAATGGAAGCTGCGCGGCGGCATCCAGCACCTGACAAACGGAGCTATAGACGCTCGTAATGGCAACTATCACCCCACAAATAGCCTCCGACGGGGGGACCATCAGGGATATTTTTTTCCCATCGATACCGCCTTCGAGATTTATTGCCCCCTTCCGAATGATATTAGCCAATGACAGTGCGAGAAAACCGATTTTCGATCACACCATACACTTCTCACAGAGCCCTTCGTGGCCTTCTACGTCTACAATCAGGATGATGGTTTTACGAGCTTGAAAATCTGTGAAGTCGACGAGGATTGGACCGGTAGCTAACCCCATCGGCGTGAGAGTAATTTGTCCCTTTGGGGAAGGGCGTCTGACTTTCACGGCATTAGGGCCCATTAGGGCGGTTGGATGTCCGTACATTAGAAGAAAACTCGAGTGCTTTTGTGCCTCGTGAGAGTTGCCGGGACAAAAAGGATCCCTGTGTCAAACCCTCGTTCACAATTTTCTTCCGTCTCCCTCGCCTCTACGGATTTTTGTATTTTTTGTCTTGTTCCTGATGGCAGTTCGTCTTTCCTAAATTGCTCTCCCGTACATTAGACTTATGAGGGTTATCAATATTCTCTTTGAATGGGCCATTTCCATGGTTGTTAGGATTCCACCTGCGATACAAAGCCTTTTGGTTCGCGCCAAAATTCTAGTTTTTATAGGTATCCGTGTTAAGGGCAAAGAAGTATTTAGTTGTAAACTTATCGAGGTTATTCGCAGTCGAAGTTGACCGTTTACCAGATGCCACAGAGAAATCAACCGACTAGATTTAAAAAAAAAATATATATATATATTTTGACTTTGGCTTTTATTAACCATTAACCAACGTATGACTAGAACCCTTGGCCAACGGAATTGATTTCCTGGAGTTGAGCGAATGTCCCTTCAGGGGACAGCTAGACTTCTTTTGCACCAGCCATGATTTTTCTTTTTACTGATTTTATTCAGAGAGTTGATTTCGTTTTTTTATTATCGTAGGTTACCTTAACAAAATATATTTTGAACCTCTATTTTTCTATATATTTACTTGTATTTACTTCTTGAATTATACATTTACTTTGTATATAAATTTCCTGTAAATTGGGCATTACCCCGTGTATAATCCAGATAAGCAAGAAAACTTCGTAACTCAGCCAGGATTCCAGAGGAAGAAGGTAGGTGGTCCTACTCAATTTCGGACCAAGTTGGCAGGTACTTATTAATGTTTATCATTGATGTTGATGTTTAGAACCATTAAAAAAATATAAGAATGTTGCAGCCCGGGATATAGTTGCAAGATCTCTTTGCGACACAACCCCCCAAAAAATATACCTAATATCGCCATTTATTTTCAACGAAAACATAAACGGTGCCATTTATTACACAACGGTTTATTATTTACTTGTATGGATGCCCCTTCTGCGTACATCACTGTTTTCTGTGGTCAATACCTACCCTCGAGCTCCCCCCAGGAAAACCATAAATCGAGTATATGAGCCGGCCCGGGAATTACAGTTTCATGAAAATGCGGTGGATTCAATAATTCAATCACTGATTATTTGTTGTTATTCATGAAGCATAAAGTTTGTTCAAGTTAAAAAAGTACCTATGAACAAAATCCAAAAGAGCCATCATTCTTCAAATGAAATAATGTCATGGAACAACCAACTTGATTTCATACAGTGAATATAATTAGGTGTTACCTAGCAATGGTATCTGGGCCGGATTTATACCGTTTCATTCACGATCATGTTGATGAAGCTTTTCGGTTCAAACTCCGGCTGGTCTAAAAAAAATTCTTTAGTTCGAGATCAATTTAAAAACTTGAAAAAAAACCATACAGCTATGGCTATTGGGGAATTCCAAACCCTATGACGCCGAGCTGTGCGCACCAACTAGACTCCAAATAGAACTTGCAAACCAAATTACATTAATTTTGGTTCATGATAACAGCGTACGGCGGACGGACAGAAATTTTTTATTCTATTTTCGGATTCTACATACCTTGAAAGGAAACAATCAAATTTAATTTTGAGGGGGTATATATATATATATATATATTTCATGCACGATTCCAAAGGTTCATTATTGAAAATAACAAACAAAAATGATTCATGTACTATTCAACTGGGTTTTGATACTAACTGATACGACTAATGTACCTACTACATAATATATAGAGTTACATTATTTTTTACAGCTCACCATATTGTACTACCTCTGAATGCATGCAGGTCTTATAACAAATTGAAAATGCGTACACCGCAACGGAGGTGTACCCACTGACTATGTACAGGCCATGGTGGGGCATAATCATGAATCATTCACATATTTCTTCATAATTCAATGTTTGACCTGCCCTGTGTAGGTATAAGAAGTTAGGTGCCGCACGTATAACTGGAGATGCTATGGTTTCAACATTTCCCTACGATCGGATTCAACAGTGATTATTGAGATTCTATAGGTACAAACGGCAGGGCCCCCATTTCCGGAACCTCCATAAAAACCGTATAAAAGTCCACTTTCCTCTTCGACACGACGTTCCACGTATATTCTTTACCGAAAGAGGAGGAACCCGCGGCAATCGTTATTCATGCGACCGTAACTCACGTCCGGAACAGTCATACGGATCAAAACCTCATTCATACGAGATTCACGAGGCAAAAAAAAACTCGGGTTTCCGATGATTGTTGTTCTTTCAATGCGTAACAAATCCCTTTCCCCGCACCACAGAGGCGCAGGAAAGCATCATCCACGTAATGGTCGCAATCCCTCCCCCGCTACTTCACCGCTCAGAAGGTTTTCAAAGATATCTCGAATCCTTACAGCGGACCTCTTCCTTCAAATCGTTTCCCGATTTATTGCTTTCAGAGACCCAGCTTTCGACAAAAAGGCTTAACCGACGCTGGTTCAATATCTTCGCCGATTTACCCTCTCGGATCTTCTCATCATAATATGCTATTGCGGTAGGGGACGAGGCATTTTCCTTCGGCTCCTCTTTTTCCCTTTCACGAACATCTTCATCATTTTCTTCATCCTTCGGACAACTATAATATGAGCTCACTTTCCTCTGCGAGGGTAAATCGAGATTTAGGGAGGCGAACTCAAAGCGCAGAGGTTATTAGTTTTTCTACTCTTCAAAGTTTGGTTGATCCAGCGTAAAATTAAATTTCCTCGTGAAGTCACCGATGATATTTCTAATACGCATCTCGAAGGGAAATCGAGAGTGAGCATTTATGAGCATTTATCAATGACTGTAGTACCGGTTTAACTGGTACTACATACCTACATACCTACACCAGATATGCGTCAGGTACCTACCTACCAATCCCTAAGACATATCGCATTGTAACCTAGCTTTGAAATATCTCAAAACTGTACACACTAAGCCAAAATTTCTGCAATCCATACACAACGGTTCATTATTTTCCTGCGTGTATCACTGAATCCCACACTCATATTGACGAAGCTTTCGTGAAGAATAGGTATTACCTAATTTTTGTGCTTGCATTATGTCTCTCCACTCCACTTCCTCTCTCCACTTCGGCGTAGATCAATGAATTCCTATCAGTGTCAAACTATTTTTTCAAAAAAAAAACTCAAAATTAATCAAAATTCCGTGTGAAGAATCCTATTCTAAAAACCTATAGGGTGTCTATAGGAAAAACGCTACACATTTTTACACGGCGGTCTATCATTTCCCTGCATAGATGCCCCTTCTGCGTAAATCACTGTTTTCTGTGGTCAATACCTACCCTCGTGCTCCCCCCAAGAAAGCCCTAAATCGAGTACTGGAGCCAACCCGGGAATTACAGTTTCATAAAAATGCATGGTATTCAATAATCCAGTCATTAATAATTATTTGTTGTTATTCATGAAGCATAACGTTTGTTCAAGTTACAATAGTAGGGTATAGTAGGGTACCTACCCATCAGCAAAATCCAAAACAGCCCCCATTCTTTGAATGAAATATCACAGAAGAACCAACTCGGTTTCATTTAGCCATGCGCGATTATAATCAGGTGTTCCCTAGCAACGATATCTGGGCCTGATTTATGCCGTTTCATTCACGATCATGTTGACGAAGCTTTTCGGTGCAAACGAACGACTGTTCGTACAATCCTCCGGGTGGTCTTAAAAAATTCTTCAGTTCAATATCAATTTAAAAACGTAAAAAACCGTACCCTTCTATTGAAATTTTTCGAGCTACGGCGTTCGGGAAATTTCAGCCCCCTATTTCTCGCACCTTAGAGATGACTGACAGTAAGGCCGAGCTTCAACGACTATCTAGACCCCAAATGGGACCTACAAACCAAATTTCATTAATTTTGGTTCATGCTATGTAACTAAGGAATGTGCGAAGTACGGCGTATGGCGAACGGACAGACATTTTTAGCGAATTTTCAAAGAAAATGAAGCTATTGCAATGGCTTCGAAATTTAAATAATATAAATTTTTGGAAATTTTCTTCATAGAAATCCGTTTCAGACCATTCTAAAACGATTCCTGAAATTTAACACTTTTTTATATGTATATATATATATATTTATTTATATATGTGTCACTCCAGACGATAACTCTCGATAGAATTGAGATAAACAGCTCAAATTTGCACAAAAAATCTATCTTGGCAATCGAAAGGCTAAGTTCGAAGATGGGCGAAATTGGCCTACTCTAAGGAGGGTTTTGGCGCATTTAAAGTGCGCAAAAATTACCCAAAAATCCCCAAAATGTTATTTTCCAACAAGTGACCCCTCATTTTAAAGGTTTTTGCACGCTGAACACGATGGTGGAATCGGATTTTAGATATCTTGATCCGTTCTCAAATTAGAGCATTTAAAGTGCGCAAAAATTACCTAAAAATCCCCAAAATGTTATTTTCTAACAAGTGACCCCTCATTTTAAAGGTTTTTGCACGCTGAACACGATGGTGGAATCGGATTTTAGATATCTTGATCCGTTCTCAAATTAGAGCATTTAAAGTGCGCAAAAATTACACAAAAATCCCCAAAATGTTATTTTCCAACAAGTGACCCCTCATTTTAAAGGTTTTTGCACGCTGAACACGATGGTGGAATCGGATTTTAGATATCTTGATCCGTTCTCAAATTAGAGCATTTAAAGTGCGCAAAAATTACCCAAAACTAGGATAATCTTTAAACTCTTACCCCCACCCCCTTAGAGTGGTCAGATTGAAAAATGTGAGAAGTATTAATTGAAGACGAGAGTTCGAAGCAAAAAAGGGGGAGGCAAACGATTAGTACAACTCCTTGAATTTACCCACAGCGATCAAATAAATAAGCACTTAGTACAATTACGTAATAAACAAACGGTAGAATCAGGATGGACAAAACGTACAAATTAAAATAAATACGAAGAGAATATACATAGAAAACCAAATTTTAGACCGACGTTTTCCTTTATTCAAAACCATAGCCATTAATTCGAATATTTCTTTGAAAATTCGCTCATTAAGTCATGCTGCATGACTGATTTTTTTTAAATTCCATTTTCAGATTCCACGTCCCCTGCGACGGCAAACCATCAAATTGGGGGGGGGGGGGGGGTTAAAACTTATTTTTTCCATGCTGATTACAATTAACAAAAGTTTGTTGAAAATAATAAACCAGGACAATACAATAGCACATCCAGAAGATACCTATAAGCTGCTTTATTGACTGAACGTGAAAGCCGATTTTCCGAAATAGTGCGTGATAAGTGTTATTCTCAGCGAAAGCATGTTCCACGCTAAACAATATGAACCCCAGTTAGAATGTTACCTTCTCGCTGGCCACAGTTTACTAAAAGAGGAGCCCTTTAGCGATTAACCAAGGACCTCTGCGAGAAATAAAGAAGTTCAGGCGTGGAAAACAATTCATGCTGTCCACGTGGGAGGGAGATTAGGTTAGGTTTTCCAGCAGGTTCTCGGAGTTGGTACGGGGGCGGGCGGCCGATAAGGAAATCCTGGATTCCATCAGGTAGTGATTTACTAAACAGCTTCTTCATGGACCTTTGGTCACCCCCTTTAGAACGAAAACCCTTGGCCCGCCCTAAGGCCAACTGGAATGGGGGAAGAATGATTCAGTGGTTCAGATAGTACCGGTGAAAATATCGCCGTCTAGGGGATAACTGTATAACTCTCTGCACGTAGTCCGGGAAATAAAATTACAAAGAGTAGCAGCAAACCATTTCGGGCTGAGATTCGGAACTCCCGAAAAGAAATTTTCCATGTGTTTAGACAAATTGTAATGACAAGCGAATAGTTGGAAAGAACTAAATTAAACGCTTTTATAATAATTATCTATCAGTAGAACGAAAGACGAATCATTAATACCACATTTATAATAAATACCCCTTCGAAATTCGGGGTGCCTTCCATGATTCTTTTGGATTTAACTGCACTTATTCCATGTTAACAAACTAGTATGAGATAGATAGATAATCTGTGCTATTGATGGTTACAGAAAATCAGGTGATATCATAAAATTCATTTAGGTTTTTTAGACGTTTGGCCACAAATCACGATAATTACGAAATAAAATGAAAAAAAGAAGAAAATAATGATTTATTCCATAAAAACCAGAAACAGATATTGATAGCACACTTACATAATACACAAATTTGGAACTACCCCACTCGTTTGCAGATAATTGCAGATAATTTTAATAATTATGAAAGCACGGAATTGGTCGTATAATATAACTAATGAACTAATTTATAAAAACGCTGCAAAGTCCTTGTCACATAGGTTTATTATTCTATTGGACACACCTACAGAAATTTTGTTTGTTCATTTATTGTTTCTTTCATGCGAAATAATTTAAATAGATATTTCTGATTGTATCCACCAATTTTGGCCTCCAAAACAAGAATTAGGTACGCTCCTTTTTTTCTCAAATTATCTTTGATCATTTATAGTGCCATTTAATTGTCTTGATTCACCTGTTGACACTTTTTCTAGTGTTATTATACAAACTGATGGTGATTTCAGACAATTTCCCAGGTTTTTGACTCATTTAAAAAAATCGATTTTGGGAGCAGAACCATTTTGACCAAAGAGTGGAAAACTGAGGTTCTAATGAAGTTTCAGCCTTAAATTTACGTTAAATTTTGGTCTAAAATCGTCGTTCTTCCGCACACAGTTTGGGTGCCCATTTGGGAACACATTTGGATCCTAGTTGTGCTCCGAAGCACGGCAGCCCGATCGGCATACAACCAGGGGTGTTATGGGAGAAAAGTGGGTGTAAAAATAGGGGGTTTCGAAGGATTTTTGAGGTTCTAGTGATAATGAGCTTGTGATGTATTGTTTTCCATGTTTTTTAGGGCGAAGAGTGAAGACCGAATGTTAGGTTGATTCTGACCGAAGAGTGAAGAATTGAGGTTGTAACGAAGGTTAAGCTCCCGAAATACATTTTTTAATAGTCAAAAACATGGGAAATTGTCTGAAATCACCATCAATTTGTATAATAACACTAGAAAAAGTGTCAACAGGTGAATCAAGACAATAAAAAATGAAAAATGAGAAAGATGATAAAAAATAATCTGTTTGAAAAAAATCCGAGCCTAATTCGTGTTTTTGGCGGCCTAAATTTGAGAAAACCATAAAAAATAGCCATTTCAATAATTGCTCATGAAAGAAACAATAAATGAACAGCCAAAATTTCTGTACTTATGTCCAATAGAATAGGTAATAAACACATGTGACAAGGACTCAAATTATCTCGTTTTCTCAAATTATCTTTCTCAAATTATCTTTGATCACTGGTAGTTCCATTTAATTGTCTTGATTCACCTGTTGACACTTTTTCTAGAGTTATTATACAAATTGATGGTGATTTCAGACAATTTCCCAGGTTTTTGACTCATTAAAAAATCGATTGTGAGAGTAGAACCTCAATTTTCCACTCTTTGGTCAAAATTTACTTCACATTCGTTGTTCTTGTCCTAAAAAAAACAAGGAAAACGATACCTCAAACGCTCATGTTACTAACATGATACTAAAACACAAAAGTACCTATTTTTGTGCACATTTTCACTCATAACACCGCTGGGTATATTCCGTATATTCGGGCTGCAAAGTTTCGGGACACAGCTAGGGCCCAAATGGAGCAAGTGTGCGAAAGAACAAATTTTTTAGATCGAAAATGAGGCCGGTACGCGTGGTACGGCGGACGGCGGGCGGACATTGCATTTTTGGGATCTACGCACCTTGAAACGGAAAAGAAAAAATTTTGAGGGGGTGTTATAAAATTTTTTTGCTGAGCGAATACATAGATGTATTATTCACAGAATAATAAACCAAAATATCACTACGTGAATGTAGCGGGACAAGTGGAACTGCTTATCAGTATTTGATGGCAATTAACGTTAAAAACGTTAAAAATGTTGTTACATTTGAAGAGCCTATTATGAGTATTGAAGGTAGGTGCATCCAAAAAAATAATATGGCACGTTTTCAACATTCACCCTCTTGGTGATAAAATCCCATGAACAGCCTTTGGTCTTTTGTTCTTGAAGTGCATCATGAACGAAGTTGCTTCCATTGCGCACTACATAGTTACCATGTCATTACGAGAACAGAACTGCAAAAGGAAGGGCGGCTATTGCCTCCCTGCCCACGCCCCATCTACGGCCCTTCCACAATGAGTCCTGGGACTCCCATAACATGTATATCATCAAAACAAATAGCTGCGCTCCTGAGGGGGACGGCAGAGGGCAGAGGGTGGATCTTCAGGGCCCTAATCATAATTATCTTTTTCCTCGTCCTCGTGGATGCGGAGGGGCGTTGGGGAGACTCCCAGTTTTCACTAGCCTTTCTCCCACCCCCTGCGGTCCTACAGACCGTATCAATTTCAAGCTTGGTTATTCCATCTACCCCTACTTAGCATTTCCATTACCTGCCCTAAGCCATCTCACCCTCAGTTATATTTCTACTCTTCAATTTTAATGGCATTTCCCATTGTGTCTTCTTTGATCTACGTCAAAGTCGCTTAACGTTTAAGTTCACTGAGACAGAAATATTAGCAATTTAATCTGTAGCGTTGATAGGAGGCGTACTCGTGACGTAGAGGCAATCAATACATTTTAAAATCCTTCGTAATAAATTAAAAAAATTAATTAAATTAAAATTATAAACGAAGTTATTAAAACGTTGTATATATTATTTCAACTAACAGACAAAAAATGCTGCATATCCCTGCACAACGGTTTATTATTTTTTACTCCTGTTACAGATCACAGCTCTCTGTATAGATAACCTGTCTCTATAATATAATATGTACTATTCTATACATATTATGTAGATCGCACATCCTCCGTAGGTTAGTACCTAACCCCGTACTCGTTACTAGGTACCTACCTAACACAGCTAATGACAAACAGTAACTAAAACGGCAAAAAGAAACGCAAATAATGAAGTTCTAAAGGAAAATTGTTGATGTGGAGTGCAATAGATGCCCTTCTGCGTAGATCACTGTTTTCTGTGGTCAATACCTATAATGAACCGTTGTGTAATAATTTGCCCATCAATAATGCTTCAACGGTTGGCCAAGTTGCAAAAGTACCGGTCAACAAAATCCAGCCCCTTCTTGGTAGATGAGACCGTTTTGTAATAATTTACCGATGTGAAATAATTTACCGTTTTGTAATAATTTATCGTTGTATAATAATTTGCCGTTATGTAATAATTTACCGTTGTGTAATAATTTGCCGTTGTGTAATAATTTACGTTTGTGTAATAATTTACCCATCAATAATACTTCAACGTTTGTTCAAGTTTTACAAGTACCTACCAACAAAATCCACTAGTCCATCACTTATCAAATGAAATATTATCGCAGAACAACCAACTCGACTTCATGCAGCCATCCTTGATTATAATCAGGTGCTCCCTAGCGATGATATCCGGGCTGGATTTATACCGTTTGAGTCACGATCGTGTTGACGAAGCTTTTTGGTGCACACGAACGGCTGGACGTACAATGCTCCGGGTGGGCTCAAAAAATTGTTTAGCTCAAGACAAATTTAATAACGTAAAAAAAACCATACCCTTCTATCGGAAGTTTTCGAGATACGGCGTTCTGAAAATTTCAACCCCTATTTTGAGCCCCTTAGAGATGACTGACAGTAACGTCCAGCTTCGAGGACCAACTAGACCCCGAACGGAACCTATAACCCGAATTTGGTCAATTTTGTTTCATGGTAAGTAAGAAAAGTGGCCAGTACGGCGTACGGCGGACAGACAGAAATATTTTTATTGCATTTTCGGATTCTACATACTTTGAAACGTAAACCATCAAATTTTGAGTGGGGCGGGGGGGGGGGGGGGGGTTAGCATTTTTTTTTTCATGCTCGATTCCAATGGTTTATTATTGACAATAATAAACAAAAATACTGTCATACCGGTTTCGGTGATCAAACCATCGTCTGCTGCAAATCATAACTCCGGTTATTGACATAATTATTATTGCTTGTTAGTGACGATGGTTTGATCACCGAACCCTGTATAACTGTAGTTTTTGCGTATTAGTGAAAATAGACAACCTTTAAATAACTCAGTTTGGTTGTTGTTTTGAAATGGGTTTCCACGATTCCATCGCGGGTTATTTAGCTCGTAAAATCCTTCATCATTCACAGATACCTGCTTATTATATTGGTTAATTTATAGGTAAAAAATATCGAGCTGATATTGTTGCTGACTCCGATTTAGAGAACAAAAAATGAGAAATCACAGCCATTCAAGTTTCCCGTAGTTGTCGTCGGTGAGGTTTATGAACAGAAGGTTGAATGCTGTACACTATGAACAGTTAGGGGGCTAATATGGACCCTTGCGGGATCCAACAACAGTTGATCAGACATTGCATCAATGTTCAACTTGATTATAAATAAATGAATTGATGATTATAAATGAATGAATCTACTTGATTATAAATAAATGAAATATTGCTTGGAGGTTCAGGGGTTTCATCCAACGACACGAGTACGTACCGCCACTGTACTGTAGCCTTTTGGTGATATTAAGCCCCCGTTGCATGACCATTACAAGCAAGTCAACCTTGTTAATTATGTCCATAGATCTACGGATCAATTCGGATTTATCTGTAAATCTGCGAGCTTTGTTGAACCTCCAATTCCCCTAGTTTCATCCTAAATTTAGGCATTTTTTCGAGTCATCTTTTTTTTTTTAATTAACTTTTTGTACAAAGGTACATTACAGTTTTGCTAGAATTGTATAGGTATATAAATAACATGAAACATGTGCAGAGGATTCCACCCAGCGGTGATCCACTTCAACAAAACTTGGGACTACAAAGGTACAAGAATCAATCTATAGAATTAGAGAATACTCAATAAAGCTGAAATCTGAATTACAGTATTACAGTATAAATATGTTAGGTAGGAGCCAGGTCGGAATGCCGTTTTCTCTTCAGTCGTCGTTCATTGCGAGGTAGGGGAGGGTTTTCAATTATTCCTGAAAGGAGCTCGTTGGAGTGGCTCCAAGCTGGGTTCACATGGTCGCGTAAACGCACAAAAGCATAAAGCGTAAAGCCTCCTGATTAGCTGAAGCGTCAACGCCGAGTTCACTTTTGGAGGTGACTGTAGCGTATTGGAAGTTTAGATATTTTGAGCGTTTACGCGCCGTAAAGCGTGCGCAGGGCCCCATCCAAAATGGCGGATCCGTCACAGCTGATCTCCCACATCTTCCGGACGAAAGACTCGAAAGACAAAACAATGCGGGAAAACAACAGCTGGACAGTTCTCCCGAGGCGCCTCTTGCGCACGTTAGCGTTACGCCTACATGTGAACCAACACTCGCGTTTTCAGCTTTTACGCGCCTCCCACCCTCGCCACCTACGTCGATTACGCTCAAAAGCTCAAAAGCGTAATCGACGTAGGAGGCGAGAGTGGGAGGCGCGTAAAAGCTGAAAACGCGAGTGTTGGTTCACATGGAGGCGTAACGCCAATGCGCAATGCGCCTCGGGAGAACTGTCCAGCTGTTGTATTCCCGCGTTGTTTTGTCTTTCGAGTCTTTCGTCTACCGGAAGATGTGGGAGATCAGCTGTGACGGATCCGCCATTTTGAATGGGCCCTGCGTAAACGCTCAAAATATCTACATTTCCAATACGCTACAGTCACCTCCAAAAGTGAACTCGGCGTTGACGCTTCCCCCCCCCCATCAACTAGGCGGTAGCCAATCAGGAGCCTTTACACTTTACGCTTTTGAGCGTTTACGCGACCATGTGAACCCAGCTTAAGTCGTTCGTGGTGACGCTCATAATTACTTTTGACGACCTCTTTTACCTCCGGAATACCCAGGTCATTGTGCAATATACTGTTTTTTACATACCAGGGAGCTCTAGTAATTAGTCTGAGAATCCTGTTTTGGATTGTTTGGACTCTTTTTATTTGTGAATTGGAAGCTGATACCCAGATAACACACCCATATTGCCAAACAGGCCGAAGCAGTAGGAGATAAATTAACTTTTTGGAATGTAGATTAAGTGACAGGCTAGTTAGCAAATGTTTATGGGGGATTTACATAACCAAGAGGCGGCAGTGTTTTCCTAGGTTGTAAGGAGAGTCAATATACCTTCAGCTTATTTTATACGCAAATATCTTCACGCATTATTGTCTTTCTGAATTTTTCGATGTGCCATTGCTGGTTCGAATTATTCACCATTGTAATGAATATTTAATTATTTAATTAGTAATGTGCCTGTATAATACGATTCGATAAAACTTTCTCTCGTTCTGGTAGTTATATCTATGTATATGAATGAAGTTACATAGAGCTTATGCACCTATTCTGTATGCAATGGAAACGGCAGAAACTGCGTCCCACAAAAGCTTCCCGTTACTCCTGATTAGACCTTATAGGCGGGTGCCTAACCCACAGCGATTATCATGTTCGAGTAGCATAATGGCACCCGTTGATCCCGTGAGGAGATCGGTAGAATGTTTTTAAAAGCCCGTTCAGCCGAGAGCAAGGAAGAAAATCCTCTTAGGACACCGAATCGTCCTTTCACAATTGGAAGTGAAAAGAACCTGTACATTTCTGTAGCCTTTGTCGATTGGGGGGGGGGGGGGGGGGGATCGACAATAGAGACGACATTATGCGAGTCGACTCCTCACGCGCCTTTTTCTCATTCGTGATATAGCGAACCCGTGTAATTATATTAGGTGGTGTATGGGAGTATCGGGCTCCCGAGGTTATTCAGGCGCTCGGCGAACAATGCTTTCTCGCACGGCTTTTCTCGCCCGGTAGTGCGAGTTATCACGATGAGCAACATCTCATTTTCAAACAATGAGATCCCCATCCGAGGCCTACGGGTGTTCGGTTGCTACCAACCCGCATTGCTCCTGTTGTAGCTCTCGGCCATCACAGACCCCTCACCTCGCTACCGTATCTTAGCCACGCCAACTTGTTTCAGTGCCGGGCAGATTTCATTTGCACAACTTGAATACTTCGTGAAACTTTCTTCGCGATTAAAAGTGAAAAAGGAAGACAACAGATCGAAACTTATTTGTCAACAAGGTTCAAACAGCCGAACGTACAAATCCTGCCTCGATCAATTGCCTCAATACCCAGCAAGACATCCGCCAGTTATATTAGGTACTTGCATTTCAGAATATCATGCAGTGTGGCCATCCAACCTCGACTGTGAAAAACTACATAATTTCGAAAATGTTGTAAATTTTTTCGGGGAGGAAAAAATAAATAAAAACGCTGCAAAGTCCTTGTCACATGGGTTTATTATTCTATTGGACATACCAACATAAATGTTGGCTGTTTATTTATTGTTTCTTTCATGTGAAATAATTGAAACAGCTATTTCTGGTGGTTTCCACCAATTTTGGCCCCCAAAACACAAATTAGGTGAGCTCCTTTTTTTTCAAATTAGCTTTGATCATACATAGTACCAGTTAATCGTCTTGATCCACGTGTTGACACTTTTTCAAGTGTTATTCTACAAATTGATGGTGATTTCAGACGATTTCCCAGGTTTTTGACTCATAAAAAATCAATTTTGGGAGCTGAACATCTGGTAGAACCTAAATTTTCCAATCTTTGGTCAAATCGACTTCATATTCGATCTTCTCGTCCCCGAAAACATGGAAAACGATACCTCAAAAGCTCATTTTACTAACATGTTACTAAAACACAAAAAGTACCTTTTTTTTACACATTTTCACTCATAACACCCCTGGGTATATTCCGATCGGGCTGAAAAGTTTCGGGAAACAACTAGGGCAACAATTAGGAGCGTACCTAATTCAAGTTTTGGGGGCCAAAATTGGTGGAAACCACCCGAAATAGCTATTTAAATAATTTTACATGAAAGCAACAATACATGAACAGCCAGCATTTCTGTAGGTATGTCCAGTAGAATAATAAACCCATATGACAAGGACTTATTCACGGAATAATAAACCAAAATCGTGATGCGTGTTGCGGGTTTAGTATCACAGGTCTTGCAGGATGGCCCCTGTGCCAGAAGTCACATTTTTATCTACTATTGTCGTGTGTGTGTATGTGTAAACATGCGTGGATAGGTTCGTATCCACCGCAAAAAACGACTGCAATAGTGGTGTTACGTTGATATGAATTAAATGATCTGCGCAGAAGAGGAGACCTCCGTTGTAAAAATAATTTGCCGCGTTTTTAATTAAAAAATAAAAATAAATAAAATAAATAAATATCGCATAACTGTGGCTGGTGCGTAAATAATGAGCAATTCCTGAATTTATCCGCTATTTACACGGAAAAACACTGAGTCGTGGTCATCACGGATTAGGTAGGTAGGTAATAATGTTTTAGTTCTGTTACTGGGGTTACTGGGGATTTGGGGTTCACTTTTGATTCAGCTGTTATGAGAGTTCTTTTTTCCGAACCTGATTTGTGAGCTTGTATTGATTTTCCACTCAAGTGATTCGGCAGCTCAAATGCAGCTGCAGTTAGTTTACGGAGAATACAGGCCGCTGAAAGATTTGTTGTTTATAAAATAGTGGGTCGTAAGGTGATATGCGCGGATATGTTATCAAGGGAAAATTTGAAGATAGGAGAATTGCTGTGGATATTTAAGTTAAGAGGGGACTTGCTATACTTGAATCACTCCCCTAATCGTTCTAGGGTAAGAACGGAATGCTCCCTATGCAGTCTTAGGGCTAAAGAGGACATTGTTCACTTTCTGGGGGAATGTCTCGTGCTGAACGAATTTAGGGTGATAGTGTTTAAGAAGTCTAGTCATACAAGAGAGGAGGTTATTGGTTAGCTGAATAATAAAAATGATTGGCCTTCGCTGGCAAGATACACTCAAATGGCTTACAGATACAGAAAATTTCTTGTCGCAGAATTAAATTTTGACAGCCATTTCTCGAAATCTCATCTTTATTATGTAGTTACCTACTGGATTGAATGCCTGTTGCTTTTTGCTTATTTAATTATTTATGTCCATATTTTTAGAAAGTACCTATGTATAGGATTAATTGCTGCACATCCATTCATATGGACATTAATGCTAGGAAAACTGCATGCGGTGCAAAATGGCCCGTAATTATTATGTAATATTATTTTTTGAACTCTATAGGCAGACGGACTCAACGTCCATGCTCTATAACCTTTGGTAATCAAATAAAAAAGAAGTGAATGTGAACATCTTTTTTTTTTCTTCTTTTATGTTTTGTAAGGGGGATTAATTGATTTTAAAATAAAGCTTTTTATTATTATTATTATTATTACACGGAAAAACACTGAGTCGTGGTCATCACGGATTAGGTAGGTAATAATGTTTCAGATGAATTACTCAATGGATTTGGTGCTCCCTTTCGATTCAGCTGATTTGTGAGTTCCATTTTCCGAACCTGATCTGTGAGCTTGTTTTTTCACTCAACTGATTCGGGAGCTCAAATGCTCAAACGCACAACGAAGAAGAAGAGGAAGAACTTTATTGGCACAAATATTACAAATAGGTCTAATGGGCCCTCTGAGTTTGTAATAAGCCCACGCTTTCTGTCCTTTGAAAAATGATTCGAAAGTACCTACAGTTTTTTCGACCCATAAACATGACCAAGTTACAATCCTTCATAGGCGTATAATTTTCAGGCAACAACAGCGGTGTAGGCAGCATGAAATTTTGTTAAATTTCGAGCTTTTCGAAAGAAATGAAACCAACGGAGTAATGTTTCCTTAGTTACGGATTGGTTTTACATGAAAAACTTTAGAAAATAGGGTTAATTTGTTGATTTTTAAAAAAATTTCATTACAGCAGCCTGCTTCCATAACATGATTACAGGCTAATTACACGCTGGAATAAGTCTACTGTACATAGTGAAGATATTACTTAAACTAAACTAAATTTCGTGTTGACATTACAAAATAAATAAGTATACTATGCATGAATAAAATCATAATACGTCGAAATTTATAGTTTCTAAAAGTTGTTGATGTGAAAAATCGACAGCCCGCCTAAAATTTTTTTATTGCCTTGAGCACGTTTCGTGTGAAAATGAGTTTTCTGTAGTAATACAAGAGTCTTTCATCATTTTCAGCCGTTTCAAATTAACCATATTCGGCCTCAGTGTATTATGAATAGCTTTTATTGTCTATCAGAAGCAGTTAGGAAGACAATGGCTACCGTCGAGGTGCGCCGTTCACCCGATAAATTGATAAGAACCGCGTCGATACAAAATAAAATAATTTATGGGGGCCACGACCGTGAAAAAAAACTAATTTCATTGATACGCGGGAATCGTTGAACCGGAGTTCCAAGCCGTTAGGAGCATCCTATTCGTTTTTAAACGGATTCCCGATAACATCGGCTGTCTCGAGGGTGGTACGGGGTGTGGCGATAATATTACTGTTAAGTACCTTCCAGAAACGAACGGCCCTATTGTTTTCTCCCAGGCGGATGATCGTAACTGTGATCGTAACCTAGTTGGGAGCACAGATCTCCTGTTATCTGTTATTGGTTAGTTGGGCAACAGATGGGACGCGTTATGTGATTAACGTTCGAAGCCTCGTTGAAGCTGTGGGCAATTTTCACAGTTCAAAACCTATAGCGGGAGCGGCGCACGTCACAAATGAAGGCTTCAGCTACAAGGCAATTAACGGACGAGGGAACATCGAAATGAGAACGGTTATACATTATAATTGACGATATAAGTAGGTATCGAAGTAAAGGTATAGCGATGAAAAAACGTCTGCCAATTCGATTAGGCAGTACAGCTTCCTCACTTCAATCACATGAACGTGTAGAATAGTCGGGTAGGTTCGTTTTGATACGGAACCATCTGCCATCTAACCCGCGTGTACCCTCAAAATTTCAGCTATCTACGACTATTTTTCGCGTTGCTAGAAGAGTTACAAAGAAATAGTCAACACTTCATGTTAACGCATGCGCAGACGAAAGTTACATTACGATTTCAATGAAATTCATAAGGAACTGTCAAAGTATTTTTCCTGATCGACCCTCCAAATCTGAACTCATTTCAACGATGTTTAAGGTAGATATGGCTGTTTCAAGTACTTAACGTTCGCGCATGCGCAGACAGAACCATTGCCATGATTTTGAAACGGAACAATCTGCGACCCAACCCGCGTGTACCCTCCAAATTTTAGCTCTGCATGACTATTTTTCGCGTAGTTAGAAGCGTTACAAAAAAATGGCCAACATTTCATGTTTGCGCATGCGCAAACGAAAGTTAGATTACGATTCCAATGAAATTCATTTGGAGCGATCAGAGTATTATTCCTGATCGACTCTCGAAGTTTGAACTCATTTCAACGATATTTAGGGCAGTTATGTGCGTTCCAAGTATTTCACGTTTACGGAAACCAATGAATTTTGAGAGATGGTGGTGGGGGGGAGGGGGGTAATTTTTATTTGTTTTTCAAGCTCGATTCCAAAGATTCATTATTGAAAATAATAAACCAAGAACGCACACTTCGGGGGTGTGCGCACAACAACTTACCGAAGTTTCATCCCACTCGGATGAATGATATGGGACAAATGTAGAAACATTCATTTTGATATGTATTGTATAGGTAATAATACGATATATTATTAGTCTATAGGTATTATATTAAATTGTCTATAATATATAGCTATATAGTCTATATTAGGCTAATATAATTGTCGTGGTATCCTCCCAGAACCACTCCTTGTGAAATTAAGATCTTGCCAAATAAACATAGAAGTGGGGACAGAAGACGCAGGGGAACGGAGGAACCCAGTGGGGATCCCCACCATCCTCCACCAGCTGGAGGATGGAGGGAGATAGCCCTAAGGGCTATAAATACTCACCTCCTTCGCCTTTCCAACCATTCTACGCTCTCCTTAAGTCGCTGACTTATCTCTCTCTCTCCTCACTCCTCATCTCTCTCCTTACACCTAAAAGATCCTGGGCATGGTGGTAGTTCGCCTATAACCAAAACCAGACACGCATCCTAAAAGATCCCGGGCATGGTGGTAGCACTGCGCTATAACCAAACCGGGCACAACCTGCCTCGCCTCTCGTAGTGGATGTGCGTAACTATACATTCACTACAATAATGTAGTATTATAAATATTAGTCTACACTACATGATAGACTAGCAATCATCCGTCTGGTTATCTAATCATAACACTTCGTCTGAAATTTCGTTTCATAGCGACTGATGCTATCTTCCAAACCAAAGAGCAACTCGAGCAAACAAGGTTCGAAACAAGATTTTTTTCCCCCCCACTTTTATAAAATACTCTGAAAATCCACTCCGGGAGTTCGGGGTCGAGTGCAGATGGCGCATTGTTCCTTCGCTTCCTGAAGCCACAAGGAATCTTCCCTCCGCCTCTTACAGCCATGAATGGAGATTGAATCTGAATTTCAAAGTACCTCACCGCCTCCGCAACCCCACCGTCTTCCAAGTCTACCCGTTTCGCACCCTCTTCCTTCACTTCGCCATCTTTACCTCGTTTAGGACCCGAGAAAATGCCTTTCAAGCACACGTTGCCACTCCGATGTAGATATTCACCACAACCCTCCCTACATTATTCTTGAACCTGCCATATCAAAACTCAAAAACCAACTGATATCCCACTCTCTACTGCTGATTCTACTGGGATTTTTCACGTGAAAAAAAAGAAAAGAAAAAAAAATCCTGCTCCCATACAACTAACCCCTTCAGGCTGCTACCTGCTTAGTTTTCAAATCATTGTCAGTTTTTTTTTGCGGTGGTTGGTGGCAAACGGAGCAGCAACCCCAGAACCGTGACGTGAATAAATTCATTCCTACGAGATTCGGTATTTTCACCCCAGCTTTTACTTCGATTCCAATGGGTTCTCACTTTAAACTGTGATTTTGAGGTAAGACATCGGCAAGCTAAAAAACGCTGCACATTATTACACAACGGTTTATTATTTACCTGTGTAGATGCACCTTCTGCGTATATCACTGTTTTCTGTGGTCAATACCTACCCTCGTGCTCCCCCGAAGAAAGCCCTAAATCGAGTACTGTAGCCGGCTCGGGAACTGAAGTTTCATACAAATGCGGGAGATTCAATAAAAATTGCAATCACTGATTAATTATTTGCAGTTATTCATGAAGCATAAGGTAAATAATAACCCTTATTGTTACAATTTACGTTTATAGACATATAGAAGCCCATTCTGTGTAGGTAGTATAATAAACCGTTGTGCAATAATTTACCGTTCTGTAATAATTTAGCCAATAATACTTCAGCGTTTGTTCAAATTGCAAAAGTACCCATCAACAGAATCCAAAAGATCCATAATTTTTAAAATGAAATAATATCGCAGAACAACCAACTCGACTTCATGCAGCCATCCTTGATTATAATCAGGTGATCCCTAGGAATGATATCTGGGCCGGATTTATACCATTTGATTCACGATCGGGTTGACGAAGCTTTTCGGTGCAAACGAACGGCTGGTCGTACAATGCTCCGGGTGGGCTCAAAAAATTCTTTACTTCATGATCAATTTAAAAACGTAAAAAAAACTATACGAAGCCGCCAAGACGCGGCTTATACCTCAAGTGACGCTATTACATGTTAATAGGGAGCAGCCGATCACTACATCTTCCATTGAAAGTTTTCGAGCTCCGGCGTTCTGAAAATTTCAGCCCCTATTTTTCACACCTTAAGAGATGATAACAGTAACGCGAGCTTCGAGGACCAACTAGACCTCGCGGGGGACCAACTACTCATCTCTAAGGGGTTCAAAATAGGGGTTGAAATTTTCAGAACGCCGGAGCTCGAAAACTTTCGATAGAAGGGTATGGTTTTTTTACGTTATTAAATTTGTCTTCAGCTAAACAATTTTTTGAGACAACCCGGAGCATTGTACGACCAGCCGTTCGTTTGCACCGAAAAGCTTCGTCAACACGATCGTGAATCAAACGGTATAAATCCGGCCCAGATAATCATCACTAGGGAGCACCTGATTATAATCAAAGATGGCTGTATGAAGCCGAGTTGGTTGTTCTGCGATAATATTTCATTTGATAAGTGATGGACTATTGGATTTTGTTGGTAGGTACTTCTGAAACTTAAACAAACGTTGAAGTATTATTGATGGCTAAATTATTACACAATGGTAAATTATTACACAACGGTAAATTATTTCATAACGGTAAATTATTACACAACGGTTCATCTACCAAGATAGGGCTGGATTTTGTTGATCGGTATACTTTTGCAGCTTGAACAAACGTTAAAGTATAATTGTTGATGGGTAAATTATTACACAATGGTAAATTATTACACAAAAGAAAATTATTGCACAACGGCAAATTATTACACAACGGTAAATTATTACACAACGGTTCATCTACCAAGAAGGGGCTGGATTTTGTTGATCGGTAGGTACTTTTGCAACTTGAGCAACCATTGAAGTATTATTGATGGGCAAGTTATTACAAAACGGTTCATTATACTTGACCACGAAGGTAGGTATTGACCACAGAAAACAGCGACCTACGCAGAAGGGGCATCTATTTCACTTCAGATCAACAATTTTCCTTCAGAACTTCATTATTTGCGTTTCTTTTTGCCGTTTTAGTTACTGTTTGTCATCGACAGAATTATTTTAGCAACATTTAACTCGTGATTTAGTCAGGTACCTAGTATCGAGTACAGGGTTAGGTACTAACTTACTGAGGGTCGGCGATCTACATAATATGTATAGAGTAGTACATATTATATTATATAGACGGGTTATCTAAACAGAGAGCTGTGATCTGTAACAGAAGGGCATTCTGTTCAAAATAATAAACCTTTGTGCAGGGATTTGCAGCGTTTTTTTAAATTGAATCTCGCTTATTTTTATGAAACTGTAATTCACGGACCGGCTCCATTACTCGGTTTAGGGCTTTCCTGGGGGGGAGCTCGGGGGTAGGTATTGATCACAGAAAACAGTGATCTACGCAGAAGGGGGATCTATACAGTAAGTAGGTAATAAGCCGTTGCGTAATAATTTGCAGCGTTTTTCGATGGGAAACTACTTTTAACGAAGCCCATTTCTACCAATATACCTACCTGGGCAAAACTCTGCAAACTATCTTGAAATTAATGACGAGGTGTAAGTGTGAAATTCCTCGTTCTTCGTTGATTGATGCGCCTCTTGTTTTGAAATCCCAACAGATTGCATAGCAAGCAAACCAGACTTCTCTCCCCAACGCACGCTCGCCTCCCAATCATTACCCTATTAGCCTAATCTCCCGCCATTCTCCCCGTCATCAGCCCCGCTGCGTGTATTTATTGTTTGCTTTAACCTCCCACCAGCTACAAACCCTCGCGCCAGTTAATTATCCACACTTGATAACCGTTCAGGCGAACGGCCTCGCTCCCATAGACTCGATCGAACTGTAACCGAAGCGACTAATATTGTCACGGCCTTCTCTCTCCACCGTGGAACTGGAAGGAGTTTTCACACGATAAAAGGCGAACTGGGTACAATCGGGCAGCACTTTTAGGGGTTCCCCATTTTGGTTTATTACTTTCAACCACAAACTTTCGGAATGGAGCATGGGGATTTTTTTTTTTAAACACAATTTGTTCACTCTGGGGTTTATTATTTTGTGAATAATACACCTCTTCGCTCAGTATTGGTTTATTATTTTGTGAATAATACACCTCTTCGCTCAGCAAACAATTTTTGTAGCACCCCATCAAAGTTTTGGTTTATTATTTTCAATAATGAACCTTTGGAATCGAGCATGAAAAAAAAAGAAAAAAAAAAACCCTCCCCTCAAAAATTGATGGTTTCCGTTTCAAGGTATGTAGAATCCAAAAATGCAATAAAAAAATTTCTGTCCGTCCGCCGTACGCCGTACTTCGCACTTTTCTTAGTTACCATGAACCAAAATTAACGAAATTTGGTGTATAGGTCCTGCTTGGGGTCTAGTTGGCCCTCGAAGATCGGCGTTACTGTCAGTCATCCCTAAGGGGTGAACAATAGGGGTTGAAATCTCCAGAACGCCGTTATCTCGAATTTTTTTACGGTTTTAAATAGTTCTTGAACATGGGAGTTTTTTAAGACCACCCGGAGCTTTGTCCAGCCGTTCGTTCACAGTAAGGCCCAGAAGATTGCACCGATAGGCTTTGTCAACAGCAGGGTGAATGAAATTGTATATATTCAGCCCAAATATCATCACTAGGGACGCGCTAACAATCGGGAGTATGAAGTCGAGTTGGTTGTTCTGTGATTTTATTTCATTGGAAAATGGCTCTTTTGGAGTTTGTTGATAGGTAGGTAGTGAAACTTGAACAAACGTTGAAGTATTATTGATGGCTAAATTATAACACAATGGTAAATTATTACACAACGGTAAATTATTACACGACGGTTCATTATACCATCTACGTAGAACGGGCTGGAGTTTGTTGGTAGGTACTTTCGCAACTTGAACAACCGTTGAAGTATTATTGATGGGCAAATTATTACACAACGGTAAATTATTACTCAAAGGTAAATTGTTGCACAACGGTTCATTATACTACCTACGTAGAAGCGGCACCTATACAGGGTGTCTTCTATCCAATGGATCACCCCCCTAAAATCGCCAAAATGAGGGTAAACGAAAATTTTTTTTTTTAATCTCCATATTTTATTGCGAGGATTTCAAAAATGAAAAAATTTGCTGCGCGCAATTGCGCAACTATGCGCAACTGACACCAACTTTCTTATTTGAAATGGGAACCCCCCTTTTTTATTGCAAATTCGGATTCTACGCAAAATGTCATGAACTTTTGACCCCTCAATCGATTTTTTTGACCGCGCGCAACCCATTCAACGAGCATGCAAATTTGTTGAAATACCAAATTGCGCAAAATATGGTGTCATGTAAACCCCAAGTGTGGTACATGAATTTCCATTGTTTTTCAACGCTGATTCACGTGGTGCTGTCAGTTTTGAGATTTAACTCACTTTTTATCGATATTATGCCCATAACCTATGTTATTCGGTGAAATATTACAGTTTTTCCAAAGTACCAACTTTGGCAGTAGATTTATTTTTCCTCACCCTTTCGAAACACGGGCTTGGAACCGGCTAAGGAAAAATAAATCTACTGCCAAAGTTGGTACTTTGGAAAAACTGTAATATTTCACCGAATAACATAGGTTATGGGCATAATATCGATAAAAAGTGAGTTAAATCTCAAAACTGACAGCACCACGTGAATCAGCGTTGAAAAACAATGGAAATTCATGTACCACACTTGGGGTTTCCATGACACCATATTTTGCGCAATTTGGTATTTCAACAAATTTGCATGCTCGTTGAATGGGTTGCGCGCGGTCAAAAAAATTGATTGAGGGGTCAAAAGTTCATGACATTTTGCGTAGAATCCGAATTTGCAATAAAAAAGGGGGGTTCCCATTTGAAATAAGAAAGTTGGTGTCAGGGGCGCATAGTTGCGCAATTGCGCGCAGCACAATTTTTTCATTTTTGAAATCCTCGCAAAAAAATATGAAGATTAAAAAAAAAAATTTTCGTTTACCCTCATTTTGGCGATTTTAGGGGGGTGATCCATTGGATAGAAGACACCCTGTATACAGGTAAATTATTACACCACGGTTTATTATATGCCTTATGCTCCATGAATAACTCAAAATAATTAATGATTGAATTATTGAATCCCGCGCATTTGTAGGAAACTTTGATTCCGGGGCCGGCTCCAGTACTCGATTTAGGGCTTTCCTGGAGGGAGCTCGAGGGCATTGACCACAGAAAACAGTGATCTACGCAGAAGGTGCATCTATACAAGTAAATAATAAACCGTTGTGTAATTTGCAGCGTTTTTCTTTTACGTTTCAAGGTGCGTAGATTCCAAAAAAGCAATGTCCGTCCGCCGTCTGCCTTATCATCCGTATCTCTTTAATTTCGGTATAAAAAAATTCGTTCTTTCGCACATTGGCCCTAGTCCCATTCGCCATTTGGCCCTTAGTTGTGTCCCAAAACTTTGCAGCCCGATCGGAATATACCCAAGCGTTTTATGGGTGAAAAATGGGAGTAAAAATTGTTTTTTTTTTGGTGTTTTAGTAACATGAGCTTGTGAGGCATTGTTTTCCATGTTTTTTAGGACGAGGAGACCGGATATGAAGTCGGTTTTGACCAGAGTGAATAATTGAGGTTGTAAGGAAGGTTCAGCTCCCAAAATTCATTTTTTATGAGTCAAAAACCTGGGAAATATTATGGAATCACCTTAAACTTGTGTAATAACACTAGAAGTAGTATCAACAGGTGAATCAAGACAATTAAATGGCACTATCAATGATCAATGATAATTTGTCTAAAATAGGAGCCTAATACGTGTTTTTGGGGGCCAAAATTGGTGGAAACTATACAAAATAGGTATTTCAACTATTGCACGTGAAAGAAACCATAAGTATTTCCAGTATTCCTGTAGCTACGTCCAGTAGAATAATAAATCCGTGGGACAAGGACTTTGCAGCGTTTGTCATAGACCCCCCCCCCCCCCTTTTTTAAACACGCCAGAGTGTAAACGCAGCAGTCGGCCAGTCCTATGCCTGTTCACTTCTTATCATGACTTGTGTCGCTTCCCTTCTTCCTCACCTTCCAAATCTACTCTCTCGTCAGTAGAGTAGAGCCACTCTACCACCGTGCAAGTCGCTCCAACTCCACCACTTACTAGTCAGTAGAGTCAATTCTACTCTACTGAAAATGTTTACACGAGTAGGGTACAATAATTCTACTCTACTCCACCATTCTACGCTACCTTCAACTCGACCAGTGTAAACCCGGCTTGGAGATGACTAACAGTAACGCCAGCTTCGCGGACAAACTAGACCCAAAATGGGACATAAGAACCAAATGTCAACGCAAGGAAGAAGAATTTCAATGTAAGGTCCCCAGTGCAGAGGAGCTCTCCCAACATACCCCAACAGACGTGGCCTAGTGCAGGTGCATGCTCACGACGACCCTCAATGAGGGAAATTGACTAAAGTCTTTCAGATCTAGTTCGGCAGCTGTAAAATGATGTACGGCACCGTTTTCTATTTCATTTTTATTCCGAATAAAAGAAAACTCGTGATTCAAAAGACCGTATCTGAATGGTTAAAAGACGCGGTCGAGGCTAACAGAACATCCCGGCGGTTTTCCCACGGGAGCGGAATGTGACAACTCGAATTGAGAACGTCAGCCGATGCGCCGAATGATCGTTTTTCCTTTCCCACACCCCGTTTTTGCCAGATCGACGCACAGTGGTCCAAAACACGGTTCTGGCCGATCGAAATTGTTCGAGCAGAGATAAGCGATCGAACACTGCAACAAGGTCATCGTACCGAATATTTTCCAGCTCTTCAGGATAAAATTGGTCAACCAAAGCTCGGAAGGGTTCAGCGCTGATCTTAGCTGGAAGATCCATTTTTTCGCCATCATTGCGCACTCTGAATGCGCGTAGGGCGAAGGGCCTCTCCTTCTTCTCCTTATTGAAACCATCAAAGTCAAACTATTTGAATTGATGGATTTTGAATGAACTAAAACTGATGAATGATCACTAATATTATTACTGGTTTGCTTAATCTTGCTTTTGGTTTATTATTTTCAATAATAAAAACCTTTGAAATCGAGCATCAAAACAAAAAAATTTAACCCCCCTTCCCCTCAAAATTTGATGGTTTATATTTCAAGGTACCTACGTAGAATCCGAAAATGCAATAACAAAATCGCTGTCCGTCCACCGTACGCCGTACTTCGCACTTTTCTTAGTTACCATGAACCGAAATTGATGAAATTTGGTTTGTAGGTCCCGTTTGGGGTCTTGGCCCGCGAAACTCGGCGTTACTGTCAGCCATCTCTAAGGGGTGAAAAATATGGGCTGAAAGTTTCAGAACGCCGTAGCTCGTACTGTGATACCAGCTTCACGGGGAGTAGATTAGTAACCTGCGTTCTCGCTGATGCTCGCATGTGAAAAAAAATGTAAACATAACTGTCAATTCTTTTAGAGGAAGCTATAGAACAGTTGGACAAATAGGTCAGGTAATAATAGTATTGCAAGTATCACAATGTTCAGTAATATTAATAATAATATTTATGTGCATTGGGCTCCATGGTGTAAGAAAATCAGTAAATATTAATTACGAGTATAATGCCTACGGCGTCAGCAAAATGGTGAGCCTGCGATTACACGGGGAAGGGCGATCATGTCTTTACTGACCGTACAGACAGAAGAACCAGATAATATTATTAGGAGGCAAGAGGGTGATTATTGGCTTCCGAACTATTGGCAGAGGGTAAAAACTCGAGTGAATCCCTCTCCGTTACCAAACAGTAATGTCTTGTCGAAGACGTAAGTGATGTCCCCTATGGACCTTAGGAGGGTTAACAAGAAGAAATAGCTGTACGGGGGAGGATAAAGGGCGGCTTACCTCAGCTATTGTCCTCAAACCCCCTGGGGGTTCGACGGATCCAGAACAAATCAGAAGAAACCCTACATTGCGAGAATTATTGGAACAATCTACGATAAAATGGAAAGCTGCAATCTCTGTTGAGTACGCGTTATTTTTTATTTACCCCTTTATTTACAATAGATAAACTTTCCCGGTCACCCCGAAATTCAATTCTGTACAATTGGTGTTACAGGCTTCTGTTCTACACGCTTTTGTTTTCAATCTTATGTTAGACTAGCTGTGTACCCGCGCTTCGCAACGGTAGAACAGACACCCCCTTTAGGACAGGCCCCACTCATAACAGATACCACCTCAGGATTGACAAAGAGTGGTTGTTTGCTACCGTAAGCCACGGTTCAAGGGTGCGTCCCAAGTGAAAATTTGAAATTTGAAAATACACTATTTACATATATTTACAGCACTATTTACATATATACAGCACTATTTACACTTGTGTAATATAAACTATTTACATATATTTACAGCACTATTTACACTTGTGTAATATACACTATTTACACAATACCTATGTATGTTATACAAATAATTCCTATCCTTCTGTTTCGCATCCTAATTAATCCTTATCCTACCAAACTAATCCTGACTTGTAGCTCCTTGTACGCATTGCTTTGATAATACGAAAACTACCTTTGCAATGCTTCTTTGTAAACAATATTTTTTATGGTCCTATTCGGAGTGCAAATAAAGAGGTCAGAGGGGCTCCTAACTCGCGAACAGGCGACGTAAAGTTGTCCGTGTAAAAAACAATCCGTCCTAAGGTCAACCCCAGCAATGCGCAAAGTTTGCCCCTGAGCTTTATTTATTGTCATCGCAAAGCAGACACTAATCGGGAACTGTATTCCTTTAAATTGGAATGGGAAGTTACTTGGGATAATTTGGATTCGCGGAATGAAGACCTCCTCGCCCTTGCCACTACCTGTCAAGATGATATATAATACTATTTGAACCGACGCGTGTTGCTGCGATTTAAATAAATGGAGCCAACGGTCATGTATTTTAATATGCCTGTATCCCCCCCTCCTCAACTGATCAGAAACCTTCCCCAATGCCAACCCTAACTGCCTTTAACCCCCCCCCCCCCACCGTATCCTATGAACCCTCCCTACCTGGTTAGAAACATTCCTCAATGTTCACACAACAGATTCCCAAAGTTGCACTCCAATTGGTCAAGTAGTTTTGAAATTTCTGTAGACCCCCCCCCCTCACATAACCTGTACCCCCCTCCCACTAACATCCTGATTGAAGTACCACTTGAATGTACTCGTCGAGCTGAATCCAGAATCTAATTACAATCGGATTTACGTCCAACCGTTCAAAGTTATTATAAGCATAAACGTCCTCATAGAAGTGATTATAACACGTTTTTTAGTACCTAGTATTTCATTCATAGCGTTTCAACGGATGGACAGATTCAAATGCGGATTTTTCATAAACCTTCCCAGATAAATTCTGCGTCAAATGGTACCAGCCGCAACTTTCTACGTTCAGCCGTTCTCAATTGATGCCGAGACAAACAAACAAACAGACACTGTTTTATTATATGTATATGTATAGATATTTCGGCATCGTCAGGTTCTGGATGCAACAGAGAACAATCCTTGTAATTTTTGACTATACCTCACAGGACCTACTTATTAAAATACTATAAGCGAAGGACTAGGTGAAATATAAAAAGAAGAAATGACAGAGAAAGAAGAAGAGAAAATAAGAGGAAGGATTGACAGAAAGAGAAGAAAGGCTCATGTTTGAAGGTGCTCCCTGAAAGCAGCAGTGAACGAATCGAGGGAGGTGAGGGACGTGACGGTCAACGGTGAGACATTCCACGCCCTAGTCCCTGCCACACAAACGGACTCGCTATAAGATTTAGATTTTGTACGAATCTGTTTAATGGAATTAAGTCTAGAAGATGAACTAAAAGAAAATTGATTCCTGTTATAAAATAGAGTCTTTATAGATGGGGTGAATATTTCTAAAAAACGAATCTTAAAAATAGTAAACTCAAATTGTCAACGAGGTGACATCCAAGCAATTTATCCTTGAAGGGAGAAGTATGAGCTCGCGGTTTTACATTAAATATGTACCTCAGACAATTATTAAAGGCGACCTCCAGCCGTCGGCGTGACGCAGCATCGCAAGAAGACGAGTAGAGGATTCCTACATAGGTGAATATTGGTAGAACGAGTGACTTGATTAAATCGGATTTGAGGTTTTCCGGAGTTTAATGGGGCAATTTTCTCAATGCATGAAGAGACCCATATACTTTATGACAAATAGAAGTCGTATACTTTGTCCAATCTACTAGTGGTGGAAGAGTACGAGTGTCAAGAGGCTTAACTGAGCAAATCATAGCCTGAGTCTTAGAGGACACTCATACCTTCAATGCCTTCAAAGAAAAACGGAGTTATTGAACAAAAAATAGTCTATTTCCACTAATACACGAAAAAACGCGAACAACACTGTTATAAGCGGTTTCGGTGATCAAACCAAACAATAACTATTTAGAGTTATTGTTTATTACTGACGATGGCTTGATCACCGAAACAGGTATAACAGTGTTTTTCGCGTTTTTTCGTGTATTAGTGGAAATAGACTATTTGTTCAATAACTCCGTTTTTCTTTGAAATGTGTGTCCACGATTTCGTCGCGAGTGATTTAGTTCGTTATATACTATGTAACAGAGTGGGTAATATCATTTTTTACCTCGACTCTGCTCGGATTGGGTCGCTTTTCTAAATTGCCCTAATAAAATAATTTATTTTAAATTAGGTGCTACATAAATATTATAGGAGAAGGGAAGATATTAAGTTTATTAGACAATGATTCTGCTCTGACTCGATACCTTTTTATTGGTTAATGAAGTAATAAAGCTCCAAAAAATTTGTTTGGGGGGGGGGGGGGGTTGTGGTGGGGGGGGATTTATATATTTCTCAAAGGGTGACAATTTCAAGGGATGACCTATCGGCCAACCGCAGAATTGTTAAAAGGATGAAATGGTTTAAATATCGAGTGATATAAATAAAAATGAGGGAGGTGTGATCTTACCTTGTTGAAGGCAGGAAACGGATTGATTGTTCTCTTTCCTGTCATTGGGACGGGTAGCACCGTTCCTGAGTAACAGTTCTTCGCGCTCGTGCATTAGGAACTGTTAAAACCTACACAACAAAGTTATGTGCCACACCTTGACAGATGACCTTATAAATTGCTTGGAGCTAGTTCATGCTAATCTATAACAAACTGCTCTATATTGCAGTAACAGAAGAATTCCTTGACAGGAGTAGGAATAAAGCCTTACTTTGTTCAACGCCTGACCTGCTGATGGAGAACGTGATTATATTTTTGTGTGCTAATGTCCGAGTAACGCGGATCTCGAAATTCGATATTGTCCAAGATAAATGATGGCCTTTCCTTCTAGGGACGAATCCGGAAGGAATGCGATACTTTATTTTCCACACCCCACCCATCCGCCATCCCAACCTCGCTCGACCCTCTCGTCGTATAACCCAGGACTTGTAATTTCCTGGGGTGCTATTGAATCGTCATTCAATCTCAGCGGACGTCAAAACACCTGATGGATGATGTTCTTGAGCCCTCAGGTTTCTACAGCCCCTTCCACTCAGGTCCTTCTGTCTCCTTGCACATATTTCACGACGATACTTGACGGGTGGCGTTGGTGAGAAAAGTGAGGGAACCGTTCCCCGAAATAAGAAAGTCAAAAAGTCTACCAACCGTAAACAATGTTGCTGGGGCCCAGCGTAATAATGTGATGTTGTTCTGGTGTCGCCAGGGTGAAAACCAATTGATATAAATATAAATAATTCTTTAGACATGAAAAACTCCAATTCCACCCTGTTATGTAGCATCAGCGATGTCATACCTAATATACGATCGACCATCAACTTGAAATTTAGACATAATGACAGATTTTTAAAGACTATGTTGAAATGTGGGTACCAAAGAACTTGGCTAATAAGAATACACATACCTATATACATAGAAACCCACCTTGGTATCTTAATGCTAGAACATTGCAGATATTGGGGTTCCTGAAGAGAATTCGTGAATTCTCTAGGCATAAGAGCTACTGTCCTGCTGCTCAAGGCCTCTAGAGTTGCTAATACTCGAGCATGCTTTAGCCATTTGGTCCCAACCAACGCTGTTAGTACCTACACAATAAGTCCCGGCGATACGTGGCATTTAACCTCGGTATCCTGTCGTGCGATGTAAACTATCAGGAATCGATGGAAACCTGTCATATGATACCCTTGGGAAAGCGTCACCACAAGGCCGATACTGCACTCTTCCACAAGCCTGTGGACAACCACCTCAAACTACCAATGGCCTCCTCTCGGTAGTCGGTCTGCACATCCCTCGTATCGCCTCTCGGTCATAACAGATCTTTCATGTGCCGTTCTAAACCATCAACTACCAGTACAACAGCCATCTTCATAGTCGTTCAGCAAAAGTCTTCATTACCAGCCATCCGGACGCTGACTTCTTCAACAGCTCCTTGCACCATTTGAAATCAATTTTTACCTCCTCTTCCACCAAAATGTCAAGCAATCAATCAATCAAAATTTTATTACCAGTCAGATATATATGCATATAGTAATGGAGTCTCAATATCACAAGGTTTTACAAAGCCTTAAGTACGATTTAAGTACCTACCCTTAAATATGATTTGTGGTAGAAATAAGAAGTTAAACTAACAATTAAAAATAACTTTCATCTTCTTGTTGAAACAAATTTGAAGAATATACCTACCTATATTGAAGTAGTAATATTACTATAATGAAAACAATACCTACCACATGTTGGGTTCACACTTACATAATAAAATCACGGATCTGTGACAGAGTGACAGCGGATCCTCGAGAGTCCCCCTTCTAGACCAGCGATATTATCACCGCTTAAGAAGGGATATCGATTAGGCATCCACCAAAACGACCCCATCTTCACCAGAACAATAAACGAATCGAGAACAGCCACCGTCACACTCCTCCCCACATGACATACTTCTTGGTAGCAGAAGTATGAGAGGGAAAAGGGGGGTTGAAAAGTAGTATGAAGTTCTGGTTCAGGAAAGGACATCTGAGCAACTTCAAGGTGACTAACCTCCATCGTAATGGTACTACCTTAATAATATTTACTGTTGCAGAACAAAGCTCCTACATACGAGTATCGGTGGAGGATAAATTTTGTCAGAGGTTGTTGTCCAGTGAATTGTGCTGATCTGGGTAACCTGTAGGTGATCAACCTCCATCGTTAGGATGGAACAACTATTGGGACCTGCAAATTGGGACACGGCCTTAATCGTCTTCAAATGTGCTCAATATATTTTAATTATACTGACACTGTAAAGGCGGAAAGGGGGTGGGGAAGCCAATAGATGAATGTATTATAAAGGGACAGGTTGTTTGTAAAGGGATCCTTCTGGAAAACTTGAGGCTTTTCCTTCTGGAGAGCCCTCAAAAAATTGACGGAGTAGGGTGAGTTACTACCAAGTTACTACCAGCGCATACTACCAAACCACACTCAGCTACCATGTGACAGAGAGTGACAGTGGATCCTCGAGAGTCCCCCTCCTATAACAGCGATATTATCACCGGTTAAGAAGGGATATCGATTAGGCTTCCACCAGAACGACCCCCATCTTCACCAGAACTATAAACGGCTCGAGAACAGCCACTGTCTCAGATCTCACTGGCTTCTTTCAAGAAAAATAGGATTCTGTTTGCGATAAGTATATGAGGCGATCTAAGGAAGACTAGAAACTGGCTGTGTGGGAGATAAGGTACATATTATAAGCGGGAGAAGAAATTTATTCTGGCCTCAGCAAGCAATGGGCACACAAGTAACAGGTGAAGAATGGAGTCTATTTCCTTTAATTACATACCTTCAACCAACATTTAGCTAAGAATCATTTGTTCATTTTTCCCTCCTCAGTAATTTTATCCACCAACTATTGGTAATTGTAATTTTTGTTTTTCCTCCTATTTGTTAGATTATGACAAATACCCCATGTCTAACTGAATGAGTCTGGACTATATTTATGTAAGTATTATAGAGGTACTCGCTACAACTAATTGCCTAACTGTAATGCCCATCTGGATTTTTTGATGTAGGGTGATGAGTGGGTTTGGCTCCAGAAAATTTTTTATGCATATGGACGCTTCTCAAAGAAGTTTTCGGTCGAAATGAGAAAACATGGTGTGTAGTTGCTTTGCTTTTTTGCGAGAAATCGTTAATTTATCTAGTTTGTTGTTATAGGGCGTAGGTATTAATTGAAGGACGGAGAGGGCCTACAGGAGGAAAACGACAGAATAGCGAGGTGGTAGCCAGAAATGTTGGAACGTGTAGGACCAAACTTCACCACAAGGCTACACAGCTGAATATCAACGATAACAGAAGCAATGCATGGTTTCACATTACCTACCAAAAGTCTTTCAGAAAAACTTCTTTGTGCATAAAAAATATAGCTAACTTCCAGTTTTTTCCACAGTGTGAATTAACTGAATGGCAAGTAACTAAGTAACGTGTTATAGGGCGTAGGTATTAATTCAAGGACGGAGAGGGCCTACAGGAGGAAAACGACAGAATAGCGAGGTGGTAGCCAGAAATGTTGGAACGTGTAGGACCAAACTTCACCACAAGGCTACACAGCTGAATATCAACGATAACAGAAGCAATGCATGATTTCACATTACCTACCAAAAGTCTTTCAGAAAAACTTCTTTGTGCATAAAAAATATAGTTAACTTCCATTTTTTCCACAGTGTGACGTAAGTGAATGGTAAGTAGCTGAAGTAAGTAAATGGAATATACAAATACAGGTTGATATATATCTCAGGGACTTAGCTGTACAAGTTTTTTATAGATACAGCAAAGCTGTCGGTTAATAGGTGCCATCTCAATTGACTAGGTGCCATCTCAGACTGATTTCTTGGCCCAAGCAAGTCAAAATACGCTACGGCCAATAAAAGGAAGAAAGCCCGGGCCGCACGCCATCAATAAAAAGCGTTGATTAAGACGTCAAAATGAATGAGTGTCTGAGATTCCGAACACCTCCAAAACTGTGGAGTCATCGGCGTGGTGTTATTGTTTTATATTACACTATTCCCTGCCCCTTCCTCGTGGTCTCCATCTCCATCCCATCACAGCATCCCAGGACCCAAGGGCCCAGATGAGCCTATCAATCAGAGCGAGGTGCTCGGAAGGCGGTCGTAAGGTGCCGTATTCCTCCTCGCAAGCCCATTACGCCTCAGCGGGATGTTTTCCCTTTGTCGGCATCAAGTCACTTTTGCCGTCTCAATTAAAGACTCCTCTTCCCGCTAACCTCTCACAACGACGCTCGGAGTTCAGAAATTTTTACTGCTTTTGAATCGGGCGCGTCCCGCTGTCCGGCCGCTGCAGAATAATACGAAGAGGATGCGCTCAGCCAGATCGAACCTCCAACTGGTAGGTAAGCAGGAGGATAACGTCCCTCCAGAAATGCGTTTGATGCATTTGAATCGGAGAGAACAGTTGCTATAACATCGTCGAATGGTAAGATCTTATATAATAGCACCTTCTACGCACAGTGGCGGATACGCACGGGTCGGAATTCGGCAATTTTGACCAAAAAATCGGATTAAACAGCAAACTGAAAACGCTGCAAATTATTACACAACGGTTGATTATTTACCTGTAAAGATGCCCCTTCTGCGTAGATCACTGTTTCTGTGGTCATTACCCTCGTGCTCCCCCCAGGAAAGCCCTAAATCGAGTAGTGGAGCCGGCCCGGGAATTATAGTTTCATAAAAATGCGCGAGATTCAGTAATTCAGCCATCTAGATATTATTTCTTGTCATTCATGAAGCATAACGTTTGTTCAAGCTGCAAAATTACCTGTCAAAAAAAAAAAAAAACTAAGAGCCATAATTTTTCAAACTTCATACATTCATCCGTGATTATAATCAGGTGCTCCCTATCAACGATATCTGGGCCTGATTTATATAGTTTGATTCACGATCATGTTGACGAATCTTTTCGGTGCAAACGAACGGCTGGACGTACAATGCTTTGGGTGGTCTCAAACAATTCTTTAGTTCAAGATGAATTTGAAAACGTAAAAAAAACCATACCCTTCTATTGAAAGGTTTCGAGCTACGGCGTTCCGTAAATTTCAACCCCTATTTTTCACCCCTTAGAGATGACTGATAGTAACGCCGAGCTTCGCGGGCCAACTAGACCCCAAACTACACACAAAATTTCATTCATTTCGGTTCATTGTAACTAAGAAAAATGCGAAGTACGACGTACGGCGAACGGACAGAAATTTTTTACTGCATTTTCGGATTCTACGTACCTTGAAACGTAAACAATCAAATTTTGAGGGGGGGGGGGGGTAAATTTTGTGTTTTTTTCATGCTCGATTCCAAAGGTTCATTATTGAAAATAATAAACCAGAACCTCTACTTATGTGCCAATTTTCAGCACTAAACTCCTACAGGCTCCTTTCCCAATAATTACAGTCGCCATGGTCGCCAAGAGTTGATCGAATTCTAGTTAATAACCGAAATGTGTTAATTCGTTAATAACCAACATTTTAATCAGTTTTAATTTCGTTAACCGACATTTTAATAAGTTGCAGCACACTAGAACAATGTGGGTTGGTGGCTCTAAGTGGTTGGGAACTGATGGATCCTTTCGACCGGCGTTCTCACGTGAAACCTTTCGCCAAAGGAAATTGAGAAAACCCCTAAAACGGGGGCTCCGAAATCGTTTCGCAGATGCCGACCAGGAAATTAAGCTGCCTTCGGTATTTTTTTTTTTTTTTTTCCTCTCCCGTCCAAACGATTATATTGGGCTCATCCGACCGTTTCGTACCTTCACACGGCGGTTGGCCCGTCTGTTTACCGACAGGTTTCGTTTGGAGGCGTTGAAACATTTAGCGTCAGTTATAGGGTGCGACAGATGCAGAGCGGATCGCTCCAGTGGCCTAGTTAAGACATTGAAGACTTCGCACCTATCCGCCGCCTAGTTAGCACCGGGTGGTCGATCCAATTTGACGTCGAACGAGGTCAATAACTGGATCGAGCGTAATCACTATGTAAACCTCATCAACACACCATTTGTTAGGAACTAAGCAGATATGGACTCTCGTTGGTAGTCCGTATCTTGTCTCGTTGGCTTGTCTGCTTTTGGTTTATTATTTTTTGAATAATACACCTATTTATTCGCCCAGCAAAATTTTGGTTTATTATTCTGTGAATAATACACCTACCTATGTATTCGCTCAGCAAAAAATTTTTATAACACCCCCTCAAACTTTTTTCTTTTCCGTTTCAAGGTGCGTCGATTCCAAAAATGCAATGTCCGTCCGCCGTCCGCCGTACGCCGTATCACGTGTACAGGCTTCATTTCCGGTCTAAAAAAGTCGTTCTTTCGCACACATGCTCCATTTGGGCCCTAGTTGTGTCCCGAAACTTTGCAGCCCGATTGGAATATACCCAGGGGTGTTATGAGTGAAAATGGGTATAAAAAACCACAGTCATGCAGCATGGCTATAAGAGCGAATTTTCGAAGTTTTCGGCATCTTCCTCCTCCGCCTAAAATTTGCTGAAAATTAATTTTCGGTCAATGTTTTCCCAACTTGATACCATACAAAATTTAAACAGGAGTAGTTTTACGCAAAGTAAAATTTGGGCTGGAAGGAGGGGGAGGGGGAAATCAAAAATGTTTTGAATACCAGAAGAGTAGGTATTGGGTACCTACGTAACAAATTTTTTGTTCCATTTTTTGCCGAGTAACACCTCGGTTTGTAGATTTTCCAACGCTGAACACGATGGTGAAGTCAGAATTGCGATATCCCATTCCGTTATCAGATTAGAGCAGACGAACCAGGAAGAACATCTCAAGAAATAACCACGTTCCTTCATCTTCAAAGTGCTCCAGTTTGAGAATGGAATGAGATATCGCAATTCTGATTTCACCATCGTGTTCAGCGTACAAAAACCTTTAAAATGAGGTGTCACTTGTCAGACTTTTTCATTTTGGGAATTTATGGGTAATTTTCCCCCCTAAAACTCCCCAAAACTCCCCCTTAGGGTGACCCGATTCTGCCCATCTTCGAACTTAGCCTGTCGATTGCCAAGACAGATTTTTCGTGCAAATTTGAACTTTTTATCTCAATTCTTTCGAGAGTTATCGTCTGGAATGACACATACATATATGAATAAATATATAAATATATAAATATATATATATAAATATATATATAAATATATAAATATATAAATATATATATATATACATATAATTTTTGGTGTCTTTCGGCAGGGAATTCAGGATGGTCTGAAACGGATTTTGGTATAAAAATCTTTCGGAAATTCGAGTTTTAAAAATTTTGGACCGAGAACAATAGCTTCCTTTTCTTCGAAAATTCGCTAAATAGGCATTTTTGTGTTTTAGTAACATGAGCTTTTGAGGTATAGCTTTCCATGTTTTTGAGACGAGAAGACCGAATATAAAGTCGATTTCGACCAAAGAGTGGAAAATTGAGATTCTAAGGAAGTTCCAGCCTTAAATTTACGTTAAATTTTGGTCTAAAATCGTCGCCACACACAGTTCGGGTCCTCATTCGGGAACACATGTGGGTCCTAGTTGTGCTCCGAAACACGGCAGACCGATCGGCATACACCCAGGGGTGATATGGGAGAAAAATGAGTGTAAAAATAGGGGTTTTCGAGGGATTTTGAGGTTTTAGTGAACATGAACTTGTGATGTATCGTTTTCCATGTTTTTCACGGCGAGAAGAGAAGAAGAAGATTTTGACCGAAGAGTGAAGAATTGAGGTTGTAATGAAGGTTAAGCTCCCAGCAAAATTCATTTTTTATGAGTCAAAAACATGGGAAATTTTCTGAAATCACCATATATTTGTATAATAACACTGGAAGTTTTATGAACAGGTGAATCAAGACAATTAATAATGGTACTATCAATGATCAAAAATAATCTGTTGAAAGGGAAAGCCGAGCCTAATTCGCGTTTTTGGGGCCAAAACTGGAGGAACCATCAAAAATAGCCATTTCAATAATTGCACACGAAAGAAACAATAAATGAACAGCCAAAATTTCTGTACGTATGTCCAGTAGAATAATAAACCCATGTGACAAGGACTTTGCAGCGTTTTTCTTCTACGTTTCAAAGTGCGTAGATTCCAAAAATGCTTTGCCCGTCCGCCGTACGCCGTATCATCCATATCTACTTTATTTTCGGTCTAAAAAATTCTTTAGCTCACAGGCTCCATTTGGGCCCCAGTTGTGTCCCGAAACTTTCCAGTCCCATCGGAATATACCCAAGGGTGTTATGGGTGAAAAATGGGTGTAAAAATAGGGTTTCTTGGTGTAGTGGATGAGCTGTTGAGGTAGGTATATCGTTTTCCGAGTTTTTTTTTAGGACGAGGTGACCGAATATGAAGTCGATTTTGACCAAAGAGTGGAAAATTTAGGTTCTACTGAAGATTCAGCTTTAAATTTACGTTAAATTTTGGTCTAAAATCGTCGCTCTTCCGCACACAGTTTGGGTTCCCATTTGGGAAACATTTGGGTCCTAGTTGCGCTCCGAAGCTCGGCAGTCCGACCGGAATACACCTAGGGAACTTACGGGGAAATAATGGATGTAAAAATAGGGGTTTTCGGGTTTTTTTAAAAGGTATTTGTGAACATGAGCTTGTGAGATACCTATCGTTTTCCATGTTTTTTAAGGCGAAAAGTTGATTTGAACCAAGAGTGAAGAATTGAGGTTGCAGGTACCTACCTAACGAAGTTTCAGCTCCCAGGATTAATTTTTTATTAGTCAAAAACCTTGGAAATTGTCTGAGATCACATAAATTTGTATAATTACAACTAGATGAACAGGTATTAACAGGTGAATCAAGACAATTAAATAGCACTATCAATGATCGAAGATTATTTGTAGAAAAAAATAGGAGGTTTTTTGGGGCCATAATTGTTGGAAACCATCAAAAATAGCTATTTAATTTATTGCACGTGAAAGAAACAATAAATGAACAGCCAGCATTTCTGTAGGTCTGTCCAATAGACCCATAAACCCATCCCATATAACCCATATGACAAGGAATTTTTAGCGATTTTTGCAGTGTTTTTTCCTGTGTTGGTGTACAATCTGATTTTTATGTGTTGGAAAAATGTAAAATCTACAAAAGATAGCTAAGCAAAATAAGGGCAGTTTTTAAAAACTGTAATTGTAGTTGCATCGATGTTTGTTCTTGATATAACTTTGCGTTGCGACAAACACGAGAGAGTTTTATGGCCATTATTTATTAACCATGATCTCAATAAAGGCTTTGTCCATAGATCTACATCAATGTCAATCCCTCCATCAACAGGGAGTCGCTGTTTGTTGAACCCACGTTTCTGTTTACATTTTTCCCATGGACAGGGTTGGGAGTGACGTTGAGGGGGATATCACGCCTTCTTTTCCCTTTTAAAACGACCGACGCCGACGGTCCCATTATAAATCACGAGGGTTAAAAGTGGCTAATGGAGAAATAATGCTAATCATTACATTACAGGCCTTGGAGAAGGGCGGAGGTTGGAGCCCGTGTGACTTTTCGATCAGAGTCCCCCTCCTGAAAGTCGTCCACGTGGCAAAACAAATCATTTACCGCCAATCAGGGATTGTGACACGTGGGCTCCGTTGTGTTGTAATTGGTGTGAAATGAGTGTAAAGCGTTTAGCGTATCAGGCCGGAGGGCGACTGTTGAAAAAGAAAAAAAAACTAACTAAATCTCATTCAATAGCGTTTAGCCAGAGCAAACAGAAGCTGGTGTAACCGTGACTGGACGAAATGAGTCTGAATGGAGCCCTAACAGAGCGTGGAAAACGTTGTGTGGCTAAGGGAAGTTATTGCTGAGTAAATGATCCATTTTAATAGTGAATTAAAAGAGGCAATATCGCAAATTTGGTTCAGTTCCCGGTGTTCCCACATCCAATCAATTCATTCTACGATTCCCTCAGTGACTAACCAATGAAACACTAACCAAGGAAACACAATTTGTAGTTCCTTGCATTTCAAAATCACGCTAAAATCAGATAATTTGCCCACCGAAACATTATAACCTATAATAATTAGCGTTCTGGAAACCCTTAGCCCTCTTCTTGCATTTACTTCATACTACCTATTATCTGCATTTCTGCGGCTCAAAAAAAAAAGAAAAAAGAGATTTTGGAATTGAGCATTAAACATTGAATGTTAGGTAAGCCCCTCCCTCCCCCCTCCCCCGCAAAATTTGATGGTTTTCGTTTCAAGGTATCTGAAATGAGAGAATCTGAAATGGAATTTAAAAACGCTGCATAGTCCTTGTCACATGGGTTTATTATTCTATTCTATGGGTTTATTATTACAGAAATGCTGGCTGTTTATTTATTGTTTCTTTCATGTAAAATAATTGAAATAGCTATTTCTGGTGGTTTCCACCAATTTTGGCCCCCAAAACTTGAATTAGGTACGATCCTTTTTTCCAAATTACGATTGATTATTGGTTGTGCCATTTAATCGTTTTGATCCACGTGTTGTCACTTTTTCTAGTGTTATTCTACAAATTGATGGTGATTTCAGACGATTTTCCAGGTTTTTGACTCATTAAAAAATCAATTTTGTGAGCTAAACATCTGGTACAACCTCAATTTTCCACTCCTTGGTCAAAAGCGACTTCATATTCGGTCTTCTCGTCCCCAAAAACATGGAAAACGATACCTCAAAAGCTCATGTTACTAACATGTTACTAAAACGCAAAAAGTACCTATTTTTACACACATTTTCACTCATAACACCCCTGGGTATATTCCGATCGGGCTGACAAGTTTTGGGACACAACTAAGACCCAAATGGAGCATGTGCGCGAAAGAACGAATTTTTTAGACCGAAAATGAAGCCGGTACACGTGATACGGCGGACGGCGGACGGACATTGCATTTTGGTTTATTATTCTGGGAATAATACACCTATGTATTTGGAATCTAAGCACCTTGAAACGAAAAAAAAATTTTTGAGGGGGTGTTATAAAATTTTTTTGCTGAGCGAATACATAGGTGTATTATTAACAGAAATAGAAGTTGCGTATATGTATGAAACGACGGGAGACCATTTCCATCGGTAAACTAGTAGGTATACGGCTCCAATAGAACATTATGGAGCTGGTGAGCGCTACTTCTGATAGTAGTTCCACCAACCATAATCTGCCGTCATGTTCCTTTTGGAAACGCCCTCCATCAAGTTTTTGCAGCACCCCCAGCTCGTAATCAGGGATGTATGGATGAGGAAATTGGCAGCGTGAGATGTGGTGATGAGAAGAAGAACTTCCCAACGAGTGGTGAACGATTTTTGTACGATGAAAAATGGCGAAGTTAAAGTTCCGTACCAACGATTCGGCTGTAAGCGAAAATCATGAGAAAAGTATCCGTGAGCATTTCTTCGTAACGATTTTTCGTGTGCAATTTTCAGTTCACGTGCTAGAGCTAAGACATGAAAATGTCAAAAAAAGGAAATGTTGCTATAAAAAGGGGTTGTCTATACCTAAAGATCTACCTACCACGATTGTGAAAAATAACAGTTTTAAACCAGTCAACTTTTACACCGTATTAAATCCGGTAGAATGCGTGAAACTGTAAGCGATAGCGTCTTGGGCCTATAGCCTATTATTGCTTACACTAGCGTAGCCAATAAGTTGTGTCGGGATGTTTTATTAATGAAAATTACATGAAAACCTTGTGCTGCGAAAGAGATAGGTAGGTTTTTGTCGTGTTACGCGGGACGCGAATGTATAATATTAGACTAACACAAATCCCCATCCTCGGGGTTGCCGGCTTGAGGGATCAAAAGATCTCTGCTTGGGTGCTGAATACAAAACAACGGAAAAACAAGACACCTATTCAAACATCATCTCTTACGAGCTTGAAAAATGTTTCGTTTGCCAGCTGATGCGTGAGTCAAATATCTCACTTCCACATTGATAAATACCCCTATAAACTAAAGACAAGATTGTGTACAGAAAAAACTAACACTAAAGACAAATAAACTCAAGATTATGTACCTACGTTTAAACGAATGAAGTGGTTAATGTATCACTTTTAACGAAAGAAATTCTTCTTCAATTTCTTCAATATAAGTAAAAATCCTTCTCTAAAGAATGAAATTTTTATTATAATAAAATAAATTATTTGCCATGGTGGGGCACTAAGCTTCATCGTAAACACTACACGATGGATGGTAAATTTTAGGTTTCTATAATTTACAATGAAGAGGTACACGCTTGAATCTTAGGACAATTAAAAATTGCCTAGATAGGTACTTATTAAGTGATGGCGCTTCCTCAGCCTACTACGAGGCCGATCCGATTCATACGGGATTTGTGGGTACCTACTTGAATAGCTGTAATAAATTGAAATGTAGTGGCATAGATTTATTATAGGTATCTATAAGCCGGGAGTCAGTGTATGTATTTTCCAACGCTCAAAAACCCCTGAATCCAAATTTTCATCTCGGAAATCCGAGTAGTTTGGCGGGAATAAGCTAAAGAAAAATCGCGTGACGTTATCTGGTATGTAGGTTCCCGCGTGCGGAGGAGCGAGAGGCTTTTCCCCCTTCCAACCACTTCCGTTCATTTCCGTCTCATCATACAGCACCTTTTTTGAAAGCCCTCTGTTGGACCTACAAATTGAAAAATTAAAAAAATGCGCGTCCATTCCTCATTGAATCCAGCGTGGTAGTACTGGTCTGCACGGTTTTAAGGTTCAATAAAGATCATTCGATTTGTGTTGTAGTTTCATTCGCATTGGAGTGAAATCTTGTTCTCGGCTGAGCCCTCCTTTCTGTTGTGTAGAAGCCAAATTTTTAGTGAATTTCCGAAGAAAATGAAGCTATTGTAATGGATCCACAATTTTCAGAACATGAATTTTGAAATTTTTTTAAATACGAAAACCCGTTTCCGAGCATCCTGAATTCATCCCTAGATTTTAACAAAAATGTATCTATGTATATAGGTACATATACCTATGCGTATTTCTTTATGTGTCACTCCAGACGATACCTACCTGACCTTGGGTAATGATAAAAATTCCAAATTTCGCCAAAACGTTCGTATTGTCAAACAAAATGATTAGTTCGGAGATGAGAAATTTTCAAAAACTCTAAGGCTGTCAAATTTGTGTTTTTAGAAGTAAAAAATCGGCAAAATCGGCAAACACTGCTAAAATTGCTAACAATTGATATAACATCACTGAAAGTGGTGTGAAAGGATGGGTAAAGACAGAAAAACACCATTTCAGTTATTTTTCATACATAATATAGGGGCCAAACTCGGATTTTGGGGGTAAAAAATTGGTAATAAGGTAAAATCAATATTAGTTCACCTGACGCTGTGCGGGATGGTGAATCACGGCAGAAAGAGGGACTATGTCGATGATGAGAATATTTTCTCTCTCTCTCTAAAAACGCTGCAAAGTCCTTGTCACATGGGTTTATTATTCTATTGGAGTTCTAGAGATTTTTGTTGGCTGTTATATGTATTGTTTCTTTCATGTGGAATGATTGAAATAGCTATTTCTGATGATTTCCACCAATTTTGGCCCCCAAAACATGAAATAGGTAGGCTTTTTTTAATATTTTTTTTTAAAGATCATCTTTGATCATTGGTAGTGGCATTTAATGGTCTTGATTCACCTGTTTACACTTTTTCCAATGTTATTGTACACATTGATGGTGATTTCAGACAGTTTTCCAGGTTTTTGACTCATAAAAAACCAATTTTGGGAGCTGAACCTTTGGTAAAACCTCAATTTCCGCGTCTTTGGTCAAAATCGACTTCGTATTCGGTCTTCCCGTCCTCAAAAACATGGAAAAAGATACCTCGAAAGCTCATCTTACTAACATGTTGTTAAAACGCAAAAAGTACCTATTTTTATACACATTTTCACTCATAACACCCCTGGGTATATTCCGATCGGGCTGAAAAGTTTCGGGACACAACTAGGGCCCAAATGGAGCATGTGTGCGAAAGAAGACCTTTTTAGACCGAAAATGAAGCCTGTACACGTGATACGGCGTACGGCGTACGGCGGACGGCGGACGGACATTGCATTTTTGGAATCTACGCACCTTGAAACGGAAAAGAAAAAATTTTGAGGGGGTGTTATAAAAATTTTTTGCTGAGCGAATACATAGGTGTATTATTCACAGAATAATAAACCAAAAAAGGGTCAAATTTGACTTTTTATGGGTCAAAAATAGGTAAAACGCTGCAAAGTCCTTGTCACATGGGTTTGTCATTCAACTGGCCATACCTACAGGAATTTTGGCTGTTCATTCATTGTTTCTTTCCAATATTCTTGGCCCCTACAACACGAATTAGGTATGCTCCTTCTTTTTTTTTCAATTTATCTTTTATCATTGGAAAAAGCCATTTAATCGTCTTGATCCACGTGTTGACACTTCTTCTAGTGTTATTATACAAAATGATGGTGATTTCAGGCGATTTCCCAGGTTTTTGACTCATAAAAAATCAATTTTGGGAGCTGAACATTTTGTAGAACCTCGATTTTCCACTCTCTGGTCAACATCGACTTCATATTCGGTCTTCTCGTCCCCAAAAAAATGGAAAACGATAGGTACCTCAAAAGCTCATGTTACTAACAGGTTACTAAAACACAAAATGTACCTATTTTTGTGCACATTTTCACTCATAACACCCCTGGGTATATTCTGATCGGGCTGAAATGTTTCGGGACACAACTAGGGCCCAAATGGAGCATGTGTGCGAAAGAACGACTTTTTTCAGACCAAAAATGAAGCCGGTAACCGTGATACGGCGGACGGGCATTGCATTTTTGGAAGCTAGGTACGCACCTTGAAATGTAAAAGAAAAAAATTTTGAGGGGGTGTTATAAAAATTTTTTGCTGAGCGATTACATAGGCGTATTATTCACAGAATAATAAACCAAATGGATGAAATCACGAAAAAATGATATAATTTAGCAAAATGTGGTATGGTAATTTTGCTGTATCCTCTTTTTACTCAGTAGCACGAATTTCTTTGAAAATTCGCTCTTATAGCTATGCCGCATGACTGGAACTTGGTCTTTCTACTTCAAATTGAAAATAGGTTTATATTGTGGAAAAGGGAGGCGCAAGAAAAGGGGAAAATACGGCGGAGAAAACTGTTTTCAAATCAATGTGTTTTGCGTCAGTTTGCCAACTAAATCGGGGCGGATGCTGCGTGAAACAGTTAGCAGATGTAAGTGCTAAGTGGGAAGAGACCGTCGCCGGAGTTGAGTATCGATCCTGAGGGGGGGCCACGCCCCCTGAGCCCTTCTCCCCGCCCTTCGTCGCCCTTCGTCGCTCGCCCGCCTCAACCCGTTTCTAACTGCCTCCTAATGACATAGCCGCTTTAGGACCCAGCTTCGCTCCTTCACGAGGACGAGACTTTATAGAAACTAAATGTCTCCCTCAACAGAATTACCTTCAATTAGAAGCAAAGCTTCCAGCACCTTCTACCATTTGTAACGGCAGGTTTTCCTTTAGAAGGAAAATGGGGAAATTCGCGTTTGAGATGGACCGGTTTGAGCAGGGTGGCCTGCGGCCTGGTCCGCGACTCAGTGGGATTGTGCATCTGATCGAAACAAAAATGCAAAATGAAAGTCAAAAGCGAATGTCAATTTGTGTGCATTTGACCGATAACCTTTTGGTTCATTATTTTCAATAATGAACCTAGCTTTGGAATCGACCAAGAACAATTTTTTAACCCCCCCCCCCCCCAAATTTCACGGTTTACGTTTCAAGGGACGTAAAATACGAATATAGAATAGGTACAAATATTTCCGTCCGTCCACCGCACGCCGTCTGCGGCTTTTTCCTTAGTTCCCATAAGCCAAAATTCACGAAATTTGGTATAGGGGTTCCGTTCGGGGTCTAGTTGGTACTCGAAGCTCGGCGTTACTGCCATTCTACTCTAAAGGGTGAAAAAAGGGGTTGAAATATCCGGAGTATTCCCTTATCTCGGAAAATTGTATTTTGAGGTGTGGGTTTTCTCGCATCTTTAAATACGTAGTTCGATTTTTTCTGAATTTTTGAGACCATCTGGAAATTTGCCCTAAAGAGCAGCGTGTATGCAGGCATCAAGCTGGGTTGAGAGCGCGCATCACTTGTCTCTCAGGCAGGTCCGTCGTAGCGGAGTGGTCTAGGCGTCGGGCTCTTAATTTTTCACTTCTCATCAAGAATTTCCCTTCAGAACTACATTCGTATTTATTTTTGCCATTTTAGCTAACCGCTTGCACATTCAACGCATGATATTAATTTGTAGTGGCGAATAAGTACTAAACTACGGAGGGGCTGTGATCTATACAGAAGCGTTATCTATACAGAGAGTCGTGATGCTAACAAAAGGGTGTTCTAAACTGTGATCTGTAACAGAAGGGTGTTCTATACAAAATAATAAACCGTTGTGTAGGGATTTTTTAGCGTTTTTGTAGTTGGACTATCGTGAATTAATATAACTTGCTTAGGTGTATTCGTAGTACAACCATGACTCGATAAGGCGAACTGACTCAGTACGGCGAACTGAAGCTCCGGTTCCGTGACATTCCTATCTCAGACTGTGTGTTACTGACTCAGTTGCACGAACTGTTCCAACAAGGCTACTGTTCCATTATAGTACATAAGGCGAACTCCATTTTCCCAACTCTGAGACTAAGTATGGTGAACGGTAGGACCACGTAGACTCAGTATGGCGAACGGGAGGGCCTAGCAAACTCCTTTGCAGGTACACTAGTTCAATAGGTATTAGCCAGGTCAATTATTCATATTGAATCAGGTGTCAGATTGAACGTTTCCTCACCAAATGCTGTCACTATTGTCTCATCTCTTCTGTGAAAACATGGCGACACCCTCTGCCATCCTACAGTGCTTCGAAAAATGTGGATTTTCAACGGGAACTGAAGCTTCTGTCGAGCCACAGGATATGGAAACTGTAGACGCTGCTGATTGGGAGACAGTTACAGGGATCTTGGCTGTCGCTGGGCAACGCTTCTGTGAATACGCAACATGATAAACAAAAAACAAACAAAAAATCGAGTACCTAAAACAAATTATCATTTTGACTCCTACTTTAGCCCACAACGACGACTGATGACCGCGAATTCAATGAGCATATCTATACATACAGCATAACTCTGTGTTTTGATAAATTTCTTGAAATATAAAGAGAAGTTATTTCGAACTCGATATACCACGAACTGTTGCCTCGATAAGGCGAACTTCGGTAAGGCGAATTTTCGATAAGACGAACTGATTTTTACGGTCCCTTGAAATTCGTCTTATCGTGTCTCTACTGTACTATAACTTGTTAGACCCCACCTGCTAGTTTAGTCCACTAACTAATTTAGTTGGAGTCAATTTGCGAACCCATATTGGCAAGCAAAATATGGGTCTATTCTGAGTTGTAAGTGAAAGATCACGTGAAGAAACCTATACCTATCTAAAAACAACGTATGAATCCAAAAACAACCCAACCCAGGGTGATTGTGGGTGAGCAGGGTGGCACAATCAACTTACAAACTGCTCAAAATTATAATAACTTACATTGAATCTAGTCAAATAGGAATGAGTTATAATTTAATAAAAAAGCAACAATAATTGAATGGGTAACAAAATAGTTTGGAGGCGAATAAATTGTTCATATACCTGCATATGGGTGAAAATGTATCTATTATCCGAAAGGTGGGCAGTTGAGGTGTGTTGTGATCGGCTGCTCCTCCACAACCAATGTAATGTAAATACATGTTGTACCTCAGAGTGGGGACCCCCCGACCACCCTCTGATCATGTCAGGGGCCTATAAAGAGCCGAGGGACCAACAAATACATAACCATTCTCAAGCTAACTTTCGGCCTCGTCTGTTCCATCCTTAATCACTACACTGGTGACCCCGAGTGGTGACACGCAGCCTCCGCCCGCCGTCTGCGACCGCTGTGCGACGACAGCGACGACAGCGCCTAGCAACGACGAACAACGCCGCTCAGCGCCCGCCGACCGTCTGCGACGAGCCCCACCTCCGCAGCATTACGCCCGGCACACGCACCCCACTCCGACGCCCCACAGCGCCGCCCCCACCGACGCCACACAGCGGCGCCCCACTCCGACGCCCGCCTCGACGCCCAACGCAGCGGCCCCCCGCTACTTCGCCCCACCATCCGATTCCTATATAAGGAAACGGACGCCGGCGCCTCGCACACTTCCTGCTGACACTTCCAGACGACACCTCTCCGGGACTGGCGCCTACAACGAGAACACGGACCCGAAACCACCGACACCCGCAGAAACGACTCCACCGACATCAACGCTCCAGCTCCGGCCGTACGACCCCGCATTCCCGCACGTCTGATTCGCCCAACTCGAGATCACATTGACTCACGAAGGCCTCACGACGCCGCATGCTAAATTCGCCCGCGCCTTCGAGCCCCGACAAGCGGACCTCTACGACGACCCCAACCGACTTCCGAGCACGAGAATCCATCAGTCCACGCCCGCCGACTCCGTAGGGCCGTCCCGGCCGACACACCCCAACGCGTAGAACATCAAATCGTCACGAAGGGATGACCTCCATGCCACGCGAAACTTCGCCGAATATTACCGGACCTCAACGCGAAAGCGTCGGCCCATTTCGGCGAATTACTAGCGGCTGGCACCATCGAACGCCAACAGCTACCAGACGTTGACAACTCGCCTTTTCGCCACGCACGCACCGTCCGACGGCTCCCGGCTCACCGCCTTACTCAACCGACTTCCGACGACGAACTACCGTCAGTCCTCGCCCGCCGGCTCACTCGAGCACTCCCGGCCGACACACCGACCCCGCTCGTTCGGCAGCTTTTCACACGCGCCCTTCCAGACAGCATTCGCCTTCACATAGCGGCGCGCGAAGAACCCGACGTCACGAAACTCGCTGCTCTCGCCGATCGCCTCATACCCTTCGCCGCCCCTCCTCAAGTGGCTACCGTCACCGAAGAGGTTCGTGTGATTCGAACAGACGACAACAGCGACCGCCGACGCAGCCACGACCGACCACACGCAGCGCGACGAACGGCTCGTGTTTCTACCGCCGCACATGGGACCCCCGAGCACAAAAACGCGGCACCCCATGCACCTGGCGCCCGCAACAACAGCCGCCGCGGCCGTACCCACGCACTCAACCCCGGCTCTTCATACGTCGCAAACGTACCGCCCCCAACGACACCGACCCGGACAGCCACAGCGGACCACCGCAACCACCGCAACCAGCACACGCACCTCCCACGCCTGACAACCGCCACCGCAACAGAACAAAATTTAACTAAATGCGTTACTTAAATTCTGGGGGGAGCAGTGTTGTGATCGGCTGCTCCTCCACAACCAATGTAATGTACATACATGTTGTACCTACCTCAGAGTGGGGACCCCCCGACCTCCCTCTGATCATGTCAGGGGCCTATAAAGAGCCGAGGGGCCAACAAATACATAGGTAACCATTCTCAAGCTAACTTTCGGCCTCGTCTGTTCCATCCTTAATCACTACAAGGTGCATTTCTGTGCTCATCCTGTTCCCGATATTTGACATAATTATCATCAGCATAGTAGGTCAATCAGTACAACTCAGTGAAAATTATTAGATAACGGTTTATCATTATCCTGGTATTACCCCTTCTGCGTAGATCACAGAATTCCTATTAATGTATGGCCCTGATTTAGTGGGGTCGCTGTTTTTGCGGTGGATACTGCTAACGCACGCACACACTTATACACACGCACATACAAGACAGATTCGAAGTAGGCTCCATACCGTTCGGCATTGCAGTTACAAAATAACCCATTTTTTCAACGCCCCTATCTCCAGTAACGTGCCATTACGGCCACATGAACTATATTTATATACCCACCTGGTCATTTTTGAAATTCCGATGGTCGTTTAACCTATGTTGGACCCTCAACATGATCTCTCATTTTCACCTAATTTGGATGATTCGTTTGGCCGTGAAAAACGGACTTAACCTATCACAAATAGGTAGCAAGTAGGTACCTATACAAAAAAATCCAAAATAACCATCTTTTGGGCGGTCATTGAATATGGGTTTCCCTGTATACGGGGAAGCCATGTACCTTATCAGTCGCATATTTAAATTTCGAATATGCCGTTGTTCTACTTGAACCTACATTTAACTCTATGGAATACAGGTACCTACATTTAACTATATGGAAAAGAGGGAACAACATACCTTCGCTTCCCGTGAGCCATTTTCCCGGTAAAATCGAAAAAAGTGGAGTGCTCTTCGTATCTACAGTTAACAGTTATTTACTGCGACGTTTCCGTTACCAAACTGTGATTCACTGTCGGCGACCACCCTTTGCCCGGCGAAACGATGTAAATCTCTTATGACGCGGTTCGCACACAGCAGCCTTCAGTCGTATTTTTCCATTTATTACACGAAAACCCGGCATCGAAAGGGCAAGGCCTCCATCGTGTGGGGGTTAAGTGGGGAGATCGATGGAAACCATTAGATAACTGCTCTGACCGCAACCCTCTGGTGATGGGAGTCCCATTGTTTGCTCTCTCTTGGCCTAAACTCAGGGATATTGGAATATCGATAACGAAATTGTCCATCACTGGATAGAAAGGCCGCATGAAAGGCCTACTGAAATAACCAGCACTCATGTAATTACATAGAGCCAGGTAGATGTGCTCGTAGATTTAACGGATATGATTTAAAATCCAATAGACCCATCATTTTTCAAATGAAATAATATCGCAGAACAACCAACTCGACTTCATACAGCCATACTTCATTATAATCAGGTGCTCCCTAGTGATGATATCCGGGCCGGATTTATACCGTTTGATTCACGATCGTGTTGACGAAGCTTTTTGGTGCAAACGAACGGCTGGACGTACAATGCTCCGGGTGGCCTCAAAAAATTGTTTAGCGCAAGACAAATTTAATAACGTAAAAGAAACCATACCCTTCTGTCGAAAGTTTTCGAGCTACGGCGTTCTGAAAATTTCAACCCCTATTTTGAACCCCTTAGAGATGACTGACAGTAACGCCGAGCTTCGAGGACCAACTACACCTCGAACGGGACCTATAAACCGAATTTCGTCAATTTCGTTCATCGAAACTAAGAATAGTGCTAAGTACGGAGTACGGCGGACAGACAGAAATTTTTTTATTGCATTTTCGGATTCTACCTAGGTACCTTGAAAAGTAAACCATCAAATTTTGGGGGAGGGTTAAACTTTTTTTTTCATGTTTATTATTGAAAATTAATAATAAACTAAAAACCCGCATTCGAATCTGTTCAGCTGCTTGGCCGTCATTCCCGGACATAATTACAGACGTCTGTAGACCCATCACAGCCTCACGGAACAACAAGTGGTCGACGACAAAGCAAACATGCGGGGGCGCTTTATGGATGCGCAGACTACCTGCAGCATTCATACTGCGTTTAATCGAGCAGAATCAAATACTCAAACATTGTCAACCCAAGTTCATAACCCATGAGTGAGCCACAATTGAACCTTCAACGCCACTCGACCGTCTCCAGACAGCTATGACATTCGAACAACTTTCCACAGAATCGTTTCCTCTCCTTTTACAGACTGACGTTGATGTTTTTGACGACCGGAGTGGTCGGGAACACTCAATGAGCCTAATGTGCCGGAATATCGACTGCCTATCTGTCTCGCCACTTAGATTTTCGTCGTTTGGTATCATCAAGTTATTTTTAGTTCCCATGTCCGTCTGTGTGATTTTTTTTCTGTCCCTGAAATCCTCAATTACTAGCTCGTTTGGGGCTCGCTCTGTTGTTCGCTAGCACAATGGCAGTCGTTGATGATACTGTGAGTGGCAAACGGTACAAAATATTGATTCCAAAGGTTCATTGGTGAAAATGATAAACCAAAAGCACAAATAACTTCTGGTAAAATATTACTTTTTTCATTGGGGTTGAGTAAACAAAGAGTTTAGGCACACTTCATGTTGAAAATCATCCTCGACTTGTTTCGCATTATATTTCACCCTCACCAGGGGCTTCTCAATAATTATTTCACTATTCTCAATTATTTTTCGGTTCTTTTTTATGAAGAATATTACCTAAATGAGAGACTGCATCTATTTGTAGAAATTGCATTTGTAGACATTGCATCACTTAATTTGTGGAAATTATGTCTGATTCGTTATTTGACCGTGAACAACAAAATTGTACTTACCAGTCAACAAATAGTTAAAAAAATTACCCTTATCAACGAAATCCAAAATAACCGTCCTTACACGATTTCATAAAGCCATACGCGTGATTATAATCAGTTGTACCCTAGCAATGATATTTCTTGGCTGGATGTGGACGTTGCCGTTTTATTCACGATCGTGTAGACTAATGAGAGTTGTTTCAACCATTTTCCGAAAAACGCAACTCTAAAACGTAACTCTGTTCTTGAGCGACAAACTCGGCGACAAAATGCGTAAGTTCCGTGAGAAAGTTACGTGTTGTAACTCCGGACATCTTGAAGTGACGTTAACGTAATAATTTGTCAATGATATATACAATTGTCTGTCAAGTGGACCTCTTCTTCTCTCATAATAGCTCGTAACATAATTTATTATTCAGTAATAGTAATTATCTTACTTTGACGGGTTTCTATGAGTTTTGAACCATTTCCAGAAGAAAAATCGTGCCGTTTTCCTGTACAACCGTACGCACGGCACGTTGAGACCTTGGGTCCTCCTTGTTATATTAAAATTAAAATGTTATATTTTTGGTTTATTATTCTGTGAATAATAAACCTATGTATTCACTCAGTAAAAAAATTTTATAACAATCCCTCAAAATTTTTTCTTTTACGTTTCAAGGTGCGCAGATTCCAAAAATGCAGTGTCCGTCCGCCGTCCGCCGTACGCCGTACGTCGTCTGCGGTATCACGTGTACCGGCTTCATTTTTGGTCTAAAAAATTCGTACTTTCGCACACATGCTCCATTTGGGCCCTAGTTGTGTCCCGAAACTTTTCAGCCCGATCGGAATATACCCAGGGGTGTTATGAGTGAAAATGTGTGTAAAAATAGGTACTTTTTGCGTTTTAGCAACGTGTTGGTAACATGAGCTTCTGAGATATCGTTTTCCATGTTTTTGGGGACGAGAAGACCGAATATGAAGTCGATTTTGACCAAAGAGTGGAAAATTGAGTTCTAACATATGTTCAGCTCCCAAAATTGATTTTTATGAGTGAAAAACCTGGAAAATCGTCTGAAATCACCATCAGTTTGTATAATAACACTGGAAAAAGTGTCATCACTTGGATCAAGACGATTAAATGGCACTACCAGTGATCAAAGATAGTTGTGGAAAAAAAAGAGCGTACCTAATTTGTGTATTAGGGGCCAAAAATAATGGAAACCATCAGAAATAGCTATTTCGATTATTACGCATGAAAGAAACAATAAATGAACAGCCAAAATTTCTGTAGGTATGTCCAATAGAATAATAAACCCATGTGACAAGGACTTTGCTGCGTTTTTGTGTTTTAGTAACATGAGCTTTTGAGGTATATCTTTTTCCATGTTTTTGGGGACGAGAAGACCGAATATGAAGTCGATTAAGTCGTTGAACAGAGAGTGGAAAATTGAGGTTGTACCAGATGTTCAGCTCCCAAAATTGATTTTTTATTAGTCAAAAACTTGCACCATCAATTTGTAAAATACCACTAGAAAAAGTGTCAACAGGTGGATCAAGACGAATGAATGGCACTATCAATGATAAAAGATAATTTGAAAAAAAAGGAGCGTACCGAATTAAAGTTTCGGGGGCTAGGATGAAAAACTTTATGAAATGAAAAAAATACACGATCAAAATTAGCGATGTGGTTGCGGATGTACGAGGATATTACAGGATCACTGTGAAACAAACGAGAAATAGACTCTCTCTAGAGAGTCTATTTCTCGTTTGTTTCTTTCGAAGAAAGACACCTAATCAGCTGTCTCTCTGAAAGAGATCGAGAATGCCAAGATGGCCGCCAACTCTGTCTTTTAAAAGTTACTGAATCACCCTGTCATTGATACTATAAAAATCTATTTTGCCAAAAGAGAGAGTCGGACCTGAAAGAGATGTCTCTTTCGCTTAGTGAATAGGTAGATTGTCAATTTTTGGTTGCGACAGCCAAAAGGAGAACGAAGCACGAGCCCAATATTACTTGTGATGTGCTGCTATATATTATTATGAATACTACGTTGAACTGGGTTATTTTTCTCTCAACAACAGCTCAACGGTACAATTATTTACAGGACACTCACAGCTCGTCGTTTAGAAGTAACCAACTGTAAATAACCGCTGCTTGATGGACAGGCGGACGAAAACAAAGTTTCACCTCGCATCCCCGTCGGAAGATCTTGATAAGGAAGCGTCCGCAGGGACAAGGGAAACTTGATGACGTCATTACGCGCCCGGTAATCTGCCGGCTCTGAAAACAGATGTAATCCCCGTGAGACGCATCTGCTGTCACCCGATCTCAGTTTCCAACCCCTTTCCCGCATGTGGGAGACCTCGTAACAGATTCTTATCAACCGCACGTTCTGGAAGTGGAAGTTCATCAAATACGACACACGAAACCGTCGGGGATTAGGTACACTGACGTGGAGCCAGCCTAAAATTTGCGCAGCGATTCTCCTTCTGGGACGCCCAAAAATAAAATTGCACATAACCTACGTAAAATTCCCAAGAAATGACCACCTCAGCAAACCGAAAAACGCTGCAAATCCCTCCACAACGGTTTATTATTATGTACAGAATACCCTTCTCTTACAGATCACAGCTCTCTGTATAGATAACCCTATTCTAACCTATTCTATGCATATTATGTAGAGCGCAGACCATCCGTAGGTTAGTACCTAACCCCGTACTCGTTACTAGGTACCTACCTAAATCACGAGTTAAATGCGATGACAAGCAGTAACTAAAATGGCAAAAAGAAACGCAAATAATGAAGTTCTGAAGGGAAATTGTTGATGTGGAGTGAAATGGATGCCCCTTCTGCATCACTGTTTTCTGTGGTCAGTACCTACCCTCTGGTCAAGTATAATGAACCGTTGTGTAATAACTTGTCCATCAATAATACTTCAACGGTTGGTCAAGTTGCAAAAGTACCGATCAACAAAATCCAGCCCCTTCGTGGTAGATGAACCGTTGTGTAATAATTTACCGTTATGAAATAATTTACCGTTGTGTAATAATTTGCCGTTGTGTAATAATTTACCGTTATGTAATAATTTATCCATCAATAACACTTCAAAAGTTCGTTCAAGTTTCACAAGTACCTACCAACAAAATCCAATAGTCCATCACTTATCAAATGAAACAATATCGCACAACAACCAGACTCGACTTCATACAGCCATCCTTCATTATAATCAGGTGTTCCCTAACGATGATATCCGGGCCGGATTTATACCGTTTGATTCACGATCGTGTTGACGAAGCTTTTTGGTGCACACGAACGGCTGGACGTAGAGTGCTCCGGGTGGTCTCAAAAAAGCTCAAGACAAATTTAATAACGTAAAAAAAACCATACCCAAACCATACGGCGTTCTGAAAATTTTAACCCCTATTTTGAACCCCTTAGAGATGACTGACAGTAACGGCGAGCTTCGAGGACCAATGAGACCCCGAACGGAACCTATAACCCGAATTTCATCAATTTTGTTTCATGGTAACTAAGAAAAGTGGCCCGTACGGCGTACGGCGGACAGACAGAAATATTTTTATTGCATTTTTGGATTCTACATACCTTGAAACGTAAACCAGCAAATTTTGAGTGGTGGAAGGGGGGGGGGGGTAAGATTTTTTTTTTTCATTTTCATGCTCGATTCCAATGGTTCATTATTGAAAATAATAAACCAAAACTAGTAGGAGTAAATTGTAAATTATTATTGTTCTGTTAAAAACAAATTACAATAAAGGAATAGAGGAGTTTGAGCTACAATCCAGTGAAATAACGCTGACGATTACACCATGAAAATACACATTAGGATTCTAATGACAAAAGAAATCCAAATAGTTGTTAGATATACAGTTGTGAGAAATTGCCCGCAATATGCAGAATCGTACCAGTCTGTAGTCCTGGATTTTTTACAACGATTACTTTCCCTTACGCCGGAGAACACACAAGCAACACAACACAGCTATAGTGTATAGGTACTATTAGTATATAGTATATACTATATTTATACTATAGCTATAGTTAGCTATAGTAGATGGAAAATGGGCTTATTTGTAACATGTTACCTATTTATATCCGAACATCCTGAAGACGTAGAAGTTTCTAAATGATTGAAAGTGGCGACTTCCATTTATGTTTTCTTTTCAGATCATTAACCATGTACACCCTACACAGTAGTAACTACACATGTAGTTTGGGATAATGGTCATTCATTAGATGGTTGGTATATTAGAATACCAGCGTTGTTGTTAACATTTGATGTACCTACAGGGTGGTTTTACTCCATGTGTTGTTGTTGCATTTCAATGAATTAGCTCTACCCAGAGACCTATACAGTAGATCCAAGGTAGCTTCTATACATAATGACTCGTCATATAATGTGACTATACAATGGTAGCTTTAACTAACACAGAATGACCCTTTACATCACTGCCATAATCGTTCAATAAAGAGCAGTCAAACGGCTAGCCCTACTGCTCATATCCTGATACCTTTTTCTCCATTATTTATATCAGAGGCATCACTAGGATCTAGATAAGTCAGTAATGAATGGACTCAGTGTAAATCTGTGGTTTCTCTTCACATCGGCCCCCTCAGTTCTAACCTACGCGCGAAATCACAGTAAACGAGGGAATAAATAATGAGAAAATCATTATTAAGTGGTACGGACTGAAAAACAAGTGGTAAAGCTTCTACCGGGAACTAAGCGGCTCAGATGAAGTTTTATGTCTGGTCTCTCCGATCAGATAATCTTGTTAACATGAAAGTGGGAGAGAATATTTTTTCATAACGCTAGTCGGAGCTAATGAATACCAGAGACCGGCACAAGGCCCTAAGGGCAGTTTGTCAAAAGGGTTTAGTGGAGTTAGAGCGACGACTACAGCGACCTACAACCGCCCTCGACCCGTTTTACACTTTTAAAGACTGCAATTACAACTCTACCTCACATATTTTTTTCATCCAGGAAATGTTGAACAACATTTTCGAAATTTTCCAACGTAACTTTTAAACAAATACCGGTATGATGTTATCAGAGCAAATTACAAAACCCTTTGGAGTCGGTGCTTCCCACTCAGAAACAAATAGATTATTTATGTGTTCCACATGAACTATGTAAATCTAAAAAAAAAAAAAAAGGTTTACAGTGATTACCACCTTCTACAAGGGATTTTGACCTTTTTAAGTAGCCTGGATAAGTTGCCGTACCTAGCTTCAATTTTGGTTTGACCGATACACATACCTGTCAAGGTTCCTTATTGCCCTTCGCACTACCAACCCTTTGAAAATACACTTTCAGTCTCTCACTCTCTTGAAATTTTCTAATTCCTAACAAAATCTGATAGAAAATTAGTATAAAATAAATTTAAAAGGGAAGGGAGAGGGGAAAAAAAAATCCGCAGAGCATTCTACATAAAGTTTCTGCCTATGGTTTGCCCTCAAAAAATGAACCCGAAAATAGTGACCGACGTAGAAATAAAGCTCGAATCCTTCTTCCAAGGACTATGCAAGGAGTACGTTCTAAGAAAAGAAATACAAAACCAAGCTGGTTCAAAAAGCCTTCAAATTGAAATTTTAATAAAAGTTCAATGGTCACTCAGAACACGTTTTGGTATATTTTTGGTTATATAATTGTGGTGCTGTTGTTATTTCATTAGAGGTATGGTTATTATTTCAGAACGACGTGTCATGACGTTTCAATTAATAATTTATCGAGGACATTCCCTAAATTAATTCTCATTTATGGCTCTTTAATTCCTTACGAAGACCCGACGATTCTGATAGGTTATCAACATTAAAACCCAATATTTCTGTCAAGGCGTTAACGAATGAGATGGGCCGAACTTTTTATTTAGGCAGGCATTTCTTAACCCATTCAAGTGGATGGGCATTTTTATGAAATTAATATTGATAAAATATGCGGGGGAAGACCTTCGGGTTGTATAATATTCAAATCGGGTCATAAATTACCGAGAGTCCCAGGGCGGAGGGATATATAAAGATTTCAGTTAATTTCTCTCTCAAGGTGGCGGCGACGGGGGTCGGATTAGCGTGATAAAGCTGTTGGCCTGTCGACACAGAAGGTAAATCAGGATGGCCAACAGTGCGGAAGGCAAAACGACAAAGTTGGTCACACTTGGCGAGAAGGGCAGGGGCTACACTGGGAGACAGCAATGCGTCTCGAGCCAGCGTTTCTTGTCGCAATATTGGTACACCTGTGGGTGAAGAATGGCACAGATGCATGTCCGGTTATGACAAGGTTCGACTCTTATCCAATGATTTATTATAAAATCTACCGCCAGCATCCTTTCGCATGACCAAGTTGGTAGCAGCTTCTTATTTGTCGCGACACGTTGCAGTTTGTAGTGAAAAATAATTTGTTACAAATAAACTGGATACTGCTACCACAACCTCTCCAAGGGACATTTCTTCATTGCTGGATGATTTACTGCTAATTTATTTTCATACCAAAGCGCATAAACAAAAACTGACCAGAATTCAACGTAAAAAAAGATAGTTTATTTATTAAAAGTAGATGTTCGTAAGGTCAAAACACTGACTTTGGCTGTAGGTGAAATCTGAGGACATACGTAATGCTTCAGCCCGTGGGAACTGCTGATTTTCCAAAAACCATCTCCAACTCGTCGAGCTAATTCGTGCATCAAAGTTCCCTTCACTCCACATGTCGTGCATCTTTTCCCTAATATAATTAATGGCCGGAATCAATTTCTGGCCCACCTCCAGCCGCCATAATGTGACTTTCATGATAGAGATAGGTTCGGAGTTTATTTTAAGGATGTGTGAGTGTGAGCCCAAACAATGGGGGATAGATAAAATCCGAAAAACGTGAGCCAAACTTTGATAGTAAAAGAGGAACAAAAATAGGGTATAGGTATTCGAATAACAAAAAAGCTTTTTCTGTTGAAAAATAATCAAACTTTTCAATAAATGAAACATAACTTGTCGTCAAGAAAAATTTGATTTAGGATTGAGGAAGATCACTATGATTTTCAAACCATCGCAACAGTTTTCCACTTCCATCCATTTTGCACAATCTCTTGAAAGCATTAAGAGCGATTAAGAGATTTGGGTTGTTGGCTCATGAGAATATCATTCACACACTTATTAGTTATTACGAACAGTCAATTGCAAGTAGACTTGGACTACCAAAACCAAAATTTCTTGCATTTCACGGAACAAAACTGGTTCCGTGTCAGTTTACCTGTAGGTTTGTCCGTCATTAATTCTTTGTAACCACGCAATACGCCTTATCGAAAGAATCCAAACGAGATGAGGGCATGTGTACGAGATGAGGGCGTCTTATATGAAATTCGTCAAAATCCGACCGCGATTTTCGTACGGTTCTATTGGAATGATTTCGACGAAATTCGAGAGACTGAAGTTAGGGTTTCAAATGATGCACTATAAATTTCAAAGACCAATCGGGATAATAGCAGCGTCTGCGCATGCGCAAAGTACTAACAGTTTTTAACGTTTATTCAACTGCGCTAAATGACCTTTTCGTCTATGAATTCTACGGTGGCTGGCGCAAGTGCAACATTAAAATCCTGTTTAACTAAGTACGAAGGAATCTAACTTTTCGAGGAAAATATTTTATCATAATTGACGTTATTACTGACTAACTCGATTCAATGAAAGGTACCACGAACTCCTTCAATGAAAGGTAACTGTATCTTGTATCGGTATCTGTATCGGTGTAGATTATAATAATTTTACCAAATCAACATCCCATTTCAAAGCGCCGAAGTTGGAAATGAGGAATGCTGCCTATCAACAGTTCCACTCACAGTTAATTATTAATTATTCCACTCTTAATTGTAACATATTGATCATACCTAACACTCAATAACGATGTGAGGAAGCTACACTGCCCACCCACTTGGCAGCCTTTTCTTCGGGCGAAATACCAAATTTGATTTCGAGCTCCACGAGGCGGAGTCGGAATGATAAATTTTCAAGCAGAAGGGCGACGACTTGATAAAACCGATTCCTCCAAGCCCCACCATTCTCTATCCTCCCGCATTATCATTCAGCCCATGGTCTCCGTCGGTTCTTCATGAATGAACCATGAAACGCCCTCCCCTTATCAACCCCGCTTAAGAGCCGTATGATTGGAGTAATTCAACTTATTCAGGGAGAGAAGGAAAATGGAAGGGGAAAAAAATAAGAAAAAACCAAACTAGACTTATCTTGTGAGATATACGAGGTATGTTCTGACCAAATAAAGAGAATCCTTCGCGGAATGCCGAAGAAAAGGCATGTTTTATTGAAGGCGTGAAAAGACTTAAGGTCAATCTGTCGAAATCACCTGCTTCCTCCGAGTTGATCGTATTGGTTCGGAGATTGGTCTGTGGTCAACCCCTCGCTTATCGCATCCGAAGAAACTGACTAAGCTACTTTTCTAAAATGGCTCCCTTCTTCCGTCTGCAGCCCTCACGCCTTGTGGTTCAAGGGTGCGGTGAATAAAATAAACATACAGTTCCCGCAGGGTTTTACTTCCCCCATCCGGCATTCTGTCACCCCCCAATGGGAAGACATCTTTAATCAAACACAATACATGGATTACGATTTCAGACGAGCTCTATGAGAGTTATCTTCTTGTAACGCCGATCGAAAGATTGCCACCCAAGCATTTCCTCTAACACCTACCCAGCAGAGATCGATCTTACGTATTATTTTCCAATCCACCCGGTTAAATCAAATCAACAGCATTTCTTCGGCAAATCCTCACAACACAATCACCTCAAGTGCTTTACGAGATTAAAGTGGATAAAACGCGGTAATAATAACCGAGAAAGACCTACGTGCAATAATTGCCCATAGTGTCGAGCAAACGTATAATCAATAGCAATCACGTCTAATTAAATTTGCTATGATGTCGGTTTTGTCCGATCTCGCGGTCTTTTCCGATTTATTCTTCTCTTCACTCTTAAATCGATAGCAAATGATTGAGAGAGGAAGTTATGATGTAGTGGATAGTGCCACTTCCTACCGATCATCACGACAGCTTATCCCAACAACCATTTAAAAAAAGAAAGAAAGAAATAGCAAATTATTTCACAAAGGTTTATTATTTACATGTATAAACGCCCTTCCGCTTAGATGTTTTCTATGGTCGATACCAGCCCTCGTGCTTTCCCCCAGGAAAGCCCTAAATCGCGAACTGGAATTACAGTTTCATAAAAAGGCGCGGGATTCAGTAATACAAATTGATTATTTGTTGTTATTCATGAAGCATAAGGTAAATAATAAACCGCTGTGTAATAAACCGTTGCGTAATAGTTTACCTGTATAGATGCCCCTTCTGTGTAGATCACTGTTTTCTGTGGTCCACCCAGGAAAGCCCTAAATCGATTACTACAGCCAGTCCGAGAATTACAGTTCCATAAAAATGCGCGGGATTCAATAATTCAAACATTAATTATTTGTTGTTATTAAAACGTTTGTTCAAGTTACGAAAGTACCTATCAACAAAATCCAAAAGAGCCACCATTTTTCAAATGAAATAATATCACGGAACAACCAACTCGACTTCATACAGCCAACCGTGATTATAATCAGGTGATCCATAGCAATGATATCTGGGCCAGATTCATACCGTTTTATTCACGATCATGTTGCGGAAGCTCTTCCGAGCAAAGACGACTGGACGTACAATGCTCCGGGTGGTCTCAAAAAATTCTTTAGTTCGAGAATAACTTAACAACTTGAAAAAAAAAACCATACCCTTCTATCGAAAGTTTTCGAGCTACGGCGTTCGGAAAATTTCAACCCCTATTTACTTATCACCCTTTAGAGATGCTGGCAGTAACGCCGAGCATCGTGGACGAACTAGACCCCAAAAAGGGACGTACAAACCATATTACATTAATTTTGGCTCATACCAAGGAAAGTTCGAAGTAAGGTTGACGGAAGAAGTTTTTTTATTCCATTTCGGATTCTACGTACCCTGAAACGGAAACCATCAAATTTTGAGGGGGGGGGGGGGGGGGAAATTAATTTTTTCATGCTCCATTCCAAAGGTTTATTACTGAAAATAATATACAAATAGTGCACACGAGTATATGATGAATAATCAGAGGAAAATGAAGGGGGTAAAGGGGCATATTGTTGAAGAGACTCGATGAAACTGCCAGTGAGAAGTAGTAGGTACATATTTAGAAATCATATTTCGGTAAACCCAGGGAGATATTGATCAATTTCAGGTAGGTACTTAATTTTGATGAAATCGGAGTTGATGAATTTTATACAAACTGTTGAAGTAAAGCGAATTTTCGTGGTAGGTAAGTACGTACCAACTAATATTTGAAGTTTCGATGTGTTGATTTTTTTGGGCCTGCACTCGTCCCATCTGGGACACCACCCACGACTCCTGGGCCTAACAATTTGAATCCATTAACAATATATTCAAGGAAATAGAAATACCAATTAGATACCAATGAAAATTCGAACTATATATCGAGTGGAAGAACGAAATCATTTGAATAATCTTGGAATAAAACCTCGCACTATAGCCGACCTCGTTAACACCTTGCTTTCTCAGTACGTATATTGGATATTATGTTGTTCGCTTGTTTCCTGATGTAATCCCCTCAAGGGACGCGAAGCGGAATTAACATTTATCAAACAGACTTTTGCGATAGGTAGGTATATGAGATCTGAAGCAATCCGAGAATAATTAGGTTAACTTGCGCCAAGGTTGCCGCAACAAGCTAATTTATAATGGTAGAAATTGAATGCCTTATAACTCTATCCCCGATGGCATACAACCAGCCCTACCTTCTACAACAACACGACCAGGTAACTGAATTCTGTATCCTGCAACTGAAATTCAGATAAACTGAAACTGAGTATCTTATAACTTATTTTTTTACTTACATATTTTCTTTTCGATAAGGTATATTATGTATTATAATGATCTCAAACAATAACTAATCTTGAAAAAAAACTTATTACCTTGCGTACCTAAGTTATTTCAAATAGGTTTTTTGTAATTGGATAAGTAAATTAGGTTCGTTTGGTGAAGGAAGAACATAAGCCTGATTTATTAATTTAGAGAAGACGAAAAAAATGAAGAGATTGAGACGTAAACAAAAATCGTAAATATATATGAAGTAGGTTTGGCACCTCTAGTTCTTAAATTTGTGATGTTTGCTCTATCAATTTAAAATGTTGCTGTTTATGGCGATAAAATGTATTTATAATATTTTTATTATACATAAATATACAACAATCATAGATGCAAGTGTAGGTAAATTATACCTGGTACCAAAATGAATCATTCAACAATATTATAAACGAATTTATTGTGTACTTATTTTTCATTACTACAGGTATATCTCGAAAAAAAGAAACAACTATCTTGGAGCTACCATCTGACCAAGTGCTCAAATCAAAACTAATTTGTATACGTAATATTCAAGAGAACATTTCTTCATACTATAAACACTATTTGCTTTGAAACCAATTTTTATTAGCTTACCAATTTATTTCTGATCCTAACTTTAGGAACTCGAGGGATTTTTGAACGTAAAGCTTTTGAACTTGGAAAAAATTATTTTTATTTTCCGTACCTACGTACTTGACTTGCTGATTTTCAATGCACTACTAACAATGAGTAGGTAACCAAATAGGCAAATAAGTATATAAATTTAATGGGTACCTATTTTTTATTACTCAATTTATTGGGAACCTATTTTTTATTACTAGATGTAGAAAGCATTTCTACATACTATAAATACTATTTGCTGCGAAACTACTTATTAACGTACCAATTTATTTCTGATCCTAACGTTAGGAACTCGAGGGATCTTGGAACGTAAAACTTTTGAACTTGGAAAAATTTATTTTTATTTTCGGTACGTACTTGACTTGCTGATTTTCAACGCACTACTAAAAATGAGTAGGTACACCAAATAGGCAGATAAGTATATAATTTCATCAAAATTGAAAACGAGCAAGTAAAAATAAGGGCCACTCTCTGGAAGGAAGCTGACTGAAGTTGCATGTCATTCGTCGGTTTGAAAGAAACCCATTTCCGTGACGTAAAAATATACGAGGGAAAACAGAAAAAGTATTTCCATTCCCCACAAGGCGCTTTTCATCCATTCCATCCTGATAGCATTTTCTTTTATTGTGTACGGAGAAACGTATTGAATTATAGCTGGGGACCCCGGTGGGTGTCTCGGATAGTCACCATACATCAAGAAAGTTAGCGATCTACTGAATCGAGAAAAAAAAACCCGGATAGGACAATGAATTATGGGAGCAATCTTGTCAACGAGTCTGAGAAAGGTTGTGGGACTGTTATAAAAGAGTATCTGGCGGTTTTGGTTTATTATTCTGTGAATAATACACCTATGTATTCGCTGAGCAAAAAATTTTTATAACACCCCATCAAAATTTTTTCTTTTCCGTTTCAAGGTGCGTAGATTCCAAAAATGCAATGTCCGTCCGCCGTCCGCCGTACGCCGTACGCCGTCCGCCGTCCGCTGTATCACGTGTACCGGCTTCATTTTCGGTCTAAAAAATTCGTTCTTTCGCACACATGCTCCATTTGGGCCCTAGTTGTGTCCCGAAACTTTTCAGCCCGATCGGAATATATCCAGGAGTGTTATGAGTGAAAATGTGTATAAAAATAAGTACTTTTTGTGTTTTAGTTACATATTAGTAAAATGAGCTTTTGAGGTATCGTTTTCCATGTTTTTGGGGACGAGAAGACCGAATATGAAGTCGCTTTTGACCAAGGAGTGGAAAATTGAGGTTGTACCAGATGTTCAGCTCCCAATATTGATTTTTTATTAGTCAAAAACCTGCGAAATTGTCTGAAATCACCATCAATTTGTAGAATAACACTAGAAAAAGTGTCAACACGTGAATCAAGACGATTAAATGGTACTATCAATGTAAACGATAATTTGAAAAAAAAAAAGAGCGTACCTGATTCAAGTTTTGGGGGCCAAAATTGCGGTGGAAACCACCTGAAATAGCTATTTAAATTATTTTACATGAAAGAAACAATAAATAAACAGCCAGAATTTCTGTACGCATGTCCAATAGAATAATAAACCCATGTGACAAGGACTTTGCAGCGTTTTTTCCACGGTTGTTGTTTCGTTGATCCATTTATGTGTAGGCCGGTACGTTCTTTTAGTCCTAATGTACCTGTTTCGATGTAATTATTGACATAATTAACCGTATACAATACAGCTATTACCTACTGTTACCTAATTTGTAGGTATTGGGTTCATTAACTAGGAACCCAACCACGATGTAACATGAATGATTACATTTCAATTAGGACCAGGATAAGACAACTGAAGCACTTGAACAACGGCTCACCACTTCCTCTTATCACAAAACGGCTGCTGCACCTGATATTAATCCGCCCGATTTGTCTCTACTCATGTGAAATTTGTGATTCCGCAGCACGAACTCATGTTAACAAGATTCAGATTACCCAAAACGGAGTACTTCGCCTCATAACGGTAACGGAATCGTACATCCGTAACAGTACGCTGCACCACGATCTTTTGACATTCGTACGGCCGAAAAAATATGTAATAAAAGAAAAATTTATTAAAATAAGCAGTACCATATCAGACCACAGCAAACCTCTGGACCTCTGGTAGCAGCAATTCCAGCAACCCCCCCACCCCATCAGAGTAACCGCCGAATAAAACGAAAACGCCCTCGAGGCTTTCTAATTGATGCCAGTGACAAAGTGCAATATAACTGTGTGCAATAATTATCTACACCAATACAAAATTAACGATTGTAAAGAATTCTGGCAAAGGGCAGCCACTGGGCTGAACCTTGGTGCTAGTTACCATGTTAGTTAGGCTTTATCCACCTACTGTAATCTATAATGAACCAAACTGTAATGTTCTGTCGAATGATAAAGTTTAAAAAAAGAAAAAAGTCGACTCAAAATTAACTGTTTTCGTATTGTTGCTTCCAGGCGCTTCGGAAGGTAATTTCCGTCGGAACTGAGAAGGATATAAAGAAAAAGTCCGGGGCTTTTTTTGTGCCGTTTGACAATCAACCTTTTGGATTTCTTGTTATAAAAGTTATGTTAGGTACTATACAAGTTATGGCATGCACCTGAAATGGAAGGAATTTTATCGTCACAAAGTGATACCGATTTACTCGGTGCAGGACAAAAGCGCCAATGGCACAGGAAAATTGTCCAGAAGCGCCACAGTGCCCTTCCCAAAAGCGCCAATGGCTTATCCATATGCGCCAAAAAAACACTCCCAAATGCGCCACAATATATTTATGCTTCAAAATCAATATTCCCAGATGCGCCAACAAGTTCGTCCTGAATCAAGGCTTGGTAGGTACTACGTTTGAAAATAAGTAGGTTATGTGAAATTGACTACCGTTTATTATTGAATTAGACAAATTAGACAGTTGAAATAGACAAAAAATTGAAAATCTCACTTTAGGTATCTCAGATTAGGATTTTTCGCAGGCTTTTTCGTCACCTGTTTCATCAAGCCCACTCGTCTCGAGTATTCAACACGTGTCATTTTTGAAGCACTGTACTTTTCCATAAAGTCGAAAGAATGTTGTTCGTTTTTTGTTGCTTCTTGCAAACGGGTGGTTACATGATAGTGAATTGATTTGAGTTGTTGATGAAAGTCACTCTTTGCTCATTAATCTTGTTTATATTCACCTATCAGTTTGACACAGTCTGGCGCTTATGAACCTTTCAGTTTGGAATTTCATTTGGCGCATTTGGGAGTGTTGGCTCTATTGTTCACTGAACATCTATTAATTCAGCTCTGGCGCTTTTGGACAGTGAAATTTCAAGTATTGGCGCATATGGGCTGCAGCCGATTTACTTAGAATAATATCGAAGACAATCTCAAGATTTGATCAAAATCCTATAGGGACGAATAAATTTGGCCCGTAGCAATATTTCAGCACGCAAAAAGTGTTTGAAAGACAGCAACATTTTGATATTCATTAGTGAAAATGATGAAGCTAAAATGTGTAATCAATAAATTGCAGATCAATAATTGTTGGATTTTAGTACCTACTCACTGAATTGAAATGCCAAGTATTTTGGCGTGGCGCATTTGGTTTTCAAGCACCGAAATTTCTACAACTTGCAACGAGTGGCCGATATAGAATTATAAGTAAATTGTACGCAACTAAAACATTATTTAACTGACACTCACAAATATCAACTAAAGTTAGTGTTGTTGGTTTTCACACGGAACTTGTCACTAAATTTGTTGTCAAATTAAGTAGTTGTTAGTTGCGATATTAGTCAACAAAAATAATTAGTTAACTATTGTCAAAAATTGGCAGTATAGATACAACGCATGTTGAAAATTCAGCATATTTATCAACAATCTGCGAGCGTAACCTACTTATTTGCTCAGGGTAAACTAGAGATTTTCGTATAGTATTCCGAATTGCAGCTACCTACTATACATCAAGTCGATTGAATTTAATAATCGCATGGAAATGTTTCCCAGTTACCAGACAAGTGCTTCCAAACTGAAAAATTAAAATTCCTGTGTTTAAGCTACGACAGTTGCGTATTCTGCAATATGTTAGGTATTATATTATCTTAAATATTGTAGTTTGGTTCATCTTGCTGCTATTATATTATTTTGGACAGAGAACAGTCAATACAGATCGAACTTCCTGTCAAATTTTGTTACAGTAAAAATGTGACCTGGATATGTGCATTGCTTCTCCCTCAATGCTAATCATTGCTAATTAAGGTGACTGACGAGTACCGCCTTTAGTGCTACAGGCTAGTTTACCGGCCACGCAAAAGATGCTACGCAAAGGGGGCTTTGCTTACTATTTGTAGATATTTATAGATTCACGGGGTTCAATATGGTTTACGCATGAGCAATGAGAGGCACATTATGGAGAACCACGTTGCTTGAGTACCCAACCTCATTTTTATATTTTCAGAGAATCAGCAGGCTGTGCTATGATCTTGTATAGGAGCAAATAAACGAGAGATCAGGGTTAGGAACCTAACTACAATAAATTACAATCCTGATATCGCACAATAATTGAAATAAATTATTCCACTGAGTCCCAGCTGAATAGCAACGATTGGACTGGCCGGACTGATTGTTTTAGTTGTACAGATCAGACACTAATTTATTGGCTGTAGTTCGAGTTGTTTGGTCTGTTCAGATGTAGTTGTTGTAGCCTCCAACTGTTGTTTTGACCCGGCGCTTATTAAAATCCAGACATCGGCTTTGGCATGAACAGAAGGTGGAGGAATCGCGTTTTATAAATGCCGCATCCTCCACAGCCCAGCTCCGGCCGTTGGCTGCTCCCTCTAATCACGTGAAATATTTATAGGCCCGGACATAAATATTATTCTCACCCTACCGAACCCATCCACGTCGCCCCGACTTACCTGGGCCATTCATAACGAGCTGAATTGAATATTTTATACCTTTTCTTCGTCTATCCCACCTCCTCTTCAGGTAGTTACGAAATAGAGTCGTACCCGGCAACAATTTGTTGGTTTCGAAGCACGGAGGTTCTGTCGTGTTACCAACGCCAAAAAAAAAAAAAAAAAAAAAAATTGGAGTAACCCAAACACTAAACACGGTTGTACAGAATTTGAAATTCATTCATCATTTACCTGCCTACTGATTATTACCTATATTACGTACTTCATTACCAGTGGAAATCGGACCATCAATACCGGTTGTTCAATTATTAATAAATCGAATGTTAATTTCTAGAACTCCAATTAGCTATAAATAATGTAATGCAGTATTGCAATATTAATGTATCAATGTCAGAAGTCCAAACAGCACAAACCGGCCAACATTTCCAGGTGTATTCTGTCAGTTTCACCCATTCGGTTGATTAATAATACCTTATTTGATCAAAATTGTGTTAGCCGGGTTGTTTTAGAATCTCATCAATAGAATGTTTGTTTTGGTAACAGTGGTAATTGGGGTAAATATGTAGGTATAACTAAATTATTACGTAGTTGTACATACGCTAATTAAGACCTTGGGTGATCAATAAATAGTATTTCTTCGTTAGTTAAATAGTATTTCTTAGTTTTCTGGTTAGATCCAAAATCTTGGAAAAGCCTGTAGTTAAGTTATATGTGACTTATAGCATCTTCGTATCCATACAATAAAACATTGCATTGAAGTTCACACATAATCTTCGGCAAGATTCGAAATTCATGAGCAGTGTAGTTAGATACGTTGTAGGCTTTTGCCTAGGCATACACTGATTCTGGACGATCTTGGGACCTCAAAACCTGATAAGGATCGGACAAAGAGTACCGAAGTAAAGTGAGTCCTCCGACGCGTTACCTCCAATTTTACGTTTGCGCAGTATCAGTGGAATTTAGAGGGGTCAACTCCCATAGTGCCGCAAAATTTCACTAGTTACAAGCATTGTCACCTCGAGCTCCAATTTCAGAGTACCTGCCTAATTCAGCAAATTCCTTCACTATTTTTTGTATATGAATAATGGTACAAAAGAACGTATAGCATCCCTATAATTATAGGTATCTACTTGAAAGTAGATAAAGGGAGGAAAACTGCCGGCTTAAAAAAAACTGCTTCTTACCAAAACAGCAGAAATTACCGGCGGTTTAAGTGGGTGGTTTAAATAAACTTCATAACTATGAAAACTAGGGTGTAGCTCAACCACACGATTCACGCTCATGATGATATTTTTCGGTTCAAACTTCAAGATCTAAGTGTGAAAAAACGTCTGATCAACAGCGTCTTTTGGAAGAATCAAGAACCATTCGATCATTCTGTGTCCAGTAAATCGCCGCCAGTCGGGTCCGTTCAGAACTACAGCTACACACCACCTGATCTACTCACCTGACTAATTAATTATTTTTAGGTACTTAAGGAGCGATTTAGGATATTTTTTCCCTTCTGGAGATGCTAGCATTCAAACCACTTGTCTATTCAGACAGAAAAATGACGCAAAAACATATTACTACGTGAATTCACAGCCTGGTTTATGTGGTCGCACATTTTTAGGTGGCAGCGATTGTCACTGGTGGCTGTTGACATTCGCGCCATTCGAAAATTTAATAACATAGGATTATTACTGAATACAATAAACCCTAACACGAATGAAAGACCCATTAGTGTTGAACGAGTAACATAAACTAGTAGGTACCTCATTAATATTAGAAAAAACCTGATTAATAGCAATGCACAATAGTACAGACCATCAAGGTGAAGAGGTCACACTATCATTTTGGATTCAAGGAAAAATACAGAAATTTTTTTATTGCATTTTCGGATTCTACATACTTTGGATTGATTTTTTTTTGCTCGATTGCAATGGTTTATTATTGAAAATAATAAACCAAAATTAATGGGACAGTGCCAGAGGAACATAAAAGCGATTGTGTAGAATTAATTATAGATTTTTGACGATCTATTGGCCTAACGAAAACCGCCTCGGTATCGTTGAAATCCTGACGTCGAGTTCTTTCCAGCAGCCTCCATTTCACGTCTGTTTGACGAGCTGCAAATACCCCGCCATATATAGTTTCTGGCTGTCACTTTCAGGGGTTGTATAGATGATCGATCACTATACCCAAATCGATTTATTTAATAAGGGTTCGGTTTCGACAATAAAAGTCCTCCTTTCATCAAACCCTTTAATGAGGAGGTCTCAACAGCCCTCTGGCTGTCATTGCCAACTCAACTTCTCAAAGTAGAGATTCAATATGGGGTCTGCAGCAGACACCAACTACTACTGATAACAGAGCTCCCTCAGTGGAGCTCCCAGGGAGCTCTGTTATCAGTGGTAGTTGGTGTCTGCTGCAGACCCCATATTGAATCTCTACTTTGAGAAGTTGAGTTGGCAATGACAGCCAGAGGGCTGCTGAAAGCTCCTCATTAAAGGATTTGATGAAAGAAGGACTTTTATTGTCGAAGCCGAACCCTTATTAAGAAACCAAATAAGTCCACCCAAAGGAAAGAAGAATTCATCGATTTATTTATTTATAAAGACGATATTTTGTCTGCGTGTATTTGGACGATTTTGCTATAATAGTAATTTGGAAGGAATCGCATACCAAAAGGAAAATAAGGAGACAGTCCCAGAACGGTGAGCCGCAAAAGAAGCCTTCGTCCTGTTCGTGTTTGACAGCGAAGGCCGCAGAGAGGTTTCGGGGTTTGTAGTCGGAGACGTTTCAAAAGAGAAACGACTTCATAATAAACCCGAGAGGGGAAAAGGAGGATAACAAATTGATTCTGAAGGTTCCCCAACCCCGCGGAACAACTATACCTGAGATGACTGAGGCGCAAGGCAACAAAAGCCAGGACCCTCATAACCTCATCTTAAAAGACCCACTAAAAAAAACCTTTGCGGTAATAAAATAAAAACGATTTTAAATAATAATAACAAGAGGTGGAAGGTGTGAGACAGGTGGGTGAGATTGAGTTATGCAGGACCCATATAAACCCCGTAAGGGGCATTTGTAATGGAAATGCGTCTGGGGATCTGCATACCGGTGCTCCTTTAAATCTATTTGAAGGGCAGCGGGTGGACGGCTGTTTTAATAAGATATCACAAAACCTCCTCCTGCCAACCTAATTCTGATAATTATATATAATTATGAAAAAGGGGAGAGATTACCTATTTGGTGTAGCTCGGAGGGTGCCCCGGGCCTCGGGGATAGCTTTCGACTTCCATCACGTTTTAATAAAAAGCGCATTCTCGAAGGAAGGCCCTTAATACACCAATCCGGGCTGTTCTTCTTACCCCTGATTATAATCTTTATGGGCGTAGAACCGCCTCCTTTGGGTTCTTGAGAGCCATCAAAATTGAAAAGTCCGCCTTATCTGTTTTGTTTTTGTTTTTTTTGTTTTTAAATTTTTATTCCGATCGAGTTATTTTCCACCCCCTCCTTTTCATCGTTAGGGCGATAAGGGGCCCTGATGGATTGTTGGCGATCATCTCGTTAGGTTTCGGGCTCACCGCGTAATAGGTACATCGTCGAGAAAAGTGGGAGAAGCCAAGACGTTGCAGGAGGCTCAGACATTTCCTGGTATGGATTTATTCATCTCGTACTCCCTTTGATGCCTGTATGTAATTACTAGTTGGTAATAATACTTCGTATACATTGCTATGTTATAAGGAACATCCGCCAAGTTGTGGCATGCAGTCTTCCTCAACCGTGAGCCGAATGATAATTCCAAATTGGTTGAAAATAATAAAACTTCAATTCAATTTTTTTATTCATCAAAAACATTATGCAAAAAAATATTGATTTTTTGAGAGTCTATATACATAAGACAAGTTCTAAACTTACGTTGGTTTATAAGCCTAAGAGCAGCGACGTCTCTTCCACTGCTATTTATTACTGGGTATTTATCAGCAGTTTCATTGACAAAGCACACCGTAAGTGTTTTGAGAATGCGTTACATTGATCAATAACTAACCGTATACTTACAGTATTTATGACCTGTATATACAGGTTGTTCCTAAATAGTTATATTCAATATTATTCAATACCAAAAAAACACACAAAAAACAGATAGCTAAGAAGGCTGAGCTTGTATTTGGTTTGTATTGGGCTTGTATTTGTATCCTAATTTAAACTTGTTTATAACAATAATTTCTTTATTTTCAAGCTCAAAATATTCTAGAACTAGTTTTTTAAATTTTCCTGTTGATGTTGAAGTCTTGGTTAGGAGCGGTAACTGTTCAAATAGAGCTAGCCATGGAAACTGTCTAGTGCAGAAATCATTATGTGCCTGCTGCCTGTGGTATCTCGAGGACACATAGTTGGTATTTGTTCGCGTCGGTCTAATAATCGCTTGCTTAGTAAATAAATGCAGGTGTTTATGTACATATAAAACAGTTCTGTGAATACAAACCATTCTGGGAGTGAGAACGTCGAAGTGTTTGTACAGGCAACTAGTTGAAGTACGTTTATGGGAATTAGTACCAATTCTCAATACTGTATTCATTGCTTTGTTTATACTGTTAAAGGTAGACGCGTAAGTACCGCCCCAGACAATGATACCTTAAGTTAAAATGCTGTATACATGAGCATAATACACCATTTTAAGGTTTTCTTTCGTTAGCCAACTTCGTAGCACCAGAAAGTAGTGCATGGATTTCCTGATTTTATTGGCTAATGCAGCTCCACTTGATATGCTGATCTACGTGAACTCCTAGGTATTTTATTGTATTCAACCTTTCTGTTTCCATGAAGCTTACTTATGGACAATAAAATGGTTTCCCGAAGGCGCAAGTATGACCCAAGGTTGGTAATTGAAGGACGAGTGCCTCCTGTCACAACAGGTGATAATCATTATAATACACCAGGGAACAGAGAAGATATCAAAATATAAAACATGTATTATATCATTTGGAATAAATTAGGAACACAATTCCTACGGTCTTCGTATACGAATCAGAAGTAGGTAAATGAACAAAAAGGTTTTGGATTGGGTTTACGATGGAGCACAGTCCAAATCAACAAATACTGCCCCAGATATGTGTCTTGTGCCATGCCATAATAAGATCACTTGTATTAATTCGCTATAGTGTTTTCAAGTGGTCCGTTCGATTGGTGTAATAGCAGACCCCTCTCCTGGAAACTGCTTCTGCTAGCGACAACTGGCCGAGGAGGAATATTAATTTTTAGATTCCATTACTTGAAGAATTCATTGGGGCAGGATGAGCAATAATGAAAAAGAAAAAAAACAAGCATTGTCATGGGGAATCCTCCGTGTTGAAACAATCACGTCCAACAGCTATTTCACTGGAAAGGGGAACGAAAACTGAGGGGAGAAACCCACTCATGAATCCTAAAAGAATATATACGGGAGTGGGAGGAAGGTCTTTCGATATTAACTAGAGAATTTACAAATAAAAAGGACGGTACGTGCGGTCGGAACGAGGAAGGGGACGGAGAGAAAAGCTGAGCGGATTCGAAGAGTCACCAACCGCAGAGCATTAATACAAATGGCGAGAGGGATGAGAGAGGGGATGGAGGGTCCTGGGAGACCCCGAACAAATAACATCGGGTTAAATCACAGAAACCCCCCGCCGATCTGCAACAGAGGGTTGTTTAGAGTCTGAGCAGCCTGTGGGGATGATTTTTTAATCGGGCGAACCAGATAAAACCCTTTCCATCGGGATGCTTACCGCAGCCCCGGGGCTCTGCTGTATCCTCTTCTTCTGGTTAGTAATATACGTAGCATGTGACGTTTTTCCTCCTCTGGTTTTTATGTAGATGAGTTACAACAAGGGTCGGGGTGCACGCAACACCCTTGAAATTTCCATAACTTTTGTTTGAGGAAAACTGAGCAGCAAATTTTGATGGTCTAGCGAGACCATCAAAACTCACTCGCAAGTTATTTTTTGTCAAAGAGTCCCCCAATACAAAGTCAGTGTGTACAAATGCCGCCCGTGTGCAATTTTATTATTATTTATTTGAAGATTACGGGCAAGCTCAATCACAAAAGTATAAAAAATGTCAGAAAACAAAACATCCTAATTATAAAATAAAATGAAAAAGGCGTGAATACTTGAAAATAAAAACGGAGTTGTTGAAAGATTGTCTATTTCCACTAATACACAACATTTCTTTATTCATATTTAGTATATTTATCGATATACTATATTTAGATAGTATAATTATGTATCAAAATGCATTCATATTTCTATAATGATTTAATGTATATTCAAAATTCATTGGATATTATGTATAACAGTATTTTTTGTGTGTATTAGTGGAAAGAGACAAGCTTTCAATAACTCCGTTTTGGTTTATAATTTTCAATAATTAACCTTTGGAATCGAGCATGAAAAAAATAAATAATTGTAACCCCCCCCCCCCCCAACCCCTCAAATTTTATGGGTTACGTTTCAAGGTATGTAGAATCCGGAAATGCAATAAAAAAATTTCTGTCTGTCCGCCGTACTTCGCACTTTTCCATGAATCGAAATTAATAAATTTGGAGTGTAGGTCCCGTTTGGGGTCTAGTTGGTCAGCGAAGCTCGGCGTTACTTTTCACTACAAGGGATGAGAAATGGGGGTTGACATTTTCAGAACGCCGTAGCTCGAAAACTTTTTTACGTTTTTAAATTGATCTTGAACTAAATAATGTTTTGAGACCACCCGGAGCATTGTGCGACCAGCCGTTCTTTTGCACTGAAAAGCTTCGTCAACACGATCGTGAATCAAACGGTATAAATCCGGCCCGGATATCACCACTAGGGAGTACCTGATTATTATCACAGATGGCTGTATGAAGTCGAGTTGGGTGTTCTGCGATATTATTTCATTTGAAAAAAGATGGCTCTTTTGGATTTTGTGTTAGGTACTTTTGCAACTTGAACAAACGTTGAAGTATTATTGGGTAAATTATTACACGACGGTTTCTTATACTGTCTACTCAGAAGGGGCATCGATACAGGTAAATTATTACGCAACGTTTATTATCTACCTTACGCTTCATGAACAACTGCTATTAATTAATGATTGAATTATTGAATCCCGCGCATTTGTATGAAACTTTAATTCCTGGGCTGGCTTCAGTACTCCATTTAGGGCTTTCCTGGTGGGAGCTCGAGGGTATTGACCACAGAAAACAGTGATCCACGCAGAAGGGGCATCTATACAAGTAAATAATAAACCGTTGTGTAATTTGCAGCGTTTTTTATTTTGAAATGGGTTTCCACGACGTCATCGCAAGTCATTCAGTGCGTAAATACTTGAAAATACTAATAAATTAGTAATTCCTTAAAAAGAAACACGAATATGAAAACTAAATCAAAACAAAACACCACGAAAGACACCAAGGGCACTTCGGTTGCAAAAACATATTAGGGGTTGAAGATAAATTAGGTATAGTTCTTTCCACTTTGAGTGACAAAAAAATATAGAAAAAGTCTGGGCACAAATTCTGGAGCAGGTACCTGTATTATAGGCTCGTTGACGTTCAGAAACTGATCTACGTCAAACCTCTTAGCTGCTTTTCTCAGTTAGAAATCCAGGATAAGCAATCGAGGCTTACTGATGGAGATGATTATACTGATTACTGATGATAGAGTTGCTGATTATAGATTCAATGCTTATTGTACTGAGCGCCTGATGCTATTCAGAAAGAACTTGTCAGCGGTGTCAAAACGATGTTGGAACGATTCTGATGTTTCGCAAGTCTTTGGTTGAGTTGTTGTGCGTCTGGGATCGCGTTTCCACGTACCTACGAGCCCATCGTCCGAGTGTGTGGACCCCTTTGAGCCCTCGGCCTCTTCGCCTCGAAAGAAAGGGATAAGGAAGGTTAACTTAATTAAACCGGCACCTTCTCATCCGCACCACCGCGCGTTCTGCAGTCGGTCCCTCGAGCCCAAACCCATTTTGCCTTTCTCACCTTCCGAAAGGGGTTTTTCGAGGGTCGGCCTCCCTGTATAAATCATATCCTAATTGCCTTCAAATGGAAATATAATAGAGGGAGTTGTCTTCAACACTCCGCCCAACACAACAACCACTTACATCTTATTTCTCAGTCTTTCGCTCTGGAACCCATCCTTATACGTTGCCTCTCACATCTCGGTCTGCAGCCCTGCTGGCTCAAAATGATTTAATAATCATTTACTTCGTTCCACTTCAGTTCCGCTGTTATGGCAAAAAGGAACATAAATAATGAAATTCTGAAGGGAAATTGTTGATGCGGAGTGAGAAAATATTCAGTCGCGGTAGGGTTTCGATCTCGGGAACTTTTGCGAATCAGTCCGTCAGTTAGGCCACTGCGCTATATCGCCCAGCTAGCCGCGAGACCAGTGATGTGCGCTATCAACACAGCTTGATGCTTGCATACACGCTGCTCTTTACGGCCAATTGTATAGCAAATTTTACGGCAACATCGTTGAATGCTCCGGGTGGTCTCAAAACTTCAGAAAAAAATCGAGCTATTTAAAAACGCGAGAAAACCCACACCTCAAAATACAGTTTTCCAAGATAGGGATACTATGGACATTTCAACCCCTATTTTTCTCCCCTTAGAGTTGAGTGACAGTAACGCCGAGCTTCTAAGACCAACTAGAGCCCAAGCGGGACCCATCTATACCAAATTTCGTGAATTTTGGTTCATGGGAACTAAGGAAAAAGCTGCGGACGGCGGACGGACGGAAATTTTTCTATTCGATATTCGTATTCTACGTCCCTTGAAACGTAAACCATCAAATTTGTTTGGGGGGGGGGGGGGTGGTAGGGGGGTTAAAATTGTTTTAAATTGTCGATTCCAAAGGTTTATTACTGAAAAAAATGCAACCTATGCTACTGAGTCAATTATTAAGGTATTGTTTTGTGAGATATTTCCAAAAATTTATTAACCTGCCATTTTTCAACAGTTGGTACTTATTTGCTCTAACATTGTATATTTATTAGGTATTAATAATTTTGTAACCAAAATAATTTTTGGTTGCAATCAACCTTTTAATACTTTATCAAATTAAGATAGATCCCAATTTAAATAGGTTTAAAATAATATTAAGTACCTAATCGAACCAGGCCAGTATTCTATCTTTCCAAAATATCTTCTTCATACTGCATACCTGTTGCTCTGTGTTTATGAAGGCAATGAAATGAGTTTTCAATTTCCCCACTACTCACTACATCAAGTATTGCAAGCTCAAGCTCAGTTGTTGGAATCGACGGGCCTGCTATTCGATGTACAAATCGCCTTGAAAAGCCATGTGCTAAATGCTAAATGCCAGAAACTGCTCACCTATTTAGGATCACACACTAAAACGAAAAACGGAGTTATTGAAAAAATAGCCTATTTCCACTTGTTTGTGAAAAATGAAAATACTATAAAATATTCAAATTGTTCACGTTGAAAATACGGGACCGTTGTGGAAAAGGAACTGGTAGAGGTAGTAAACTGGTGAGTCTAATTTTATGAGATAAAATAATAAGTAGTATACTTCTAACGAAACCACAATACATGTATGAAGTCCTAGGGAGCTCCGATACAAAAGAAAGGAAAAATTGGCCTCATATAAAATTATAAAATAAGAATTACTGAGAGAAGATCTAAAATTGTTTAAATTGTCTTTGATGAGATGGCGAAATAAAGAACTGTACGACCTGATTGGGGGAACTCGGCCACGTGGCTTCCGAATTTCTGGAAGGATGCCTTACACACCAGCAATCGTCGGGTAGGCAGGCTTACGGACCTGCGGTGCTGCAGGTTGACGACGAAAAATGCTGAGTGGATCGGAAGAGCCTCAAAATCTGGAGAAAGAGAGCCACAGAAGAAAGCCGAAACGTGTTTCAGTCGTAGATCCGGTTTCCCAAAAGGCTGCAAGGAAATGGACGGTCAGTACCTACGTTTTGTTTTTTGTTTTTATGGTCGAAAGCTCGGCTTGGATGGCTCAGGAATATGGATGCTTATACTCACGTCGACGTAGTTGAATTTGAGGTAAAAACAGTTGAACGCACACCAAAAATGATGAGATGAGGCTAGACGGCAGTCCTAGAAAGGGCATCGAAGTACTGAGGCGAGATCGTCGTTCGGAAAGCCGGGAAGAGGGGAACGCGAGATAAAGCCTGAGAGGTCGCACAGTTCACGCGAATAAATAACTACCGGCTAGTGCATGAAACGGCGAAAACACCACTGATACACGAAAAAAAAAACCGCGAAAAACACTGTTATACCGGTTTCGGTGATCAAACCATCGTCAGTAACACACAATACCTAACTTGTTTGTGTTATTGTTTGTTACTGACGATGGTTTGATAACAGTGTTTTTCGCGTTTTTTTCGTGTATTAGTGGAAATAGACTATTTTTTCAATAACTCAGTTTTTCTTTGAAATGGGTTTACACGATTTCTTCGCGAGTGATTTAGTTCGTATCACGCACTAATTAATCGTCTTTCAGATGACGAGTTCTCGAGAGTATTTTCGAATTCCCTCTTCTTCCCACTGATCATATCAATCAGTCCAACCCCCCAACAGAAGGTCAGCGTGTTTCCGATGATTCATGAAACCCACACCTCGTTTCCACCTTAACCATATTCCGAATCGAAGGAATCCCCTTAATTGAGCGACCCGCCAGGCCTCGCGCCGCTGGATGGGTATACCGAGGCATTGATTCATAGAAATTGAGATGAATAGCTTCTAAAAACCGTCTTTATCTCTTATTGTCAGTTCCTCCAACAGCTCAGGGCTCTATTAGTTAGAAAAACACCTTTCCGAACGGTTCGAATTCCGTATAATACCACAACTTCATTACTGCCGGGTCATATTTTAAACGGGAGAGAAGAGGGGTTTTTGGATGCAACTGAAGGGGTCGAGACGTCAAAAGGGTTCCACACACCCATAAAGGTAATTATTCCTCGTTTTTCGACGTCTCGGTTCGACCAAACATCGTTTCTCCCCCTCCGCACGAATCGATAGGAGTAAATCGAGCAAAAAAACGCTTTCCCTTTCCGATGGATGTGCGGTTCTGAGTCGCACCTACCGCAGATCAGGGGGCCATATTTCAAAGTTTATCTCTTATAGAGGGACGGACCGCGTGGTAGTGGAGGGGTTAGGTAGATTGAGAGAGGAAAAAGCAGATTGTCCAGGAAGGAAATGAATCTGTTGCCCATTTCATTTATTATCAGGGGACCAACAATTAGGGCGCTTTCCTCCATAAATCTCATTTACACACACACATACACACTTACATTTACCATTCATACCCATTCGTCGAATGGATAGAAAACGGTACAGCAATCATTACGTAAACCTTATATATACATTAACTGGTAAATGCATGTAAATATCCATAATTCAGATCAGTAATATTGAATGTAAACTTCCTTACAATAAATTAACTTGACTTCCGGAAATTCGGAGCGAGTTGAGCGCTTGATGATCCCATACCAATTTAATCAACATCATATTTCAGTTCTTCTCGCATGTGAAAAAAATTAAATCCTTGCCTCACGTGTGATTGAATGGACATTGGTATCCCATAATTCAGATTAATAAAATAAAATTCAAATAAATTCAGATAATTCATAGAGTATAAATCTGCATACAATAAAACATACCTTCTAAGAGAGAAGTATTAAACATGAGTAATTCAAATAGGAAATGGGATTTCAATAAAAGAAACTGTCGAAGGTACCTACCTGTAATTTATCTCCTTATATAACCGAACAACTTGCAACCAAAATTGTAGCTATAATTCTATCGGTTCTATAGTAAACGGTATCGATTCTATCAGAAACTATAGTTCTATTGGTCGGTTTTATCGGTATTTCTTATCGGATTTGAATTCACAACATGAAGGCATAGGAGAAACTAGTTTGGCTTTGGACTTCTTAAGCGGACCCAGCCGGATCCAACACATTCTTATTTGGACATCATTATACCAAGAGATAGCGTCATCCTCAAGCTTCATTCTCTGGAGGCCCCAAGACTCAAGAATGAGGGTTAGGTATATACTCGTGGGTTTGAAAAAATGAATGTTGATTCCAACCTGAGAATTTTGGCACCAACCGCGCTCTCCTGCAATAAATAGTTTTGGTTTATTATTTTCAATAATGAACCATTGGAATCGAGCATGAAAAAAAAAATTCTTACCCCCCCTCAAAATTTGATGGTTTACGTTTCAAGGTATGTAGAATCCAAAACTGCAATAAAAATATTTCTGTCTGTCCGCCGTACGCCGTACGCCGTACACCGTACGCCGTACGCCGTACGCCGTACGGGCCACTTTTCTTAGTTACCATGAAAAAAAATTGATGAAATTCGGGTTATAGGTTCCGTTCGGCGTCTAGTTGGTCCTCGAAGCTCGACGTTACTGTGAGTCATCTCTAAGGGGTTCAAAATAGGGGTTGAAATTTTCAAAACGCCTATACCATTTTTTTACGTAAATATTTTTACGGTTTTAAATAGTTCTTGAACTTGCGAGTTTTTTAAGACCATCCGGAGCATCGTACGTCCAGCCGTTCGTTCACAGTAAGGCCCCGAAGTTTGCACCGACAGGCATTTTCGACTCCAGTGTGAATGAAATTGTATACAATTCAAACCAAATCTCGTAACCAGAGACGCGCCCACAATAGGAATTTGTGAATACGGCCAATCATTGGTAGGGATCACCTGATTATATTGGCGGAGTATGAAGTCGAGTTGGTTGTTCTGTGATATTATTTCATTTGAAAAATGATGGCTCTTTTGGAGTTTGTTGGTAGGTAGTGAAACTTGGACAAACGTTGAGGTATTATTGATGGGTAAATTATTACTACGGTAAATCATTACTCAACGGTAAATTATTACACAACGGTTCATTATACCATCTACGTAGAAGGGGCTGGAGTTTGTTGGTAGGTACTTTTGCAACTTTTTTCACTCCTCATCAACAATTTCTTTTCAGAACTTCATTATGTGTGTTTCTTTTTGTTAGGTACTGTTTGTCATCGGCAGAATTATTTTAGCAACATTTAACTCGTGATTTAGGTAGGTACCTAGTAACGAGTACGGGGTTAGGTACTAACCTACGGAGGGTCTGCGATCTACATAATATGTATAGAATAGTACATATCGTCGGCTTACAAGTGAAATTCACTAAGTCAATTTTTTCAATTTTCAGTTTATTTGCTACTCCTATGTATTTTTCAACGCCCGATCGATTGGTGACGTCAATTTTGAGATCCTAGGAACCGTTCTCACGGAATATGCGAAATAGTTTTTCACTAAGTCAGAATGTTAAAAAAATTAGTCAGGTGTAATTCACTAAGTCCTTATCGTGATGATTATCGAGACTTAGTGAATTTCTCCAAATGCAATAAATTATTGCCGTTGAAGTGAAATTCACTAAGTCACTTGAATGGATTCATATTTCTGATCATTTCGTGTGGATCCGGGATAAAAATACGACTAGGCAGGAAGGATTTTCGCGATTCACCTACCCACAGCATCAGTTACCTCGACTCGAGACAGTTATTAATGAAATAAATATAAAGATATATAAATGAATATAAAGAACACTGTGTCAGAAAAGATGCAGCCATGAAGGAAAAGGATTTGGACAAAAAAGAAAGCCACTCATGACAAAAGCTTCATGTCGATAACTTGTGATCTTCAAAGCGTGCTTCAGATCCCCAGTTCTGGTGTAAGTTTGCTGTATTACCTCAGAAAAATAAATTTGTACAACTTTACTGTGTATGAGGCAGCACCCCCGAACAACGGATACTGTTTTTTCTGGACTGAAGTAAATGGCAAAAGAGGGAGTTGTGAGATCGGGTCCTGTTTGCTGAAGTTCATAATGGACCACGTTCCTCACTCAGTAGAACGCCTCACTATCTTCTCGGACACTTGCGGGGGTCAAAACCGTAACATTCAAAAATATCGGCACTGTTGTTGTACGCTGTACGCAATCACCCCAGCTTAGAAATCATCGAACAGAAGTTTATGGAGAGCGGCCATTCTTACATGGAGGTCGACTCAATGCATTCTGCAATCGAAACAGCAAAGAAAAATGTGGATGTCTTTAGTGTTCATGAATGGGAAAACATTTTTCGAATTGCACGAAAAAGTAAGGATGGATACCACACTAAAGAGCTCTGCTTTCAGGACATGTTAAACTTAAAACACCTTGTTCAGACAACAGTGTTCAACAAGAACGTGGACGATGCGGGTCAAAAGGTTAACTGGCTGAAAGTAAAAGTGTTTCAGTACAGAAGGGATGAGCCAGAATCCATTGGATATAAGTACGGTTATCAAGATGAATTCAGGAAGATTCCCTTGAGAATGGCATCAGCCAGAAAAAGCCGGGCCTCCACTTTGAGGATGACTGAAACATATTTAGCTCCACTGTACCGGAATCAGCTCCCGATTTCAGTGGCAAAAAAGAAAGACCTAACAACTCTCTGCCGTAAGGGTGTCATACCGCAGAATTTGCAGCAGTGGTTCTATGGTTTACAGACAAGTAACGCCATAGTTGACCGGGCTGCTGAACCTGCACTGTCAGACGCTTCTGACGAAGAATAATAATTTTGTGAGAAGTGAAGTTTTGAACTGAATTGTGAGCATTATTTTGAATTTTAAAGTTCCTTTTTTTCCACAAAGTTTCAAATAATAATTGTATTGCAGTCGAAACTCAGATTTTAAACAATAAATTACTTTTAAAATCCTTTAAAAAATACTTATTAAAATCCTTCACCCCCCTCATTAATGCGATCAAAATTCAGGGAGAAATAGATAGAAGAATCCCTAAGTCATCACATCTCAGAAGTTTTTCGACAAGTGAAAATCATTAAGTCACTATAGTCAGGTGAAATTCACTAAGTCAGGTCCCTTCGTACGAAAAGTACATTTTTGAGTTAGTTGTGAATGCGCTAACCACTTGGGGATCACGTGGAAGTAAGTAGACATCACGAAGCAGTTGCACACCAAATTTCAACCCTCTAATCCAATTTCTTCCTAGCAAAACGGGTCTCACCAAAAACTGAATTTTTCAAATTTGATTTTCTCAAAACTATAAAATTTGACTTAGTGAATTCCACTTGTAAGCCGACGATATCATATTATATAGAAGGGTTATCTATACATAGAGCTGTGATCTGTAACAGGAGGGTATTCTATACAAAATAATAAACCGTTGTGCAGGGATTTGCAGCGTTTTGCAGTTTTGGATTCTACATACCTTGAAACGTAAACCATCAAATTTTGAGGGGGGGTAAGAATTTTTTTTTTCATGCTCGATTCCAATGGTTCATTATTGAAAATAATAAACCAAAATGCAACCTATGCTACAGAGTCAATTATTAAGGTATTGTTTTGTGAGATATTTCCAAAAATTTATTAACCTGCCATTTTTCAACAGTTGGTACTTATTTGCTCTAACATTGTATATTTATTAGGTACCTATTAATAATTTTGTAACCAAAAAAATTTTTGGTTGCAATCAACCTTTTAATACTTTATCAAATTAAGATAGATCCCAATTTAAATAGGTTTAAAATAATATTAAGTACCTAATCGAACCAGGCCAGTATTCTATCTTTCCAAAATATCTTCTCCATACTGCATACCTGTTGCTCTGTGTTTATGAAGGCAATGAAATGAGTTTTCAATTTCCCCACTACTCACTACATCAAGTATTGCAAGCTCAAGCTCAGTTGTTGGAATCGACGGGCCTGCTATTCGATGTACAAATCGCCTTGAAAAGCCATGTGCTAAATGCTAAATGCCAGAAACTGCTCACCTATTTAGGATCACACACTAAAACGAAAAACGGAGTTATTGAAAAAATAGCCTATTTCCACTTGTTTGTGAAAAATGAAAATACTATAAAATATTCAAATTGTTCACGTTGAAAATACGGGACCGTTGTGGAAAAGGAACTGGTAGAGGTAGTAAACTGGTGAGTCTAATTTTATGAGATAAAATAATAAGTAGTATACTTCTAACGAAACCACAATACATGTATGAAGTCCTAGGGAGCTCCGATACAAAAGAAAGGAAAAATTGGCCTCATATAAAATTATAAAATAAGAATTACTGAGAGAAGATCTAAAATTGTTTAAATTGTCTTTGATGAGATGGCGAAATAAAGAACTGTACGACCTGATTGGGGGAACTCGGCCACGTGGCTTCCGAATTTCTGGAAGGATGCCTTACACACCAGCAATCGTCGGGTAGGCAGGCTTACGGACCTGCGGTGCTGCAGGTTGACGACGAAAAATGCTGAGTGGGTCGGAAGAGCCTCAAAATCTGGAGAAAGAGAGCCACAGAAGAAAGCCGAAACGTGTTTCAGTCGTAGATCCGGTTTCCCAAAAGGCTGCAAGGAAATGGACGGTCAGTACCTACGTTTTGTTTTTTGTTTTTATGGTCGAAAGCTCGGCTTGGATGGCTCAGGAATATGGATGCTTATACTCACGTCGACGTAGTTGAATTTGAGGTAAAAATGTAGGCGATCAGTTGAACGCACACCAAAAATGATGAGATGAGGCTAGACGGCAGTCCTAGAAAGGGCATCGAAGTACTGAGGCGAGATCGTCGTTCGGAAAGCCGGGAAGAGGGGAACGCGAGATAAAGCCTGAGAGGTCGCACAGTTCACGCGAATAAATAACTACCGGCTAGTGCATGAAACGGCGAAAACACCACTGATACACGAAAAAAAAAACCGCGAAAAACACTGTTATACCGGTTTCGGTGATCAAACCATCGTCAGTAACACACAATACCTAACTTGTTTGTGTTATTGTTTGTTACTGACGATGGTTTGATAACAGTGTTTTTCGCGTTTTTTCGTTTATTAGTGGAAATAGACTATTTTTTCAATAACTCAGTTTTTCTTTGAAATGGGTTTACACGATTTCTTCGCGAGTGATTTAGTTCGTATCACGCACTAATTAATCGTCTTTCAGATGACGAGTTCTCGAGAGTATTTTCGAATTCCCTCTTCTTCCCACTGATCATATCAATCAGTCCAACCCCCCAACAGAAGGTCAGCGTGTTTCCGATGATTCATGAAACCCACACCTCGTTTCCACCTTAACCATATTCCGAATCGAAGGAATCCCCTTAATTGAGCGACCCGCCAGGCCTCGCGCCGCTGGATGGGTATACCGAGGCATTGATTCATAGAAATTGAGATGAATAGCTTCTAAAAACCGTCTTTATCTCTTATTGTCAGTTCCTCCAACAGCTCAGGGCTCGATTAGTTAGAAAAACACCTTTCCGAACGGTTCGAATTCCGTATAATACCACAACTTCATTACTGCCGGGTCATATTTTAAACGGGAGAGAAGAGGGGTTTTTGGATGCAACTGAAGGGGTCGAGACGTCAAAAGGGTTCCACACACCCATAAAGGTAATTATTCCTCGTTTTTCGACGTCTCGGTTCGACCAAACATCGTTTCTCCCCCTCCGCACGAATCGATAGGAGTAAATCGAGCAAAAAAACGCTTTCCCTTTCCGATGGATGTGCGGTTCTGAGTCGCACCTACCGCAGATCAGGGGGCCATATTTCAAAGTTTATCTCTTATAGAGGGACGGACCGCGTGGTAGTGGAGGGATTAGGTAGATTGAGAGAGGAAAAAGCAGATTGTCCAGGAAGGAAATGAATCTGTTGCCCATTTCATTTATTATCAGGGGACCAACAATTAGGGCGCTTTCCTCCATAAATCTCATTTACACACACACATACTCACTTACATTTACCATTCATACCCATTCGTCGAATGGATAGAAAACAGTACAGCAATCATTACGTAAACCTTATATATACATTAACTGGTAAATACATGTAAATATCCATAATTCAGATCAGTAATTATTGAATGTAAACTTCCTTACAATAAATTAACTTGACTTCCGGAAATTCGGAGCGAGTTGAGCGCTTGATGATCCCATACCAATTTAATCAACATCACATTTCAGTTCTTCTCGCATGTGAAAAAAAAATTAAATCCTTGCCTCACGTGTGATTGAATGGACATTGGTATCCCATAATTCAGATTAATAAAATAAAATTCAAATTCATAGAGTATAAATCTGCATACAATAAAACATACCTTCTAAGAGAGAAGTATTAAACATGAGTAATTCAAATAGGAAATGGGATTTCAATAAAAGAAACTGTCGAAGGTACCTACCTGTAATTTATCTCCTTATATAACCGAACAACTTGCAACCAAAATTGTAGCTATAATTTGTGACGGTATATGGGAATCCCGTCCATCTTGGATGCTGGCTCTTCCCGATCTTTTTGACACGCGGCTGAAGGGGCGGTTGATTCGCGGAAACGAATTATCAACTCCTGGAGGCATCGCGTTATAATCTAACCATTGTCTCCGGGGGCAGCTGTCACACTGCCTCCCTACCTTTCTAGAGGATGGAGAGGGGGAAACTACGCTGTATGGGCGGCGTAGTTAAACCCCTCATCCATTACATGGTAGCAGAGCGTGGTTGGTGCCATGTGCTGGATTTTATCCTCGGTATCAGTACCCCCTCCACTTTTTGAGAGCTTTTCCAGAAGGAATAGCTCTGAGGTTTTCCAGAAGGAATCCTCTTTTTAATAACCCTTTGTTTATCAATATACACTTCGGCCATTGGATTTTCTATTTTCATCAAATCAACCTCATGATTATTATTATTACAATCAACCTCATGAATGCTATTGTTATTATCAAACTTATGATATTATTCTTAAGGCTGTTATGCCTGGCGTTCAATGCCTATTTTTGTATTTTTTTTCCCAGTTGTTCCATCTTATGATGGAGGTTAGTCACCCAGAGGTGGTTCAGATGAACTTTCCTGAACCAGAACCTCTGACAACTACTTTCATTTATATTCCAGTTGTTCCATCTTATGATGGGGGTTAGTCACCTAGAGGTTGTTCAGATGAACTTTCCTGAACCAGAACCTCTGACAACTACTTTTTTTTTTTCCTTTTTGTCCAAGTGCGCCAAGTGATATTGATAAGGAGCTAAGTTCTCCACCAGTAACAATTCTCAGTAGTACCATTACGATGGAAGCTGTCAGCTTTGGAGTTTTTCAGATGAATCTTCCTGAATTAGAACTCCATACTACTTTCAGTCCCGTGTCTAACTTCACATACTTCTTCTTCAAAGAAGTATGTTTTTAAGGGGAGGAGTGTGACGGTATATGGGAATCCCGTCCATCTTGGATGCTGGCTCTTCCCGATCTTTTTGACACGCGGCTGAAGGGGCGGTTGATTCGCGGAAACGAATCATCAACTCCTGGAGGCAACGCGTTATAATCTAACCATTGTCTCCGGGGGCAGCTGTCACACTGCCTTCCCTACCTTTCTAGAGGATGGAGAGGGGGAAACTACGCTGTATGGGCGGCGTAGTTAAACCCCTCATCCATTACATGGTAGCAGAGCGTGGTTGGTGCCATGTGCTGGATTTTATCCTCGGTATCAGTACCCCCTCCACTTTTTGAGAGCTTTTCCAGAAGGAATAGCTCTGAGGTTTTCCAGAAGGAATCCTCTTTTTAATAACCCTTTGTTTATCAATATACACTTCGGCCATTGGATTTTCTATTTTCATCAAATCAACCTCATGATTATTATTATTACAATCAACCTCATGATTGCTATTGTTATTATCAAACTTATGATATTATTCTTAAGGCTGTTATGCCTGGCGTTCAATGCCTATTTTTGTATTTTTTTTCCCAGTTGTTCCATCTTATGATGGAGGTTAGTCACCCAGAGGTGGTTCAGATGAACTTTCCTGAACCAGAACCTCTGACAACTACTTTCATTTATATTCCAGTTGTTCCATCTTATGATGGGGGTTAGTCACCTAGAGGTTGTTCAGATGAACTTTCCTGAACCAGAACCTCTGACAACTACTTTTTTTTTTTTCCTTTTTGTCCAAGTGCGCCAAGTGATATTGATAAGGAGCTAAGTTCTCCACCAGTAACAATTCTCAGTAGTACCATTACGATGGAAGCTGTCAGCTTTGGAGTTTTTCAGATGAATCTTCCTGAATTAGAACTCCATACTACTTTCAGTCCCGTGTCTAACTTCACATACTTCTTCTTCAAAGAAGTATGTTTTTAAGGGGAGGAGTGTGACGGTATATGGGAATCCCGTCCATCTTGGATGCTGGCTCTTCCCGATCTTTTTGACACGCGGCTGAAGGGGCGGTTGATTCGCGGAAACGAATCATCAACTCCTGGAGGCAACGCGTTATAATCTAACCATTGTCTCCGGGGGCAGCTGTCACACTGCCTTCCCTACCTTTCTAGAGGATGGAGAGGGGGAAACTACGCTGTATGGGCGGCGTAGTTAAACCCCTCATCCATTACAAATTCTATCGGTTCTATAGTAAACGGTATCGATTCTATCAGAAACTATAGTTCTATTGGTCGGTTTTATCGGTATTTCTTATCGGATTTGAATTCACAACATGAAGGCATAGGAGAAACTAGTTTGGCTTTGGACTTCTTAAGCGGACCCAGCCGGATCCAACACATTCTTATTTGGACATCCATTATACCAAGAGATAGCGTCATCCTCAAGCTTCATTCTCTGGAGGCCCCAAGACTCAAGAATGATGAGGGTTACTCGTGGGTTTGAAAAAATGAAAGTTGATTCCAACCTGAGAATTTTGGCACCAACCGTGCTCTCCTGCAATAAATAGTTTTTATTCTATGATTTTGAGAATTTTCGTACACTAGTGACGTCACACCGAGCAAGGGGTTTCCGGGAGTGCCCCGTTTGCGCCCCTCTGTCTCTTGATCTTCGTTATTCCAAATTCATCTCCACAAATCATCTTGGCATCAAAAATCCGAAAATCCTGAGTAAGCTAAGACTGTTCTTCCCTACACCTGCGAAACAGAGTACCTCAGCATCTTCAATTCATCGAATTTCGTTGTATGCCTTATGTGGTAAGCCATCTTGCAATGTGGAATAAACACAAAATAAATAAATAAATAAACACAAAATAAATAAAGCACCCTACCTTAACTTATTGCACAGAACGTACTGCTATATATTTTTATGTAAATTATAGCACAATGTATTGTTTGTGTAGGTGCAGGTTTTTTTTCCAAACTCAACTGAACCAAAACTACAGAACTGAAAACGTTGAAACATTATTATGACGTAAAATTTAGTGATATATACCTTAAAACTATATGACAACACTTTTGAAATACCTATGCGATGTTGAGGTTCGAACCCCTACTCCGGAAGAACCAATCATAGAAGTATACCCCATTTATTCAAACTTTGTTCCCCTGTTTTAATAAACGTAAAATTATCTTCTGAATATATCATTTAAATTTAGTTCCTCTCTAGTATTTTTAGATACGTAAATTTCCAAATTTTCCCATAAATCCATCCTTTTTCCCTTTTGAACTTCTTGACCAGCTTGAACTCTCCCCCATACTTGTGGCCCATCCTGAACATATGTTTGGAAATTCCAGGACTCCTTTCTTCTAAATCATAAAAATATATAGCATGTAAATCATAATTTACATAAAAATATATAGCAGTACGTTCTGTGCAATAAGTTAAGGTAGGGTGCATCTGGGCAGACTTATTAAGTCCTTCCTCCACAGCAATAAGTGTAGACATAAATTGTATAACATGCCAAGTCAGGGTAGGAAGTTTGTGGTAGGTTCCACTTCTATCTGTGTTTATGTGAGTACTTACCTGATGAAGCTCAGAAGTTGAGCGAAAAGCTTTGTATTTAATAAATTAGTGGTAAGCTAAAGGTTTATTTATTTTTGGTTTATTCCACATTACCTCAGCATCAGAAATACTGAAATATAATACTGGACGTCCTCCCCACAGGCCTCATCAAGGGACCACCGTTAAAGCTTGGTGGCATAATTTCTACCGCAGGTGCGACTTAATATTTTAAAAGATATATTGAATGACTAAAAGTGAAAATTCCTGTGCAGTCCTCAAAAATGAAGTCCACATTTCATTCGAACGGGCCTCTCGGGCCGCGATTACCATAATTCGAAAAGATCTGGAAGGCGGCGGACCGTCTAACGACAACAATAATAGAAATCAGTCACGGAATTAAATGTCTGTCGTGGAGGAGTTGAGGAGGTGCGAGGCGACTGTGAGGCTGAGATGCCTCAGACTGTTTGGCTCCTTCGCAGCTTGACGTCCACGAGAACGGGACCGACGTCTGTACCTACCTACCTAAGCTATGCTAGGGGTTTTATTTTCTTATTTCTCTCTGAGGATGGTACGTAGGAAGAGGACGCGAAGAGGATGTAATCAAGATAAATGGATATGGCATTGGGATATGGCATTATCCCATAGATAACTAGGTATAATAGATAATTAGGTATAACAGATACCCAATAAAGAACAAAAACAACAACAGAATTCCACCTGCTTTGAATATAATATTCTACTTTGGATATTAAAAAACATTAAATTTGGGCCTAGTCTAGTGCAATCCTTGGATCGATTGGCTCGGACTGGAGCTACAACGTAAAGCCCTGAACCACATAGGTAGAAAAACTTACCTTCGGATATTTGTGGGGATCTATTTGGACACCAACTCAGACATACTGTCTTTTCGACTAGGTATTATTTTCTGATCAGTTATTAGTTGTTATTATGAACAGTTATTAGTTATTCTGATTAGTTATTCTAATTAGTTATTAGTTATACTGATTAGTTATTCTATTTTCTAAACCGCAGCTGTATTTTCTACATCACAGCTGATTAGTTATCCTATCTAAACCGCAGCTCTTTTCGACTACTTATTTTCTGATTATTTATTAGTTGTTATTCTGATTAGTTACTAGTTATTCTGATTAGTTATTCTATTTTCTAAACCTCAGCTGTATTTTCTACATCACAGCTGATTAGTTATCCTATTTTCTAAACCGCAGCTCTTTTCAACTAGGTATTATTTTCTGATCAGTTATTAGTTATTATTCTGATCAGTATTAGTTATTCTGATTAGTTATTCTAATTATTTATTAGTTATTCTGATTAGTTATTCTATTTTCTAAACCTCAGCTGTATTTTCTACATCACAGCTGATTAGTTATCCTATTTTCTAAACCGCAGCTCTTTTCGACTAGGTATTATTTTCTGATCAGTTATTAGTTGTTATTATGAACAGTTATTAGTTATTCTGATTAGTTATTCTAATTAGTTATTAGTTATACTGATTAGTTATTCTATTTTCTAAACCGCAGCTGTATTTTCTGCATCACAGCTAATTAGTTATCCTATTTTCTAAACCGCAGCTCTTTTCGACTAGATATTATTTTCTGATCAGTTATTAGTTGTTATTCTGATTAGTTATTAGTTATTCTGATTAGTTATTCTAATTAGTTATTAGTTATTCTGACTAATTATTCTATTTCTAAACATCAGCTGTATTTTCTACATCACAGTTGATTAGTTATCCTATTTTTTAAACCGCAGCTCTTTTCGACTAGGTATTATTTTCTGATCAGTTATTAGTTGTTATTCTGATTAGTTATTAGTTATTCTGATTAGTTATTCTAATTATTTATTAGTTATTCTGATTATTTATTCTATTTTCTAAACCGCAGCTGTATTTTCTGCATCACAGCTAATTAGTTATCCTATTTTCTAAACCGCAGCTCTTTTCGACTAGATATTATTTTCTGATCAGTTATTAGTTGTTATTCTGATTAGTTATTAGTTATTCTGATAAGTTATTCTAATTAGTTATTAGTTATTCTGACTAATTATTCTATTTCTAAACATCAGCTGTATTTTCTACATCACAGCTGATTAGTTATCCTATTTTCTAAACCGCAGCTCTTTTCGACTAGGTATTTTGATGAAACGTGTACGTGTCGTCTTGTGCATACCCTCAACACTTGAACTCGCTCCGAACAGCTTTTCATAGTTATGTTCGGTTATATAATACGTAGGGTTCACGTACATACGTATACACACAAATACACGTATACCAACTCAACTATCTGAATTACGGATATTTGTTGTCAGATTCGTGTTTAGTATGGTCGGAGGAGGGGGGAGTTGCTGTATTGATTAAAAATTAAAGTTATTCTAAAAGTTGGCCACTTGATTCTTGATACCAAACTTACTAAAACTATCACAAACTAACTACAATGGTAGCTATAATAATAAATAATAATAACTATTATGCTATTTCACTAGGTACACCACTTTTCTTGACAGTACAGAGAAAACTATTAAGTGCGTGGGAGAAACCACAGTGGCGTTTTTGCACAACCGTTTACAGATGGAGTAGATCCTTACATCTGAGGAGTAGAGGATAGCATTCCAAGTTAATTTATTTATTGTAATGAATATATAATTATACCTTGGTAAGGATGGTTACATGAAGGCAGGACAGAACGACATGAAGTAAAGATCACTTATGCGATCACATTATCAATAAGGTCCAACATTTGTATATCTATGCCCAATTCTTCAATCCACACAAACTGCCTTCAACGCGCTGCCTCACCTCCAGAAAAATATCCACCGGAATAGGAAAAATGAATAATACATTCAACATTGAATTTGCCGAAATTTGTATTCAAGCAGCGCATTTTTATTCAGAGGGACGGAAAACTACAGTTTTCCTCCCCCTTCTTTTTATTCAACCACCTTTTTATTGGAGGTTTTAAACAGAAGATTTCCAGTCGAACGACAGTCGGTGCCGAAGGGGACTTGGGTTGGGATGGGGTGCGCAAGTGGATGAGGGAAGGCAGTCAATTGCGAAACCTGCTGAGTTGAGGTGCTCAAATGGTCGCATTGCGATGCCGCTCCGCCCTTTGCTGCCGTATGTAGATTTGTGCTTGTGGAGTCTACCAAGGGTTTGGGAGCCTCGTGATGAATTTCGTCGTGAACCTGATTCTATCATTTATACAAATCCATTCATGTAATATGACCATATGAGCGAATTTTCAAAGTACCTAACGCCTACCAACTATTTGGTTAAATTTAAATTATCGGATTATTCCATGGTTTTGTACACAAATTCAAACACCTTTTGGAAAAATTTTGAGTTTTATCTCGTAGCCAAGGTCGGATACCGCCTGGAAGGCTACAAGTACCTACCCATGTACCCGCGCTGCCCATTTGTTTTCTTTCCATACGTTTTGAGCTGAAAATCGATCATAAGTGGCTTTTAAGGGCACCAAAGTCGAGTCTTGTCCAAAATTCTGATTGCGCTAAGTTCTGACACGATCATAAATTCCTGCGAAGTGAAATAAAAGGCGAAATTGTCATATTTTTAAAAAACGCTGCAAATTATTACACAACGGTTTCTTATTTACCTGTGGATGCCCCTTCTGCGTGGATCACTGTTTTCTGTGGTGAATACCTACCCTCGAGCTCCTCCCAGCCCTAAATCGAGTACTCGAGCCGGGTGGATAATTAACCGTTTCATAAAAATGCGGTGTGTTCAAGAATTCTATAATTAATTATTAAGAATTTATAATTGCTTGTCATTTATTAACTATTATAATCATTAGGTAGTATTCATGAAGCAAAAATTTGTTCAAGTTACAAAAGTAGGTACATATCTATAAACAAAATCCGAAATATGATGGCATCAAATGAAATAACGTTACCACAACGCCAAAACTGCCTGAGTGACTTAAACTAGTTTCGAGAAAAACGCGTTCAAAGTTTTGATGCTACAGTATAAATCGAAAAATGGAAGCGACGGCCCTTTCATAATATTATAACATCACTCGTCATTCGTAACACTCCACTATCAAAAAGCTATTTTTAGCCAATACAATAGGGGAGGGAGTAGGGTACATATACGATTTTGACTTTGTGCACTTTGAATTAAATCGCAATTTCGTGCTTGAGTTATTTTCAACAACGAACAATATTTGTATCTACTTTTGTCTTCATTAACACTAAAATCTTTATGGGCACCATTGAAATATTTTCAACGACATCTGCTGACTATGGAAGGAAGGGTTCCAACTCTGCGTCATACAGCTGCGTCATCCGCGGTTATAATCAGGTCTTCCCTAGCGATGATATCTGGGCTGGATGTATACCGTTTCATTCACGATCATGTTGACGAAGCTTTTCGGTGCACCTTCAGGGCATCACTGTGAACGAACGGCCGGACGGCTGCTCCGGGTGGTCTCAAAAAATTCCCAAGTTCGAGAACTATTTAGAAACGTAAACAAATCCGAGATGACGGCGTCATGGAAATGTCAACCCCTGTTTTTCACACCTTAGAGATGACTGACAGTAACGCCGAGCTTCGCGGGCCAACTAGACCCCGAACGGGAACTACAAATCAAATTTCATTAATTTTGGTTCATGGTGACTAAGAAAAGTGCTAAGTACGGTGTAGGGCCGACGGACAGAAATTTTTTTATTGCATTTTCGAATTCTACGTACCTTGAAACGGAAACCATAACATTTTTTTCATACTCGATTCCAAAAGTTCATTATTGAAAACAATAAACCAAAATTTCATGGTGGTTAACTTATAGTAATTATAGTAAACAGAGAGATGTTAGCTTACTTCAAATTCTCAAGTCTCAGCATGTCAACTCGAAACCCCACCGAAGCGGCGAAGTAAAATAATTAATGTCACCAAACCTACCGTTAATTTCATAGAATGCTCTCAGAGCGAGGGACAGGGGACAAGTTGAAATTAAGTTTAATAAAGTCATCAAGGGTAATTGTGGTCGGCTTCCGTTAATGAGAAGGAAGGTCAACGTTAATGTGTTTATAATGAATAAGGCGGGTCGACTATCCCCTCCCCGCCCCTCTCCTATAGGCAAACCCGCTATCCACGACTCACCGTAATGTGATAATAATTGTTCGCTCCCATCTCCCGTTTTATATCAGCGGTGTATCTGTCTCAAGAAAAATGGAGGCTTTCTCGTAATGAATTGTGGACCTTCCTATGGGTGGACTCCCACGTAATTGAGGCAGAGAGCTCGTTGGCAACAGTTTTTCTTCCGTGTGTTGGTTTGTTATCTACGAGTCCAGAACACAGAGGCATCAGATGTAATGTGCAGTGCAGGCGACGTACATATTTATGAGTAATTTCACGTTGCTACGAAGAATTTTCTTTATAAAACAACGGGCGCCTTCCATACATCAAATTTTTCACTTCTCTATGAGCATTTTCACGATGCACCAAAACTTTGAGGAAGCTTTCAATCGTAGTAAGATGCGGGTTAGCCGGTATATTGCAACAACCATCGGTCGAGAACTCAGTTCCCCCTAAACTACAGTTAGGCAAACGAAATGAAGAATCTTCGTGCCCGATGTTTGAGAACTGTAAAGGTGCAGCTACATTCAGCTTTCTCCCCAAATGACCCTACCCGCCCTGCTAATATTATATCAATATTAGACCATCTGGGTTATACTGACAAGGTGTGGGGAGATTTTTCACAAGAAATAGAGAGAAATAGTTGAATTTGAATTTTTTTTGGCCCAAAAAACGCTAAAATTTGTCAAAATGAATCAAAGTAACCAATAGTGATATAAATTCTCCGAAAGCCTTATACCTAGAATGATGGCTATATTGAACAGGTACATATATCGATAAGCTCAAAAATTACTTGGACTTTTTTTAGAGTGGACGTTTACTGGGTAGTACATAAACGGGCAGCTAATATAAACCATGGAGTGGAACAAAATGAAACAAACCGAAAAAACGCTGCAGCCCTTGCCACATGGGTTTATTATTCTCTACTGAATGCGGCACGACTGGGACCTCAGTGGACAGACCCACAAAGCTATATTTGACGGTTTTAAACTCCAATATTAAGTTGCTATTTCTGACAAATTATTTTCAATCAGTGAAATTATCAGTGAGTTGTCGTGATTCACCTGTACCTCCTGTGTTGTTATACAAATTTCTGGTGAATACAGCCATTTTCACAGGATTTTGACCCATAAAAATATGGAATTTTGAGAGTTGAAACTTCGTTAGAACCTCAAGTCTTCACTCAGTGGTCAAAATCAACTTCATATTTGGTCTCTTCACCCTAGAAAAACACAAGGAAAACGATACCTCACAAGCCGAAGTTCACCAAAACCCCCAAAAATACCTAATTTTGCACCCATTTCTCACCCTGGGTGTTTCCCGATCGGGCTGCCGAGATAGTGGACACAACTATGGCCGAAATGGAGCCTGTGTGCGAAATAAAGATTTTTTTTGGACAAAAAAGTGAGGTAGATATCGATGATACGGCGGATGGCGGACGGACATTACTATTTTTGAATCTAAGCACCTTGAAACGTAAAATAAAAAATGTTTCAACAACATTTTTCCCAACCGAATATATAGGTGCATTATTTAGGGAATAATAAACCAAAACTAAACCCCTCGTCCGTTTTGCTAAACTTAAATGAAAGTATTACTTCGACTCTTCGACTCGATGAAAGACCTTGTGAATGGGTCCTTCTCTGTCAGAATGTAGTATGCTTCCTTTGCGAAAAACTCGAAGCTGGTATGGAAGTGCTTGACTACCCTGAAGAAAGTGGCCCTAAACAGTCATGTTATTCTCCTCTGGGCCACGAGGGTTTTGAAGGTAATGAAGAGGCTGATTGTCTTGCCAAAGGGGTATCCGAGTCCTTGTGAATAGGAGACACAACTACGGGCCAAATGGAGCCTGTGTGCGAAAGAACGAATTTTTCAGACCGAAAAATAAGGTAGATATCGATGATACGGCGTATGGGGAATGGAAATTGCATTTTTGGAGTCTGCACGCCTTGAAACGTAAAAGAAAACACATTTTGAGGGGGTGTTCAAAAAAAAAAAAAATTCCGAACCGAATACATAGGTGTATTATTTAGAGAATAATAAACCAAAATCGGGTGTGAGACACCGCGCTTTTTTCCTTACCCGTGCTCAGGTGACATAGACAGTTGCTTATAGTTCGTATCCTTTAAAGTTACTACTACCTACTACAATAATAGCGTGTAGGAATTCCGATCCTCTCATTATAGGTCTGTGCTTTAGGATACTTGTTTAATGTGTAGGTTTTACGATATTTTTTTTAGTCCTACTTCCGCGTAGGAAAACAAAGGGCGACTAACATACTTCAAAATGTCACTTCTTTCACCTCAAAAGTGATTTTGGTGCAGTTGCTTCTAAGAAGTTCGTTGAAATTCGTGAAATGAGAGTAATTATTGGGTTTTTTGTCAAGACCGTGAAGCGGGAGAATGCTTTGGAATTTTGTTAAAGAATATCCGTAGAGACTGGAATATTTTACAAGGGTTACAAACACTCATAGGCATTTATCTGAAGCTGGGTGAACACCCATAACAAGTTGAGTACCAGCAAATATTTCTTCAGGGTGATGACAGTCGTTATCTGTTAACATTGGGGTTGGTAAAGCAAATAAAAATTGTAAACTACTTACAGAATCTGTGAATTACAGATTCAGTAAAATTTGGAAATTGTCCGCGGGAACGCTTTTCTAACCGCTCCATTCAAATTTATTATTTTCGACACTCTCGGTTCTGGTTGCGTCCAAAATCAGCGCGATGGGATACACAGGAATACTACCGGACATTTGAAAGGAAAATATCGCCTCCGATCCTTCAAGCATGAATTTCTGGCTTCACATACTCAGAAGTGATTGGTTTCTCAATCAGGCGACAGTGATGTATGGCGAGCTCAGCCTTCGCCCCGACGTGGATTAAATTAGTTTATAACGAGCCGCAATTTATATTACCATACGCGATAGAAAAATCCGAAGGTGTGAACCCAAGAAGTTGTTAAAAGCGAAATAATTGAAAACAACATCGGGCCCTTCGACAGCCGATACGCCCGGCGGACATGAAGTACCCCAAGGCACGAAATTAACGAGTAGAACTCCTTTGAAAAGAAGACAAATACAAGAAAAAGACATAGAAAAACTGTAGAGAGAGAGAAAAAAAATAAAATAAAACGTTGTTTCAAAGTTGAATATGCATCTTGTAACTGTTACAAAATAGTCCAAAGCCGAGCGTGGGCTTTGTGACTGAAGGCGGTAAAACTGTAATTATTTTTCGAGGTGACTTGTTAATCATCCCCCTCGCACCTTCGAAGTGATTTATAGAAATTGATTTTTGAAAATAAAAGAAGAAAGAAAAAGGTTAAGAGCGGCTCAGGGAGCTTGACAGCTTTCTCATTCTAATTATCCGCTGCTTTAAATCATTTGGATGCCTAAGGTGGTTTGGGTTTGGTTCTGTTTGTCTCAAGATCATTTTCGGGGTACGACTCAATTTTAGGGGAATGTAAGGGTGTTGGGGGGGGGGGGGGGGGGGGGGTTGTTGTTGTTGGTTTAAAGAAACGACCCCTCGCGGCGTTTTGTTGTGGTTTTAGTGTTATTCTTATTATTACCACACTGACGCCCAAAAAAGTCGTTGATGAAACGATGCGCCTGATCTGGAACAGAGCACAAGTAAGATTTCGTTCAACAAGATGCATCCGTGCATCTCTCGTCCAACGCGATGTCTAACAAAATAGCGTAATCATCAGAGGCTTGTCAACAACTATAACCCTAACGGCTGACAGCACATGGCCACCTAATGGTTGCCATGTGAATAAGAAGACAATAAAAACACAGTTTTAACGTGGAACATGTTTTTACGGGAGCTGGCTGGAGAGCGTCCTGTCCTGTCTCCGTAACACGGCTCTGGTATTAACTGGTATTATACAAACGTGGGCTACAAACGAATGAATGCAATAACTTGATTTCCATTGAAAGTTCACTCAGAAAGCAGTCATGCAGCATGGGTATAAGAGCGAATTTACAAAAAATATTCGCGATATAGCGAGAAACCATTATAGGTACCACTTTTTCGTGATTTTAGCCGTTTTTACCGATTTTCGACCCTTATAAAGTCAAATTTGGCCCACTCTTTCTTGAGAAAAATATTTTTTCATCGAAATAGTCCCTCCGTCGTGATTCACAATCCCACACAACGCCAGGTGAATTAATGCTGATGTTAGCCCTTAACCAATTTATGACCCCCAGAAATCCAATCACTTTCAGTGATTTTATATCAATTTTTCGCGATTTTAGCCGTTTTTACCAATTTTTGACCACTAAAAACTTAAATTTGACGCCTTAAAATGGGGGGTGGGGGGGCTCGAGGGTAGGTATTGACCTCAGAAAACGTTTTTACGTAGTTCTCGAACTTGGGAGTTTTTTGAGACCACCCGGAGCATTGTTACAATGCTACGTACAGTACGTCCAGCCGTTCGTTCACAGTAAGGCCCAGAAGTTTGCACCGACAAGGCTTTTACAACAGGAGGGTGAATGAAATTGTATACATTTAGCACGGATATCATTGCTAGGAACGCGGCAAAAATTGGGAATTGGCCCGAGATAATTATCGCCAGGGAGATAATCACGGATGGCTGTCGAGTTGGTTACTGTCCTGTGATATTACCTATTTCATTTGAAAAATGATGGCCCTTTTGGATTTCGTTGATAGGTACTTTTGTAACTTGAAAAAACGTTGAAGTATTATTGGGTAAATTATTACACAACGGTAAATTACTACACAACGGTTAATTATTACACAACGGTTTATTATACTATCTACGCAGAAGGGGCATCTATTCAGGTAAATTATTTCACAACTTTAGTATTTACCTACCTTATGCTTCATGAATAACTACCAAAAATGATGAATAATTAATACTGAATTATCGGATCATGTGCATTTTTATGATACTTTAATTCCGGAGCCGGCTCCAGTACTCGATTTGGGGCTTTCCTGGAGGGAGCTCGAGAGTACTGACCACAGAAAACAGTGATCTACGCAGAAGGGGCATCTATACAGGAAATAATAAACCGTTGTGTAATAATTTGCAGCATTTTTGAATGGGAACTGAGATGGAAGACTTGCATAATTTTCCTGGTTACTCATCAACGGTATCATCCATTGGACGTGCGCGCACTTTTCGAGGCTCTTGGACGACCTGATACAGACGAGAAATATCGAAGAGACACTGACAGGGTGCGAGGTTTGGTTGTTCGTTTCGAGTCTTCAGAAAACGCAGCTCGATGTCTCGCCGAAAGATAAACACCGGTAATGCGATCGTCGAGGGAAGTTCTGCGGCGGCGGGGATCCCGATGCGAGGGGAGCGAAAATCTCGTTGGAGATCACCGCATTAGTCCCGGATTAACACTTGAAAAGCTCGAGGGGGTTCCAAGTTTTACTGCGAGGGGTCTCCCCGAGGCAGATAACCAGTTTCGACGCCACTTGAGGGCCCGTAGAACGAGGCAGGCGCTCGGCCGAAGGGCGTCTTCAGTGCTCGGGATCATGCGGAACATATGCAACCGCTCGGAGGGGAAAAGAGTGAACTTATCGCGTAGGGGAAAAGTGAACTTATCGTATTATGTAGATCGTTTATCTTTGAAGGACAGAAAGGGCCTGCTTTTGTTATTCTATGAAGGGAGGGGCGTGGTCGCGAATCTGACGTCATATGGTTACCCTTTTTTTTCCACAGAGAACCGTGGGATGTATATTAATCGAGTAGCCATAGAATATAACGCAAGAAGGGGAGGAAATCGACTTTCCCACCCCTAAATTACTGTTTAGTTGCTAAGCTCACTCATGTTCCATCAACTGTTCAGTAAGTAGATAAATTCTCGACAGTGCACATAATTAAATTCATTCGATTAAATAAATTACGAATACGTACCTTTAATAGTAATACTCAGTAGGAAACAGAAAAACTAGGCACCTATTTAACAATTATTCATCTGCTCTAAACCCCTACAATAACAACACCAGATCCCAGGCAGGGGCGTTGCGTCCGTAAGGCCACTTGGGCCACTGCCCCGGCACCCAAAAACACTGGAGAAAAAAGACCAACCATTGTTCACTTGGCATCTGAATTTCCCTCCTTACCAGTACTACCTAGCAGTTTTTACAAGTTCAGCAGCCACACGCCAGCGTTCTCTGGCTATGGATATTCAATATGCTAGTGGAGCATCCATGGTGGTTCCTTAATTTTAGCTCCATAGGCCAAGCATGTTATCGGAAAAAAGCGACAGTAATCGATGTCCTGCAATCGGAATCGAAACCTAGGATCCTGAAACTGGAATGTAGGTTCTGGGTCCTGGGACCTAGTGTGGCCATGGCAACCGAGACAAGTGGCCCATCCGCGCATGCTCAGTCGAGTAAAAATGTTGTTCGCCACACCCACTTTGAGCCCAGTCTCCAGAATCTGATTTATACTCCAAAATCGTTCATTTTCACTACTGATTCGATCCCTTCGATTCAATTTGTCATCTCGATACGAGATGGTTCTTCTTCTGATTTGTTTTTTGATGTCTGAATCACATTCCGACATCTACAGATGACAACTAAGCTGAGAACTTCACTGAATCACATTCCGACATCTACAGATGACAACTAAGCTGAGAACTTCACTGAATCACTTTCGCTTTCTCTGTCTGTCAGTTTTCAACTTTTTTGCGTCGAATTTTGCGCGTTTTGCGTTTGGTCTGGTTCAGATGACAGATTTGTATTTGTGGTACCGGTACTTAGGTATTATACGGAGGCCACTAGTTTTGAGGGGGTATATACCTAAGTATAGGTATACAATGTAGGTACACCTAATATCCCTAAGTAGGTATTACTAGACCTACCGGTGGCTCACCAGAAATCAATAATATTTTTGCTAGTATTGGTTAGTAAATATGGTTCTTTTCGGTTATACCCCCCCAGTCAAGAGCCCACCGTCCCAGCTCTACTTGTCTTGTTTTCTGGTATTTTATACCTAACATTACATTCCACTAATCTATTCAGAAGTCCCAAACAACCTGCTCATTCACGGGATAGTTTCTGGGATTGTTTATCTTTTTTGAGATGCGAGCGCTAGCGAGCATCCAGATCGCTTGACAATGCGAGCGGCAGCGAGCAGTAGGTACTTTTCGGTAGATACTTTTCGGTTAGTGGAATGTAATGGAACGCTCGACTCACAACAATACTAGAATAGTTCTACTACAACATCTATAACAATTTAACCTTCTGTAAGTGCCGCGGCGCGTTTCGTAATGGTGGCCTCCGTTTAATACTCAAGTACCGTGGTACCTACCTACGTGCGTTTTGTCCTGTTGGCCGCCTAGCTTCTAGTCAATAGCTTCTCCATTCAAGTAGGTACCTGCTAACGGGTCATTGTTTTGTTGTATTTTAGTTTAGTTGTATTTTAGTGTAGTTGTATTGTTATATTTTTGTAACACAGGAATTCGGTGGCTAATTTGCAGTAGAAATTGTCGACGTTGTCGTACGACGATGGAGTGCTGATTAAAAGAGATAAGCTTTGCTGAATATCACTCAATCAGTAAATAAGGGAAGGGTGTTGTGTGCCTTGGGGTATTTTGTAGACAAATCTGTTGGTTTTGTGTTCTGGTCTGGTGCCCCACCGTTTTCCGACCCCACGCACCGCTACTGATCCTAGGTGTGCTTGTAATACCTATCTGTTGATATATTTGACGGTATGTAACATGAAGTATCCCCAAATTCTAGTCCGCTGCACAGCATTAATATTCTAAATTTCTCCATCCTCATTTGCCTGACAACACAAATATACCAAATTTTTTTGCCAAAGAATGCCAAAAGAAATTACCTATTTACAAATCGAAAAACATCGAACAACAGTTGTAGAAAATTAAATTCTGCGTCGAGTAACATCAAATTCAGCCCTTAAAGTAGGCACCGCCATCTGTTCAAGGTTCCGTGTTTGGCTGTTTGTCCTGTGTCCGCACATCCTACCGGACTACTCGAGCAAATGGTCGTTATGAGGTGAAATTTGGAGGGTAAGTGCGGAATGAGTCCGAGATGGTCCCAAATGAGTTTCATTCAAACCGGAAACTCAACGTTCGTCTGCGCATGCGCATAGGGGTTGCGACGCTCGTAACCAGCTGAAATCTGGTGGGTAGGTGGCTAATGCGGGGTATGTGTAATTTCAAGGCCTCAGCCACCCAGATGATACAGAATGACTGTATTTATGGCAACTTCATAAAGACGGTGGCTTTGTGCAATACCTTTGGCGTTTTTGGAGTTTAACGGTAAACTTCCAAAATGGAAATTATAATAGTTTGAGACATAAAATGCCCCATTCACAAGGATACACTACTTATCCATAGACGATGAAATATAAATTCAGGACACTGGGAACCTTGGATTTCTGTTTAAAAAATCGGCAGTACAAGCCTTCCTATACCTATTTACCTACATCAGGAGCTGAATTTGATCGCATTCGACGCAGATAAAATTTCCTATAACGTTAGCTGAACTGCGCCATGGCTGAAAATTTCTTTTGGCGTTTTTCGAAAAAAAAAAAAAAAAAAAAACAACATCGGAAGAGCCTCTCAGAACCCATGAAATATGGTGTAGGTATTCGTGATCACCGTGATGAAGTTTCATATAAATAGGCAAGACGTATGATTGACGTATGATATGACGTATGATACGGATGATTCACCATACGGATGGTGGATCTGTTAAGAGTGTAAGGTTTCCTACAGTTAATATTGTTGTTTCAGGTCTAAAGATAACTATGTATTTAATTACCGGTGGCAACAGAGAATTAGATATAGTTAGATATAAAAAACAGTTGGTAAAAAAAAGATGGATTGTGGCATTTGAGAGGCATGCGGACACGATATACTATTGGCGTGGCGATGAAATTCATAGGTCTAAAGGTAACCTCGGAAAATCCCTGAAAATTTCATTCGGTTTAGTAGTTCTGGAGTTTGACAACATTTTCAGGTTTGCGCATGCGCAATGGCTATTACTGATCCAAACACGACGAAATTTACAGGCAATCGTCTTGAAGCCACAACCAAATACCCTCCGAATCTGAGCAAAATCGGTCCATTAGGAACTGAGAAATCGATGTTTCATGATATCCACATTTGCGCAGGAGCACAAGCTACCATTGACCCGACTTTTGATAAAATTCATAGGGGGCTTTGTGGGGGCTAACCCGCACAGTCCCTGAAAATTTCATCAAAACCTGACCATAATTTCGTACAGTTTCGCCCGGGACAAGGAATTGACAACATACAGACCGACAGACACGGAACCAAAATTGTTCAGAAAGCTTTGATATGCAAAAAACCACAGTCATGCAGCATGGCTATAAGAGCGAATTTTCGAAGTTTTCGGCATCTTCCTCCTCCGCCTAAAATTTTCTGAAAATTAATTTTCGGCCAATGTTTTCCCAACTTGATACAAAATTAAAACAGGAGTAGTTTTACGCAAAGTAAAATTTGGGGTGGAAGGAGGGGGAGGGGGAAATCAAAAATGTTTTGAATACCAGAAGAGTAGGTATTGGGTACGTAACAAATTTTTTGTTCCATTTTTTGCCGAGTAACACCTCGGTTTGTAGATTTTCCAACGCTGAACACGATGGTGAAGTCAGAATCGCGATATCCCATTCCGTTATCAGATTAGAGCAGACGAACCAGGAAGAACATCTCAAGAAATAACCACGTTCCTTCATCTTCAAAGTGCTCCAGTTTGAGAATGGAATGAGATATCGCAATTCTGATTTCACCATCGTGTTCAGCGTACAAAATCCTTTAAAATGAGGTGTCACTTGTCAGACTTTTTCATTTTGGGAATTTATGGGTAATTTTCCCCCCTAAAACTCCCCAAAACTCCCCCTTAGGGTGACCCGATTCTGCCCATCTTCGAACTTAGCCTGTCGATTGCCAAGACAGATTTTTCGTGCAAATTTGAACTTTTTATCTCAATTCTTTCGAGAGTTATCGTCTGGAATGACACATACATATATATAAATATATAAATATATAAATATATATATAAATATATATATATATATACATATAATTTTTGGTGTCTTTCGGCAGTGAATTCAGGACGGTCTGAAACGGATTTTGGTATAAAAATCTTTCGGAAATTCGAGTTTTAAAAATTTTGGACCGAGAACAATAGCTTCCTTTTCTTCGAAAATTCGCTAAAAGCAAGTGTAAATTTTGATTTTGGAGGACTTTGCCCACTCCCTTTTTTTACTTCTTGCGCGAAAATAAGGCTTCCCCACCTTCGGTAGATGAGGAAGTAAACGAGTTATTCGTAAAATTTAGTTTTACGAAAATTGAAAGGGGGGAAAACAAAAAATCTTAGTACAGTGATGACGTTAGGCCGTCCACTAGGTTGGCGCTTTAAATGAACAGCCAATCCTAATTTGTAGGCATTTATGAATATGTGAAGAGCAAATAAATTTTTAAAATTAATATTGCTGTACAATTTTTTAACTTTGCTTAACTATGAGTAATTAGCATTATACTGTGGAATAAACCAAAAATAAATAAACCTTTAGCTTACCACCTATTTATCCAATACAAAGCTTTTCGCTCAACTTCTGAGCATCATCAGGTGAGTACCTACCTGATGATGCTCAGAAGTTGAGCGAAAAGCTTTGTATTGGATAAATAGGTGGTAAGCTAAAGGTTCATTTATTTTTGGTTTATTCCACATTGCAAGATGGCTTACCACATAAGGTGTAAAAAGAAATTCGATGAGTGGATAGCATTATATGCTATTCGGTGAAATCACATAATTACTTAATAAGGAATATAATGTGAAATAAGTAAATGAAATATGTAACTTCTATACGCAGGAATTATCAATTGCAATAGTGATATTCAGACTAGGTGAAGGAATAATGCCTCAATAGCTCCTAATAATGATATTTGTTGACATAACGGGCTTCATAGTTTTAACTCCTGTATCAGTAGCCAGCGATATTTCACGCTTCTCCACATTTTTGGTTCTTTTAAGCAGTTCGGTGCTTGTAACGGAGAATTATTCCGTTCATATCAAGGCTGGAGAGTCTACTAAACCCAATTTTCCGGTGAATGGAAAGTTGAACAATAAGCTTTCATCATCAGCCCGATACCGCCGGCGCCATCCCTCGTCACCATATGTCGTTCGACTGTCCCCTAGGAAGCGCGAAGCGTTTGAAAGAATCGAGTTGGTCGGAGAGAATGAGACAAAAACACAGTCACCTGCTCGACGTGAAGTACTGAAAAGGCGATTGATCGATTTATTTCCCTTTCGAAACAGAAACGCGACGCTTCTCGATGTCCCTGCGTGAAGAGATCAACGTACCTACTTTCACTCACGGACGACGTGACAGCAAGTGTTGCCAGATGAAGGGATTTTTCCCTAATAGGAACTTTTAGGAGTAAACATTCCAGTCATGCAGCATGGCAAGGCAAGCAGCAAGGAGCGAATTTTCAAAAAAATGTTTGGGAAATTAAGAATTTAGAGCAATGGTCATCTGCTAGAGCACTCATTACGGCCTTACCGAACACTTGCTGAGACCACAGTGGCAATTCAGCGCCCCAAAAACATGTTGGACAACACCCCACAAGCCTATGTTGCTGGAATTTTTTGATTTTTGATTTTTTGAACCAGTAATTTGTAAACTTGAACCGCTGCGCACAGTGCGATCGGGCTGGGTAACGAAATCATCATTACGCTTGGGTAGAAGGATTTTTCTGCGCATGAACACGCACGCACGCACGCACACACGCACGCACACACACACACACACACACACACACACACACACACACACACACACACGCACACACACACACACACACACACACACACACACACACACACACACACACACACACACACACACACACACACACACACACACACACACACACACACACACACACACACAACGAAAAAGTTGAAGTCTGTCTTTAGATCTCTGATGCATAAAACGAATTATTTTTGGAGGTTTTCGGTGCACAGGGAGCGTCTCTGAAAATTTGAAACGAGCCAAATGGCTAAATTTTCTTTGAAAATTCCCTAAAATGACGTATAGGGATTTTCTGGTGGAACGTAAAGATTTTCAAGGATTCTTCATGTGTACAGTAAGTACCTACACACGGGTGGAAAAGTCTCTATAAAACCAGCCCTTCTGTCCCACCTCACCATTCGACGATCCGACCCCAGACTTACAACTTCTCTCTCGCCCTCTCTCTCTCTCCTTTCCTCCCACCTGCTGTGGTGAAAACCGCGGGGGTGCACTTGTGGTATATGCTGTGGTGAAAACCGCTTCCGGCCGCCCTGTGTCTGCTGTGGTGAAAACCGCGGGATACCTTCGTCTCCACTAGTACCTGCTGTGGTGAAAACCGCGGGTTACTAACTACCACATCCCAGGCGCCTGCTGTGGTGAAAACCGCGAGGAGCCTCACCCTATAGCGCCTGCTGTGGTGAAAACCGCGGAGTACCTTCGTCTCCACTAGTACCTGCTGTGGTGAAAACCACGGGGTGCTAGCTACCTACCACTTCCCAGGCGCCTGCTGTGGTGAAAATTACAGGGAGCTAACCTTTCCAACGACTAACACCTACTGTGGTGAAAACCAGAGGCATTAGTGGAAAGACTCCGAAGGAGCACCTCCTTTCTCATCCGCCTTCATCCGACCTCATCCGCCTTCATCCGCCATGTTGTCAGCATCCAGCACACACCCGCTCTCAACACCTACGTATAATTTCTTCTCATTATTTTTATCGCTCAATGATGAAATGTTACGATACAATATTTGAGTATCGATACAAAAAATGTCAAGCTTTGATAAATATCACAAAATGATACTGCACTGGTCAGAAAAAAAATCAGTATCGATGCGATAATGGGAAGCTATCTGTCCAATCGTACCATGATGGTGCGGTTGAGAGATGTTACATCGAGGCCCTTTCCTGCCACCTCGGGGGTTCCTCAGGGGTCCCATTTGGGGCCTCTGCTCTTCCTGCTGGTCATCAATGATGTCTGCACCGCTCTCAGTGGAGCACGATTCTTTTTATTCGTGGATGACCTCAAAATCTACCGTGCTGTGGAGACGCCAACTGGTTGTGGGATCCTGCAGGATTGCATTAATGGTCTACTTCTCTGGTGTCCACGAAATAGTCTGGCACTCAACCCGTCTAAATGCTCAGTAATGACGTTTCATCGATCACAGGATCCATATCTTCATCACTATACTATTGGAGGCGAAGACCTAAAACGAGTCAGTTTGTTGCAGATTTGGCGGTGCTCCTGGATTGCCAGCTCTCTTTCTCCGAGCATATATCTGCCGCCTCCAGCCGGGCGATGCGTGTCCTGGGAATTTGTCAAACGCAGTACTCGGGAGTTCGATTATGTTCCAGCCATTACTACTCTGTATAAAACGCTTGTCCTCCCTATTTTGGAGTATGCCAGATTGAGCGCGTCCATCGTGGGTTTTTGCGGTATGTGGGGTTCAAGCTTGGTATTAACCTGGTGACCGTAAGCTTTGATGAGCTCAACAAAAGATTTTTTTTTTTTTTCTGAAAATGATTTATTGCACCAAGTAACACTTATTAGCAACATATTTCTGACATATATTTATGCTGAAATAACGAAACTTAAGTACTGAACTAAGTTCCTGAAGTTTTTGAAAGTTAGAAGTGCTAAGTGTTGCACGTGCGACGTTCACTGAATTTTCACTGAACGGCTTTAGTTATCGCGAGAACACCCACACTCACTTCCACAGGTCATGAGGCTTCTTTCTCTTGAGACGTCTGAGTAGGTTGTCAACGTCGAGCAACTGGACAGCTTCTTCATTGACGTGAACTTGTAGCCGCTTGTGATGGGCTATGGCTTGCGTCTTGATGACTTCATTTACGGTTGGGATACGAAGTTCTTTGTGTAGTCGGACATTTCTGGTGTACCGGTACGCGTCAACACAGCATCTCAGTACATTATTTTGGAACCGCTGTATAACATCACGGTTGCTTTGAGCAGTGCAGCCCCACAGCTGCGCTCCGTAAGTCCAAACAGGCTTGAGGACTTGATTGTACAAAGTCAATTTGTTCTGGATCGACAGCTTTGAGTGTCGACCCATTAACCAGTACATTTTTCTGAACTTGAGTACAAGTTCTGCCTTCTTTTTCTTGACATGCGACTTCCACCGCAATTTAGCATCCAAGGTCATGCCTAGATACTTGGCTTCATTGGCGTGCGGTATAGTCTTACCGTTGAGATGAACTGGGAAATAATCGAGCTTGCGATTGGTAAAGTCGACATGAACCGATTTCGTTTCATTCATCTTGATCCTCCATTTTGATGTCCAGTCTTGGAGTTGCTTAATGGATCTTCTGAGTTTAGGTATTGTTACGTGATTTGTTTCGCCGACTGCAAGCACTGCTGTGTCGTCCGCAAACGTTGCTATTGTGTTCTCCTCTCGTTCTGGCAAATCACTGGTGAACAAGACATACAGGAGTGGGCCAAGTACGCTACCTTGTGGAACACCAGCATGTATTCTGTACGCTTCTGAGTAGGCATCTTCATGTTTTACTCGGAAGTATCGATCTGACAGATAGGATTGTAATAATTCTGCGTGTTTTGCTGGTAGCATTTTTCGGAGTTTGAAATTTAGACCATCATGCCAAACTTTGTCAAACGCTTGGGTTACGTCGAGAAAGATGGCAGAACAAACTTGCTTGTCTTCTAGCGCCTGCTCAATGACGCTCGTGATCCGATGCACCTGGTCAACAAAAGATGCAGCACCCTCAATCCTGAGGACCGTAGACTTTTGGCCGACTCATCTTTCTTCCATAAGTTGGTTCTGGGTAAAATGGACTCACCCACACTGCTATCAATGGTGCGCTTCCTGGTTCCTCGACTTGGTTCACGTTCTGGAATCCCCTTTTGGGTTCCAATTTCAGCGACAAACTATGCCTATACCATCGCCCGATGTGCAGGTTACCGCGCAGGATGGACGTGCGCCCTGGCATAGATTAATTTTTTTCAATCTCCTCAGGCTGTTAGGAGGAGAGAACTAGTTCTATGGAATAATGACAGACATTAGCAGTATCGAGTAAATACACAGTTATATGCGCACATTTTACCTGTTTTTTTCCCCCTTCTAATATTATCATTATATTATATTTTGTACATTTGTATTGGGCTTGCCCGTATCATTATAAATAAATAAAATTAAAATATATAATCAAGATGGATAAAAGTGGTACTGAAAATGTAATCCCTGGTAGGTATGTTGTAGACAGTGGTTCGCCGTAACCAGAGTTCGTTATATTTTTTAGTTCCTTACAGACAATTTATATTGAAAGCCCCAAGTTCTCAAAATTTTTGAAATTTTTGGGGAAAGTTACTTTAATAAATGTAGAATTTTCTGAATCAAAAATGACTAAGCCAACTGTGTAAGGGGAAAAATTGGTATTGCCTCTTCGGTTTGGGTAAGGAAAGTAAAGAGTAAGCATTTCGGGGTCCACCCATCATCAGACCCGTCTGAAACGGGGGCCGGTCACCCAGAAAACCAATCAGTTGGCGTCCGCCCTCTTTTTCATCGCCCTTGTTTGAACCCTCCTCAAAGCGAAAAACCGACGAATCCCCGAGCTAAACCTCCCTCAGTCGCAGGAAAACTCTCGTCCCTCGCCCGAAACAAATCTGAAGGCTTTGAAGGTCCACGCAAGCGGAAACCCGATCGAAGGGAAATGCGAAATGTTTGAGGAACCGTGAAAACGGGAAAGCCAGAAGTCTTGAATTGAACGTAATTTACTAACCGAATTACTTGATGCTACACAGTAACAGTTAATTGCCAACTTTCCTTTGATCGTAAAATTTGATACAATTCCGAGGGTTATGAAATACGGAGCCCCCCCCCCCCCCCTTCAACCACCACATTTTGGTGATGAAATGGTAGACACCTTATTTTAACCCCTCCCCGCAAAATTTGTTGGTTTAAACAGTTTTGCTATTTCAATGGAAGCAGTATCCGAAAATGGAATATTTCGGAATATTTATTATTTCTGTCCGTCCGCCGTAGCCGTTGGTACCTACATCATTTTTTCAAAATTAATGAAATTTGGTTTGTAGGTCCCGTTCGGGTTCTAGTTGGTCCTCGAAGCTCGGCGTTATGTCAGTCACCTCTAAGGGGTGAAAAATAGGGGTTGCAATTTTCAGAACGCCGTGGCTCGAAAACTTTCAATAGAAGGGTATGGGTTTTCTTAGGTTTTTAAATTGTTCTTGAACTAAAGAATTTTTTTTAGACCACCCGGAGCATTGTACGTCCAGCTGTTCGTTTGCACCGAATAGCTTCGTCAACACGATCGTGAATGAAACGGTATGAATCCGGCCCGGATATCATCACTAGGGAGCACCTGATTATAATCAAGGATGGCTGTATGAAGTCGAGTTGGTTGTTCTGTGGTATTATTTCATTTGAAGAATGATGGCTCTTTTGGATTTTGTTGATAGGTACTTTTGTAACTTGAACAAACGTTAATATGCTTCATGAATTGCAAACAATTAATTATTAATGATCGAATTATCGAATCCCAAGCATTTTTATGACACTGTAATTCCGGGGCCGGCTCCAGTAGGTAGGTACTCCACTTAGGGCTTTCCTGGGGGGAGCACGAGGGTACTGACCACAGAAAACAGTGATCTACGCAGAAGATCATCTATATAGGTTAGTAATTAACAATAATAAATAAGTAAATAATAAAGTGAACCATTGTGCAATAATTTGCAGCTTTTTTAATATTTGTTTCTCCTTTCCATGCTCGATTCCAAAGGTTCGTTATTGAAAATAATAAACCAAAAGGCGAGTTTTCTTCGGAAATAAACCGAAAACTGGGATGGGCCACCCTGTATATTTATGTAGGTAGGTATCTTACATGGGAAAACTCCAGAATGCTCTGGAACGGAAACGAATCAAGTACCTATTTATTTTCTAATTGATCCGCGTACTCACCCACATATTTGTCTACTCCACATTTTGGACCGAAATTTGCTAGAATCGGTAGGTTGGTACCTAATATAATGGCTAAAAGTTACCAAGATTAAGATATTTGGTGCTGCATGATTATTACTCGCGACCTAAAAAAATCCCATTTATTTCAATAGTCAAGTCAAATAAAAAATTCAAATTAATTGTACTTGAGAGAGAGAGAGATTGATTGATTGATTGTTTTATTTATAGACTTGCACAAAAATAGAGCCCGAAGGCTCTCTCTGCCCTTTTGGCATGAGAATATTGACAATAATACAGAAAAATAATACCAGTCTTCAAATTGTTTGTGAAAGAAAAGAATTTATATTAACATAGTGGTTACCAAAGTAATGTAAAAAGAATGTGTGTGTATTTAATATTTGCTTAATAATATTTCTCGAAAATTCTACTTGAATAAATCTAATGAAATATTACGGTTATATAATTCCAAGTATTCGTTATTTATTGGTTTATTATTTTCAATAATGAACCATTGGAATTGAGCATGAAAAAAAAAAAAAAAAAAATTCTAACCCCCCCCCCCTCAAAATTTGATGTTTACGTTTCAAGGTATGTAGAATCCGAAAATGCAATAAAAAAATTTCTGTCTGTCCGCCGTACTGACCACTTTTCTTAGTTACCATGAAACAAAATTGATGAAATTCGGGTTATGGGTTCCGTTCGGGGTCTAGCTGGTCCTCGAAGCTCGACGTTACTGTCAAGGGGTTCAAAATAGGGGTTGAAATTTTCAGAACGCCGTAGCTCGAACACTTTCGATAAAAGGGTACGGTTTTTTTTACGTCATTAAATTTTCCTTGAGCTAAATAATTTTTTTAAACCACCCGGAGCACTGTACGTCCAGCCGTTCGTCTGCACCAAAAAGTTTCGTCAACACGATCGTGAATCAAACGGCATAAATCCGGCCGGGATATCATCACTAGGGAGCACCTGATTATAATCAAGGATGGCTGTATGAAGTCGAGTTGGTTGTTCTGCGATATTATTTCATTTGAAAAATGATTGATCTATTGCTAGGCACTTTTGAAACTTGAACAAACGTTGAAGTACCTATTATTGATGGGCAAGTTATTACACAACGGATCATTATACTTGACCAGAGGGTAGGTACTGACCACAGAAAACTGTGATCTACGCAGATGGGGCATTTATTTCACTCCACATCTACAATTTTCCTTCAGAACTTCATTATTTGCGTTTTTCGCCATTTTAGTTAGAACTGTTTGTCAACGAAAGAATCATTTTAGCAACATTTAACTCGTGATTTAGGTAGGTAGGCACGGGGTAAAGGGTAGGTACTAACCTACGGAAGATCTGCGATCTACATATGTATAGAATAGTACATATTATATTATATAGACGGGTTATCTATACAGAGAGCTGTGATCAGTAACAGAAGGGTATTCTGTACAAAATAATAAACCGTTGTAGGTACAGGGGTTTGCAGCGGTTTTTACAGAGAGAGAGAAAAATAAAAAATAAAAAATCGAGTAGAAAGAGCCAAAAATTACTTTAAAAAAAATCCACCCTAAAAGTTATTGGAATATAAATTTGCTAATACTACCTAGTTATGTTGCAGGTAGGTAATGACTGGAATTATTTTTTCAAACATCCTACTTGGTAGGTATTGTAGGTATGTTTGGTTGGAATTAAAGGTTTGGGTGTTGATGGTTGATGTATGATGATCATAAATTTGATATCGTGATTTATATTGCGGAATATTATGAGGAAAGAGGGGGAATCACGTTGGGTGTTGAATTGTTGAGGCGAGTCATGTAGAGGCCGTAAGTCCTCATTTGCTCGGGAGGAAGAAAATCCTCGTTGTGTATATCACGGAGGAATATGAAGAAATAGCGGGGAGGTTACGGTAACGGAGAGAAGGAGGCGGTAACGGAGAGAAAACACGTGTGGAAAATCAATAGATGTTTAAGAAAGGTGGGAGGGGAGGTGGTGGGGAGGAGCAATTAATTTGAATGTTGGTACAAATTGGTGTTGTGGAGGGGAGTGAGTGGTGGGAGGGGAGGGAGATTGTACGGACGAGGCGTGGTTGATAACTGAGGGAGTGGCCCGGAGGAGGGGCCCTCATCTTCCCCACCCGTCGCGGCCCCATCGGGGATTGAAAACGCCCCCCACCCCGCGTCCGTCCATCCGCCCCACCACCGCTCGAGGAGAAACAGAGAGAAAAAAAATTCCCCCGGTCCGCCGCTCCGTCCGCCCGCGCCAGTCGTTTGTGTGATGTTGAGGTGACGATGATGGTACTCGAATCACCGTTACGGCTCTACACGGCCGCCGCCGCCGGACTTTTCCCTCCGCACTCGATTTTCCCTTCGGCGGCCCACAGGTTTTCTCTCGGGGGCCCCTTCGGTTCGGCGGGGTTTCTCGGGGCGCCGCCGCAGGCCCCGGGGCCCCCGCACATCCGGTTTCGCCCTCAGGAGCCGGTCAGGAGGCCCCCGCGCCGCCCGACGTCGCCGCTATCCAAAGGTCAGTCGCAATTTTCATCAAATTCGCAAAACAACATTAAATTCCACCACTTTTTACCAAAAAAACGCTGCAAAGTCCTTGTCACATCGGTTTAATTTAAATAGCTAATTCAGATAGTTTCTACCAATTTTGGCCCCCCAAACACGAATTAGGTAGTGCGCTCCTTTTTTTTTTTTTCAAACTATCATTGATCATTGGTACCTAGTGCCATTTAATCGTCTTGATCCACGGTATTATACAAACTGATTGTGATTTCAGACGATTTCCCAGGTCTTTGACTCATAAAAAATCAATTTTGGTAGCTGAACATTTGGTAGAACCTCAATTTTCCACTCTTTGGTCAAAATCGACTTCATATTCGGTCTTCTCGTCCCCAAAAACATGGAAAACGATACCTCAGAAGCTCATGTTACCAATATGTTGCTAAACCACAAAAACTACCTGTGTTTATACACATTTTCACTCATAACGCCGCTGGGTATATTCCGATCGGGCTGCAAAGTTTCGGGACACAACTAGGGCCCAAATGGAGCATGTGTGCGAAAGAACGACTTTTTTAGACCTAAAATGAAGCCGGTACACGCGATACGGCGGACGACGTACGGCGGACGGCGGACGGACATTGCATTTTTGGAATCTACGCACCTTGAAATGGAAAAGGAAAAATTTTGAGGGGGTACTATAAAAATTGTTTGCTGAGCGAATACATAGGTGTATTATTCACAAAATAATAAACCAAAACGACAGGATAAAAATATAATAGGTAGTCTATTTCCACGTAAACTAACAAAACTGTAGACCGGTTTCGGTTGTTAAACCATCATCAAGCAAGTATTTTAAGTTATACTTTCTACCAAGTTCCGCTTGTCTCTCTGCTAGGAATTCATCTCCTTTTAGCGAATTTTCAAAGAAAATGAAGCTATTGCAATGGCTTCGAAATTTAAATAATATAAATTTTTGGAAATTTTCTTCATAGAAATCCGTTTCAGACCATTCTAAAACGATTCCTGAAATTTAACACTTTTTTATATGTATATATATATATATTTATTTATATATGTGTCACTCCAGACGATAACTCTCGATAGAATTGAGATAAACAGCTCAAATTTGCACAAAAAATCTATCTTGGCAATCGAAAGGCTAAGTTCGAAGATGGGCGAAATTGGCCTACTCTAAGGAGGGTTTTGGCGCATTTAAAGTGCGCAAAAATTACCCAAAAATCCCCAAAATGTTATTTTCCAACAAGTGACCCCTCATTTTAAAGGTTTTTGCACGCTGAACACGATGGTGGAATCGGATTTTAGATATCTTGATCCGTTCTCAAATTAGAGCATTTAAAGTGCGCAAAAATTACCTAAAAATCCCCAAAATGTTATTTTCTAACAAGTGACCCCTCATTTTAAAGGTTTTTGCACGCTGAACACGATGGTGGAATCGGATTTTAGATATCTTGATCCGTTCTCAAATTAGAGCATTTAAAGTGCGCAAAAATTACCCAAAAATCCCCAAAATGTTATTTTCTAACAAGTGACCCCTCATTTTAAAGGTTTTTGCACGCTGAACACGATAGTGAAATCGGATTTTAGATATCTAAATCCGTTCTTAAATTAGAGCATTTAAAGTGCGCAAAAATTACCCAAAACTAGGATAATCTTTAAACTCTTACCCCCACCCCCTTAGAGTGGTCAGATTGAAAAATGTGAGAAGTATTAATTGAAGACGAGAGTTCGAAGCAAAAAAGGGGGAGGCAAACGATTAGTACAACTCCTTGAATTTACCCACAGCGATCAAATAAATAAGCACTTAGTACAATTACGTAATAAACAAACGGTAGAATCAGGATGGACAAAACGTACAAATTAAAATAAATACGAAGAGAATATACATAGAAAACCAAATTTTAGACCGAAGTTTTCCTTTATTCAAAACCATAGCCATTAATTCGAATATTTCTTTGAAAATTCGCTCATTAAGTCATGCTGCATGACTGATTTTTTTTTAATCAATTTCTGTTTTTGTTTAAAAGTCCGCAAGCTATTTTTGAACAAATTCTGTCAAAAATTTTCCAATTCCTGTCATCCAAGCAGCATAAAAAACCGTCAAATCCGACGGCAAATTATTAGTTTTATTGCATTTTAAATTTCCAAACAAAAAATAAATTATTGAATACAGTACAACAATTTGAGCAATGAACAGCAAAATTAAAATTGCCTGTTGGTTCTGTCAGTTCTGATCTCCTGTACTGACTGAGTGAATTTCAAATAGTGCCAAAATAATGCACCTAAACTATGAGATGTTTTATTTAAATAAATAGGTACCTACCAGTGTATTTACCCACGAGTGACATGTTAATCAGTTCTCTTCAAATGTGTGTAACGCGGGATCTGCTTGATTTAGTACAGTAGGTATAGTGTAGGTGCAGGTAGTAGGTATAGTGGTAGGTATAGTAGTATGTGTATTTCCTCTGCTGATAATGATAATGCCACTTAAGATGACATTTTCTATTGTCACACTAGTTTTTTGCCCGATTCGACAGACCCCAAAGGTTCACAGTTGAAATATATCAACCAGAATTTGAACACATCAAAATCACTCAATACAGTTACCTTTGTTGGTCGGTAGGTAGGTACTGAACCTGTGCGTAATAGTTTGCAAACTAGGACGGCACTTGAAATTTCCAAAAACTCTCCATAAACCGACAAACGACTATTTAACTACTCATTATTTGAATAAAAATAGGTACCATTGTCTGTAATTAGGGCCATTTTAAACGGTTATTCTCTTCAAAAAATGTCATTCACCGAGTGAATCTGTGATGATAAACAATATGTGATTATAGATTTAAATCAAATGTCACCTTAGATATCGCAATTTTCTGGACTCAATTCAATTTCAATTATACCTAAACCTATATATTATTTTTAAAATCCTGCGGATATCACTTAAAATTACATTTTATATTGTCACACTAGTTTTCTGACCGATTCGACAGACCCAAAGGTTCACGGTTGAAAATAATCAACCAAAATTTGAACACATCCAAATCACAAAATAAAATAAAATTATGTGTGTTGGTCGGTAGGCAGTTATTGAACCTGAGTATTTATAATAGTTAGCAAACTAGGTAGAACGGCTTTAGAAATTTCCAAAAATTCTCCATAAACCGGCAAACGAATATCTGTAACCATTATCATTATCATCGCCATTATCTTTAATTAGGGGCATTTTAAAAGGTTATTCTCTTCAAATATGTCCTTCGCCGAGTGTGAATCTAAGAAGATAAACATCATGTAGGTATATTGTAGATTTAAACCAAACGCATCACTACCTTAGGTAACGCAATTTTGGTTTATTATTTTCAATAATGAACCATTGGAATCGAGCATGAAAAAAAAAATTCTTACCCCCCCTCAAAATTTGATGGTTTACGTTTCAAGGTATGTAGAATCCAAAACTGCAATAAAAATATTTCTGTCTGTCCGCCGTACGCCGTACGCCGTACGCCGTACGGGCCACTTTTCTTAGTTACCATGAAAAAAAATTGATGAAATTCGGGTTATAGGTTCCGTTCGGCGTCTAGTTGGTCCTCGAAGCTCGACGTTACTGTGAGTCATCTCTAAGGGGTTCAAAATAGGGGTTGAAATTTTCAAAACGCCTATACCATTTTTTTACGTAAATATTTTTACGGTTTTAAATAGTTTTCGAACTTGCGAGTTTTTTAAGACCATCCGGAGCATCGTACGTCCAGCCGTTCGTTCACAGTAAGGCCCCGAAGTTTGCACCGACAGGCATTTTCGACTCCAGTGTGAATGAAATTGTATACAATTCAAACCAAATCTCGTAACCAGAGACGCGCCCATAATAGGAATTTGTGAATACGGCCAATCATTGGTAGGGATCACCTGATTATATTGGCGGAGTATGAAGTCGAGTTGGTTGTTCTGTGATATTATTTAATTTGAAAAATGATGGCTCTATTGGAGTTTGTTGGTAGGTAGTGAAACTTGAACAAACGTTGAAGTATTATTGATGGGTAAATTATTACTACGGTAAATCATTACTCAACGGTAAATTATTACACAACGGTTCATTATACCATCTACGTAGAAGGGGCTGGAGTTTGTTGGTAGGTACTTTTGCAACTTTTTTCACTCCTCATCAACAATTTCTTTTCAGAACTTCATTATGTGTGTTTCTTTTTGTTAGGTACTGTTTGTCATCGGCAGAATTATTTTAGCAACATTTAACTCGTGATTTAGGTAGGTACCTAGTAACGAGTACGGGGTTAGGTACTAACCTACGGAGGGTCTGCGATCTACATAATATGTGTAGAATAGTACATATCATATTATATAGACGGGTTTTTCATTTGAAAAATGATGGCTCTTTTGGAGTTTGTTGGTAGGTAGTGAAACTTGAACAAACGTTGAAGTATTATTGATGGGTAAATTATTACTACGGTAAATCATTACACAACGGTTCATTATACCATCTACGTAGAAGGGGCTGGAGTTTTTTGGTAGGTACTTTTGCAACTTTTTTCACTCCTCATCAACAATTTCTTTTCAGAACTTCATTATGTGTGTTTCTTTTTGTTAGGTACTGTTTGTCATCGGCAGAATTATTTTAGCAACATTTAACTCGAGATTTAGGTAGGTACCTAGAAACGAGTACGGGGTTAGGTACCAACCTACGGAGGGTCTGCGATCTACATAATATGTATAGAATAGTACATATCATATTATATAGACGGGTTATCTATACATAGAGCTGTGATCTGTAACAGAAGGGTATTCTATACAAAATAATAAACCGTTGTGCAGGGATTTGCAGCGTTTTTTGTAATCGGTTCAATTTCAATATCTACACCTACATTATCTTACAAAAAATTGGTGTTACCTCACCGTGCAACTAATCCACCAATAAAGAACGTTGATTGTTATTTCATTCAAGTCAACACTGGATAATAATTATATGTATATCTATATATCACTTTATAATTAATTAAACACTTCCATAATTTTTCGCGTATAATGGGTTCTATGCATTTCTTTTAGTAGTTATTAAAGGAGAACAAGCATTTTATTCAAGTAGGCTATCATTTCACAGTGTGTGCTTGTGTAGGTATCAATTGAAATATTTTCGAATCATATTATAGCAATGTACTAGGTATTGTAGGTATAACTCATTAAGAGTTATAAGAGTCCTGTGCCCTCTCATCTTCTTCAGTTCAGCTCATAACTGATTTTCCTTGATAATGGTGAAATAAATCATCGAAGCATCGGACTTTTATAAAAGTTCAACCCGACCAAGCCCTGACGTTTTAGCAACATTAAAATTTCTCTACCTACAATAGTTAGGTAGGTACAATAGGTAGGTGATCAATGTTCAAATGTTCAATCTGGTATCATATGCTCAATTTCTAACGAATCAATGGCCCGATTCCGCTCAAATTCGATGGGTAGTTAGGGTGTAGCTCCTAAGGTGGTCACCTATGAATTTCAAAACGCTCGGATCGTTGGTATGAACCACTGCGTACGAGAAAACGTGAAATCTGTGGTAGTCAGTTTCTTACAAATATAACCAGTGGCCCGATTTTGCTCAAATTTAGTGCGTAGTTGGGGTGTTTTATGCTTCTGAATGAATAGCAGGACGATGGGAAGATGAGTACGGCCACTGCGAATGCGCAGAAGCAAATCCGAGTTATCACGCTATATAGGTACTCACGAAAATAAACGGCCCAATTATGCTCACAGATAAAAGTGAACAATACAGGAAAATAATAAACCGTTGTGTATTTGCAGCGTTTTATTTCATGATCGAACTTCCATAAACCACAGTAAATCGAATACACTGTGATATCATGTATATGTGTGTGTGTATATATGTGATAGGATGTACACAAAGCCTAGCTTTAAAGTGGGAGGGTAATTGTCCTAATAACAGAAAATTGCCTTGCAAATTTATGCCTTGTTGTCGAAAATAAAAATAATTAAATTAAATTCACTATTACTGGAAAAGTGTGAAACAAGGCATTGTATACAAGGCCTAGGCAATGTATGAAATAAAAGGGCCAGGAAATGTATGAAATAAACCTCATTTCATACTTCGCCTACAGGCACTGCATACAATGCCTTATTTCACACTTTGCCGGTAACATGTATATACCTACGGATGAGTGCAGTTCTTGAATGTGTTTGTACACAGCCATGTATAACTATGTATACCTACGTATATAGTTGGAGAATGGTTCTTGAGGTTCACCTTGGTGCGCCATTTTCACGCGACCAATCTCTAGAGCAACTCTCTGCGCCAAAATGTGTGGCTATTCCTTACGCTTTGATAATAATTCTATTCACAGAGCTACCTATTACATAAAAGCACTTTTTCCGGTGCTTTTTGCTCGGTTCTTGTTTAACCTAAAACACCCGACAAACTGTCTGTGACGAAACTGTCGTGATTCACCCTTTTCCTCTGCACGCACTCTTCATCGAACTCGGTAGCCTCTGTTCGTCTAACTAAAGCCTTCAAGATCATCTGCTAATGAGGAGGACCGATGACTCTGAAATTGGGTGATTTTTCTCTCGAATGTTCAACACTGTAAACTTATGGGAAACATTACAATTAACCCACCTGCCTAACTAGTCGGGAGGAATAACAGATAGAAAAATAGAAGCCGCTTATTGTACAAAATGCCTAGGAACCCGGCTGTACATTAAAACATGTTATTTATTTATTTATTTATTTATATACGGGCAAGCCCAATTACAGCAGAATTACATCACAGTCAAGTAAGAAAATAAATAATTAGAGAGCGGATAGAAGAAAAATAGTAAAAAATAAGAGAACGTGAATGTAAATGAAACAGCAGTATTTATTTTAGTAAATAGTCCGGATCAAGTCAGATGGAGATTTGGCAATAGCAGTCTTCAGGGAGGGTGAGGAGTCAATGAAAAAGTCGAATTCGACTTTTATATCATTCGACTTTTTTCGGTCATTGAAAAGTCAATCGGATTACTGAAAGAACACGTCGGAGATATTTAACGCGGTTTTCCTCGAACACCTGATGAACAGGCTGACGTTGATGGTGTAGAAGAAGAAGTCAGTGAGAGATGCCCTTGAAATATAGTTAAAGAAATTGTGGAAGCTCTTGGTGCCACAAAGTTAGCCATCACATCATAAAGTTAGTCACAAATCATAAAGTTAGTCGACGACTTCTATGTCAACGAAACCTAAACATTGATGGATTTAATTTCGACTCGACAAGTTGGTACACATTTTGAAGAATATTATTATTTTCATAATCAACCTTTGGAATCGAGCGTGAAAAACAATATTTTAACCCCCCTCAAAATTTGACGGTTTCTGTTTCAAGGTACGTAGAATCGGAAAATGGAATAAAAACATTTTTGTCCGTCCACCGTACTTCGCACTTTTCTTAGTTATCACGAACCGAATTTAATGAAATTTGGTTTGTAGGTAGGTCCCATTTGGGGTCTAGTTAGCCCGCGAAGCTCGACGTTACTGTCAGTTATCTCAAAGGGGTGAAAACTAGGTATTGTATTTTCCAAGATGCGGTAGCTTGAAAACTTTCAATAGAAGGGTATGGTTTTTTACGTTTTTAAATTGAACTAAATGTAAATTATCTTGAACTAAAGAATTTTTTGCGATCACCCAGAGCATTGTACGTCCAGCCGTTCGTTTGCCCCGAGAAGCTTCGTCAACACGATCGTGAATGAAACGGTATGAATCCAGCCCAGATATCATCGCTAGGGAACACTCGATTATAATCGGATGTCTGTATGAAGTCGAGTTGGTTGTTCCGTGATATTATTCCATTTGAGAAATGATGGCTCTTTTAGATTTTGTTGATTGGTACTTTGGCAACTTGAAAAAACGTTGATTGGGTAAAGTACGAGTATTACACAAAGGTAAATTATTAAACGACGGTTTATTATACTCTCTACGCAGAAGGGGCATCTATACAGGTAAATATATCTAATAAACCTTTGTATAATAATTGCAGCATTTTTTAATTGTGGACTGGGTTTCCCCAATTTCATCGCGAGTGATTTAGTTAGTAGGTATCGGTTTTATTACATTTTGAAACTCACGTACCCCCTCGTCACCTTTCTCCAATAGACAATTTACAGCTTCCTCCCAGTCGGTCAACTCATATCGGGATGCAGCCGTTAAAATAAAATAACATTTTATTTAATAGTGAAGGGGGGGGGGGGGCTCACAGTAATCAGCCATACAAATTCCTTAGTTTATTGTATATGTAATTGTCACTATTACCTTTCGACAACCATATTCACAAATACCGTATTCTCTGAAAGGAAATGAAAATACGAAATGTCCGACGGTAATTTAGCAGTTCCATTGGCGTTTGCCGGTGACATTTAGAAAAAAGCGAACAATTTTAATAGCGACGGTGTAGCGTTTTATTGAAAAGATGATCCTTTCGAAATGACGTCATTGCTATATTGAGAGGAGGTAATTACTTGCCGGATAATGGTGTAAGGCAAAAATAACGTAATTGCAGTACTGCGGGGTTAATTGAAGTTCATTATGTTTAATCACGAGAAGATGGGATATTTATTATTTTCTATAATTGAAATAACGTTATTACCGTTCTTTGAGTCTACCAACAGGAAGGAACGTGAGCCATTTGCAACCAGCTTCTCAACAAACAGATTTGGCGCACAAATTTATAATATACCATGGTAAATGCCTTTAAATTTATTTATAATCATTATTTTTCCCCCAACTTCAATCCATATTGTTAGAGGACAAATTAACTTTATTACATTAACATTTCCCCCACTTTAAAAAGAATTTTGTCAATGTCTACCGTTAATATTAACACACTTTTGCAAAGTCCATTGTTGAATGAACAGAATGAAATAATTTGTTTCATTAGATATTCATTTTCTGTCGCTATTTTTGTCATTGGCCGTTCACTTGTCACGGGTTCACTTGCCAAATACATAAGAAATTTCACTAACTAGCAGATTATAAGAAAATAGGTAGACAATACACTATCAGATAGTACGCTTAATTATTTATTACAACACCTACCTACTAATTTATTACATATTAGGTACTTTGAATTTTCTTGAAGGCTTTCCAGGATAGATTATTCCAGTCTTTCTTTTTTTTAGTTTTCCAAAGTATATTGCTTTGGGCAGAAATCGGGTGAGTTTCTTCAAGAAATTTTTATCGTGAAATTAGAGAAGCAAATAGAAATAGAGAGTTTGAAAAAAAGGCGGGCGTGACGTAGAGATAATTCACTGCCTCCTCAAGCTTCACAAAAACCCACGGAGTATCGGGGACAAACTAACACGGAATAAACAAGATCGATGTGGAAAAATAATAGCTGGTTTCCTCTAACGTAATTTTTTGACCACTTTTGAACGATAGAGTAACGTTAGTGTGGACGGGTGGGGACCTTGAACGCCGAGATCCCTATGGATACTACAGTGCCTTACCGCTTTTACGCACGCAGACACGCGCACAAACACCCACAAAGCCCGGCGATGAGGACCCGTTTTTTTAAACATCCGACATCTTAATTTTGCATTTCCTTCCTCATATTTCACAATTATTACCTTCTCCCACACTCTAAGACCTTTCCACAGTTACTTGAACTAAAATATTCCAAAAATCATTTTTAGACTCACCGGAAAACCCCATTTCCGAGAGTTCTTTACGTTACCAAGGTCAGCGAATATTAAATTTTTTGATGTTTTCTTTTTCGGAGCGTTTTTACCTTGCGCACTCCTGTCTGTCAAAAAGTTGGCTGGGTACAGACATTGAAAGTTACGGTTTCTACCAGTTTTGAGAGACCTTTTTAAAATTTTCGCTTTAATTTCTTTACACTAGGGATGCGAAATCGATGTCCATATTTTGAAAATATCGAAAAATATCGACGTTTTTCTCCAAAATCGATGGCTTCAACATCGGTTGCGACGTTTTCACAACATCGATGGTTTACTTGCGATGTTATCGATGTGTCCAACTACTAAGTTTTCTGAATACATCTTATCCGCGGTCCGGTTTGAATCCTAATCACAGCGATGCGACCCCCCCCCCCCCCTCCAATCCCATCAATCATTTTAATTCAGTGAATTGGCGGATGAATTCAGACTTATTAAAACTGACTAAATACTTCTCCATGATGGTGACCTCAGTAGCATTCTCTGCTTCTGGAAACACTGTCACAGCAAGAGAAGCCGTCTTTCTGGCGATGAAATAGATAAACTTCTTTTCCTACGCTCAGCAGACAAAAATACTGCGGCTTAGACGATTAATGGTGGTGTTATTACGAAGAATTTTACAGAGTGGATTCTTACTCTCCCCTTACTATATAATTCATGTAAACTTGATTTTTCTTAAAATCAACGTTTGTCAGCTTTTACGAAATTCCACCTTTTTTAAACACCTAGATGATTTTTTATTGAAATAGGTAAATGACCTGATACGTCTTATTTATTAATCTTAACAGTTATTCATTACAGAAGTTATGGTAAAAGATTATTCTTACCTAGTAGGTTAGTTTCCACGAAAAATCTTAATTTTATTAGATTTTACAAAATTTGTTGAAAAAAAATCTATGTGTTTCTTGACATCAATATTAGATTTTGAAAACATAGATTTTGTATCTATGTCTCATCCATACTTTGCACTCTTTATTCATGCACTCAAGTTTCTAGGGGGGAATGGGTACCTATCATAGTATATAGGTAAAGAATGACGTATTTAATACGTATGTTAGTTCAGATGCTACCTACGTTTTTGATACTTTTAACAAAAATACTGAGTACTCGTCACTGAAATGTAGCACTTTATGGGAGCCTTGGTGAGCTTATATATTATATGAGCTTATATATATGACCTCTAACGACCAATTATGATGACATGTAGGCCTATATAGGCCAATATGTAATGTTTCAGAACCATCTTGAGATTTGATTTTTGGCAAGGTTTTTTTTTGGTGACTGTAGTTTGAGCAGGAGCTGACCTAAGCAGGAGTAACGCCTGAGAGAGCAAGGAAGACTTCAAGGGATTTTTTATGATGTTAGCAACGAAGAAAATTGTGAAATAATATAATTTTTTGATGCATCAGCAAAGAGACTGCCTATTTAGACCAATTTGATTCGGTCATCAATTAGATAGCTGGCTCACCGCAGCGGCAGATTGAGCCATCCACGGAGATGCGTCTAAATTACATTCGAAGGTGCACTCAGCTCTGATGCAGTTTCGAATTTATTGTGATAGAGCTCTGCGCGAATAACAGCTGGACGTTTGCAAATCACCTTCAAGAGCGGTGAACTATGTGAGTGAACTAAATCACTTACGAACTGACTTGGACAGAACGATCGATCTGCAGCTCAAGCAGTAGCTGATTAGAGAGTGATGTAGGCAGCGTAAAGTGAAATCCCCAGGAGCCCGAAATGGGACATAAAACAATGGGGAAAGACGTACGGAAACCCATTTCGCAAGAAGACATGAAAAATAAATGAATAGACGAAAAAAACACAAATAAATAACAGCAAAATTATCATAAACCAGTCAAGAAACGCGGTAGCTTAACAACCGCGAGATACCTTTGAGAAAAAGGCGCTAATAACGTTGGGAATAAGGTGAGTGTTAGGGTCGTTGGTTAATGTTGTTTAGCAGGTGGACTGTCAGGTTTGTAGGAGCAAATCAATGAGTTTTCTTGAGTTGGCTTCCGATTTTCTATCTGTCGCGGGTAGTTGTTATTTAATGAATGTTGAACGAGGAAAGAAGTCCGCCGCGTTGTTGGTAGGGAAGTAACCTGCTATTACTGGCCTGGTATGGCGAATGGCGGGGACTTCCGGTACTGCTCGATCGGTTGATGTGAACCCTGAGAATGCTGAACTTCATATCAATCAAGACTCGAGAGGTGTCGTCATACGGTTCAGGGTTTTGTCGTAGGATTCAGATGCGATCGTGATAATCATTTTCTGTATCAAGATGGCCGCGTCGGCTTTCCTGGTTCAGCTTGAGATGCCCTTTTCTGCCGTACTGTTTGTCTTACAGCTGTGCAGCCTTCACTAAATTGAATTAGCTCAATCAAACTTGGGATGTGGTGGGGAAATAATTATTTTACTTCCTGGTGTTGTGTGAATTCGTCAAATAACGAAGTAATAAGTTGTCTTTCACACCTTTTTATTTGGGAATTTTCGTGGAGCGGCTTCGGGTTTTACCCCGCTCATCCTCGTCCTTCTGCAGCTTACAAAATATACACACATGCCACAAAGATTTTTCAGAAATAACAATGACCGATGAATATTAATGTACATTGAAGCGGTGCCTATGCTTACAATTTATTACATTTTTCACTTCATACCTCTTCACTGTTAATTTATATTCATTGTAAATCGTCGTGACATGATGTGCGTGTATTCTGTAAATTGCAGAAGACTGAGGATGGGCTAAGATCCCGAAACCGTTCCACGCAAATTCCCAAATAAAAAGGCGTGAAAGGCAATCTTTATTGCTTAGTTATGTGACCGGGCATTCGCCTGAGAGTCTTTTGGGCAGACTCGATTGGCATTCTCCTGCCCTACATCATTATGCTCACTGGTCAGTAGGATAAAAAAATCTCCATACCGAAATCCACAATCGTAGAACTTGGTGTGTGGCCGAAAAACAAGAAATTTAATGGACAGAATTTGAACAAACTGGAAATTAGAAAAATAATGTACAACTAGACTGGAATTAACAATCGCCAATGAGTGTCCTCGTTCGACTTCGCATGCCTACGTAACAATTCTATTGAATATATTGGGCATGATGATAATAAAAATATACTAATTATATTTATGCAGGTAGAAGGTACGTAATTATGGACTCACAATGTGATTACATTAAACTCTCAATCTTCCTTAAACGAACGATGATTTCGAATAAGCAGAGACTGTGATTTCTTCAGAATATACTGCGAAGAGCTTACCGGTATATCTGGCAAATTCAAAATGAACCTGCAGTGTCTTCTGTTATGAACATCTTCGAGGTACGAGCAGTTTCTGAGCGTTCAGTTTTGATGGGGTTTTTTTTCAATAAATTTAAATTACCCGTCTCGAGTTAACGAAGAAAAAGTCTTGTTATTTTCACGCTCGTTAGCTGTCCATAGATGTAGATCTAACTGAAATCTCCATAATGCCGGATGAAGCTGTTCTCATTATTATAGCAAGTTATTCTCGCTTCATCATCTGTAGAGGTTTGTTCCGAGATCGAGTTCAGAGCTGCACAAGAGCACATTTCGGATGTTGACAATGTAATATGCAAAATAATTTGACATCAATTCGATATTGCATTTTACATCTATGTCAGATGTAACAAGGGCGTTGCAGAACTGTACGTATTCCTACAGGAATCGATGTTAGAAGAAGAGATACGGTGGAAGGAATTCTTCCGATGTCAGCAAAATATCTCTTAGCACGTGAGGTGGTTGTGTCTACATCTGGTCTTTAATCCGGTGGGACTTACGAGCAAATTTATAAACAGTTTTGCAGATTTTTTAAACGTACACAGACCGTTTCTTGTCACCTTCATCACAGTCAGTTATGTACCAGTAATAAATACTTGTGATTCTGTGCGGGGATTAACAATACCTAGACACAAAAAACTCACGCGAATTTCGTTAAATGTTTCTGTAAACGGATTTTTACGGCTACAAATCAGAGGATTGAGGAGACGGGACGCTTGGGCCCAAGGTTTCAAATCTTCTTTATGCTCAGTTCATTTATAATCCGACCGGTTTTCCTTCCTTCACGATGCTCGTTGAATCCTGGGCGCAGCTTGGAAGGGAAATTTCTGGAATGTTACGTCTTGATTATTTCTCTCGTGTTATTCGAAGTGTGTTGTTGATGAGGTTGAATCCGTAAAGGAGTCGCCTGTCTCGATTTGATTTTGAAGCTCAGATTAGACTTTGAAGACACCGAAAGGGAAGTGTTTAAAACATTAAACTCCTATATAAACGCTCGTGTGAATGGCTTCGCTGCTCACAACCTCAGTCTAATCGGTAATTCAGCCTAATGAATTGAGACAACGATTAGGTGGCACGCTAACCGAGCATTTGTTAGTGAAGCCTGGCGTTCCCACACGGCTGTGCGCAGAGTTGTGGGCTACAACTGGTTTTCAGTCTGAAATATGGATGTTGAGTCCAAGGGGAGTTAGTACATTTAGTGTTAATTTGGGGGTTTTTAGGTACATTTTTCTCAGCCCCCAATGGACTTCATGGATTTTGGCTGGAAGCAAAAATATTAAAATAAATACTAACCGACTACCTTTGCGTTGCTGAGACGCCCGACACCCCTTTTCGAAACTTTCAGATTGCGACTTTCCTAAACTTAGAAATTCATAATTATTTACCCGTGTTTTTAGTACACAGATAGACCTTATGTCCCAAACAATGAGAAAAAAAATCGGAAATCTGGTAGCTCTTATATTCCCGGAGAAAAATGTACCAACATGTCGAAAAAGTTGTTTCAAGAAAAACGCCTTTTTGTGTGAGTATATTTACTGCGTTGCCATACGTCTAACTCTACTGTATTTCGCTAAATATTACTACTCTGTGTTATCTCAACGGTGTCAGCTGATATCAGAGAAGGTAATGTTCAGATTATGCGCGTTTTCTTGACTATTTCATGCGTTTTCTAGATCGACATCAAAACATTCGGGATTCGGCTTTCTCAAGCATGGCAGAGCTTTGCTAGTACATGCAATAGTAATGAAGTATAAGGATATATTATACTTCACCTATATTATTATACTCGTACCTATATAAGGATATAGGTGGCGTCTTGGTGCAGACCGTCCAGCTACTGCTCATCCGCGGCGGAGGTTGCGCACTTTCGACGTCTTTTACGACCGTTTCCGTTGATGAAATACCTAATTGAATGCAATATATACCAAAATCTTCAGAACTGAGTGTAGATTGAGAAAATGCCAAAACCCCGAAAATTAATTTATTTTTTACTTTTTGGGTACTTACTGACTCCCCTTCCCTTAATGCGGCACGTGGGTTTTGCCGATTCTGTGACACGTGAGCCACCTTCCACTTGGGCCTCTGAAGCCTGGCCTAATTGCTACCTTGACACGTGGGCCTCTGAGTCTGAGGCCCAAGTGACAGAGCCTGATTTCTGCCTGAATACTGTACTTGGGCGAATAAACGGTGCCTAATACTGCATGACATTTTTGACTAAGTAGGTATTTATTAATTTATTTACTTATTTAACAGTACGGCACAAGTGCCAATACACAAGAGGTTAAATTAAGGGCAGTTGCCATGCAAGGCTGGAATATTTTATGGGATTGAGTTCTTCACGAGTCTTCTTCTGGTTTATTATTAGTAGGTAGTTCTCCTTGAGTGTGGATGTTCACGACAATGAAGTAGGTAGGTAGGTATGTATGTATTCTTCTAAGATGTGTTGCAGAACCTGGAGTTTGAACGAGTGGTGGTGACCAATTTGGGTAGGAAATTAGTCAATTTAGGCTCGCTGTAAATGATTTTCGGTCCGAATTTTAGATTTTAGACTGTGAAGTGTGTCGGCAAAGAAGTCAAAATCGACCTGTTCCATCAGACCGTTAGCTTGGCGAGGGAGCCGTAGCATTGGTCTGTGATACAGGTAATTACGATAAGCGAATGGCACGAAAAAGAGCTGGTGTGACCTTGGGGGTATCGAGGTGTTACAAGTTTGACACAAGAGATGAGATCAGGACACGAGATTTCGCCTCTTACAAGCTTATAATAAAACACCATGTCGGTTACTATCCGTCGAACCTCAAGCTGCTCAAGACCATGGGTGGTCATCAGTTCGTGGTAGTTGATCTGTCTCAGGGAATATGTTCCTTGAATGCCAAGAATCGCAAAAACTTAGGCTGCACACGCTCGAGTTTGTTGATATGGATGGCATAGTGCGACGACCAAAGTACACTGCAATACTCGAGCATCGATAGAACAGGTGACTTATAAAGATGGACAATAGCAGAGGCATTGGTGAAATCACGTGCACATCGTTTCAAAAAACCGAGTGACCTCAACGCCTTCCCACATAGTGTCGATGTGTTCCGAAAATACAGCTTTGAATCCATCAGTAAGCCGAGGTCACGGACTTTGGTCTTTCTGGGGAGCAGATCTTGGCCAGTAAGGTATGGATGCTCAATATTATGGTGAGATCTGCTGAAGTTCATCACTGTGCACTTGATGGGATTAAGGGTGAGAGAATTTCTTGAACACCAGCCGAGGACAGCGTCCAAGACTGCCCGGAGTCTGATACAATCATCTGGGCTAGCTATCAGACAGCAGATTTTTAGATCATCGGCAAACATAAGATATTCTACATCTCTCAAAACTGACTGGATGGTGTTAATCATTGATAGAAAAAGAAGCGGACCTATATCTGAACCCTGCGGCACTCCTGAACAGGCCTCAAACGGAACCGCAAGAACAGATTTTAGCCTCACCAGCTGTCGGCGTCCAACCAAATAGCTCCTGATCCATGCGTCAAACGGCCCAAAGACACCAAGGGATTCGAGTATAGTGAGGATGTGCTCATGGCCTACCTTATCGAAGGCTTTAGTCAAATCAGTCGATATGACGACAACCTGGGTCCCATTATCAAAATTCGCTTGCACCATTTCTTAAAACAACAAAAGGTTGGTCAGAGTTGAACATCCCCTCATGAAAGGTATAGTAAGTAACTGAGTTGGCATTGTTGAAATTTGTAAGGCCCGTAATGGATAGGAGGTATAACTAGTCGCCATACAGCGTAGTTTCCCCCCCCCCCCCCCACCACTCTAGAATGGTAAGGAGACAATGTGACAGCTGCTCCTGGAGAGACATTGGTTTGATTATTACGCAATGCTTCAAGGAGTTGACGATTCGTTTTCGCGAATCGACCGCCCCATCAGCCGCGTGTCAAAAAGATCGGGAAAGAGCCCGGATCCAATATAAAATTGGACGGGATTACCATATACCTACCGTCACAGGCCTCAGCACATAGAACTCACTTGCATAATATAAAAAGTAGGTACGTAGTTTGTTTCGAACAACAGGCCTGGCAATTCTGACACAGCGAATATGAAATAATTACTGATAATCGTAATAAAAATATTTTATTATCTAAAAGAAACCTTCACTCCTCTGCCTTCGGTGGGTGTGAATATAAAGTGGAGGACATTGTGGCTCTCATAGTGACGCAGATGTGCCAAAACAAAAAATCGAACAAATCTTCAGCCCTCTCAGGCCCACGTGTCGCGTTATGGGTTGAAAATCCAACCATGAGCGTATAATTACTATACGAGTGATCCGTGGAGTGGAATGCAGATTGATGGAATACATATATGTCATTGTTGTTGCCGTTTTTGGAAGGTGTGATTTTGGTTTTATCAATTGGTTTCCTGCGAAAAATTGCCAGAGTTGAACAACCACTAAAAGCAGTTCATTCAGCATTGCATTACAAGATTTCAGCATTCCTGCGGGCATTATAATTTTGGCGCGTGCAATACATATTCAGTTTCCTCTAATCGCGGTCCAAACAGTTTTACGACGCTATAAAATCACGGAACTAGTTTCGTTATCCATTATGTGTGTTAATACGCGTTATCGTCGGGCTGATAGTGGAGCATGAGGGAAGTAATAAAGCGTTATCGACACTACACAACTTTATGGGTATATTATCGCTGTCGTAAACGGCCAGACTCGGGAGCTTTTTCATTTAGGGGGCATTTCGTTAGGAAGCCTGGATATTTTGGAAATAGGCCACGTAGGTTTTAAAATTTCTTTCGAGCATCCTTGATTCCGATCATATAGGGTGCGTTGCGATCGCAAAGGTCGCCTAAATTTTGGCATTCGGAATAATTGAAGTCGTAAAATCGAAAATTGATTGTTTTTGTGCATTTTCCATCGCCATTGCCGAGGCCGTGGCATCGAAACGTATACTTACTGTTGTAAATCCTGATGGTCTCGAACAAGTATAGATCCTCTAAATTACGAGTCTCAAGATCCCTTCGGATCTCGTAGGAGTGTCGGTCGCGACAAATAATACCGGCCGAGTCTAAGTATCAGCCTCTCTAACGTTGGGCAATTGATTCAATGAACATCTACATACACCTGTCCTTGAGCTGATCCATAGTTGTCCAATTTATATTGCCCAATTTGGATTGATTTAGGTCGCAGCTGTCACGATTTTGAATTTTCCAGATTGGTTTTAGCAACTGAATCCTGGTATAGAAGAAATTGTGCTACTTGGCTGCTGTAAGTAGCCTACCGATTTCTTCCTTATTCTGTCTACAAAACGAATCAGTCCGAGTTATTTCCGACTTTATTCCGCGTCGATGACAATTTGAAGCCCGTGTAGATCAGTACAAGAGCTTCACCAAGCAGCGGTCCTTGAAGGCGGGTACCAGGTCGTCCATCACGGCTAGAAAGCTGTGTCACCCCAGTCCGTTGACGGGTTTACAGTCTCTAAATGGAACCTAACGCCCGGCCCATTTGCATGGTAATTAATAACGTGATCAACTCCGATCGATTAGGCTGGGAAAGGGTTTTTAATTTTTAATCCTCCCTGTAAAATACCAGCGACGCGGAGGTCCAACACTTTTATGGGTTTCTCGTGGATATGGCATCCGGTAGATTGTAGTTTCCATGAATAAAACTCTTCTATAATGAGGACGAAAACTTTTGGAAAGTTCACATGATACATTTTATGTATAGAGTAGTACATATTATATTATATAGACGGGTTATCTATGCAGAGAGCTGTGATCTGTTACAGAAGGGTATTCTGTACAAAATAATGAACCGTTCATTTGTTCATCAATACCTACGTTGTTGAACAGGTACGTTTACAGACATACATTTATTACATTATTATTTACAGACATACATAAATATTATTATAGGTTCGCTCAAGCACATCAAATCACACCTCAAGCACACCTTGTTATTTTAATTTTAGCCTACTTTTGATGAAGCTATATGGTATTGCAATGAGTCCGAAAATTTGAGTAGACACATGAACTTTTGAAAATTGTCGTATCTTTTCCGTTTCAGAGAATTCTAAATCCATATCCCTGGGTTCACATTTTGAAAGCTTTTCCAGCACCCTCCAACACGAAACCTAGGCGGATTGAAGGTGCAGACATCTGTGTCCTAGGAGCTCAAGGTGTTATTTTTTTCTTCCATCATTTTTTATTTCTCATTAAAAACCATTTTTAACGACTAGAATTTAATTTTGGACCACTGAGCTCTGAATTCGTCCATATTTTCATTAATGGTGGACGCTCGAATTTTGACAATTCGCCTACTGACATTAGAATTAGCCAACTGAATTCAAATCTTCCAACTGACAGGAATTCATCAAATTAATGAACTCAAATTTTCCAATTGGCTGGGGCTCGCTAATTAGCTAGGAAACGCCAACTGAACTCAAGTATATTATTTCAACTGATTTCAAATTTGAAACAATCAGATGCTTGCCATGGATTTTATTATGGTTTCGCAAATTTGAGTACAGTTGCGGAGTACGGGTTGCTATGATTAGTCAGCTGAACTCAAATTGACTGACGTTTTTCCGGGCTGGGGGAAGGAAGGGGAATATCCCATGATAGCCCTGAATAATAAACCTCGAAATAAATTGATCCACCCGTGGTTAAGTAGGTAAACTTCAGATTGCGCACCCCCTCCAATAGATAAACCGATTTTCTACTATTACCTCCGTAACGGTTCATCAAATACAGTTTCGCAAACGGTACCTATTTTTTTGTCTTCTCCTTGCAAAATCTATTGTTTAACAATCTACATGGAGAAAAGGTCACGCTATCGCCGCGCCGCTTCCCCGTCACGATCGGCTGACTTTGAACGGTCTAACAGGAGTTGCAACGCTGAATATATTTTATGGGGAACATGCAAACCCGATCGGAGATGGTAAATGCGAAAATCGGTGAGAAAATTAGTTTTGGATTTCGCGGCAATTGCGCTTCACGAATCGGAAACCTTGAATGTTTCGAGAATATCGGCAACTCCTGTTTGGAAAATTCACGCTGGGCCGACTGTTCTGAGATGAACATGAGACGCAAAAGCGATGTCAAGAATCGATTTGTTGCAATGTCGATTGTTACAAGGCAAATATGAGAAACTTTGTTAAATGAACTGTTGGTGGGTGGAGGAACGTTCCCGGGCCAAGGAATGCAGAAATATTATCATCATCTCCTTGGAAGACCTCGCAAGTCAATGAGTGACGATGCTGGTTCTGCAGGCATGAATTAGCCCAAGACGACTTCCGACGTTTTGTTTGCAATGCAGCAAAGCCCTCAATTCAGTTAAAGATGGATGAGTAGCTTTACTTAATAGCGGCATCGCCTTGCAAACCTAACTAGAACCAAATACAGGGGGGAAGAAATCATGTTAGACAGGTAGAAAATGTGCGGAAGGAGAGGTGAACGTTTGCTTTTTGGTTTATTATTTTCAATAAATGAAAATTTGGAATCGAGCATGAAAAAAAAAGTCAGCAGTCCCTCAAATTTTGATGATTTCCGTTTCAAGGTACGTAGAATCCGCAAATGCAATAAAAAAATTTCTGTCCGTCCGCCGAACGCCCTAATTCGCACTTTTCTTAGTTACCATGAACCAAAATTAATGAAATTTGTTTTGTAGGTCCCGTTTGGGGTCTAGTTGGTCCTCGTAGCTCGGCGTTACTGTCAGTCATCTCTAAGGGGTGAAAAATACGGGTTGAAGTTTTCAGAACGCCGTAGCTCAAAAACTTTCAATGGAAGGATATGTTTTTTTTTGCGTTTTTAAATTGATATTGAACTAAAGAATTTTTTGAGACCAACCGGAGCATTGCACGACCAGCCGTTCTTTGCGCCGAAAAGCTTCGTCAACATGATCAAAATGTATAAATCCGCCCTCTTATCATTGCTAGGGAGCACCTGATTATAATCACGGATGACTGTATGAAGTTGAGTTGGTTGTTCTGTGATGCTATTTCATTTGAAAAATGGTGGGTCTTTTGGATTTTGTTGATAGGCTCTTTTGCAACTTGAACAAACGTTAAAGTATTATTGGGTACATGATTACACAACGGTTTATTATTTACCTTATGCTTCATGAAAACTACAAATAATTAATGACTGAATTATTGATTCCCGCGCATTTGTATGAAACTTTAATTCCTAGGCGGCTCCAGTAGGTACTCCATTTAGGGCTTTCCTGGGGGGAGATCGAGGTTACTGACTATCTGTACAGGTAAATAATAAACTGCTGTGTAATAATTAGCAGAGTTTTTTTTTTTGAAATTTTGGAGCTCTAGCTTAAACCAGCTTTCCTAAGTATGTATCCCAAATACCACATCAGAAGTGAGCGAATTTTTCCAGGTCAAATTCTACGAGTGTTTGACACTTCGTAGAGTTTGAAACAACTAAATTTAGTGAACATCGCATATCGCACAGAAACGCTTACTACCTAATCTTTCCTAGTATTTACTCATTTATGCAGATGAGCGATCATGCAATATCGATTTCGACACGGCCGTAGCCCTCTAGGGGACTGGTTCTACAAGTTATCCACGAATTTTTTTTTTTTCCTGTCGAGTATTCATTTCATTTCATTTCCGAAACCTTGAAGGTGGTGGTTTCAACCCTTTCATTAAAAACCCCTTAGTTTTCCACAAGACCCACCCGATTCATTGCAAACCACATGGATTATTGCCTATTAAAATTACGGAAATCGCTTCCTATATTATAGGCCTGATATATTATCGCGAATGTTCCCAAGGGGTGCCAATACCAATTTCTCAACCCGACTTCAGCCTTCTGGTTTAGTATTAATGACATTTCCGAAGAGATTGTGATTTAAGCAGATAACTTTGATGGTGTGCTGGGATACAAGCGCTGATTTCTCCAAACACCGCTGCGAGCGCTAATAATGCAGACCGGATGCTAAACGGTTGTTCCATCCAGCTACCGAGTTGCTTCCAGTAATTTATTTATCCCATCTTAATCGCCTCAGGATGAAGGATTTCGAATGATTTCTTTCTAATTCTAAAACTTTCTTTTACGACGCTGGGTCTTTTAAGAGTGGCTATTGAACAAAATGAATTGCTTTGAACCCCACGCTCATTACCCTCCCTCAAATAGGCCCATTTTACCGTTTGATAAATGTCGGTTTCCGTCTACAATCCAAAAATCTTCTGGAGGCCACTCATAATTTCCTTCGTCTGGATTTTCGGATTGAACTGAAAATGAGGTGCAGGCCGAGGCTATCGCTTCAGCGACCCGTGTAAATGCAATCCTGAGAAGATTTTTAATAGACTTCTCGAGAAATCGATAACTGTGTTCGTTTTAGGTGACGATCACGCTCTAATATTTATAGACGTGATGGTTCTGACTGATTTAGAAATGACCGCACAGTTTATGAACTTGCAGGAACTGTAGATGACCAGCCCATATCCGCTTAAACGCTTCCACCGCGAATTTCCTTTTTTTTTCAATGAAGGGAAAGTTCTACCAATCAACTTTTCTGACTTATTTACCAACAAACATGAAACGTTATGTGGTAGAATGCAGTTAGTAGAGCCAATCAGAAGACTGTCTGAAGACTGGCTCCAGAATGTCGTCACTACGAAAATTTCGTACTGCACGAACGCTGAAAGATTTGAAATCTGTATGATTTACTTATTTTGTATGAATTTGGTGCACTCCCAATACATACATAATAATACAAAATGGTATGTACCTACACAAAGAATATCAGTCGCTCAGAAGAGAAGATGCAATTTTCAACCAACTTAGCCATGGAAACGTTGATTTTTTTAAAACCTAAATTGGGACTGTAACGTGATTATTGCATGGGTCATAAAGGATTACCTAGAAGTTATTATATGTGTTATTTATTTACTTTAAATACGTACTAGAAGTGATTATGTGTGTTATGTATTTACTTGAAATATGGCAGACCAGGTTAGGGGACAGTTATTAACGGGATTAATATAACGTGCTAATTCAACAAAAAACTAATTGGATTATGTGAACGGGCTGAGGATTGTAAAGCTTGAATACCATGGATTATTTTGACAGGTTTTAGCTAAATCCTCGTACCTAATTTACAAAAAGGTGCATAAAAAGCCATATTTTTGTTAGGGTATTCACTAAAAATGTTATTCTGTATGGCCTAACAGTCTTTCTTTGCCTCCAGGATAGAACTAAAGGGAAATGAATGGTTTCAAGCTTAAAATTCCTGTAAGAGTTATTCAGCAGTTTAGTTATTCAGCATACCTACGTGGTTTTACGGATTCGCAGTCGATATAAGTATAGATCGTATCGACGTGGCGTCATGCTCGACCTGCAAGAGGTTATAGCTGGGACATCCGCCATCAAGTTACCACGTCAGCTTTGTTGTTCAGCCTTGGTTAAATGAGTATGTATTAGGAAACGAACAAATTTCGCTCACATCCTTCTGTTTTGTGCAGTGCAAATACGATGCTCATAATGCGCAATGTACAACTGTTCGAGCAAATGGCAACAGGAAGGAAGTTGTTTGGCCTGCTGTCGATCGCACTTAAATCATAGGAGTGATTACACGAAATCCTTAGAAAAAAATGTAGAAAAGCAGAGGATTCTCATCCCCTTAGAACCTTGAAAATGACGAACAAGTCGGCAGAGTAGATACCCGTAATCAAAAAATAAATGCCTACACGAAAAAAGTAATTTCCTAGGCATTCTAGATTCTGCTATTAGCCTCGGAGTTCTAACTTAACAAATTTCTCCCATCTTACGAGTAGGCATTTGAGTTTCTACTAACCTATCCAAAGGCCAAAAATTGATGTGGCGATATTCTCTTCTTGGTGAACCTCTTTATAAGGCTTAGAAACATTATAAACAATATTAATCTAGGACTAGGTAGATGAAATACCTACGTAGTGTTTATTTCACAGTGAATGTAAGTTACAATTAAATCGGGCACCTGGAACAACATGGAATGCTATGCTTGGTTACTCGCCAAATTGTTAGGCCGTGCTAGCGTCGCCCACCTGAGTCGATACGACCTATGATAGTGAAGTCGAAGATAACTAATCAACACTGAACAGCCGAGCTGCTGATGTAACAGATTGTATCAGTTGAGGGAGTTAAAATTTGTTACTTGTGAATTTTTCGATTCTTGGACAGAACTTGAGTGGAACTTGAAACCTAACCTTATTTGTGAATTCAAAGTAGGCACATCTAACAGTGTCTGTCTGCATGGGCACCTGTATGGAATTCTCCCTTCTCACACACGAGTCGACCAATTTCGAACGGTTCCACCAGCTGCGTGTGTACCCATATGTCGGTGGGAGGAAGCACTCGTCAGACCCATTACACCTTGCGTTCACACCCACCCAACACTTCGGTCTGCCTTTTCTGTAACAGCGGGGAAATACGCATGCTAAGGCTCGTCGACACTGAGACGAACCACATCCACGTTTCAACCACGTGAAAAACAACTTGGAACGACTCTTTCAGTTGTCTGGAAAGCTTATACATACTGAAACATGACAAAAACTGAGCAATAACACTTAGGTAAAGTAGATTCGGTTTCCACGTCATTGGAAAAAGACGCAGCAATTTATTACATAGCGGTTTATTTTTTTTTTACCTGTATATATGCCCCTTCTGCGTAGACCACTGTTTTCTGTCGTCAATACCCTCGAGCTGCCCCGAGGAAAGCCCTAAATCGAGTACTGGAGCCGGCCCGGGAATTAAGTTTCATACAAATGCGCGGGATTCAATAATTCAATCGTTCACCATTTTTGTAGTTATTCATGAAGCATGAGGTAAATAATAAAGTTGTGTAATAATTTACCTGTATAGATGCCCCTTCTGCGCAGATAATGTAATAAACCGTTGTGTAATAAACACGTTTATTCAAGTTACAAAAGTGCCTATCAACAAAATCCAAAAGAGCCATCATTTTTCAAATGAAATAATCACAAAACAACCAACTCGACTTCATACAGCCATCCTTGATTATGATCAGGTGCTCCCTATCAATGATTATCTCGGGCCAATTCCCAGTTGTTTCTGCGTCCCTAGCGATGATATCTGGGCTGAATGTATACAATTTCATTCACCTTGCTGTTGAAAAAGCCAGTCGGTGCAAACTTCTGGGCCTTCCTGTGAACGAACGGCTGGACGTACAATGCTCCGGGTGGTCTCAAAAAACTCCCAAGTTCGAGAACTATTTAAAAACGTTAAAACAATTTGAGATAACGGCCTCCTGGAGATTTCAACCCCTATTTTTCACCCCTTAGAGATGACTGACATTAACGCCGAGCTTCGAGGACCAACTAGACCCCAAATGGGACCTACAAACCGAATGTCATCAATTTCGGTTCATGGTAACTAAGGGAAGTGCGAATTACGCGTACGGCTTACGGCGGACGGACAGACATTTTTTTATTGCATTTTCGGATTCTACATACCTTGAAACGGAAACCATCAAATTTTGAGGGGGGGTTAAACTTTTTTTTCACGCTCGATTCCAAAGGTTCATTATTGAAAATAATAACCCAAAATGGAATGAAAATCATACCCTTCCACTGAAACTTACCAACCTACGTCGTTCTGGAAATTTATACCCCTATTTTTCACCCCTTAGACAGTAACGCCGAGCTTCGCGGACCAACTAGACCCCAAAGGCAACAAACAAATTAATGTCATGCTATAAAAACCAAATTATTTTACTGAATTTGGTTCGTGGTAACCAAAGAAAATACCAAGTGCGCTATTCAGTGGCTGGAGTGAATTTTTTATTTCATGTTCGGATTCTTGGTAAGCTTGAGACGCTAACCATCAAATTTGGGTGGCGGTTGGGGGGGAGGTGGGGTTAAAAATTGTTTAATGCTCGATTCCAAAGGTTTATGATTGAAAATAATAAACAATAGTACGTTGTGCAAATAAGATATACCTGTATTTTTATTTAGTGTACTTTAGGCCCTATGGTGGTGGATCATTTAATAATTTAATACACATAACTGATGTGAGCTGTACGTAATGGGTCCCAAGTTAGTTGGTACTTATTTGGTCACAAGTCCGCATTCTCACATCTAACAGTGCGTATACTAATAGTAGGCAACTATTAGCTTTAGCCCAGGTGATGTAGAGGGAGGATCTCGCATTGGCCTCTCTCTACTCGCCTTGGCTTTAAGCACATCCGGGAATCATGTGACAATTACAGGATATGAGACCAAATGATTTCCGTAGCTTTCTAATATGTACTCGTAAAGATCGATAAAAATCGCTTCATCGGGGACAGCATTCAGCTTTGTGCACGAACTTTCAACTGGAAGAAGGAACCCTGGAACACCTCATTATGACCTCCGAGACATTCTCTTCTGCTCGATCTGATCTGTTTAATGATGTTACTCCGCTAATGTGTTTACCGCTCAACTACAGTGAACTGATTGGCAACAAATTAGCCCTCCCTAGGATTTATAGGTTTACTGTAGCACTAAACAAGGTGATTTAATGTTGTAGAGTAATTATGTACGCGCTTATTATAATGCTAAATATTCCATGGCTGTGTATACCCAGTATAATGCAAAAAAAAAATTAAATTAAATAAAGTTCCTGGACTCGTAAACCTACCGAACACCACGTTCCAAAGTGGCTGAACAGACATGCGTCTCGTTGAGCTATACCAGTTAGCTTTACAAACCCCAAAAAAAACCACAGGATAAAAATAGAAATAGTCTATTTCCACGTAAAGTAAAAAATTTTAGACCGGTTTCGGATGTTGCACCATCATCAGTACACGATAGAATGAAAGTGGGGCCGAATAGGAGGATAGGAGTGGGGTTTATCTTTTGAAATGTGACTGTGGAGTTAAATATTGTGGTCAAACGGGACGTAAATTCAGGGAAAGGTTAAGGGAACACCAACGATGTTTTAGGGATGGTTCTGGTAATTCGGCTTTTGCTAATCATTTAAGGGAGGAGGGTCATGGATTTACCTTCAGTATTGGAAGGAACAATTCATCAGTTGAGATAGTTCATCTTTGTAATGAAGGTTCGAAACTAGATGCATTGGAACAATTGGAAATACTGACAATTCATAAGTTAGGCTCTTCTGTAAATGAAATAAATTTCCAAAATCATTAACCTTTGATCGATTTTTTCTTCTGTAAGCTTGGTTAGTATCACCTCATCGCGTTTGTTTCCTTTTCCTTTTGTCCTACCCCCTTTCCAATCAGAATGTACCACCCTTCACTAGTGTTGTATTCTAGCCAATCAGGCTCCACCTCCCTTTCACTTCCTTGGCCTCAACAGCCAATGAGATTGCACTACCATTTGTATAAATAGGAGCTCCAGTTCCAGTACTTTCATTCTATCGTGTACTGATGACGGCGTAACATCCGAAACCGGTCTACAATTTTTTATTTTACGTGGAAATAGACTGTTTCTATTTTTATCCTGTAGTTTTGGTTTATTATTTTCAATAATGAACCATTGGAATCGAGCATGAAAAAAAAATTCTTACCCCCCCTCAAAATTTGATGGTTTACGTTTCAAGGTAGGTATGTAGAATCCAAAACTGCAATAAAAATATTTCTGTCTGTCCGCCGTACGCCGTACGGGCCACTTTTCTTAGTTACCATGAAAGAAAATTGATTAAATTCGGGTTATAGGTTCCGTTCGGGGTCGAGTTGGTCCTCGAAGCTCGACGTTACTGTCAGTCATCTCTAAGGGGTTCAAAATAGGGGTTGAAATGTTCAAAACGCCTATACCATTTTTTTACGTGGATATTTTTACGGTTTTAAATAGTTCTTGAACTTGCGAGGTTTTTAAGACCATCCGGAGCATCGTACGTCCAGCCGTTCGTTCACAGTAAGGCCCCGAAGTTTGCACCGACAGGCATTTTCGACTCCAGTGTGAATGAAATTGTATACAATTCAAACCAAATCTCGTAACCAGAGACGCGCCCACAATAGGAAATTTGGCGGAGATGAAATCATTGCTACGGGCCACCTGATTATATTGGCGGAGTATGAAGTCGAGTTGGTTGTTCTGTGATATTATTTCATTTGAAAAATGATGGCTCTTTTGGAGTTTGTTGGTAGGTAGTGAAACTTGAACAAACGCAAATTGATGGGTAAATTATTACTACGGTAAATCATTACTCAACGGTACATTATTACACAACGGTTCATTATACCATCTACGTAGAAGGGGCTGGAGTTTGTTGGTAGGTACTTTTGCAACTTTTTTCACTCCTCATCAACAATTTCTTTTCAGAACTTCATTATGTGTGTTTCTTCTTCTTAGGTACTGTTTGTCATCGGCAGAATTATTTCAGCAACATTTAACTCGTGATTTAGGTAGGTAGTACCTAGTAACGAGTACGGGGTTAGGTACCTACTAACCTACGGAGGGTCTGCGATCTACATAATATGTATAGAATAGTACATATCATATTATATAGACGGGTTATCTATACATAGAGCTGTGATCTGTAACGGAAGGGTATTCTATACAAAATAATAAACCGTTGTGCAGGGATTTGCAGCGTTTTTGCTATGGATTTCCACTACTCCCCCGCAAGTGATCTAAGTTATATTTTTACAAACCCAGTTCTCAACTCGGAAGGTAAAATTGTGGACTTCAGAAGCTCTTGCTTACTGCAGCAACAGTTCAGTGGCAGTGAACGTTAATTGTGTCAACCACCAACGATGATCGCATAACTGAGCCGCTCCCACGTGAAACTGTCGGGATTTTTCCCTCGAAGGTTTTTAACATATAACTTAATAGTTTCGGTATTTCACGTGCCGCGTGGGAGGCCGAAAGAGGTCTTACACGTCAGTGAGGCGTTAGTGTAATGAAAAGTGAATTGATTTTATGACGCCGGCAAAGGTTTTTCTCCGAGAGAAAATTGAGTCGGTTCTCGTTAAGATTGGATCAATAAGCACGACACCTGCTAAGCACGCTCTCGCCGTCCCTTCCGCACGGTGGGCGGGCCCTTCGCCCTCAGTTTTCTCAAGCCCTACGGATTAGACAATTATTTGTGAATGTAATTCAACCTAATTATTCACGTTCGGTTAATTTGAAATTAATTGTCCGCAGTTTCTAATTTTATGCAACAATGATAAAAGCACAGAGCTTCAATATACTTTTACTTGCAAATCCACCGATTCTCAGGAAATACATAACCTATATCAGTCTAATAAAATTCATTTCATTTTAATGCCGATAAAAAATCAGGTTTGCGGTTTTCTCTCTTCAGAAGAACTATTCCAGATTGTCCTGTCCTGTATTTTGTGATTATTCTGATGAAAATTTAAAATTTAAGGAACATATCGAAACCGTTGTTAAGAAGCTACGAAAGCTTCTTTATGTCTTCAGGATCGCTAAAGGTTTTTTATCTATGCAATTGTTGCGGAACATTTCTTAGTCTGGTTTCTTCTGTACTGCAATATGGGAAAGTACTGGTATGGGGTAGCACTTACAAATATCATTTAAGGTGAGTACAAGTTATTCAAAACGCTATAATTAGAATAATCCTCAATAAGCCAGCTATGTGCCATACTTCACTTTTATATGATGAATCTAACGTATTCAACAAAAAATTTATATACATATACATATATATTCCTGCTTGAATCCAGTGTCCACATCTATAAATCAGGAATTGATTATATTGATCTGTGTGCTGATTCCAGCACCAGATTGGCAACGTTAACAAAAAATGTAAGACAGCCAAGATGCAATACCGAATTTTTCAACAATGGGGCTTTGAATTTGTCTATGAAGCACTTCAGATACATCGTTAAATACATTTATACATCGCATTAAGCAGTGTGTTAAAGTTATCTGATATGGTTCACTTTTGGAATTGAATTTTTATACTATATAACTCTTTTTGAACCAGATAGAATTGGAACTGTTGCTCCATTTCTTTTCTGCGTATTAATATTTTTTATATTTTAATGTTGTCCACGCTCTCCAAAGGCTACTTAATATTTAAAAGTACTTCTTGTGAAGTTGTGTATTTGTATTTTCCGATGGCTAACGATCTCCACCTGGAAGAACAAGTTCTAGAAACGTATTTTCATGGTGGGCGAAATTAGAGACACATCATTTAAATTTCAAAAACTCATGTTTTGAAAATTCAAAAACAATTTCAAAACTTAATGAATAACAATTTTGGACCCATTGCAATAGCTTCATTTTCTTTGACAATTCGCTAAAATGTGAGTAAATAGAGGAGAAAATCAAGTGTTTGTGTGAACTGATAGTTTTCTGACGAAAAAACTTCAAAAATTGATTTCTCCACTATTTTACGTTGTTTGGAACCCCGTGTTTCGGCATTCTTTTCCATTTGATGTGAAGTTTCACTCAGTTTTTGTTCGGATTTATCAGGAATCGCCCTGTATGGGTCGACAGGATACTTAACTTCAATGTTGGTTAATTCATCCATGTGCATTGTACGTGTTAGGACTTCGTATAAAGAGGATCTAGAAGCTCATTAAACTGCTTGAATATGGCAAATCGAGGGTGAGGGCTGTGCGGCCTCTTTCTCCGTGATGCTGGACGACAAAAGGATGATATTCCCAGCGATCCCCACAATTCGAGAGGAAATAGCTCCGCAGAACCGACCGGGAAGCATTCCGACACTCATACAGTTCATCCAGTTCGGTACAGTCTCAAAAACCTCTGTACACAAAGGCTGGCGGTAAAAAGATGTTCACACGTTTCCTTAACCAACCGTGTCGCTCCCGTCCTGCGTAGAACAACCGCCTAGGAAAACGGCCTGGAACGTTGAGGGGGACTGGAGGCGTCCTTTATTGGTGGGACAATGGGATCCACGGATCCCTCAAGCCGCTAGATCCGGGCCAGGATGATGAAGACATCAAAAACTCCTTGACACCCCTTACTAACTAAATCACACCACCGTGTCATCCCGTTCGGACACGCTCGTCCTCCCAGTAATTGTTTAGCGATCAGAGAGGACACACTGGGACACACCAGCGTCTTCTTCTTCACCCTTCAGTCAAGACCCCTATTCATCTTTCATGGGAGAACCAGTTTTTTACGGCCGAAACCTCGTCGACAACGGGGTTTCTTTAATTAAATTATACCTCATTCACGTTTTTGTCTTTTTTTTCTGTATACTATAGGTAGGATGTTTTACTCTTATAGGATCACACGCCATTTCCCGTCAAGCTATCATCCGAGAAATTCATGCAGAACCGTCTCTGACAGGGCACGAATACATGAATTAATACTATCGAAGTGAAATATGTATACTGGTGCGTGTATAAATTATCCCCGTTTTACCACCCCCTCTTATTCACTGGTATTAAAAATCTAATCATATCCGAGTCCGTTGCCTCGAAAAATGTGTTAAGTAAAGCCAGGAGTTTTCATTGATTCTGATGATGCTCGTATTAATGACTATAGGATTAATTCTTACTGATGCATTGCCCTCAGCTAAACTTTGGAAGTAGGCATGGAACATCTTTCAGAATACATCGACGTTGCTGTCGACGTCACCATATACATAGGTACCCAATCATCGATGTCAGAAAAACATCGCACTTGAAACATCGATGTTCGATGTACATATTCCAAAACCCTACTTATACTTAATTGATCAAAAAATCACGTTTAAATCATACACCTATTATAGACGGTATCTTGACTTATGACCTACTAAACTTGATTTTATAGGTAGGTACCTACCTTTAAAATCAAGGCGTTCATTAGTTTAGCTCAATCATTTTTGCCATCCGGAAATTTAAAACATAGATGAACCTACCTTCTTGGGTGAAACGATAAATAATTTGCAAGGAAAATTAATAGGGTTCATGTTCGGAAAGAATGTTTTCTATTTTGCTTTTATTCTGCTCCTACATCAACATACCTACGTGGGTGCATATAGAAGAAAAAAGATTTCCTCGACTACCAACTTTTTCCTAGATTCCCATTCCTTTTCTTTTCTGTGATGCCTACCTGTATAAAAACGTAAATTTATTCAGCACCATTGATCATCTTATATCAGTTAGAATCTGGTAAAGGAGGTAGTCATTATGGAAATCAATCGCCCTTCGATCAATCTCCGCATGAAAATATTCAATATAAATTCGCTATAGAGAGCCACCAATCGGAATAAAACTGGTATTATCGAACGCCAGATCAAAAACATCGAACGTCGGATAAAAACACCGACGTACCTATCGATCTTATCGAATCTCCGCCAACAATGGTTAACAAATAAATAAAAAGTATAAATAAAAAATAAAAAAACAAATTTGAAAACGTCGATATCGATGTTTCATGCCTATTTCGAATCCATGTCGATGGCTTTATGTCAAAATTGCGAATGTTGGGCGAGCCCGTTAATTATTTCCGGTGTCATCGGCCACAGCAGTACATCAGTAGCTGTCTTCAGGCTTACTGGCCACAGAGAAACATCGAGGCTAGGATAAGATAGCCAGAGACGAGGAAACAGGATGAATTTATTTCAATGATTCCCGCAGTATAGAAGGGATCAAAGAAGTTGGTGGCCTTGGTTCAGCTGAGTATTAGCAATGGAATAAAATTCAATTTATTGCTGTCCCGAGTTAAATTATGTTTAATTATGATTAGATTATCATCAGCAACTACTCGTACGATATCCACTGAAACTACTCATACGATACCCAATCATCTGACGTTAATGTTGATTTTAACACCAAGTCAGTCCTTTCTAATCTCCTTCGTCAAATTCTCATTATATTAAATATAATAGTAGAAATAGACTAATAATTCCTCTTTCGAATTTTGAATGAACGGTTTCTCAATTTGTTATGATAAATGCTCCTTCATTTTGTCTTCGGATATAAAATAAATTATTATTCGCTTATGCCACATCCATAATACTGCTCCCGGAACTTCATCACTCTGTTATGCTGCTTCTGCCTCTCCACACTGCTTTTCTGTTGAATACGTCATACATTTCTTTGACATCATGCCTATGTACGTAATGAAATTATAATAATGTAGGTTAGAATTGAAAACTGTCAACCTGCTGATTGTAAACACGCTGTCGCAACTATAAAATGACCTTCTTGAAATATACGTCAAGTCGAAACTCCAAACAAGTGTGTAAAATGGAAAGGTGGCAACCGCAGTGAGGGAGGCTCGACGATTGTTACTCTGCCAGGTTCTTCCAACGACTAATTACTTCTTCTGTTGAACCCCAAGTGCCGAGAGGTTTCCATTCTTTCTTTTCATTCCCTTTCAATATTTTTACGGCACCGACGGCCCTTTAAAAAGTCTGCTACTTCAATCCCATCGCCACCAGGCTCAGTCTTCGTACTTCGGGCGTGTTATGGTAATTTCATTGGCTTGGGGTTGGAGGAGGATCAAAAAACCTGCTGAAGGAAGTGCCAGCCTAGTTTTCTCTCCTGCGCTGCATGCTTCACTTACCTTCGCCCTTTTTTACCGTACCTTCCGGAGGAATCCGACGTTACTAGACAGTCGAGTACTGGAGGCGATAGGTTTCGATGTAAGTACATTACGATCAGGCGGTCAGTTCGTCAGTTGGTCCCTATTTTGCAAACTGACTCTTGTATTCTCTTCAAGGCCTAATGATGATGTCCTTACATCGAAAACGCTGGCCTCCAGTAATCGTCTACCTAGTGACGACGGATTCCTTCGGAGGTATGTTAATGAGGAGTACCTACGACTTCTGTTTATCTTACTTTTTAATTTTTAAATGACAATAGGTTAAATTATTAGAATTTTGAGACCATTCGCACTCTCCTACGACGAATATTGCCTATGAGCTTTCAATGTTTCGACAGCAAGTGACGTCTCTGCACTCCTCCCGCTAAGGCCCTTGCCAACTGTGACATCTTTAACTTGTTGTCGAAACTTTGAAAGCTCATAGAAACAGAACTTTCATCGTAAGAGAGTTCGGCCGCTCAAAATGCTTATAGCTGGAACCTACTTTCACTCAAAAATATAAACAGAAGTCATGGGTACTCCTCATTCTACTTCTACATATTATTTAAGGGAATTTTCAAAGAAAATTTAGCTATTCGGCTCGTTCCAAATTTCAGAGACGCTCCCTGTGAACCGGAAACCCCTCCAATTCAAACGTAACCGATGGATTGATCTCAGTTTAAATTTCTCCCTTGAGGGGGAAAAACATTAAATCATGTTTAATGTTTTTCCCTCGCAAGGGAGAAACCAGCCCTAAAACATTAAACATGTTAATTAGATATAGTTTTTTAATGTCAAGAAAAAATGAAAGCCACAATTTCACTGAACTCTACAAGTATAATGTTGCATTTACTGTACTTATTATAGAACTCGCCATCAACATATGGTTGCTACAACAGAAGGTAGTAACTGTGTAGTAACCAATGAAAAACGTAGCTATTGACTCTTGTTTCTTTCGAGTGCGATATTCTTTATGGTTGCTACAACAGAAGGTAGTAACTGTGTAGTAACCAATGAAAAACGTTGCATATTTGCGTGTCGGAATTCACAGAATGACCCCCAGCCCTAAAACATTAAACATGTTAAAATCCGTTTCATGCATCGGAGATGATTGTGTGTGTGTGTGTGTGTGTGTGTGTGTGTGTGTGTGTGTGTGTGTGTGTGTGTGTGTGTGTGTGTGTGTGTGTGTGTGTGTGTGTGTGTGTGTGTGTGTGTGTGTGTGTGTGTGTGTGTGTGTGTGTGCGTGTGTGCGTGTGCGTGCGCGTGCGTGCGTGTGTCTCTGTCTCTCTGTGTGTGTGTGTGTGTGTGTGTGTGTGTGTGTGTGTGTGTGTGTGTGTGTGTGTGTGTGTGTGTGTGTGTGTGTGTGTGTGTGTGTGTGTGTGTGTGTGTGTGTGTGTGTGTGTGTGTGTGTGTGTGTGTGTGTGTGTGTGTGTGTGTGTGTGTGTGTGTGTGTGTGTGTGTGTGTGTGTGTGTGTGTGTGTGTGTGTGTGTGTGTGTGTGTGTGTGTGTGTGTGTGTGTGTGTGTGTGTGTGTGTGTGTGTGTGTGTGTGTGTGTGTGTGTGTGTGTGTGTGAGAGTCATTCCGCCATTCCGCACGATAAGCCCCTTAATTTCCAAGGTAAAAATTTCGTTCTCCGTAGAAAAATCCGTCTCCGCAAAGTAATGGTGAGTTCACTACCCAGCCCATCGCACTGTGCGCAGGGGTCCAAATTTACAAATTGCTGTTCCAAAAAAATCAAAACAAAAAGGTTTTAGCAACAGAGACGTGTGGGGGGTTGTCAATCAAGTTTTTTGGGGGGCTGAATCGACTGCAACTGGTTCTACCCCGATTAGATGCACCCAGCATACCAAATTTACAAAATTTAGTCTGAAATCCAAAAAAATTACATACTTTTTATGTATGCATGTGAGGTGTCGTTTGCTTTTTTTTCTGTCACTGAATCGATTGCGAGGTTTCAGCACATCAAGTCATTGGATTTTTCTAAGACACCTTTTGTAGTAGGCCACCCTTACTGCCAATTTTGGTAGTAAGTTGAAGGTTTATTTTTTGTTTGATTATTCCATACTGTAGTTTCACTACGTTCAGTCGGCATCGAGTGACAAAAATCACAATTTTTTGGTTCAAAACACCGAAAAATTTGTTGAATTTTTTTTTTGCACGACGTGCCACACTGGTCTAACAAGTGCCCGGTCAGACCGTAATGAGTGCTCTGGTAGATGACCAATAATTTAAATTCTCGATTTCCCAAACTATTTCTTTGATAATTCGGTCCTCAAGCCCTGCTGCACGAGTGGCATTTTTGTTCGCATAGTCTTCCTCCACTGTTGGGTTGTTTCGATTTTTTCAGTGGCCGGATGGAACGCTAAGTAGATTGTTTGAAGAGCGATGATGACGGCGGTGTTATTCTCGTTATAAAAGCAAGCGACGATCCACCATAAAGAGGCATTTCATTGGTGGGGGGGGGGGGGGGGTCCACAAAGCTAAATCCGACTCCAATCCCCGTTCTTTCGTTTTTGAGCGAGAGGGGGACAACAATTATCGTAGGATAAACAGTTGTGTTTGTTGGCGTCCCCTTGATTTTCCGCCCAGCTCACACCAGACAAACTTCCCCCATCTTTCACCCGAAACAGCGGTATTGAGGGAGGGGGGAGGGGTTTAGTTATTAGGCAGTAATTCTGGTGGCTAATGAACCGAGGTGTCGGCTGGAGGGTGAGCTTTGAAGGGGAGCAGTTGTAGATAGGTAGTCTCAGTGGCAACCCTCTTCCCCGTCCCAATGTGATGAATGCGTCGTGTTTTCTGGTTAGGTTAACAGGATCTGTTTCCCCCTTTCTTGGGGCTATCACATGCCGAATGCTACCCTTATTGTGTTGAGTCCTCGTGACAACGGATTAACAGTAACAGGTTCACAAATCGCAGATCACCCAACACCTCTTGACTACGCTGTGAGGATGGACGGGCAGATTAAATGAGCTCATCCCAGAACAATATTATAAACATCCGATATATTATGATCAGGGGCGTTGCTTCCATATGGCCACACGGGCCACTGCCCGGGCACCCAAAAACACTAGAGTAAAAAATACCAACCATTGTTCAGTTGGCATCTGAATTCCCCTCCTTACACTGTACCTACCTAGCAGTTTTTACAAGTTCAACATCCACACGCCAGCGTTCTCTGGCTATAGTTATTCAATATTCTTGTGGAGCATCCATGGTGGTTCCTTAATGTTAGCTCCATAGACCAAGCATGTTATCGGAATAAAGCGACAGTAATCGACGTCCTGCAATCGAAATCGAAACCTAGGCTCCTCAAACTGGAAGGTGGGTTCTGGGTCCTAGGAACTAGTGTCGCCATGGCAACCGAGAAAAGTGGCCCATCCGCGCATGCTCAGTCGAGTAAAAATGTTGTTCGCCACGCCCACTTTGGGCCCCGGCCCCATAATCTGATTTCAACCCCAAAATCTTTCATTTCACAATCGATTCGATCCCTTCGATTCAATTTGTCATCTCGATACGAGATGGTTCTTCTTCTGATTTGTTTTTTGTTGTCTCTGAATTACATGTCCGGCATCGGCTTATGCCCGACATCTAATGACAACACTAAGCTGTGAACTTCTCCACTCCACTGATTCACATTTGCTTTCTCTGTCTGTCAGTTTTCAATTTTTTTGCGTCAAATTTTGCGCGTTCTGCTTTCAGTCCGGTTCCGATGAGAGGTACCTACGTGCGTTTCGTCCTGTTGGCTGTTTGTGGACTGATCGGTGTCAACACACAGATAACTACCTACCTAGCTTCTAGCCAATAGCTTGTCCGTTCAAGTAGGTACCGGCCAACGGGTCATTGTATGTTAACAGGATCTGTTTCCCCCTTTCTTGGGGCTATCACATGCCGAATGCTACCCTTATTGTGTTGAGTCCTCGTGACAACGGATTAACAGTAACAGGTTCACAAATCGCAGATCACCCGCAACACCTCTTGACTGCGCTGTGAGGATGGACGAGCAGATTAAATGAGCTCATCTCAGAACAATATTATAAACATCCGATATGTTCTAACTCGGGCCACTGCCCGGGCACCCAAAAACACTAGAGTAAATAAGACCAACCAAGTTCAGTTGACATCTGAATTTCCCTCCTTACACTGTAGTACTACCTAGCAGTTTTTAAAAGTTCAACAGCCACACGCCAGCGTTCTCTGGCTATGGATATTCAATATTCTAGTGGAGCATCCATGGTGGTTCCTTAATGTTAGCTCCATAGACCAAGCATGTTATTGGAATAAAGCGACAGTAATCGACGTCCTGCAATCGAAATCGAAACCTAGGCTCCTCAAACTGGAAGGTAGGTTCTGGGTCCTAGGACCTAGTGTCGCCATGGCAACCGAGAAAAGTGGCCCATCCGCGCATGCTCAGTCGAGTAAAAATGTTGTTCACCACGCCCACTTTGGGCCCCGGCCCCATAATCTGATTTCAACCCCAAAATCTTTCATTTCACAATCGATTCGATCCCTTCGATTCAATTTGTCATCTCGATACGAGATGGTTCTTCTTCTGATTTGTTTTTTGTTGTCTCTGAATTACATGTCCGGCATCGGCTTATGCCCGACATCTACAGATGACAACACTAAGCTGAGAACTTCTCCACTCCACTGATTCACATTAATTTGCTTTCTCTGTCTGTCAGTTTTCAATTTTTTTGCGTCAAATTTTGCGCGTTCTGCTTTCAGTCCGGTTCCGATGAGAGGTACCTACGTGCGTTTCGTCCTGTTGGCTGTTTGTGGACTGATCGGTGTCAACACACAGATAACTACCTACCTAGCTTCTAGCCAATAGCTTGTCCGTTCAAGTAGGTACCGGCCAACGGGTCATTGTATTGTTGTACTTCAGTTTACGATATTTTTCTAACACATGAATTCGGTGGCTAATTTGCAGTAGAAATTGTCGACGTTTTCGCACGACGATAGAGTGTTGATTAAAAGAGATAAGCTTTGCTGAATATCACTCAATCAGTAAATAAGGGAAGGGTGTTGTTGCTTGCCTTGAGGTATTTTGTAGACATAGGTAGCTGTTGGTTTTGTGTTCTGGTCTGGTGCCCCACCGTTTTCAGACCCCACGCACCGCTACTGATTACAATTAATGTTTGGTGGATGTAAAGCGAATTCGTGGTTGGTTTGTTCCCAGGGCATACACATCGAACTGTTCAAACAGGTTCTCACGAGGAAGTGATTTGATACAGATCACAAACACCGAGATCAGAGACGTTGTTGGGATCGGTCGAATTCGGTTCCAGGCTTGAAGAAAAAAATGCCCAAGCAATTACAATTCAAACTGTGCTTTGAATGCTAAACGAAATGCTGGTTTGTTTAGGATCAGCTTAGCTTCCTAGCCGATCATAAACCATTATGTAACCCGTGTTGTTTGGAGTTTTCAGATCGTGCAGTTAACTCTCTGTCGTGTTCGGAAAGGTTCTAGGTGAGAAATGCGCAGCTGACTGAGGTAGCTTCCACTGGGGCTAAATTATCCCTGGTCTTATATGCTGCCCTACTAACTCTCAGGACAGGACCATAGTTTTCCTTCGTAATCTTCTTGCAAAAAACAGCTGTGAGATTCTGGATTCAAACTAATTGCCTTAGCTCATCACCAACGCTATGAAACGCTTCCTACAATATAAATCACTTAGCGAAGGACGGATTGCGGAAAAACCGTCGAAACGGTCGTATAAAAGCGCCCGCTTGCGGGCCAGCCCTTATTGAATGTGTTTACAGCAGCCACAAATCGCTCAGGTGCTGCCTATTGAGCGAAATTGCGATTTAACGGTACCTCATTCGCGCTCCTGTTATCGTGGTACTTCTGTGGTTTCCTTTGCCAATGGGTTAACTTCAATTCCGGATGCAGTAATCAGTTTTTACGATCCACAAATCCCCGAGTAGCAGACAGGCACTTGAACGGAAAGCGATGAGTTGTTGCCCGCTCGGCGAGTTTTATTACGGATTTTTCCTTTTAATAATAGGTAGCTCCCGTTGTGTGACTAATCTATTGAAGGGAGCAGCGGGTATCTTGCATTTTTTTCCCCTCGCTAACTTCATCCCGAGCAGCCGGAATCTGTTGGGAGTCGACCTTTAAAACATCTCCGCTATTTTATACCCGTATATAGCGACGCATCGCATCACTTTGGCATCTGGTACGATCTGATACAATTTCATCACGTTGCTCAATTAGGTCAAAGAGATTATTTTCGTAATGGGATTGAATAATAATTATTGCAAGTAGCTGTGCGCATCCGAAAACGTTTCCTGAAAAACAGAATATTTGTACCCACCTGTAAAGGGCATATGATGGGGCTCACTCATGGGCTCAATTTGAACTTTAACTACGAGTGCCTGTATGTATATCGATTGAAACTATCATAATAAATCATGGACTGCAGATATAAAAAATACCAGTTTAAAGTTCGTACAGCTTCCTGGATAAAACAAAATGGTGCGCGAGATTGCAAATATTTTAATACGCTATTTATTAGTTTGCCTACTACTGAGTTTGAATTTTTCACGTTCAAACCCTGTTTTTTCAATCTTTCATGTTGACTGAAGGTTGTGAAAACTTTTAGGATAATTCTACGTTAATTTTCAAGTGATGAGGCGAACGGCGGACGGAAAATTTATTTTCCATTTGGTTTTTGTAAGCTATGTATCTTGAAAAGGAAAATCACAAATTCTGTAGGGTACGAACTAAATCACTCGCGAAGAAATCGTGGAAACCCATTTCAAAGAAAAATGGAGTTATTGAAAAGCTGTCTATAACCACTAATACACGAAAAAACGGGAAAAATACACTGTTATGCCGGTTTTGGTGATCAAACCATCGTCAGTAACAAACAATTAACAAACAGTTATTGTTTGTTACTGACGATGGTTTGATCACCAAAACTGGCATAACAGTGTATTTTTTAGTTTTTTCGTGTATTAGTGGAAATATACAACTTTTCAACGACTTCATTTTTCTTCTGAAGGGTAGTTGAAGAAAAGGTTCAGTTGCAAAGATCTACTAATGAAAATAACATTCCAAAAAACCGCATTAATTATAATGATTAGACAAAGAATTATAGTATTCGGAAGAAGCTGGGTTGTGCTTGGGGGAAGAAAAATTGATTCAAACGGGCAAAATAACCTTGTTGAGTAGCGTCAGACAACAAATCAGGGGTCTGTACACATTACCATTAGCCACAGCGGTTTGAAAGGCTTCAGTCCCTGAGGCGGTGACATTTACATAAATATTTGGGCCAAGATAGAAGGAGTCTTCCTCCGACCAGTGGACTATAATCACGGTTAAACGGCCCGGACCGCATCTTCCCTTTTAATTTGATAACTGCCTTCCCTTTCCTGTTTGTTCCTGAACGGTCACTTTACTATGGAGATGAGGAGGCAGTGAAAAATTATATTTCGCTACCATAACAGAGCTTCTGGGTTCATAGGAGACGCAAATTGACTCGTGAAATGAGCACCGGACGACCAGATAATGAGTTGATTATTAAGTTGAAGCGAGAACGGCCACATTTCCCTTTCAATTATCTGGTTACACGTTATTATTCCGCCTTCCGACCTGGAGGAAATTTGATAATTACAGATTCGCACATATTGTTACACCTGTTGCATGGGTTGTGTAAACCTCCTTGCACAAAAGCCCGCTGATCGGACTGTTGAGAACAATGGCAAGAACAAATTATGATAAAAACTAGGAGTGGCATATTATAATTATTATACAGGAAACCAAACGGGATGGAATTCTATTCTCACAGGAAACTATTCTCACAGAGTGAGTCTGATCGTTCATGAGATGGGATAGTTCAGATTCCACGTTGGCGCGTGCTCAGAAGTTGTCACATAAATTTCACTGCGATTTGATGGGTGCCAGTTTGAAAACCTGATGGATGCCATTGCAATTTAAATTAGGTCTGTTCTCGAGATATTTTTTCGTCCGGTGGAGACGGTGTCGCTTGGGGAAGCCTAATCGATATCCCTTCTTAACCGGTGATAATTTGGCTGGTGTAGGAGGGGGACTCTCGAGCGTCCACCCCCACTGTCACAAGGTTATCTATTGCGTCTATCCAACGACCGAACTATTTCAAGTTATATGAACAGATTCATCAGAGTTCACCATCTTCAGGGATAACTACACTGAGCCTCCCTCGCACACACACACAGCTAAGTACCTACTGACGAATTCCAGTTGAGATCACAGCTTCACAACGGAATGAAATAAATTCTCAAAACGAAATACCGGAACAAACAGGACAAACTCTTCAGGTTGTACGCAATCAAGGGTGCACAAACTGAGTTTACGGCAATCTGAAAATGTCAACCCCCCCTATTTTTCAGCCATTTCTGCGAATTGAAATGGCAGATGCTTCACACTCCACACCATTAGAGACGACTGACAGTAACGCCGAGCTTCACGGACCAGCTAGAACCCAAATGTGACCTATAAACCAAAATCATTTTTTGGAAGATTTCAGCCATTTTTCCCTATTTTGCCGACTTTTAACACCCAAAAACTCAAAAAAAGATCATATAACCGACCTTTTGATCACTATAACAGGCCAATTCACTCTTTGTTTACATACCAGCCAATCCAGGACCTGACTGTTCCTATCCTTATATCCGGCTTATATCCGGCCTTACAACTAAGCGACTTCTGCTGTATATATGTACATATAGGTATATGTGTGTGTGATGACGAGTGTTGTGATATATATATATCGTGGGCGCATAGAGTCATAACCGAGGACATTCTTGGATGAAACGAACTCGGCTCGGCACCAGGAAGAGGGAGAAAGGTCGTGGCGTGCAAGTAGTCATGATCCGACGGGTGTGGAGGGGAATCGAGTGGGGAAGTTGGGGAAAAAAAGCCGTGGACGGTAATTGGGCAGCGGGGAACGATGGGGAAGGGATCACGTACCGGCGATCCCCCTGGTGCGCGGAAGACTTGGAGCTCCCTCCTTCAGCACCTCTGGCAACGCTTTGGCGGCTGACAGTCAAATCGCCCTTCGCCATAATCCAGATTACTACCGCATGGCACGTCAGAGAATGTAGCGGCGTGTGATTGGATCATTTTGTTTAGCGGATGATATTAACTAGTCAATATCAGGTTATAAAATGTTCCAGACAATACCATAGGTACAAATATGAACACTTGGATAGACAACTGATCATTTTGTTTAGCGGATGATATTAACTAGTCAATATCAGATTATAAAATGTTCCAGACAATGCCATAGGTACAAATATGTACACGTGGATAGACAACTGATCATTTTATTTAGCGGATGATATTAACCAGTCAATATCAGATTATAAAATGTTCCAGACAATGCCATAGGTGCAAATATGTACACTTGAATAGACAACTGATCATTTTGTTTAGCGGATGATATTAACTAGTCAATATCAGATTATAAAATGTTCCAGACAATGCCATAGGTACAAATATGTACACGTGGATAGACAACTGATCATTTTATTTAGCGGATGATATTAACCAGTCAATATCAGATTATAAAATGTTCCAGACAATGCCATAGGTGCAAATATGTACACTTGAATAGACAACTGATCATTTTGTTTAGCGGATGATATTAACTAGTCAATATCAGATTATAAAATTTTCCAGACAATGCCATAGGTACAAATATGAACACTTGGATAGACAACTGCTCATTTTGTTTAGCGGATGATATTAACTAGTCAATATCAGGTTATAAAATGTTCCAGACAATACCATAGGTACAAATATGAACACTTGGATAGACAACTGATCATTTTGTTTAGCGGATGATATTAACTAGTCAATATCAGATTATAAAATGTTCCAGACAATGCCATAGGTACAAATACACTGCCAAGGTGATGGCACAGGAGCTTCCTCGTCACAATCAGAGTGACCCATTATAAAATAGAACAGACTCGGAAGCAAAATAACATAACATTACATTACATTACATAACATTACATAACGTTAAATATACATATTACATAACATTACATTACATAACATAACATTACATAACATTACATGAAATATACATATTATACATAACATGACTTCCATAATACATTACGTCCATTATACATAACTAGCCTGACCGCTCGCTTCGCTCGCTATCCGAGATTCGCTGTACGCAGTATCGTGGAACCAATAAACGACGGAAAAATCCCATACCCTACCGGGTATTTGTGCCCAATTTTATCAAAATCCGTCAAGCCATTCAGGAGTTGACCATGGTCGACCATATTTCCGCTATGGTCAGGGAATTAAAAATGCGCCTACGTTCAACTTGGGAGGCTACCGGATATTGGTGCCAAATTTGGTCGATATCCGTTGAGTAATTCGGGATTCGACCATGGAGGGGCCCATGGATGCGCTAAGGTCGACCGCGGGGGTAGTCCGAAGGGTCGATCGTAGATAGAATTTCACGTAGATTACGAATACGCGATAAAAAATAGGGGTTACCATTTCAATTAACGAAGTTGACCATGGTCGACCATAGTTCCGCTATGGTCAGGGAATTAAAAATGCGACGTTGCACAACTTGGGAGCCTACTGGATATTCGTGCCAAATTTGGTCGATATCCGTTGAGCAATTCGGGATTCGACCATGGAGGGGCCCATGGATGCGCTAAGGTCGACCGCGGGGGTAGTCCGAAGGGTCGATCGTAGATAGAATTTCACGTAGATTACGAATACGCGATAAAAAATAGGGGTTACCATTTCAATTAACGAAGCTGACCATGGTCGACCATAGTTCCGCTATGGTCAGGGAATTAAAAATGCGACGTTGCACAACTTGGGAGCCTACTGGATATTCGTGCCAAATTTGGTCGATATCCATCAAGCCATTCAGGAGTTGACCATGGTCGACCATAGTTCCGCTATGGTCAGGGAATTAAAAATGCGACGTTGCACAACTTGGGAGCCTACTGGATACTCGTGCCAAATTTGGTCGATATCCGTCAAGCCATTCAGGAGTTGACCATGGTCGACCATAGTTCCGCTATGGTCAGGGAATTAAAAATGCGACGTTGCACAACTTGGGAGCCTACTGGATATTCGTGCCAAATTTGGTCGATATCCGTTGAGCAATTCGGGATTCGACAATGGAGGGGCCCATGGATGCGCTATGGTCGACCGCGGGGGTAGTCCGAAGGGTCGATCGTAGATAGAATTTCACGTAGATTACGAATACGCGATAAAAAATAGGGGTTACCATTTCAATTAACGAAGTTGACCATGGTCGACCATAGTTCCGCTATGGTCAGGGAATTAAAAATGCGACGTTGCACAACTTGGGAGCCTACTGGATATTCGTGCCAAATTTGGTCGATATCCATCAAGCCATTCAGGAGTTGACCATGGTCGACCATAGTTCCGCTATGGTCAGGGAATTAAAAATGCGACGTTGCACAACTTGGGAGCCCACTGGATATTCGTGCCAAATTTGGTCGATATCCGTCAAGCCATTCAGGAGTTGACCATGGTCGACCATAGTTCCGCTATGGTCAGGGAATTGAAAATGCGACGTTGCACAACTTGGGAGCCTACTGGATATTCGTGCCAAATTTGGTCGATATCCGTCGAGCCGTTTGGCCGTGCATAGAAGGACAGACAGACTGCATGCGCAGGGCGAACCGCTGGCTCTATCATGTTGAAATTTATATGGGACCTCAATGGGCCCTACCCGCTTAATCCCTGAGAATTACATTGAAATTGGGTGAAATCTTTGGTTACTACGGCTGTAACAAGGAAATTGAATCTATTTCACGCCGGCGCATGCGCAGAGCGCACCGAGGGTCCGATCATGCTGAAATTCATACTGGAACTCACTAGGCCTTGTCCAAACAACCCTTGAAAATTTGAGTGAAATTGAATCAAAATTGTGAAAGTTATGCGTGTTTGTTGAATTTAACGTTAGCGCATGCGCAGGGCGTACCGCTGCATCAATCATGTTGAAATTTGTATGGGACCTCAAGGGGCCTTATCCGCACCATCCCTCAAAATTTGAGCTGAATCAATTCACAATCGTGGAAGTTATGGCTGTAACAAGGAAATGCGGACAGACTCACAGACTCACAGACTCACAGACTCACAGATTCACAGACTCACAGATTCACAGACTCACAGACTCACAGACTCACAGACTCACAGACTCACAGACCGACAGACACGGAACCAAATTTGTTCAGTAGGCTTTGAAACGCAAAATGCAAGTGGAAATTTTGATTTCTGAAGACAAAAATTTTTTGGCTCACGAAAGTGAACACAAGGCTTCCGCTGCTTCGCAGACTCGGAAGCAATATGAACACTTGGATAGACAACTGATCATTTTGTTTAGCGGATGATATTAACTAGTCAATATCAGATTATAAAATTTTCCAGACAATGGCATAGGTGCAAATATGTACACTTGGATAGACAACTGATCATTTTGTTTAGCGGATGATATTAACTAGTCAATATCAGATTATAAAATTTTCCAGACAATGCCATAGGTACAAATATGAACACTTGGATAGACAACTGCTCATTTTGTTTAGCGGATGATATTAACTAGTCAATATCAGGTTATAAAATTTTCCAGACAATGCCATAGGTACAAATATGAACACTTGGATAGACAACTGCTCATTTTGTTTAGCGGATGATATTAACTAGTCAATATCAGGTTATAAAATGTTCCAGACAATACCATAGGTACAAATATGAACACTTGGATAGACAACTGATCATTTTGTTTAGCGGATGATATTAACTAGTCAATATCAGATTATAAAATGTTCCAGACAATGCCATAGGTACAAATATGTACACGTGGATAGACAACTGATCATTTTATTTAGCGGATGATATTAACCAGTCAATATCAGATTATAAAATGTTCCAGACAATGCCATAGGTGCAAATATGTACACTTGAATAGACAACTGATCATTTTGTTTAGCGGATGATATTAACTAGTCAATATCAGATTATAAAATTTTCCAGACAATGCCATAGGTACAAATATGAACACTTGGATAGACAACTGCTCATTTTGTTTAGCGGATGATATTAACTAGTCAATATCAGGTTATAAAATGTTCCAGACAATACCATAGGTACAAATATGAACACTTGGATAGACAACTGATCATTTTGTTTAGCGGATGATATTAACTAGTCAATATCAGATTATAAAATGTTCCAGACAATGCCATAGGTACAAATATGAACACTTGGATAGACAACTGCTCATTTTGTTTAGCGGATGATATTAACTAGTCAATATCAGGTTATAAAATGTTCCAGACAATGCCATAGGTGCAAATATGTACACTTGAATAGACAACTGATCATTTTGTTTAGCGGATGATATTAACTAGTCAATATCAGATTATAAAATGTTCCAGACAATGCCATAGGTACAAATATGTACACGTGGATAGACAACTGATCATTTTGTTTAGCGGATGATATTAACCAGTCAATATCAGATTATAAAATGTTCCAGACAATGCCATAGGTGCAAATATGTACACTTGAATAGACAACTGATCATTTTGTTTAGCGGATGATATTAACTAGTCAATATCAGATTATAAAATTTTCCAGACAATGCCATAGGTACAAATATGAACACTTGGATAGACAACTGCTCATTTTGTTTAGCGGATGATATTAACTAGTCAATATCAGGTTATAAAATGTTCCAGACAATACCATAGGTACAAATATGTACACGTGGATAGACAACTGATCATTTTATTTAGCGGATGATATTAACCAGTCAATATCAGATTATAAAATGTTCCAGACAATGCCATAGGTGCAAATATGTACACTTGAATAGACAACTGATCATTTTGTTTAGCGGATGATATTAACTAGTCAATATCAGGTTATAAAATGTTCCAGACAATGCCATAGGTACAAATATGAACACTTGGATAGACAACTGCTCATTTTGTTTAGCGGATGATATTAACTAGTCAATATCAGGTTATAAAATGTTCCAGACAATACCATAGGTACAAATATGAACACTTGAATAGACAACTGATCATTTTGTTTAGCGGATGATATTAACTAGTCAATATCAGATTATAAAATGTTCCAGACAATGCCATAGGTACAAATATGTACACGTGGATAGACAACTGATCATTTTATTTAGCGGATGATATTAACCAGTCAATATCAGATTATAAAATGTTCCAGACAATGCCATAGGTGCAAATATGTACACTTGGATAGACAACTGATCACTTTGTTTAGCGGATGGTATTAACCAGTCAATATCAGATTATAAAATGTTCCAGACAATGCCATAGGTACAAATATGAACACTTGGATAGACAACTGATCATTTTATTTAGCGGATGATATTAACCAGTCAATATCAGATTATAAAATGTTCCAGACAATGCCATAGTTACAAATATGTACAATTGGATAGACAACTGATCATTTTGTTTAGCGGATGATATTAACTAGTCAATATCAGATTATAAAATGTTCCAGACAATGCCATAGTTACAAATATGTACAATTGGATAGACAACTGCAGTGCGCAGGCGAGTCAGGGCATTGCTCCCTATTCTGTTTACCTATCAGAGAGGGAAGGAACAAGTTTCTACATGCACATCCAAGACCGAGGTTAGAAGCACCGAGCATGCTGTTTTAGCGGGTAAAATGGATATCAGTCCTTTTTGCGGCTGAGGTCGGTTTTTTTGGCGGTTAAATATATACAACAGGGTTGTTTTTGAGGTAGGGAATAACTTTCTATAGGTTGCTAATATTTTTCAGTTTGTGAACATGACTTGTAAATTTAAAGAAATTAACATATTTCATTACATTTCATTTCACTTCAATAGCCCTCAAGCTAGGTTTGGATCCCAAAAAACTTGGTAAGTACATATAGGAAAGTAGATAGTACCTACCTACTTATCAGTGTGTTATACCAACTACCCACCTACGATTACCATCTCATTGAAAAATGAAACTTTTGATTGAAAAATGTAAATCTTGGGGTAAAATCTAAATATCAATTTTAATTCACATGTTTCGAATCAAATTAAAATTTTTTCAGATCATATTTTACCGTCTTGTGAAAGATGAAACTGTTGATTGAAAAATGTAAATCTTGGCGTAAATCTCTAAATATCAATTCTAATTCAAATGAATCAAATTCACATTCTATTAAATTCGTATTTTACCGGCTTGTGTAAGGTGAAACTGTTGATTGAAAAATGAAAATCTTGGGGTAAATCTCTAAATCAAATCAAATTCAAATTTTTTTCAGTTCATCATTTACCGGCTTGTGAAATGAAATTGATTACCTACTGGCAAAAGATCGTGAAAGTGAGGTTCAGTGATAACTAGGAATCTGATGATTGGTAAAAAATGATTTCTTGATTTGCGATCTTCCGAGAACGTCTAATCGTAGGATGTGAACACCTTCTTGTCTCATAATATCACGAGTCCATTTCGTTTTTCGAGAAAGAACGGGATATTACGTCAGTCGCCTACACTATCTCCAATAATCCTATGTAAAACTAAGAACAAATAATCGCTTGTACGACAAGGAAAAAAAAACTCGATTGTAAAACTTGTTCTCTCGGTATTTTACGTAATGATCTAATCGAATGAAACGGCGAAGAATCATTTAGCCTTTTTGATACAACTTCTTCACTGAGGTCAGGATTATCTACAAAAGAGCTGGCCGCCTTTATGGGCGTCCTGAGAACGCTTACAGTCCTGAAAAAAGTGCAATTATCGTTTCCCGCTAAATTGTTTCAATTTGACTGTAATTGGTTTGTTTGGATTTGTTAGTACCTGCGCGTATGGAATCCACGCAATTATCGGGAAGAACAGATTGCGCGGATATTCATTATCGAGAGAATGGGTCGTTTATAGGCTAGCTCCAGCTGCACCCCCAATGTTTGGTCGATGCATTGACGCGTTATATAATGAGCATGCTGCAAGAACTTTGCCACTGCACGACGCGGCAAAGTTCAGCTACGGAGTTAGGTACTAACCATTTTAGCTACGGGTTTAGGTACCTAAATAGCTGCCTAAAAAAATACCTATTCAAATACCTATACCTATGGCATAGTTATAATAAAAATGGAATAGGTATAAGAAATGCCTATTCAATGGGTAGGTACAAACTAATTATTACTTGTCCGTGGTGTGTGCCGTTGTATCTCCTTTTTCATTCACGGAGGAACTAAAATAATACAACATGTATACCAGGTATAGGTATAGGTATACTTTCGCACCTATGGTACCTACCTAAATTCTACCACTAAATTCCTTTACCTGCAGTGATAACTTTGCTACTTCGCTACCTATCTGCTAATACTTTCACCGTATTTCAACAATTTTACTAACACCCGTTTACCCCCAGCACCCCGTTTTGTCGTTTTTAGTCATGAATCGGAAAAAAGTTTAAATGAAAACGGAAAAAAACTAAATTAAACAGAGAAAGTCTAATTAGGCGGCAAAATGCTTCATTATATTATATTTGGAATTAACGCCCACTGTTAGGTACCTACCTACCTCAATCCATACTTGGACGTTTTTACTCATGAATCGGATGAAAGTTTAAATGAAATGGAAAAAAAGTCTCAATTATAAACAGAAAAAGTCGAATTGGGGGGCTCGATTCTTGTATTGTATCTACACCTAATGAACGCCCACTCTTAGGTAGGTAGGTACGTACCTACCTCAACCCGCACTTAGACGTTTTTACTCATGAATCGATAATATGTACCTATATATTTTTAATGAACAATTGACTTACCTACCTTTATGAAATGAAAAAAAAACACGATCAAAATGAAAGATCAAAATTACCGATTTGGTAGCGGATGAACGAGGATATTATACGATTTATCACAGTCAAACAATCGAGAAATAGGCTCTCTCTGAAAGAGATCGAAAATACCAAGACGGCCGCCAACTGTCTCGTTTAGAAGTTACTGAACGTCTGTCATGGATACTAAAAAAATCTCTTTTGCCAAAAGAGAGAATCGGACCGAAAAATTTTGCTTAGTGAATAGGCCCCCTGAGGAGGTTCGACATTTGATATTGTTCTCGCGGCCATGAATGAACCAGCCCCAAACCACCGAGAAAATTACGCTGGGTGGGTACATTTTATTCAACTTCCACTGATGCCTTGCTGCCACTTGTTGAACATGGTTCATTGCCACGTATTAAAACAAACGAACAAAAGTCGGGTCCCCAATTTTGGTATTTCCGCAGTTTGAACTTCCTCATAATAATTATTATAACATAATATAATGTGCGAGTTTGTGTGTGTGGCGGCGTCAGGGCCAAACGCCTGAACGAATTTTCATGAGGGTGATCTCATTGTGATCAGCGAGTTCCGGGCCAGATTACAGGCTATCGCTAGATCCTCCAGACCTTCTCTTTGATCGCATTTCTGGCCGTCCCTAACGACAGCGTCCGAGTTCGTGTTTTGGTTTATTATTATGTGAATATTACACCTATGTATTCGCTCAGCAAAAAATTTTTATAATACCCCCTCAAAATTTGTTCTTTTACGTTTGAAGGTGCGTAGATTCAGAAAATGGAATGTCCGTCCGCCGTATCACGCATACCGGCTTCATTTTAGGTATGAAAAATTCCTTCTTTTGCACACAGGCTCCATTTGGGCCCTAGTTGTGTCCCGAAACTTTGCAGCCCGATCGGAATATACCCAGGGGTGTTATGAGTGAAAATGTGTATAAAGATAGGTACTTTTTGTGTTTTAGTAACATATTAGTAACATGAGCTTTTGAGGTATTGTTTTTCATGTTTTTGGGGACGAGAAGACCGAATATTGACCCGTAGATTTTGACCCAGGGGTGGAAAATTGAGGTTGTACCAGATGTTCAGCTCCCAACATTGATTTTTGTGAGTCAAAAACCTGGGAAATCGTCTGAAATCACCATATTAACACTAGAAAAAGTTTCAACACGTGGATCAAGACGATTAAATGGTACTATCAATGATCAAAGATAATTTGAAAAATACGGCGTACGGCGGACAGACAGAAATATTTTTATTGCAGTTTTGGATTCTACATACCTTGAAACGTAAACCATCAAATTTTGAGGGGGGGTAAGAATTTTTTTTTTCATGCTCGATTCCAATGGTTCATTATTGAAAATAATAAACCAAAAAGGATCGTAACTAATTTGTGTTTTGGGGGCCAAAATTGGTGGAAACCATCAGAAATAGCTATTTCAATTATTTCACAACATGAAAGAAACAATAAATAAACAGCCAACAATTTTGTAGGTATGTTCAATAGAATAATAAACAATAATAACCCATGTGACAAGGACTTTGCAGCGTTTTTTGTGTTTTGTGCGTTTTAGTAACATGAGCTTTTGAGGTATCGTTTTCCATGTTTTTTAGGACGAGAAGACCGAATATGAAGTTGATTTTCACCAAAGAGTGAAGAGTAGAGGTTGTAACAAAGGTTAAGCTCCGAAATTCATTTTAACATGTTAATGTTTTAGGGCTGGGGGTCATTCTGTGAATTCCGACACGCAAATATGCAACGTCAGTTACTACCTTCTGTTGTAGCAACCATAAAGAATATCGCACTCGAAAGAAACAAGAGTCAATAGCTACGTTTTTCATTGGTTACTACACAGTTACTACCTTCTGTTGTAGCAACCATATGTTGATGGCGAGTTCTATAATAAGTACAGTAAATGCAACATTATACTTGTAGAGTTCAGTGAAATTGTGGCTTTCATTTTTTCTTGACATTAAAAAACTATATCTAATTTCTCCCTTGCGAGGGAAAAACATTAAACATGATTTAATGTTTTTCCCTCTCAAGGGAGAAATTTATACAGGAGAAAAACCGTTAGGTACTGCTTGTTGTAGTTGTACCTGTAGATTGTATTTTATTAGTCAAACACCTGTGGGAAATTGTCTGAAATCACCATAAATTTGTATAATAACACTAGAAGTAGTATTAGAAGGTGAATCAAGGCAATTAAATGACGCTATAAATTTCGCAGATAATCTGTAAAAAAAAAGAGCCGAGGTCGTGTTTTTGGGGGCCAAAATTGGTGGAAACCATCTAAAAAAGGAAACAATAAATGAACAGCCAACATTTCTGTAGGCATGTCCGATAGCATAGTAAACCCAAGAGACAAGGACTTTGCAGCCATTTTTTGGTTGCTACGGTCGAGCCCATGTTACGGATCACTTTCGACCCCAAGCCAGAATAAGATGGATGCTGTCGGAAAGAAGGTTTAACGGCGGTTTCAACATTGATATAACGATTTTTATGTGGGACATGCCGTTCAGCATTATTTATTCGACGATCGTGATTTCGTCGTCAGAATAACAATTTTTGCGAAGTTGGCAGGTGGTTGCCCTCACGTTTCTTACTGTCCCAGTTGTGACTAACATCGGGAAAATGCGTGTCCAGTCTTGAGAATGGAGTGGCTGGGGTGATGCTTTGTTAGAAGCGGAGTTGAAGATTTCACGGCGGGTTCCTGGGTGGCGATGAGATTCTTCATCAGGCTAATTGCTTCGAGTATTAGTGGACTCACAGTTTTCATCGTTTTTCAATGAACACAAATTTATATGACATAGACAACAGAATGAGCAATTATAATGAAATAGCTTCTTATCTGTGAGAAAGTTGTGAGACCTTTGTTATGAAATGCGAATTTTTCGTGGCTTCTGTTCGATGCCAGGAAGAAAGCTGTGTGTTTACCGCTCTAGAGCCCGTTGTACGGGGTTTCGTGACAGTCAGGCAATAAAATATGATAGTAATTACCTATGTATCCATTGTTGTAATATACCTAGACATCAACATAATAATTATGTTGTATTGTGTTATGACTCCAAACCATCAATTTTTTAAATTCAATGTTTACAAACGCTATTCGTAGAGAATTTAATTTGGCTTCTTCAAGAGATAAATAACGCTGCAAAGTCCTTGTCACATGGGTTTATTATTCTACTGGACGTACGTTCAGAAATTGGCTGTTCATTTATTGTTACTTTCATGTGCAATTCTTGAAATGGCTATTTTTGATGGGTTCCATCAGTTTTGGCCCCCAAAAACACGAATTAGGCTCGGCTTTTCCTTTCAACAGATTATTTTTGATCATTGACAGTAGGTACCGTTTATTTGTCTTGATTCACCTGTTGAGACTACTTCTAGTGCTATTATACAAATGCATGGTGATTTCAGACAATTTCCCATGCTTTTGACTCATAAAAAATGAATTTCGGGAGCTTAACCTTCGTTACAAGCTCAATTCTACACTCTTCGCTCAAAATCAACCAAATATTCGGTCTTCTTGCCCTAAAAACCTCAAAAATCCCTCAAAAACCCCTATTTTTACACTAATTTTTCTCCCATTTCACCCCTGGGTGCATGCCGGTCGAGCTGCCGTGTTTCGGAGCACAACTAAGACCCAAATGTGTTCCCAAATGGGGACCCGAACTGTGTGCGGAAAAACGACGATTTTAGACAAAAATTTAACGTAAATTTAAGGCTGAAAATTCCTTAGAACTTCAATTTTCCACACTATGGTAAAAATCGACTTCATATTCGGTCTTCTCGTCCCAAAACATGGAAAACAATACCTCAAAAGCTAATGTTACTAACATGTTACTAAAACACGAAAAGAACCTATGTTTACACACATTTTCACTCATAACACCCCTGGGTATATTACGATCGGGCTGCAAAGTTACAGGACACAACTAGGGCCCAAATGGAGCATTTGTGCGAAAGAACGACTTTTTTAGACCGAAAATGAAGCCGGTACACGTGATACGGCGGAAGGCGGACGGACATTGCATTTTTCGAATCTACACACCTTGAAACGTAAAAGAAAAAAATTTGAGGGGGTTTTACAAAAAATTTTTGCTGAGCGATCACATAGGTGTATAATTATTCACAGAATAATAAACCAAAAAGATCGAATAAAAGAGTTAAAACCGCATATTAATATTTCATCACATCATAACCGATTGCAACTCAACGGAAGCATCGTTTCCCATTTCTGCCGGAATGTGTTGAATTCCTCACCATAAGAACTACCTAATTATCGTATCTATTATATTCCAAAACCGAGATCCGGATCCTAATAAAAAGTTTTAATGTTTTTGTCCGCTGCTTCGGATGACGGAGAACGGGTTTTAAATTGGTTGTCTCGAGCCGGCCTAATGGCTTCCTGGCTTAGTGGGGGCCATTTTGAATTGATGAATGGTTATGGATTGTGATTTTGAGGAGGTGTGATCATTTCACGGGCCGTTTATATTTAGATTTGACGGAGAGGCTCCATGTCGTTATTCACAGGTATTTTCAATGAGTTTCGAAACCTAACTTGAGCACGTTTTCGTAGTTAGCCAAATAGTTTACGCACTTCACAGATAATAGGAGTTGGTATGATTTTTGGTTGTCATCAGTAAAAGTCGCTCTTCCGTAAACGGTCAGTTTTTCGTCAACTTTTTGGAAAGCTCTCAATGTTTAGTTGTGCAAGTTCCACATTTTCGAGCAAGAAAACCCAAAAGGTCGCCTGTTGCTCTGGTCCTTTCAACCTGTTACCCGTATCCATCTGTCTCCAAATGCAGTTGAGATGAGGGTACAAAACCACTGACCATCTCCCTCTCGAGTCGATCAGGCGCGAGTAACCCTAAGCAAACGGCCCGTGATACGACCCCTGGCCCCTTCCGGTTTCCTCCGCACTTATACTACCCATCCACAACTCAAAACGACATCTGCAGGGGCACCCTCGGTAGTTTCGATTCCATTTAATTTAAACTTTCAGGATCGTTGACTCTTTTCAATTTGAAAATGACATCTTGAATGGGTTCAGGCCGGTTGGAGTGGAATTCTATTACGGCGGATTGTGCCTGCACGTATGTCGAATTTTGAGCTACTGAGCTACTTGAACGGATGCAGCCATCACAGTGGAACCTCGATAAGTCGAAGTTACAAGAAAAAGTTCCAGTCATGTAACATGGCTATCGAAGTTACAAGAAAAAGTTCCAGTCATGTAACATGGCTATAAGAGCGAATTTTCAAAGAAATGTTCGTGCTATTGTATAAAAAGATGGTATAGCGCGAAACCATACCGCTTTTCGTACCATTATATCATTGCTCATGATTTTAGCCATTTTTACCGAATTTTGACCCTCATAAAGTCAAATTTGACCCACTCATTTTAGAGAAAGATATTTTTATCATCGAAATAGTCCCTCATTCTGTCGTGAATCAACAACGTCATGTGAATTAATATGGATTTTAGCCCTTAATGACAATTTTTAACCCTCAAAAAATCCAAACTTTGACCCCTATTCTGTATGAAAAACAAGTGAAATGGTATTTTTCTGTCTACTCACCCTTCCACACCACTTTCAGTGATTTTTCGCAATTTTAGCAGTTTTTACCGATTTTTGACCCCTAAAATCAAATTCTCATATCAGAGCTTTCTCGATATGTTTGAAAAAGTCTTAAAATGTCTACTGTTTCTAAAACGACCGACGGGGTCATGAAAGGAGGTCGGGAACATTCAATTTCGCAGTATCAATTTATTGTCATTGACGATTGTGTCTGCCGTCTATAGTGCAGAACCAAAAAATCAAAGGAATGTGGGAATACAGTTTGTGGTGGTGGGGGGGGGGGGGGGGGGATCTTATTAGCCGTTCCGAAGTTTCCAGCTTTTTCCAAGAGCTAACTATTATATATAATAACTTTTTTGGCATTTGGGGGCTGTCATGAAGGCTGTTGGTGGCCTTACGACGGGGTTGTGGTGAATGGTTAGGTGTGTGGTGATCCCTATGGAGGATAGGTTTGGGTAGGAAGGAAACTAATACTAATACCCCACGGTTATCAATACAGCGTGTATTAGGTGCTCCTTGGGAGTCTTTTGCTAGCACCCCGCGGTTACCACCACAGCGAGGATAAAATAACCCGCGGTTATCACGACAGTAGGTGCTAGATGAAAGAGAGGGAGTGCTCCATGGGATTCTTTTGCTAGCACCCCGCGGTTACCACCACAGCAGGTACATGAATACCCCGCGGTTACCACCACAGCAGGTGCTAGATGAAAGAGAGGGAGTGCTCCATGGGAGTCTTTTGCTAGCACCCCACGGTTACCACCACAGCAGGTATTAGATACCCCACGGTTACCACCACAGCAGGCGCAAGGAGAGATAGGTTTGAGAGAGAAGTCGCAAGCTGAGGGTTGGTCGGTCGAATGAGGAGCTGGGCTAGCAGGGCTGTTTATAAAGGCCCCTTTCCACCCGTCCCCCGTCCATCAATGGCTGTTATGACCGTTGATGGGCGATGGCGGTTGATGGAGTGGACCTTTCTCCTACGTACTTTCCCCAGGGCGTCGCTCAGCTCGTCGTTCTTCTTGTTTATTTGGTTTAATCTTCACCCATTACATGGGAGTGGTGGGGATGGGTGATCCCTCTCTTTGGTCCATTGACCATGACCACTGAAAATGAATCCAAACTTAACAAATCCAGCAGATTCGTCCTCTTTGCAGCTTCCAAAAATGTCTCGAGAAAAATGAGTGAATCAAAGTAGGTAGGTAAAAATGACCCTCCCCAGTTTCGAAGCGGTTAGTACCTTTTCTTTCACGGCTCACCGTAGAAGAAAAACAGGTAGTCCAACATTCGGCCTGGTTAGGCCTTTGGAACGACTTCATTAGGGCTCAAACATTAGACAACTTCTGGGGGTTACAAATGACCTCTAATTGCATACCCCCACCACCAGGTGCCGCTAGGGCAGGTGGACTCCCCGTCGAGTCACGGCGGTCTTGTTTTCTCGGAGATTAAACGCCGTATTGGGTATTCATTAGGCGTTCGTAGGGTCAAATTGGGGTGTCTGTATGTGAGAATTAATGCGGCCTACAGAGTTATGCCCCGGAAGATTGTTTGGGCTGATTTTTGTTATTAAGTTCAGACAATGGAAAGACATCGAGTCAAACGTATGGTTAGATCGAGGCCAATCCTGCGCCAGCAATCAATTCCCGGGAACGAGAAAACACAGGTATGAAGGTACGAAGCTAGATTGATTATTAGGTACTTCATTAATAAAGAGTGATGAGTAATTAACAATACCAAGTAAACAATTTTTCCACGATTGTATACAATTTAATTCAGATCGAATCCTCTTGTATCCCGGTTTTTTACGATCGTGTTTCCGTTTTCAACGTCGCCTACTTCAGGCGTTTTCGGGAAAAAGTGGGTGAATGACAATTTTTAACGAAATAAAATCACAGCGAGAAGGCATTGGAAGGTACATGGCTTTTCTTTTTAGATTGTTTTCAGAACCAAATTTATAGATAACTTTTCTAACATTTGTGGATAGGTACCTACTAGCTGACTACGAATTATACAGTATTTAAAAATACAAAACCAATAATATGACTACATTTTATACCATAATATGGCTCCATTTAAACTGAATGACTATTCCAGCTCAGCCAAGTCAAGTTCAAACTATCACTTCCCGTCTGCGTAAATCGGAGATAAAAATAATTACCTTTGGTCATTACAGGAAAACTACTTGATGAAAATTATTACCTCACACGAGGAGCGCTACGATCGACTTCTTAACGAGTCCATTAGCCTGCAGCTCCCGCCATTAATTGGCTGACAATGAATCGCTGTTTTCGCCTGTTAATAGAAACGTAATGGCTGAACACAGGGAAATCGGAGTCGTTTATTAAAAGCGAGACAGGCGGTTATGATTGATTCAAACCATTACGCGGTGGTGCATGATTCATGGAAGACATCCATTGCGAAAGGCACCACTTGTTATGAAGATGTAATATCCTCGTTAAAAAGCTGTGCTCACGCTGAGACCGTCCAACTTCCGGACTTCGTTTGTGCGCAACAAAAGTGGCCTGCATTTTTGCTCCACCAAAATCAGCTAGGTAGGTATGCTCACTTGGGTAAGTTTTTATCATTTCAATCTTTTCTATGATCCAGGTAAGCTCAGAGTTATCGAACGGGTCAGCAATTTGGGGATTCGATAGAAGACCAGTCATAAAGCATGGCTATAAGAGTGAATTTTCAAAGAAATATTCATGCTATTGTGTAAAAATGGTATAGCGAAAAACCCCACCACTTTTTCTAAAACTATATAATTTTTTCGTAATTTTAGCCATTTCTAGCGATTTTTGACCCACCTTAGGTCAAATTTAACCCACTTTTTTTTTAGAAAAATATTTTTATCATCGAAATTGTTCTTCTTTCTGTCGTGAAGTGCCATCCCACAGAACGTCAGGTGAACTAATATTGATTTTAGCCCTTAATGCCAATTTCTGACCCCCAAAAATCCAAATTTGACCCCTATTCTGTATGAAAAGCAACTGAAATGGTAGTTTCAGTCTTTGCTCAAGCCTCCATACCGCTTTCAGAGATTTATATCAATATTGTTCGCAGTTTAGTTTTTACCGATTTTTGACTCCTAAAAACTTAAATTTGACCCCCTTTGAATTTTTGAAAATTGCTCATCTTCAAACTCGTCCTTGGTAATATGAACATTTTGGCGAAATTTGGAATTGTTATCATGTACCCAATGTCACACATCGTCTGGAGTGACACATGAATAAATAAATAAATATTTAGACATAATTTTTTGTTAAAACGTGGGGATGAATTCAGGATGCTCTGAAACGGTTTTGCCAATACAAATTTTTCAAAAATTCATGTGCTGAAAATTTTGGACCCATTACAATTGCTTCATTTCTTTAGAAAATTCGCTAAAGACGTAGGTACCAGTATATACCTTTCTTAGCTAAGATAAAATAAATCACTGCCAAAGTTCTATTGCACCTACTACATTCTCTGTTTTGGCTGCCTGAGAAGACATTTAGCAGAACCTGCTGTACGATGGAACTCCAGACGGTCGTAGTTATAATAGGCCGGACAAGATTCCGTTCTTACGGGCACTTACTGAAACTAGCTACATTTCCGACGACAGCAATGTGCAACTACATCCCATCATTACGCTGAAGTGTAGAATTGCGCTGATATTAAAAGGCAGCAAGCTGCAACTCCTGACTTTCTGGAAACAAATCTATTCCTCGTAAATATCTGAAGCCTTCACCGCCAGCTCTGGGCGATTCGATTGACAGTTCCCTTACATCAGCAAAGGTTTAGTGAAAAGCTTTTTCTGTGTAAGATCATTCAAGAAATCCAAAGGTATAACTTCAGCGATAGGGCTACACAGAAAAAAAAACCATTACCCGGCGATGTTTTCACAAAATTTTACGGGTAGTAAAACCGCTAGAAGGGCATTAATTAGGCTTATATTTCGCATTAAAAATATCGATTTCCAGTAATTCGTATAACTTAGCGGATTACAAAGCTCCTGTCGTAACACTGGTTTTACGACTTTTCCCTCAGAACTACCTAATGACGGAATAAAATTGCTTGGGGAGATCGTTTCCAGTCGGAGCAGTATTATGAGTGGTTTTTGAGCCCCAAATTGCTGTCAGATCAGTCGGAGAAAATGGGTGTCCGTTTGCTCCATTACCCTTCAGTTGTCCATGGTGTTCTAAATGCATTAAGAGTGAACACTGGGACTTTCCAATTTTAAAATGCGAAAGGAAAGGCCAAAGTAAATTTCCGAGGCCATTTATCGAGTCTTAAGCTCCATTCGGAAGGCGTCAATACAAGGGAACGGTTGGTCAAAATAAAGTTCGTGCTAGGGCTAACAACGGTTTCACGCGACTTGCCATTTATGATAATACCGGTTTTCAAATGTATCAGGATCGATCTCGACAACTCTGAATAATAATTTACTGTCGATACGGAGGAAACTCGGTTGTAGCGTGTGTTTTGAGCTTTACCTAATGATGGATCATCGCGGTTGGAAAGGTGTGTAAGTACAAGGTTCCAGGATGGCTGACTATAGAAGAACATGTATAATGAGATAAATTCTTGTATATAGGAACTTGATGACATGATGAAACTGGTTCAGTATGTGTAGTGGTAAATACATGAATCTGCTGAATACAAACTAGTAATATACGTGTATGAAGGAAAAATAATTTTGCCATGTTTTTGATCGTAGCATGAAATGGGGAAGAAATGCTGTTACTAAAGCTGGTTCAAAGTGCGTGCCAAGTTGCGCTTTCTGTTAATTCAAAGTGTTTGCGAAAAATGGTCCAAAGTAAGTTTATGAGCCTTTTCGAAAAATCAGCACAAAAAGTGGATTCCCTGAAGTATCTACTCCTCAGCATCAACGGTTTTCAAATTGGTTTCAACCTTCAATTGGGGTAATTTTTATCCTAACATTCCCCTCACATGGAAGTTCCATATCAAATTTGACGAGTTTGTTTTAAATCTTATGCTTCGACGGATTGCGGTAACTTCGGCCATTCGTCTTCTCGCAGCCTAACAAATTGTTGAGTTTTTGTTGTGAATACAACTTTCGGCTTCGAAGGATGCGCGGACGTCCTCAAGCGCTGGACACATCCAAGTGCTGGTCATCCGTATACCCGTTCCCTCAGAGCCTATCCGGGCTCTGGAATACGCCTATTCGGTTTGGATGGCCTTGGAGGTAGTCGTGGCCAGTGATTAGCCTAAAACAGGGCTCGGCTACTTGTCGAGGTAAGTTATGAGGAATGCGTCCGTTCTGTGCAGTCAGTGATCGCCACTACCTACCTTGAGCTTCCCGCTGTTGATTACTTCCAAAGTACATCACATATCTTTTAATTGTTTTTTTGAAAGTGCAGTACGACGCTGTTTTCAAATTTTGCGGAAGTGGCTCCCTCTCTCGGCAGTCGGTCAGCCTCCTCATTCCCATACCCACCACAATGTCCGGGAGTCCTTACTGATACACAAGTTCCACTCCTTTTTCCATCTACTCATGTGCTCGTTATTTGGATCTTCTTACAGTGGAACTGTCGTCTTCTCCTCTGGCACTGCACATTGCTTGAATAGTGGCCATGGAGTATACAAAAATGACGGCTTTGCTCTCAGTTCTCTTCAGGAACTCATCCAGAGCCATAGAAATGGCTTCAACTTCCCCATCAAAGTTGGAGGCAGACTTCCTGACAGGTGCGCTGAAGCTGGAAGGAGGCTGAGAAGACTGCGGCTCCTGCATTAGCCGATGTGTTTTGGGCGGATCCGTAAGTGTAGCCATGTGGCCGTGTGTCACGTGGATATATCTCCTTTGTAGTCACCAGGGCCAGGGACTCAGCTCCTGGGGCGAACACAGCTCTTTACTAACCTCTCTGACGAGGTCAAGTCACAGCTGGGGAATACTGAATATTGGCACTGATGCTGAACCAAGGAAAGCCTCGCGAGGGCCGAGAGAGATACAACTGTGCTCCTTCTCATTCTTTGCTGCTGCAGAAGTTAAATTCGTCTGGGTCTTCAATCTCGTACATGCCACACTGTTGTTCCAGGTCCAAATGATTTGACAAAACTGTTGAAGTTTTGCATCAAACTATTCCACCTGTTGTCCGCTAACCGAAACGTAACACCATCCAGTGATTTTCTCCAATATAGAATTATCGCAACGTGGATTCCTAATGCTAAACTAATAATTAGCCGAGTTCGTCTAATTTGCCTCAATCTCTTCTCGTTCTCTCTTCGAATCTGGAATAGCAACTGACCCTAAACGGCCCCATATGACTAACGCTGTCGTAACGACGAGCCCTGGATGAGATCATTAGTGGACACGCTCCACCGGCCTCCTCTCGCTTATTCAGAATTTTGATAACATTCTTTCGAGCCTCTGCCCAGATAAGACGTTCAGTTCTTTGTTGTGTTTTTTCGTGTTCCTACACAGTTTTTGTTAACCTTTCTTTCACTTTTTCTTAGAATATCCGAGCTCGGCCAGACAGATAGGAGCCACGGGTTAATCGTTAATCGAATGACGTTCGCTCGTTGCAGTCTATCTAAGGAAAATGCCGTTTGAGGATGATGCAGGTTTTTTCTTCTGCACGTTTGATATCAAAGCAAAGAGTGAAAGAGGTCGATCTTGAAGAACATTTCTCCTAATATAAATAAGGAACATTGTTTGAATAAATTACGTTAATATAATAATAATATAAAAACGCTGCAAAGTCCTTGTCACATGGGTTTATTATTATATTGGACACACCTACAGAAAGGTTGGCTGTTCATTAATTGTTTCTTTCATGCGTAATAATCGAAATAGCTACTTCTGATGGTTTCCATTAATTTTGGCCCCCAAAACACAAATTAGGTACGCTCTTTTTTTCTTTTTTTTTTTAAACTATCTTTGATCATTGGTAGTGCCATTTAATCGTCCTGAACCACGTCTTGACACTTTTTCCAGTGTTATTATACAAACTGCTGGTGATTTCAGACGATTTCCCAGGTTTTTCACTCATAAAAAATCAATTCTGGGAGCTGAACATTTGGTAGAACTCAATTTTCCACTCTTTGGTCAAAATCGACTTCATATTCGGTCTTCTCGTCCCCAAAAACATAGAAAACGATATCTCAGAAGCTCATGTTACCAATATGTTGCTAAAACGTAAAAAGTACCTATTTTTACACACATTTTCACTCATAACACCCCTGGGTATATTCCGATCGGGCTGAAAAGTTTCGGGACACAACTAGGGCCCAAATGGAGAATGTGTGCGAAAGAACGATTTTTTTAGACCGAAAATGAAGCCTGTACACGTGATACGGCGGACGGCGGACGGCGTACGGCGGACGGACATTGCATTTTTGGAATCTATGCACCTTGAAACGTAAAAGAAAAAAGTTTGAGGGGGTGTTATAAAAATTTTTTGCTGAGCGAATACATAGGTGTATTATTCACAGAATAATAAACCAAAATGACGGTAATATAAATGAACAAACATATATTTGGACATTTTATGAGGCTTCTGACAGCACCAAGAACTAGGTTATTGGGAGAACCTCTCCACGATCCCTCACTGACTTGCAAACAATATTGATATTTCGAATTTGAACTGCATTAGTGCATCGAGGTGTAGAAGGGATCGGAAGTTCATCAGTTGCCCAGGGCTACAACTCACTTCTACACGTAAGCTTTCGGAAATCAGTCAGCACAAACCGTTCTAGTTGTTATCTTCCATCAGGGCTGAGTGTCAAAAAGAATCTCTTCACGGCGCACAGTGGTTCCAAACGGCAAAAAAACGATCAAAACCTCTTTTTTAAAAACTATTCTAGGGGCTTACGTGAGTGGTACCTATATCTGGTTACAGGGATATTAAGGGTAGTCGAATCCGATATTCAAAGGGACTTAAATCCATTTCCTGGCACGTACTGCCCCAGCGAAGTTCAATTAATTTGAAATTTCTCAAATTCCGAATGTAATTTTTTTAAATTTTTGATTAATTTTTTTCTTCATTGCTCAGAAATTGTTGTTAGGTAGCTGGAAAGTTGTGTTATATGTTTGTTTCCAATCAATTTGTAATTTTTTGTTTGTTAGCGATATGAGCTAATAATGTTGATAGTGTGCGGTACAATTAATGCTCTACTAACTTATCGCCTCTTCCCGACTCTTAGTTTTTTTTTTAATTTTTTGGCTACGCCTTAGTGTTCTGAACGTATTCCAAGCAATACTAGCTGCGACCACCTGCGTACCTTGGAATTCAGAAACGATTATTTACAAGCTGTCCACACTCCGGCCTGTCGATTTTTACCGTCTCATGAATGAAAGGGTGGATGTTGGGAGGGGAAAGCTATTTTTTTTCTCTATTCATCCTAATTATTTCACTGGGACACGACCGATTTCAGTTGTGTGAAAAAATTGTGCTTATAAAGGTGAAAAACTGAGAATTAGTGGATGTACAACTTAACAACAAACAATATGAGACTCATTATTTTATTCTGCATTCTTCTCAACTTCTTACTGTCTAGAAAGAGTCTTAAATTCGATTCAGCATGAAAAAATGCGTTGAAAACAAGCCTAACTTGAAGTTTTTGAGGTATATTTTGGGTGTTTCGGCTGTTATCTCATTAGCGTTCATTCCTATCAAATTGAGGAACCTAGACTCTAGACTCTAGATCGATTCAGCGAGAAAAATTACACAGGATTCGATGTTTAAAACACAAATTTACAAGGTTTGTCTAGCTTTGCCGAGTTAGGGTATTTTTTCCACCGTTTGGAAGCACTGCGGCGTACCGCTGACACGCAAAGGCTTGAGCTGCGGAACGAAATTCCTAAGTATAGCCAACAAGTACTTACTTCAAACAAGAGCTCGAAAGTACAGCTGCATAAGCCAGGATGGTTGCTTAGCGATAACATCAGTCAACTGGACGTTAATTTTTAACTGGCTGTTAATAAATAAAGCTTTGTGTGGAGTCGCTATACAATTTCTACTGCCAACCGACTCATTCACGTTTAAAGGCATTATTTGTGTTTTACGATTTGTATATCAGTTGAATATCTTAGAATTGAGGATGATAAAGCTCATTGCACATAGAACACTTACTTACCTGTATAAATGTATCCATGCCGCGCATAACTTCCTGGGAGATACAAAAAATTCTAGTTGAACATGGTTGTCATGTCATTTTATTGTATTATGGACATTGTGACTGTTCACCGTAGAAAGATGTGTTTTATCTTTCACGGTGCAACCGACAAACCAGCAATTAATTACTCACCAACCCCTGTCTGTTAGACACCGTTTCCTGCCAATATAATCTTGTTACCACTGCTGTAAAAACATCTTCGATACATCTCAGATTCAGTTGCAGAGCTTTCAGAGTCAAGATTCAGACCGCTACGGACATTTCTCCATTGACCATCCAAGTATGTCCGAGAATCTCGTTTACGGCCGTGCGCTCTTATCTCGTAGATATGGACCAGGGGATGCTCGGGACGAAGGGATGATTTATTTGGGTGGTTTATAGCTCTATTGTCCGACGCTTCGAAGCATAAAACGACTGTACAACTCCATTCCGGGCCTCCAGTTGAGTCTTGAGATCAATTTGGAAACCCAGCACTCACAAATCCATCTTTGAATACTATAACAGATTCATGGGGAACTCAATTTTTTGACGTGAAAATATAATGTTTATCGGTGAAGTTTTGCACCTCTCAACAGTCGCAAGCGGTAGGTATATCCAGTTAGAGGAAACACTGATTGCTTTTAAGAACATGAATGCCAATTACTATTCATTATAATAATAGTTATTTAGTATAGGTATCTCCATGAAGACTGTCTGTGTTTCTACTACAGGTATTAAAGTTACTTTAAAATTATAGGCTTTGTTTGATCTTGAATGCTATGTGAATACTAGAAGCTTTTTATTTGTTATATTTTACCTTATTATAATTATTATTTTATTATCTTTTATTTATTATCAACAATTTAATGTATGAAACGATTCACCTACCGTGAACTTTCAGGTTTTTTTTTGCGGCTGCAATAAAAGGCGCAGCAAGAGAAAATAAAAATGTAGAAATGAAATGAATCATTAGCGATCGCCGCTGAAAAACGTTTGAAGTCAATTACTTGGGGCTCAGCACTGGTAGCGTGACATATTGGCGGTAAAGGTTTTTCTTTGGTTTCTCCCTCTCCGTACTACCGTCATATCCTTTGATTTCTCTTGGGCTAATTGAAAAACATTCCTTTACACAAAAGAACATAAAGTAACACGAAAAACGACCACCTCAGGATTCGACTCACTCATAACAACATTTCGACGGGCTAACACTGTGGATGTTTCTTAACAAACAACTAGGTATGTCTCATGTGAATGAACGTACATAATCGCGTGTCTTGTGGCCCGAGTCCCATAACCATTATCCATTTCCGAAAACATCTAATGAACTTTGGTTGAAGATTTAGCAGAAAAATAGCAACGTACTATGAGGTATTTCCATTACGGGCATTGCCTATAAGGAAACATCAAGTTCGAGTGTATGGTTGTTTAACGTCATAATCTATACGATCGTTGTGGCACATGTTATTTTACCATGTTGGAGAAGGTACCCCGGGTTTATTCCATTCCGAGACAATGAAACAACAACGTCTAACTGACTTTCTGAATGGTTTTATACCACAAGACGCCTCTCATCATTCGCATTATGCCAGTTAACGACTAGTTTTTGTCAGGCGGGACGGGGATTACGGCCTTTTGAGCTGCCTGTGGTTCCAACGGGGCGCGGAAGTTGGGAAACTGGCGAAGAGTATAACTCATCAGCGAGTACGAGGTTAGCAAAATCGCTTTGCCCTCCGCTTAATGCAGCAAAAATAATCCCATAAAAGGCGGCCGAACAATGGCGTGTAACCTCTGGAACCATGCGAAGTAGCAGCGGGCCTTTGGCGTAAATCGCCTTTTCAAAAGCGGTTTTCTTTATGCATTCTGCCGTCTGCAGAGGTTGAGAAGAGAACGGATTTTCATTGGCTTTTTGCTTTGTAGGTTGCTCTTCACGAAACTGCATTCGTACATCATTTCAGTGTCGGCGCATTTAGCTACACAGCTGCTGCAAGATTAATGATTGAAGCCCATTGAAAACGATAAGTAGTGCTAAAATAACAATAAGCGATGGAGAACAAAATGTTGGAAGTTGCCCACTCGTATGCGCAACGGCTCCTACACACAAGTCAACTATCAGTCCTTGCAGAAACATCATTTCTACTGCGGTTGGTAACTTGTTAGCAATGCCTATTAACTTTATCAGCTTGCACGTCAGTTGCACACTATTACTCAATTACAAAGGTAGATATAGAAACCAACTCATCCTATTTCACCAGAACAGAAAGCAATTCAGGTCTGGAATGCACAAATCAGTTCAAATTTATTTGAATGTTCTGAAGATATTGGTACGAATCAAAAACACGATAGTTCATCATTTTCTGTACGACAAGCTTTCAGTCTACATAGATCAGTGTTCTGTGTCCATTAGGTACCTGGAAGGTCCATCACTAAACGAAAGAACGATTTTCAAGGAGATTAAATACCTATCAAGAGTAGGTGGTAGTAGGATATGGTCTCCCGTCGTGTCCGCATAATATTCACTGTAATTCGAGTACGAATGCTACATGTCGAATTCAAATTGTGCCCAACTATGGAGGGTCTTTTTTTTAAGCGAATTTTCAAAGAAAATGAAGTTATTGCAATGGGTTCAAAATTTTCAGGATATGAATTTCTTAATGCCTTAAATAGGCAAACCCGTTTCACAGCATCCTGAATTCATCCCGTTTGTAACACAAATTTATTCGTATATATTTATTTATATACATATTTGTTTATGTCACTCCAGACGATATCTGTCCTTGGGTACACGATAAAAATTCCAAATTTCGCCGAAACATCCGTATTGCCAAACAAAAGAATGGGTTCGAAGATGAGCGATTTTCAATATGGGGGTCAAGTATGAGTTTTTAGGGGGTCAAAAATCGGCAAAAAGGCTAAAATCGCGAAAAATTGATATAAAATTACTGAAAGTGATATGGAAGGGTGAGCAAATACAGTAAAATACTATTTCAGTTGTTTTTCATACAGAGTCAAAAATTGGTGTGAAGGGCTAAAATCAGTATGGGATGGTGAATCACGTCGGAGGGACTATTTCGATGGGAAAATTTTTCAAAAAACAGTGAGTCAAATTTGACTTTATAAGGGTCAAAAATCGGTAAAAATGGCTAAAATCACGGAAAAATTGCTTAATTTTACGAAAAGTGGTATGGCTTCTCGCTATATCATCTTTTTAAACCATAGCACGAATTTTTCTTCGAAAAATCGCTCTTATAGCCATGCTGCATGACTGGCAAATTTATTTTAATTTTGCAGCCTAATATGATTTTGTGTTGAAAACTGGAGGGCAATTGGAAACTTAATTGGTCTTGGTGGGTTCAATTCCTCTATCAAGTTCCAGGTAGCGTATGTTAGAACAAGATTGGTACTAAACTCCTCGAGTTCACAGAACTTGGCGTGATCGAATAAGCTGATGGTTCGCTCAGCGAAAATGCCTGAATTGACCGTTTGATTAACGCTCGAATAGTAGTTCATATTATTATGTGATATTACAGAATGGTGGGATCGCTGGGTCGACTAATCATTGGTAACATGATAATCATGCAGGAATCTGCTGTTTCAGCCGAATAGTGAATGGATTGTGAGTTAGAGAGTATTGTTTACCGCCTGATCCTTGAGCTGTAACTGTGTCGAGAGGTTGGCCCATGGACGATTTCTGCTCTCCCATCTGGCGCAACGTCCATTTCCTTTAAACACGGTTGTTTATACAGTCCCATCAGATTCGGTTTAGGCGCCCAAAAATCCATTTATTATGCTTGACCGAGTTCACCGTCGGGAGTTTCTTTACTGAATAGAATCGACAGGCAGGGTAGGGACTGTAGAGCCAATCAAAGCGAAAAAGGTGAGACCGCCAGTAGCACAATGGAATGACGCAAGCCCCACCTAAACCACCTGCCTATGGTGGGCACCTTTATTGGATAACAAGGCGCAGACAGAACCGTCAAGTGAAAACCTCTAGAAAACAGCGGCGTCTGTATTACATTGACGGGGGTTAGTGGCGAAATCCAGGGACAAAGTCCTGAAATAATTAGATTATGCATGCAGGACCTACTTTGCGCTAACAGCCCATTTGGAACTGATTTTTCGATTAGCTGAACGCCGGATTAATCTTGAAAGTGAAGCGTGCCATTTTGGTCTGTTCCGCTTGCACAGCATAAATGAGAAACAAGAAAAGGAAAATTCGAGTTCGATCAGAAAGAATTAGTAATAACAATTAGTATAGTTGATAATGCGAATTTGCCTTAATAAATATGTTAATTATTTTAATTTTTCTATTACGTTAATAAGTTCCCGGAGCCCATCATGTGAGTTTAGTAAGATCGGCTAATCATGGGGAGCGTTCACTCATATGAAATTCATGTAGAACCGTGTGAGTTAAGTACCAAATCCTAAGGCCTCTGAAAATGTTATCAAAATAGGCAGAATAGAACTGGAGTACACATACCACGATCCACGCCGGGATTTCATGTTTGGGCTGAAATAATGCATTAGGAAGAAATTGGTATCGACAGTTCTTGTCTTAACTATTGATGGGCCGCCTCAGAATTTCTGTTCATTACAACAATATTCTTCTGAATAGTGATGCGCTTTTCCAGGAAGATAGAGACTTGCGCACTTTGTTTGACTGATTATGGAATGACGATAGAATATGATCGCTATACAAATTGACTGAGATTGACTGCTATGTACAGCGTTTCGAGAAGTAGGTTTCCGTTACTCCTGCTCATGAAGCAAGAGCTGAAGAGCCCCCATACGAAACAACAAGACCACTCGAAAACTTCTGCAGATCGATACGACTGAGAGCCGTATGTCAACTCGAGTGACAGCTATACTGCTTCAGATATTGGAGCAAGAGATGGTATCTCTCCAAAGTTATGTTCTTCCCCCCACTGCCCGACCTTCGACCAATTTTATTTTCCTTATTTAATCTTCCTTCCAGACTTCCAGAAGCTTCCGAGGTCCCTTATCGGCCCAACAAAACGTTTTTTCATATGTTTCGGTTGTCTTATTGATTTACGCGACAAGAGATAAATGTCGATTTTACGAGCAGCGTGTCGAAATAATCCAAGAGGTCCTTCCCCGTTCGGGTAATTCGGACAAGTTGGTTGCCCTTGACTTCATATAGTTTCCGTCCTTGTTTTCCTTTCAACACTAGGGGCAGTTACGAGTTGGAATCGTTCATACCAACCTAACGTTCAATGCCCATCATAATATAATAAAAATCGTTTCTTCACTCCTCCAACTCTTTTATTAATTCATTAGTTAGTTGTATGCATGTATAATTGAATTATAAATTAAGACCGTTCAGGGTATAAAAAGCAAAATCCCTCTCCCACCCTTTATTTTCATCTCATTTTCTTTGTACGAATAGAATCAGAATCTTAAAAATCCCAAATACTCCTTGAACATCTTTTCGGGTTGTTTGAGGATCAAAAGGAACCTCGAAAATCACTGGTACTGACCACCCACAGCTACAAAAAGCCTGAATTGATTGCTCATTTCCTTAATTACCTAACGTTCAATGACCATATAATACAACCCAAATAGTTTCTTCACTCTTCCAGACTCTTTTATTAATTCGTTAGTTTATTGTATTCATGTGTAATTGAATTATAAATTAAGACTGGTCAGGGTATAATAAGAAAAACCCTCTCCCACCCTTTATTTTCATCTCATTTTCTTTGTACGAATAAAATCAGAATCTGAAATAATCCCAAATACTCCTTGAACATCTTCCTTACGTTCATTTCCTTAATTACCTACCAAACGTTCAATGCCCATCATAATATAATGTAAATCGTTTCTTCAATCTTCCAAACTCTTTTCTTAATTCATCAGTTCGTTGCATTCATGTATAATTGAATTATAAATTAAGACTGTTCAGGGTGTAATAAGAAAAACCCTCTCCCACCCTTTATTTTCACCTCGTTTTCTTTCTACGAATAAAATCAGAATCTTAAATAATCCCAGATACGCCTTGAACATCTTCTCGGGTTGTATGAACAGAACTTGCCGACTGACTACCCACAGCTACACAAAGCCTGAATTGTTTGTTCATTTCCTTGCGTTCATTTCCTCACGTTCAATGCCAACCATAATATTTATGTAAGTAAATCGTTTCTTCAATCTTCCAAGCTCTTTTACTAATTCATCAATTTGTTTTATTCATGAATGATTTAATTATAAGTTAAGACTACTGAGGGTATAATAAGAAAATCCCTCTCCCACCCTTTATTTTCATCTCATTTTCTTTGTACGAATAGAATCAGAATCTGAAATAATCCCAGATACTCCTTGAACATCTTCTCGGGCTGTTTGAAGATCAAACGGAACCTCGAAAATCACTGGTACTGACTACCCACCGCTACACAAAGCCTGAACTCATTGCTCATTTCGTTCGCAACTACGCGCTCTTCCGTTGGAACATTACAGCACCCCCGTCATTTCTCCCACAGACTCCGAAACGGTCAAAGTGAGAAAACGTTTCTGAGAGAACCTACCTTGCTGTATGAGAAAAAAATCGCGACACGCGATTTATCAGTTGAAACATTAAAAACGGAAATTGAAAACATGAGTGCTTTTCTCAAGAAGCATTAACAGACCGTGAAGCGAAAAGTTTCAGGGCTACAAACAATTACCTGATTACTTCTGCCGGCAATTACGTTTTTTCTTGCAGGCGAAGCGCAATATTCTTTCCGTTACCAGGCACAAAAAAAAAGTCTTCAATTCGTAATCAAAATTCTCCGTGAGGTTTCAACGTACAAAATGTTTCTCCTTGAGCGCCGGGGAAGATGGGCACGCAATTTTTCTATTCAACTTGGAAGATTAATTTTTTTTATTGGAGTTTTTACACGATATTATAATATTAATTTTGTTAAGACTGTAGATGTTTGAAGTTTAAGCGGACAGATGCTCATCGATGAGGAGTACCCATCCCATGGTTTCTGCTTATATTTTAAAATGAAATTCTAAGAATTTTGAGACCGACCGCACTCACCTACGGTGAACAGATCTTTTTCTATGAGCTTTCAACGTTTCGGCAACGAGTGACGTCACACTGGTGCAATGCAAACGCAGATAACAGTTTGTGGTTAGCCTTAGTTCTAACCACATCTCAATTTAATTCTAATATACGTTTGAGAGATGTGTAGAATACTTGAACATACTAACCCGTTATCATTCTAGTTGGTTTTATTCAACGTATCCATTTATAACAGAATCTTTCCAAAAGCCACCCCAACACAAAGCACCTCCCATTCCCCTCACTTCCCTTCACTTCCTTTTTTTCCTCTACTGCCAGAAACACCTTTCACCTCCTTTCACTAACCCCCGCTTGAAATAAATAGGGACCAGCTTACGAACTGAATTTAATATTCTCTCGACGGCCTGATGATGATGTCTTTACATAGACCGCTTCAGACCGCGACCTCCTAGTGACGATGGATTCCTCAGGAAGGGGGCTTTTGATCTGGTTGTTATTCCTGTCCACGGTGAAATTCAATTATCAGTGAGGTTTCCATTTTCAAATGAAAGTAGATTCTGTTTTATGAATTTTGAGACCAACAGCTCCCCTGCGATGAATAGTTCTTTTTCTGTGAGCTTTCAGAGTTTTGGCAACGAGTGACGTCATTGCACCCCTTCCGCCTGGGCGGGTCGGTGACGTCACTCGTTGCCGAAACTTTGAAAGCTCACAGAAAAAGAACTATTCATCGCAGGGGAGCTGTTGGTCTCAAAATTCATAAAACAGAATCTACTTTCATTTGAAAATGGAAACCTCACTGATAATTGAATTTCACCGTGGACAGGAATAACAACCAGATCAAAAGCCCCCTTCCTGAGGAATCCATCGTCACTAGGAGGTCGCGGTCTGAAGCGGTCTATGTAAAGACATCATCATCAGGCCGTCGAGAGAATATTAAATTCAGTTCGTAAGCTGGTCCCTATATATTTCAAGCGGGGGTTAGTGAAAGGAGGTGAAAGGTGTTTCTGGCAGTAGAGGAAAAAAAGGAAGTGAAGGGAAGTGAGGGGAATGGGAGGTGCTTTGTGTTGGGGTGGCTTTTGGAAAGATTCTGTTATAAATGGATACGTTGAATAAAACACATCATCATCAGGCCGCTCAGGCTCACAGAAAAAGAACTATTCATCGCAGGACTGCGGTTCACGCGCAAAATTCATAGGATGGAATCTAGGTACTTTCATTTGAAAATGGAAATGTAATATAAACAGAAGTCATGGATAACCCTCATTGATAATTGAATTTCACCGTGGACATGAATAACAACCAGATACATAACCAGATACTTCGTGTATAGCTCTAAAAGCCTCCTTCCGGAGGAATCCTTCGCGACTAAGAGGTCTTGGTCTGGAGGCGAGCGCTATGTAAAGACATCATCATCAGGCCGTCGAGAGAATATTAAATTCATTCCGTGAGTTGGTCCCTATTTATTTCAAGCGGGGATAAGTGAAAGGAGGTGAAAGGTGTTTCTGGCAGTAGAGGAAAAAAGGAAGGGGGAATGGAAGGTGCTTTGCGTTGGGGTTGTTCGTCAGTATTTTGGAAAAATTCTATTATAACTGGATATCTTGAATAAAAACAACTAGAATGGTAAGTGGTTAGTATTTTCAAGTATTCTACACATCTCTCAAATGTATATTAGGATTAAATTGAGATGGTTAGAACTAGGGCTAACCATAAACCTACATTTTGTAATATAAAAATAGTAATAATACATTACGGGCTTTTAAGACAAAATTAAGACAAATTACGAATTAAGACAAAATTAATAAGACAAAATCGAGAGTTCTGTTTTGCTGTGTTGTGAGGTGGTTAAGTCTTGTGGGTGTCGTTTATATGTGTGGTGGAGTCTGCCTTTTGGCTATAGGGTTGTAAGAATGTCCGTATGTTGGTTTGGTGCGTTTGTGTATTAGTTTGTTTGCTGGCTTAAATCACTATTGGGTCAGACGCAGTGTCGAGCGTCCGTCGAATGTGCGTAGTTTGTAATTATTTTCCAAGTTTTCGAGTAGCTAAGTCAAGTCTGCGCCCTTTCTGTTGTGGGGATCACTACACCCTCTCCAAAGGGCTACCTGCCAAAATTCTCATTCTCGTTTTACAAAAAACGAATTGGAGGGAAGGAAGTGAATGTTTTCACCAAAAGCGTAGATAGAGCTATTCATTTTGGACCGCTTGGCATTTAAATTTCCTTAAAATTGATTGATTTAGAGCGAAATTACTTGTTTGGTGAGGATAGCACGTTTTTGTATAGATGAACGTTGTATTTCCACGTGCGTTTTCGGTGAAATATTCATGTTCGAACACATGAGCATAACAGTATCATCGCCCCTTCGAATTCATTCGAAATTAGTTGACCAGAAAGGTGCGATCCGCGTGGCGAAGAGTTCACGTTTGCACATACCTGTTATAAACGCAGTCGAATTTTGCTGGATTTCTTATGCTATTTCGTACGAATTCGAGGAGCACAACGAGTCATGTGCGTCACATTGAGAAGAGATCAAATTTGAGGCAAAGGAAGGCAAAATTGTTATGAATTATGGGTAGGTAGGTAAATAATCAACGCAGCATTCCACTGCATACAGTGCAATACAACACTGACCAAGACAAGCGTTAATATTAGTGTAACACCTCAATGAATAAGCAGACAAACTGCAAACGCCATTGAATCACGTTGCACTAATGAGGCAGTTTGGTCAACGAAAAAGAGAAGTTTTTTAATAGTTTTCCTTTGGCGTGAGAAAACTTCATAGAAATAGCACACAAAAATTTATTTATGTTTCACTTTGCCTTCGCGAAATGAATACACTTCAGGGGGCAGTCATGCGACCGGTATTCATGAGCTATTAATCATATCCGCGAATCTCTATTTTTTCAATCCTTCGTGTCGGAATTCAATTCTTAAGCGAGATGAATAACATGAACTGAAATGAATAAAACAAAATTGGAGTATAATGTTCGTGTCTGACCAATTTGATTGGTGGTGGCGGTTGCGGTGAAATAAGAGCGAGATCAGCCTACGAAATGAAACCTGGCGAAATTTCGTTTGGGTTTTGGAGAGACAAGATGGATTTTGGTTGGATTCGAGTGTTTTGCTGTTGCTGTCTACACTGAAAAACTTGCCGTTGTTGTATTTTACTGTGCTAAATGTATACCACTGCTAGCTGATTTGGTCGTTGCTGTAACCCATCAGTAGCAGTTTGTTTGTTGCTGTTGTTGATGTTCAGTTTATGGATGCCGCCACCTCCACCACCCATTGAAGTACGTAGCCATGAATCTTAGATTGCTGAGTTCGCTTGAGTCGTTTACCAGATGATGGGTTGTGGGAATTCATTGTTCGTTCACCATTCAACATAATAGTAGCTAGTTACACAAGTATCAACTGAGCCAACCACACCTTTGTTGCTCTCCCTATGACGGTCCAAATTACAATTTGCTAAGCTTTACCAGACTTGCACTTAACTGCGCATTTAGTAGGTATAATATTTGTGCTGAACGTTTCAATAACACTGTCAGGCAGCAAAGTGGCCCATCACGAAGTTTATTGGCTGTCATCACTTCTTAAACGAAACCATGAATCAGAATTACGCTTCACGTCCTATACTTTGGTGATGGCTGATGTGATTCATCAAATAAACTACTTTGTGTTTGGGTTTAGGAAACTTGTTGATTCCTTCTGAATTTGTGTTGTGGGAAAGACAAGTATTTCTGTTTCTAGCATGTATCAAGTTTTACGAGTTATCAAACTCTCATAAATGTAAACGATTGTTGCAGATGGGGATCTAAGTGGGAGCCAAGAGGATTTGAGCAGCAAAAGGCGGAGATCTCGCACGAATTTCAATTCCTGGCAGCTCGAGGAGCTGGAAAGAGCCTTCATGGCTTCTCACTACCCCGATGTGTTCATGAGGGAAGCGCTGGCGCTGCGCCTCGACCTGAAAGAATCCAGAGTAGCTGTAAGTCCCGTTTTAAGTTGATTTACTTCGTCATAAGTCTCAATCTCGATACAGTCCGGACAATTGTCTGAAAGGGAAACAAACTGCGTAATCAGACGTGGAAAACAGTGTGATTGCTCAGATCGATGACTATCAGTTAGTTGCAGGGTGTTTTATATCACTAACATGACCAGCGCACGCAAGGTCTATGTTCTGATAGGCATCAATCACACGGCTCCTGTATACGGACTAACGGGAAAAGTGGGTAGTTTTCGTCTATTATGGACATAACTATTACGATTTAACGAGTGTATCGGGAGGGAATTGGTGTGTTATTTAGTGATATTGGATTTCTGTGTATGTTCAGAGACCCGCAATAACAAACTGTATACACCACAAGAAACAACAACGAATCGTTGCAGCAAACCATTACGCCACTCTTTATTATTACTTAGTATGTTTAACATTCTCCGTCATTCATTACCTGTATCACTATTCATCACCCAACTACTCATTAACACTGGTTATTATGTTAATTATTACTTTTCAACTACTGTTACTTGTGATCGTTATTCTGTTGAATTTTAACGGTATCTTGGATGATTCGTCACTTGTCCTTCTGTCTGCTAGGCTTATAATTATAATATGTCTATGCTTATGAGTCATAATTTGATTGAAAACTCATTCAAGTTTAAAACATATCGGAGCAAAATAGTATCTGCAATTTAAACTCTTTGAAATTAACGAATGGCTTATATGTAGTTAATCCATTTTATTTCATTTTGAGTGTAGTTCAGCGACAGATCTGGATATGAATGTTACCTCTCCCATCTCAAAATAACGGATAACATTACTAAGACGCTACGTCCAAATTGGTTCAACCTATTAGTGTAGAATACCTAATATTTCTAACAAAGGCACAAATTCTGGAGCTACAAAATACACGTTGCACAGAATTGGACTGTTGGACTTGCCCTTCTGCGACTGCAGTGAGGATATAGTAGCAGATGCTAATCATTTAGTTTTGGAATGGTCTAAGCGAAGAGAGGGGAGAGAAGAATTATGGTCCATAATCATTTCCAAGAAGATTCAACAACGTATCAACCTACTTCTCTTGCTACAAATCCAAGATAAAATAATGGACGCCTTCAATAAAATAATAAACAAAAACAATATTGTAATATAAATTATTTAAGAACGTAAATTGTTAAAAAGAATAAGTTAAGTATAATGTTGCATTGTGGTTAATCTATCAAGTTGTAGACAGCCAGTAGACAAAAATTTAAAAGAAAAAGGTGTTATGATGGCGTTGGGTTACTCTTTGTAATATGTGATGTGGGGGAGGTGGGAGATTGATACCAACTTCGTGTTGGTGTTAAATTGGTATGTAGGTAGAAAGTAGTTCTATTTTCGGCCCGAAACATGAATTTTTTGCTGAACAGCAATTATGCAGTAATTATACCTGAAGTTTGTCTTATGCTGACAAGTCAATTTTAGGGAGTGGACTTGTTATCTGAAGAGGAATGATCGCACCTCCTTCCCTGAGGAAGCATTTAGCTCTGAGCCTAGTACAGTTGAATACAGTTGCAGGTAAAAAATATAGCTTTTGGTTTATTATTTTCAATAATGAACCATTGGAATCGAGCATGAAAAAAAAAAAAAAAAAAAAATCTAACCCCCCCCCCCCCCCCTTAAAATTGATGGTTTACGTTTCAAGGTAAGTAGAATCAGAAAATACGCGCGTTTTTTTACGTGAATCTTTTTACGGTTTTAAATATTTCTTGAACTTACGAGTTTTTTAAGACCACCCGGAGCATCGTACGTCCAGCCTTTCGTTCACAGGAGTTTGTTGATAGCTAGTGAAACTTGAACAAACGTTGAAGTATTATTGATGGGTAAATTATTATTACAAAATGGTAAATCATTACTCACCGGTAAATTATTACACAACGGTTCATTATACCATCTACGTAGAAGGGGCTGGAGTTTGTTGGTAGGTACGTTTGCAACTTTTCTCACTCCTCATCAACAATTTCCCTTCAGAACTTCATTATGTGTGTTTCTTTTTGCCATTTTAGGTACTGTTTGTCATTCGCAGAATTATTTCAGCAACATTTAACTCGTGATTTAGATAGGTACCTAGTAATGAGTACCGGGTTAGGTACTAACCTATAGAGGGTCTGCGAACTACATAATATGTATAGAATAGTACATTATATATACGGGTTATCTACACAGAGAGCTGTGATCTGTAACAATGGTAAATTATTACAAAAGGTAAATAAATTATTATGCAACGGTAAATTATTTCACAACGGCAAATTATTACACAACGGTAAATTATTACACAACGGTTCATTATACTTGACCCCGAGGGTAGGTATTGACCACAGAAAACAGTGATCTACGCAGAAAGGGCACCTATTTCACTCCATATCAACAATTTTCCTTCAGAACTTCACTATTTGCGTTTCTTTTTGCCATTTTAGTTACTGACATGTCATCGACAGAATTATTTCAGCAACATTTAACTCGTGTTTTAGGTAGGTACCTAGTAAAGAGTACGGGGTTAGGTACTAACCTGCGGATGGTCTGCGATCTACATAATATGTATAGAATAGTACATATTATATTATATAGACGGGTTATCTATACAGAGAGCTGTGATCTGTAAGAGAAGGGTATTCTGTACAAAATAATAAACCGTTGTGCAGGGATTTGCAGCGCTTTTCTTTTTTTGGCGATTTTTCAGAAGTTCAAACGTATACTATTAACTTTTATTTCAATTTCTAAAATATTTCAATCTATTTGGAAAATGTTTACTTTAATTTGGAAAATGTTACATTCAATTTGGAAAATGTTTATTTTCATTTGGAAAAGCTTTAGATTTACACATTTGGCGCAGTCGGTCCACAAAATTCCGATCCACTCTCAGTCATACGCCCTGCGGTTCACTGGCATCGGGCCCAAGATCTCTTTTTACCGAAGGGACGGAAGTAGAAGCCACCCCTTGGCCGCCAGCTACCCCTAACTCTCTCCCACCCTGGGGTTGGCACTCCCATCTAAGATGGCGCCTCTCTCACATCGATCAGCGTTATAACCTTTGAAGGATCCGAGAATGTAGTCGGGGGAAAACAAATTAGTTAGCCTGGCTTCAGCAGAGTAACTTTCGTTCCACTTGAGTCGTTGAATCATAGATGTTCATCGATGCAAATACGTAGCACACATAGATAAATCACATGCAAGTGCAACAAACCGTTGCATAACCTATTGAATGACTTCCCAGGAACGTGTAACTATTTGTGTGGATTTTCACGGTTTGCTGAAACCTGGAAACCGTAATTACTTATAAATTACAGCAGTATAGTTTTCCTTGAATTGGTTTGAACAGGAATTTTGTGAATGGAAGTTTTCAAGGTTGCTAAATCCGATTCTGATGCACAAAACCCAAATTATGACCCACCGGAATTTCCCTTGTAAAATAGGGGCATGGACAATTAGGGAAAAAAACTTGTCAAAATTCGCCTGGAACTAATAAGATCCCACTTGTTTTACGTTCGCCTTGCTTCACAAGTTCACTCTACCTACCAAGTAGCTTTACGAAACATATTTTCCTCACCACTTTTTAAAAATTCACTTGTAACACGCCTGAATTAATTGTAATTCGCTTGTAAACTTCAATTCAATTTCAATTTCATTTATTTGTATAAACAAAGGGGTCAGTTCATTACCTACATATATAATTCAGTACATAAACGGAATTTGGTACCGACATAGTATTCTACATGCTTAGTAAATATTAAGTACATTACGAAACTTATCTTTTCCTCACCACTTCTTTAAAATTCACTTGTAACACGTCTGAATTAATTGTTATTCGCTTGTAAACTTCAGTTCAATTTCAATTTCATTTATTTGTATAAGCCAAGGTAGCGTTCATACATATAATAATTCAGTACATAAACGAGTTTCAATACAGACTTAGTGTTTTACATACGTAATACACATTAAGTACCTACATAATGTTTGAAGTATAATCTAGTGTCTTGTGCATTCTTTTCTAGCTTTGCGCTAATGTTTAGTACATAAAAATGATGTATAAGTAGGTAAGTACATAAATCATAACAGTTCCAAAAAATCCACGGTTAGGTTTTAATATACCTTTTATCAAACTTTCTTCTTCTTCTTTTTCTTCGGTTTGCAGTTAAGGCTTTTATGGGCCAGCCGGTGGTGGTGGGGGTACTGATTCCTTTCTCGGCTGCTCATTTCATTTGAACTTGACGATTCTTCCGACAGAGCAGTTTCTGGAACAACGACGTTTTTCCCATTGATGATATGATTTGAATTCCGCAAGATTGCAAATTTTCCTTCCTTTAAAAATTATGGGTATTAATTGTTTCCTGAGCTTCGGGTTTTGGAGTCATATTCCTCAGACACGTTGCACTTCTTTCCCTTGAAAAGACGCATTCTGCTGCTGGTGACTCCTTTCAGCGCCCGGTGAACTGAACACAATTTTGATCGGGCTTTCCTTTCTACATCCGATTTCTTGTGCGTAGAAACGGAGCGCAAGTTTCAAGCTGGTAAGGAATCATTTGGAAAGTCCGTTGATTTGGCACAGCGTGGAGAGCGATGAAGTGGAAAACGTGAAACAAACTCTTCGTAGTGTCATGAATTTCTGTCTTAGAGCAGAGTTATCTTCCCAAGTTATGGTCTACGCTCAAGAATTTGCTTGTAAAGTTGTTGACATTCGTTGTCTCTTACAAGTTTACACTTTTACTCTACATAAATTGTTGGTGGTTGGTGCTTGAGTTCCCTGGTAAGTACAACAAATCGATACAAAAAGTTGAAATGTAACTTGCATATTAGGTATGATGTTTCTTGGAGCAGGCTGCTCCATAGGCTGTCCTAGTACTGGTCTTTGGTCCTACTCAGTTGCCCAATAGGTACAGTTGTGCTAGACTTGGAACGCATGACGGTGAAAAAGTTGTATGTGTCGTGGGAAAAAAGAAGTGATCGTTGCTTTCAAACCAGGTACTCACCAGGTATCCTCACCACTAAATAGATATAATTATTGTGAAGGTATTAAATGCTATAAATCCTGCATAAATAGATATAATTTATGTGATTGTATTGGAAATGGTATTCAGGCATCTGAGATCTGACCCCCTGCTAAGGGAAGGAATGGCAGGATTGTGCACCATCATACAACACCGAGGTCAATGGAGCTCACAAACCCCATCATTATTAGTCAACATTCAAGTAGTCATGAAATCAGCTAGAGAGAGAGAGAGACTCGGTAGCAATAACGAAGCCCATTCCAGAACCATAAAACGAAGGAAAAAAACCGATGATCGCCTAGAATTTATGGCCACGCGTCTGACGTGCCGAGCCGCAAAGTTGATCTCCAAAGTTATAAAAAAATCAAAAAGCAATTGGTATGAGGGGCGATGGCGGATGGAGGGGTTGAAGTCTGTTAGGATGCCTCAGGGAGTAATCAGGGAGTTGGGAAGGAAGAACTGGGACCTGTTTCCAAACCAAAGGGGATCAAACATTGATAAATCTTGCACGCGTAGCCGGTTTTCACAGTCAGATGTTCTCGTATGGGGGCGTCAGCCCTTTTCCCCCACCCCATTCCTTCAGAAAATGGATTTCTTTGCAGTTGACCTTTCAGGCCCTGAAGGGTCCTTTCTATCCGACTGGAGCGAATCGTAATCTACTACAATCCGACCGTTTGTACCTAATATATTTGAATTTATTCCATGCTCTTGTCTTAGGCTCGTAGGGAAAGGACAATCTTGCGATTTCAACGGGCTTTTTTTTGTGTAGTTACCTCATTTCGATTCGCTAGATCCGATTTTTCGCGATCTTCAGCCCAGGATTCCAAAAATACTCTCACACTAACTCCTGTACGGGTACATCATTCCGCACAATCCTCAGTTTTTCTCACAACCAAATTGCGGTAGTAAATCGAGAAGATACATTTTAAAGAGAATGTAAGCAGCAGGTATCCAAACCCAAACCTGGGTTATATTATATCGTGGCCCGAGAATCGATCTCATGATCATCTGACCTGCGATAGTTTCCATGCAGACTTGTACGGTCGACGAATCACTCATCCACGAAGTACGCCAAGTGGTGGTCACAACTCCATAGCCTGTAGTAGAAAAGTGATATAGAATACAATGGATATCCAATTAAACATAATATAGGTGTTCAGTAAAATGGGGAAAGGGGACCCACGCGTTCAGTGCATTTTGGCTCATTATTTTCAATAATGAACCATTGGAATCGAACAAAAACAAACATTTTCTATCCCCCCCCCCCCCACCCACCCAAGAATTGATGGTTTCCGTTTCAGGGCGCGTAGAATCCGAAAATGGAATAAAAACGTCCCAAATTAATACACAACGGTTTATTATTTACCTGTATAGATATGCCCCTGCAGCGTAGGCCACTGTTTTCTGTGGCCAATACCTACCCGAGTGCTCGCCCCAGAAAAGCCCTAAATCGAGTAATGGAGCCGGCCGGGGAACTACATTTTCATAAATATGCGGTGGATTAAATAATTCTAGCATTAATTATTAGTTGTTAATGATGAAGCGTAACTTTTGTTGACGTTACGAAAGTTACATCAACAAAATCCAAAATAACCATCATTCTTCAAATGAAATAATACCTCGGACTAACCAACTCGATTTCATATAGCCATGCGTGGTTATAATCAGGTGTTCTCAAGCAGTGATATCTGGACCGGATTTATACCGTTCAATTCACGATCATGTTAACGAAACTTATCGGTGCAACTTCAGCGTCTTTTCATGGACGAACGGCTCGATGTGCGATGCTCCGGGTGGTCTAAACAAATTCCCAAGTTCAAGAAGTATTTTTTAGAAACGTAAAAAAATCGACATCACGGCATCTTGGAAATTACATACCTTGAAACGGAAACCATCAAATTTTGAGGGGGAGGGGAGGGTGGGGTTAACGTTCATCATTGAAAATAATAAACCAACATTTCTGACCGTCCGCCGCACTTCATTTTGGTTTATTATTCCCGTTTGGGGTTATGGTTCATTATTCCCATATTTGGAGTCTAACTTGTCCGCGAAGCTCGTTGTTACTGTCAGCCATCTTTAACGGGTGGTAAATAGGTGTCGAAATTCCCAGGGCGCCGTTTTGTGGATTTTTTAAAAACGTTTTTAAATCGGTCTCGAACTGAGGGATTTTTGGTTTATTATTCTGTGAATAATACACCTATGTAATCGCTCAGCAAAAAATTTTTATAACACCCCCTCAAAATTTGTTCTTTTCCGTTTCAAGGTACGTAGATTCCAAAAATGCAATGTCCGTCCGCCGTCCGCCGTATCACGTGTACAGGCTTCATTTTCGGTCTAAAAAAATCGTTCTTTCGCACACATGCTCCATTTGGGCCCTAGTTGTGTCCCGAAACTTTTCAGCCCGATCGGAATATACCCATGGGTGTTATGAGTGAAAATGTGTATAAAAATAGGTACTTTTTGCGTTTTAGCAACATGTTGGTAACATGAGGTTTTGAGGTATCCTTTTCCATGTTTTTGGGGACGAGAAGACCGAATATGAAGTCGATTTTGACCAAAGACGCGGAAATTGAGGTTTTACCAAAGGTTCAGCTCCCAAAATGGTTTTTTTGAGTCAAAAACCTGGAAAACTGTCTGAAATCACCATCAATGTGTATAATAACATTAGAAAATGTGTAAACATGTGAATCAAGACCATTAAATGGCACTACCAATGATCAAAGATGGTCTGGAAAAAAAAGCGTACCTATTTCATGTTTTGGGGGTCAAAATTGGTGGAAATCATCATAAATAGCTATTTCAATCATTCCACATGAAAGAAACAATAAATTTAACAGCCAACAAGAATCTCTAGAACTCCAATAGAATAATAAACCCATGTGACAAGGACTTTGCAGCGTTTTTAAGATCTCATGGAGCATCGACCGTCCAGCCGTTCGTTCACAGTAAGGCCCTGAGTTTTGCACTGAAAAGCTTCGTCAACATGATCGTGAATGAAACGATGCGTACATCCAGCCCAGATATGGCTTGGGAACACCTGTTTATAGTCACGCATGGCTGTATGAAGTCGTGCTGGATGTTCCGTGAAATTATTTAATTAATTGGTAAATAAACGACAAAAATAATTAATTATAGAATCCTTGAATCCACTGCATATTTGTGCATATACTCTAATTCCCTGGCCGGCTGCAGTACTCGATTTAGGGCCACGAGGGTTGGTATTGACCACAGAAAACAGTGATCTACGCAGAACGGGCATCCATACAGGTAAATAATTAACCGTTATGTAATAATTTGGAATTTTTTTAAAAATGAAAGTAGGATTCCTGAGATTTTTGACATCAACCGCAGTTTCCTGCGATAAATGTATTTTGTATTCCATGATTTTTAAAAGTTTCGTGCACTAGTGGCGTTTGCACTCCTCCCACCTGGGCGAGACTCCCTTGCCCAGTGTGACGCCACTAGCGCACGAAACTTCGGAAAATCACAGAATAAAATCTACTTAGCGGTAGGAGAATGCGGATGGTGCCAAAATTATCAGGATGGAATATTCTTTCATTACAAAAAAAAAAAAAAATGACCCATTGGTTACCTACCTTTACTGTGTTGTCTCATCGCCTTAAATTTCGTATTTTTTGTGATCCTATTTTTTCGAGTTCATCTGTGCAAAATTATAGCACTGAAAGCTGGAATTCCACAATTGACACCATCACCACTTCTCTTCATCAGTCGCCACCATCACCAGCTCTCATCTCACTGAATCAACCTGAATGCATAATGAACGCCCTTTTATTATTTTGCGGGCAAACGGTTATTTCCTCGGTTGACAAAAGCGTGATAATATTATACCGCCGAGTTGATTTGACCGTCTAGCACTTTAATGCTCGACTCCATAACGACGTTTTCATGTTAAGAGCAAATACTAAGCTTGGAGTCCGCTCCGATGAAATAACTAAACGAAAATTGCCGCTTAATAGAAGGGAATGAAAAGTGGGCAGCCCCGCGTTAGGTAAAGTGCCCGTGGGTTGCGGTAATGCTGGCCATTAACCCATGACAACCCTCACCCCTTCCGTTTCCCCCTTTACAGTGAGTTTCATTGACTTTTACTGGGAAAAGAATAACCTATTCGCCCCTCCTTCCCTCTTTATTTGCCACGAAGTTTTTCCTATTTCGTTTTTACGACTCTTCAGGAACCAGAGGTAGTCCAAGGTGAATATAATGCTATTGGGTCTGTTCCGTTTGTGATGAAGCCGGATGTCATTGCGATGGCTCAATCTGCGTTTTCCGCCGCATCCATTAGATGGCTATTCAGCTTCTCTTCCTCTAACCGTCGGTCTCCCGATACAATTTCATACGCATTTCAGAGTGTCCGGCGATGGTTCTACACTTCGGATTCCGATGAGTTATTGTTTCATCAGATTTCTACAGTAAAAACACTGCAAATCCCTGCACAACGGTTTATTATTTTGTACAGAATACCCTTCTGTTACAGATAACAGCTCTCTGTATAGATAACCCGTCTGTATAATATAATATGTACTATACCTAAAATGGCAAAAAGAAACGCAAATAATGAAGTCCGGAAGGGAAATTGATGATGTGGAGTGAACAAAGTTGCAAACATACCTACCAACAAACTTCAGCCCCTTCTACGTAGGTGGTATAATGAACCGTTGTGTAATAATTTACCACTGTGTAATAATTTAACCATCAATAATACTTGAACGTTTCTTCAAGTTTCACTACCTATCAACAAACTCCAAAAGAGCCACCATTTTTCAAATGAAATAATATCACAGAACAACCAACTCGACTTCATACTCCGTGATTATAATCATGTGCTCCCTAGCAGTGATGATCTCGGGCCAATTCCCGATTGCAAGCGCGTCCCTAGTGATGATATTTGGGCTGAATGTATACAATTTCATTCACGATCCTGTTGAAGAAGCCTGTCGGTGCAAACTTCTGGGCCTTACTGTGAAAGAACGGCTGGACGTACAATGCTCCGGGCGGTCTTAAAAGCTCCCAAGTTCGAGAACTATTTAAAACCGTAAAAAAATTCGAGAAAACGGCGTCCTCGAGACCCATGAACCGAATTTCGTCAATTTTTGCTCATGGTAACTAAGAAAAGTGCGAAGTACGGCGTACGGCGGACGGACAGAAATCTTTTTATAGCATTTTTGGATTCTGCATACCTTGAAACGGAAACCACCAAATTTCGAGGGAGGGTTAACAAATTTTTTCATGCTCGATTCCAAAGGTTCATTATTGAAAATAATAAACCAAAATACATAGAAATTCTTTTCCAAATCCAAACTATTTTATGACCAATGCAAAAGCACGTTAATTTTTCTCCTTTGCAGAATGCATTGAAAAATGCTGCCAATTCTTTCACATATTCCGCTGCAGTGGTTCATTTTTTCTCTAGATATATAAGTTACATTGTAATAAGATAAAAACGCTGCAAATCCCTGCACAACGGTTTATTATTTTGTATAGAATACCCTTCCGTTACAGATCACAGCTCTATGTATAGATAACCCGTCTATATAATATAATATGTACTATTCTATACATATTATGTAGATCGCAGACCCTCCGTAGGTTAGTACCTAACCCCGTACTCGTTACTAGGTACCTACCTAAATCACGAGTTAAATGTTGCTAAAATAATTCTGCCGATGACAAACAGTACCTAACAAAAAGAAACGCACATAATGAAGTTCTGAAAAGAAATTGTTGATGAGGAGTGAAAAAAGTTGCGAAAGTACCTACCAACAAACTCCAGCCCCTTCTACGTAAATGGTATAATGAACCGTTGTGTAATAATTTACCGTTGAGTAATGATTTACCGTAGTAATAATTTACCCATCAATAATACTTCAACGTTTGTTCAAGTTTCACTACCTACCAACAAACTCCAAAAGAGCCATCATTTTTCAAATGAAATAATATCACAGAACAACCAACTCGACTTCATACTCCGCCAATATAATCAGGTGATCCCTACCGATGATTTTATCTCCGCCAAATTTCCTCTTGTGGGCGCGTCTCTGGTTACGAGATTTGGTTTGAATTGTATACAATTTCATTCACACTGGAGTCGAAGATGCATGTCGGTGCAAACTTCGGGGCCTTACTGTGAACGAACGGCTGGACGTACGACGCTCCGGATGGTCTTAAAAAACTCGCAAGTTCAAGAACTATTTAATACCGTAAAAATATTCACGTAAAAAAATGGTATAGGCGTTTTGAAAATTTCAACACCTATTTTGAACCCCTTAGAGATGACTCACAGTAACGTCGAGCTTCGAGGACCAACTAGACCCCGAACGGAACCTATAACCCGAATTTCATCAATTTTCTTTCATGGTAACTAAGAAAAGTGGCCCGTACGGCGTACGGCGGACAGACAGAAATATTTTGGTTTATTATTTTCAATAATGAACCATTGGAATCGAGCATGAAAAAAAAAATTCTTACCCCCCCTCAAAATTTGATGGTTTACGTTTCAAGATATGTAGAATCCAAAACTGCAATAAAAATATTTCTGTCTGTCCGCCGTACGCCGTACGCCGTACGCCGTACACCGTACGCCGTACGGGCCACTTTTCTTAGTTACCATGAAAAAAAATTGATGAAATTCGGGTTATAGGTTCCGTTCGGCGTCTAGTTGGTCCTCGAAGCTCGACGTTACTGTGAGTCATCTCTAAGGGGTTCAAAATAGGGGTTGAAATTTTCAAAACGCCTATACCATTTTTTTACGTAAATATTTTTACGGTTTTAAATAGTTCTTGAACTTGCGAGTTTTTTAAGACCATCCGGAGCATCGTACGTCCAGCCGTTCGTTCACAGTAAGGCCCCGAAGTTTGCACCGACAGGCATTTTCGACTCCAGTGTGAATGAAATTGTATACAATCCAAACCAAATCTCGTAACCAGAGACGCGCCCACAATAGGAATTTGTGAATACGGCCAATCATTGGTAGAGATCACCTGATTATATTGGCGGAGTATGACGTCGAGTTGGTTGTTCTGTGATATTATTTAATTTGAAAAATGATGGCTCTATTGGAGTTTGTTGGTAGGTAGTGAAACTTGAACAAACGTTGAAGTATTATTGATGGGTAAATTATTACTACGGTAAATCATTACTCAACGGTAAATTATTACACAACGGTAAATTATACCATCTACGTAGAAGGGGCTGGAGTTTGTTGGTAGGTACTTTTGCAACTTTTTTCACTCCTCATCAACAATTTCTTTTCAGAACTTCATTATGTGTGTTTCTTTTTGTTAGGTACTGTTTGTCATCGGTAGAATTATTTTAGCAACATTTAACTCGTGATTTAGGTAGGTACCTAGTAACGAGTACGGGGTTAGGTACTAACCTACGGAGTGTCTGCGATCTACATAATATGCATATAATAGAATAGTACATATCATATTATATAGACGGGTTATCTATACATAGAGCTGTGATCTGTAACAGAAGGGTATTCTATACAAAATAATAAACCGTTGTGCAGGGATTTGCAGCGTTTTTATTGCAGTTTTGGATTCTACATACCTTGAAACGTAAACCATCAAATTTTGAGGGGGGGGTAAGAATTTTTGTTTTCACGCTCGATTCCAATGGTTCATTATTGAAAATAATAAACCAAAACATCACGTTCTACCTAATAACTATACAAAACGGATTGAAGTTTGACTTTGTTCCCTTTCCTCAGAATAATAGACAAAACTCAGAATATCCATAAAGAGAACAGCAAACGTTGAGCTTTCCTAAGCTCAAGGGGTATTTAATGAAAATGTCTCGCCTTTCTTTATTTTCATCATTTTTAATTATAATTTTTTTCACCGGGTTCCTTGGATCCAAGAAACGTTCGAGTATTTATATCCGCTGCTACGTACATAAAAGCGAGTAGTGCATGGAAGCTAAGAAAACAATTAACAACGTCTAGGTACCAATTTCTTTTGATGTCTTCACTCCCAACCAACTCCACCCGATTTTATGTCCCTCGGAGGAAGGTATTCCCTTTTTATTACCTACGACCCGCTCGGCTAACTACTATGAGAAAATTTCATAGAACATAAATAGTTTCTTAGCCATTTTTATTTTATTTTTGCAGAAGGTACCTGGACTTTTAAAAATATTAAAGTGCTTCCCTTAGTATTCGAGATTTGGCTTTTCTTCCTACGAGAGTGTTAAAGGTTTATGAAGACATCTCACAATAGAAACGTCAGCTTAACGCAAATTGTAGCCGCTACAAAAGTTGTTTCGTAATGTGTGAAAAACATTAGTGGAAACAAAAACTTCAACAATAAACACTTATTGCGTACAGCTTGTAATTTCTATTCTTTCATATCCGTCTGCGCAACTGAATTTAATTTCTTCTTTCTACTCTTGTAATAACCCACGACTTTCATTGGCCATAAAAAAATTAAGATTTTTCACTTTCACGTTGAATTGAAGCTCAGAAGATGGTATGGGATTGTAACTAATAGGTGGGTTTGAATTTTTATTAATTTTGGTTGGACTAAATAGCAGTACACTATATTGTACACTTATATATTATGTATAATTATATATATGCAATAATTGTATTCATTATATGCTAGAATTGTTGTTGGTATAATATCAGTAGGGATGAAGAAGATTATGACAGATGTATATTGCAGGGAGTGCATCTCACTCGAAATTGAGACAGGACCATGTATGTATGAAAGTATACGTATGATGTTGCTAGTATAAAAATCTTCAACACGATTATTACAAGAGTTTTGGATTCAACATATTGTATAGGTGCATTTTACAGTTCTCCATTCATGCTCAATGCATACAGTTTGAAATATGAGGCGAATTAATAAATAAACTAATACGGAACTTCAAAATTAACATAAAAATTTTAAATTGTTTCGACTATTTGAAAAAAAAAAATTATTTATACATCCAAATCAATTCACTCAGTGCAGAAGAACGTAGCTTCAGGCTATTTATAGGATATTTCATCAACCAATCAATGGTTACAGTAGAACCATGGAGAACAGCTCAGAGCGGATTGGAGCGGTTCATTATTGGGTGAAACGTGTTTCTTATTTTACCTGAATGCGCCTGTTTTCAGGCTTGGCACTTCGTATTTCGTGATTCGGCAATAGAATTCAAAGCACAACCGATCAGTGCGAATGGCAGTAATGAGCTGACGCTTCTAGGGCTTCTGCGGCCATCCACAAATGGTTTCATGCAACAGTATCTCTGAGTAGTACCTATCATCAGAGAGTGGAACCTATAATAGTTACCTATATAATCTAGATGACAAGAGCCGAAGATAATTACTCTAAACCAGTGCTCTGTTTTCATTTCATTCGTTTATTTATACCTAGTTACAATACAACTAACAGAAGTATAAGATTGAAGTATATTGATCTGTTTTGTTCTGATCTTAATAACAATCTTAAATCAAGGAGCGGATCGTGGATAGAGTGGGTACTATAATATACTGAATCTGAACTATAATTTAACGATAACTAATAATCAGAAGTTGATAAATGTCAAACACTCTCAGAATGATATTCCATCTTGAGTATGAACGTTGGAGTAAGACTGTAAATTCCTTTTATACGATCTCGCGCTAGTAGAACTAGTTTCAATCATCTCAGGTGCTCTTGAGCATAATCTTGGGATTAGCCATGGGGGTTGCCTATTAAAAAATTCGTTATTAACGCGTGGTAGGTAAATTGCGATTAAAGTTTGAAGTTAATTCTTGTTTTTCGTTTTACATTTTACGAGTACTTGCTGGAAATCACTGATTTGTTTTTTCCTCGTAAATAATTAATGAACGAAACACATAAGTTGTTAATCTAGGAGAAAATACCTCAAAGATTTTGCATAAGTCTTGCATAGGTCCTTGCAACAATACGGAGGGGGGTATACTTAGATCTCTGTTCCATTACGTACTTACTTACTTTTTAACGACGCTTGTCAATCAATGCATTTAAAAAAAAATTGTATTATTATAATATAATATATGATAATAATTTAATAGAGAGAGAGAGAGAGGAAGACCATTTATTATCATGTTACTTTCTTGTAATTAAATCTGGATCAGCAACATCATCGTTAATCATCATCAATATAATAATTATAGGTAATATTACATAGTAAGGTTGACCTAAATGAACACACTTACTACAATCCATTCGCCTACGTAAGACTATAATGTTCTAATTCTCCTCTTTTTCGAGTATTTGGGTTGGTATATGAATATCAGTTCACGGACAAACAGCTGAACCGGATGGATTAGGGCTTACGATCCCAATAACTCATATTGAACACTTGCACGACTGGAACCAGAAAGAGTGACCTATTATTACTGTAGACGCGTAATTGTTTACCTACATCTTGTTACATTTTGCTCCGCCTTCTGTTCTAACGTATGGAACTGGCTGTTTCTGCCACTTTGAACTGAACACTACTTTTCACATTCCATATGACAGAAAACCACCGACCATTCTGACACTTCAAGACACGAAACTTGCATTTATATGTAATAAACCCAAAATAAAGAAGATAGTAATAATTACTGCAGGGCAGACAGAATAAATGAGAACTTATTATTGGCAGAAAATTTACAAATAGACCGCATGGGTCCTCTAAAGGATGTAAAATCGCAAAATTACTAGAAAAATATAACTGGCTCTTAAATCAATAGAAAATACACAATATGAACGGAAAATTGTTTACAGAAAGGAAATAGTTACCTGCAATATAAAAATAAATGAAAAACACAAATGAAGTGGTGGTGGTATTGGTGTTTAAAAAAAAATGACAAAATAATCAACTGGATATTAAACTTTGAAAGGTGGAGAGGCGAGGGTTTGAACGACACTCTAGTGAGACTATGGTGAGGCACAACATCGAATGGAGGCGATTGATAGTGGTTTGCAGTAGCGGTTCGTGGGCACTGAAAACGGTGGGGCACCAAACCAGAACACAAACCAACAGATTTGTCTACGAAATACCCCAAGGCAACAACACCCTTCCCTTATTTACTGATTGAGTGATATTCATCAAAGCTTATCTCTTTTAATCAACACTCTATCGTCGTACGAAGACGTCCACAATTTCTACTGTAAATTAGCCAATGAATTCATGTGTTATAAAAATATAGTAAACTAAAATATAATAAAACAATGACCCGTCGGCCGGTACCTGCTTGAATGGAGAAGCTATTGACTTGAAGCTAGGTAGGTAGTTATCTGTGTGCTAGGACAACAATCAATCCACAAACAGCCAACAGACAAAATGCACGTAGTACCACGAATACAAATCTGTCATCAGAACAGGACCGAATGCAAAACGCACACAATTTGACGCAAAAAATTAAAAACTGACAACAGACTCAACAGAGAAAGCTAATATAATTCACGGGACAACAAAAACAAATCAGAGGACGAAGAAGCATCTCGTATCGAGATGACAAATTTAATCGAAGGGATCGAATCGGTAGTGAAAATGAACGATTTTGGAGTATAAATCAGATTATGGGGACTGGGCTCAAAGTGGGTGTGGTGAACAACATTTTTACGCGACTAAGCATGCGCGGATGGGCCGCTTTTCTCAGTTACCACGGGAACACAAGGTCCCAGGACCCAGGACCTACCTGCCAGTTTCAGGATCCTAGGTTTCGATTTCGATTGCAGGTCATGGATTACAGTCGCTTTATTCCGATAACATGCTTGGTATATGGAGCTAACATTAAGGAACCACCATGGATGCTCTACTAGAATATTGAATATCCATAGCCAGGGAACGCTGGCGTGTGGCTGTTGAACTTGTAAAAAATGCTAGGTAGGTACAGTGTAAGGAGGGAAATTCAGATGCCAACTGAACAATGGCTGGTCTTATTTACCTACTCTAGTGGCCTTATGGACGCAACGCCCCTGCCTGGGATCTGGTGTTGTTATTGTGGGAGTTGTGAGCAGATAAATTACTGTTAAATAGGTGCCTAGTTTTTCTGTTTCCTACTGAATATTACTATTAAAGGTAAGTAGGGAAATTGCCAATTGAATGCCAAGGGAATGCCAATTGAAAAATGGTGTGAGTTGGAGACAACGCCCCTGGTGGTTTGTATCGTTCCACAGTCCAATTACACGAACACTAACAACGCAGGATCTACCATAAGCCTTGATACAGAATCTGTTAACACACACACACACACACACACACACACACACACACATCTTTATTATTTAGCCTTAACAAGAGTCATGTCCGCATAATGACAGCTCGCCACGACTTCTCTCGCTCGACTACTTTCTCAATGAAATTCTCCTCTACCGAACTCAACCGTTATGGTTCGTTTTAAACGGTCAAAAGTCACATTGACATCGTAAAACCGAGAAAACCCACTTTTGTTTTTTCAACTCCTCACCGTCGTCACTCCACAGAATGCGAGTGCACTTTGAAAGCAATGAAGATACCCATCAACTTTCCACCTGTCCCTCCAGAGCGCTCTGCGGTGCCTTCATTAAAAATAATATTCCCTACGAATGTTAACCGCTCTATTAAGGCATTTCTAATTGATGCATTCATAAGCCGGTACAAGAATTAATATCCAAGCTCGTTATTTCGAGCGCGGGAGTCGGAAAAAAAAGATCATTTTTAGCCCTTTTTTTCCTCTCGTGTAGTCTTGGACGATATTTTCGAGTTGTAATTAATTCTAATTGTTCCCGAGCGATTTAATTTTATAATGTGTTAGGTTAACACTCTATGAACGCATTGTTTAGACGGCTTCTTCGGTCAACCGCTAACTGCTGGTCGTCACGGAAACATTTTGTTTCGGGATGTATCGAGCTATGAAGTGGGCAGTACACTAAAATAATTAATGAGGTAACGCGGAATGCAAATAGGCAGATGAACTTCTTCTACTTCCCGATTGTCCACTCCACAAGTGTCCCAAGCCTAAAATTAAGGTGGCATAATATCGGAAAGGGATAATTTTATGCATTTTCCAGCAAAGTTATTTTTATATATCACACACCAACAAAACACAGCAGCAGTATTTTCTTGTGGTTTTTCAACTGTGAGCCAATACAACAATGATTTTGCCGATGAATATTCATGATTTTTTAAGTTCTTTTGTTTCCTCACTACTTAAAGTTACTTTCATCTGCGCATGCGGAATATGATAACCAGTGTTAGTTCTATACCAGTACAATACTACAACACAACTACAGTACAATACTAATAATATCGCAGAACAACCAACTCGACTTCATATAGCCATCCTTGATTATAATCAGGTGCTCCCTAGTGATGATATCCCGGCTGGATTTATACCGTTTGATTCACGATCGTGTTGACGAAGATTTTTGGTGCACACGAACGGCTGGACGTACAATGCTCCGGGTGGTCTCATAAAATTGTTTAGCTCAGGACAAATTTAATAACGTGAAAAAAAACCATACCCTTCTATCGAAAGTTCTGGAGCTACGGCGTTCTGAAAATGTCAACCCCTATTTTGAACCCCTTAGAGATGACTGACAGTAACGCCGAGCTTCGAGGACCAACTAGACCCCGAACGGAACCTATAACCCGAATTTCTTCAATTTTTATTCATGGTAACTAAGAAAAGTGGCCACAGAAATTTTTTTATTGCATTTTCGGACTCTACATCCCTTGAAACGTAAACCGTCAAATTTTGAGGGGGAGTTTACAATTTTTTATTTTTTTTTTTCATGCTCGATTCCAATGGTTCATTATTGAAAATATTAAACCAAAAAAGGACTGGACGTGGTTGTTTAGCCGGCCGGCAAGAAGGCCCGTTGCAAGTGAACTCTGTGGCAAATTGATGATAAAATATGGGTTTGAGCACGTCGACGAGGGTGAAGGTGGCATTCAACGCGGTTGAATGTTGAACATTCGTCTCTCCCCCCAATCGCCCCAGCCTTATGTAACATATCAACAAGAGTGGCCAGTAAAGCAAAACAAAACAAAACCATCCTATGTACCTAATCGAGTGGTTTAAATAATAATAATAAATACATTTAAAAAAAAATAGATGTACGATAAAGTGAAAATCTGTCTCCGATGAATAAAACGGATTTGTTGGGGGGAGGGGTTCCGGTGCACAGGGAGCACCTATTCTTTGAAAATTTGGAACGAGCAAAGTAGCTAAGTTTTTCTGAAAATTCGCTAACATGTTCAGGAGCAATTTAGGTATATTAATATGGGGTATATTCGGAATCAGCGTGAAATTTCGAGCAAGGATAACAGAACTAATAAATTTTGGTTGGATGGAATCGAATTTCCGACCACAACACGTTCACTTTTCAATCCAAGTCGAACTAAGTTTTCCCGTCAATTTTCTCGTTCCAGGTCTGGTTCCAAAACAGACGAGCGAAATGGAGGAAAAAGGAGCACACGAAAAAAGGGCCCGGACGACCCGCCCACAACGCCCACCCGGTCACCTGTTCCGGAGAGCCGATCCCCGAAGAAGAGCTCCGGAGGAAGGAGAGGGACAGGCGGCAGAAGAAGCTTCTCAAGAGCCTGGAGAGGCAGCAGAGGAAATTGGCGGCCAAAGGCGTCACAGTCGACCTGGAAACCTTGAGGAGGGAGTGGGAGGCCCAGCATTCCCACGGTAAGACCATCCACACCCTTTGTTATACCTTTTAAAGTCAAAATAAACATTCTCCAATCGAATATAGAAACGTTCCAAAACAAAATGAACATTTTTCCGAATCAAAATTATTTTTTTCCAAATCAAACATTTTTCCAAGTCAAAATAAACTTTTTTAAAGCAAAATCAACATTTTTGAAAGCAAAATCAACATTTTCCAAACCAAAATAACACTTTCCGAAAGAAAATGGAAATTTTCCGAATCAAAATAATGAGTTTCCGAAACCAAATAAACGCGTGATTTTCTGCAAATCTTGTGTCCGCTGCCCGTATTCTCAAATTTTGAAGCTGCCATACGACAGAGGTACATATAAGAAACAATAGGTAGGTATCAACCTTAACTCAGGTCAGTCGAACAATTTATCCGCAATATTATTGGGGCATATAACATCACCTGCTCTAATATGGATAGTCAAAGAGAGGGATCATGGCTGTTACTGCAATTAAGCGTAGTAGACGTGAAATGATTTGTTAAGCTCAAATGCAGTATCAGCAACTGTGTGGCTCTTGCTGCAATTTAGCGTAGAGATGAACGTTGATTTCTTAAGCCGAAATGCAGTATCCGCAATCCCACTGTCAATAAGGCTAAAAACAACATTTTAAATTATATGAAGCTATGCAACAGCCCCCTCAGTAACGTATTATGTTACTTTTTGTGAAAAAAATTCATTTCTTGAAGGTGGCCTGACGAAAAAACAGAAAAAACGCTTTTTCTCTCATTTAATAATTTTGGAGATACTGCAATTAAGGTTAGCACGGCAGAACACACAATCCACATTCAATTCCGTTCCTTTTCATTTCATTCTATTCTACACCGCTCCATTCCATTCCAGTCCGCTCCACTCTAATCCTCACAACAATTCCACACAACACAACCAACGAACAACCGCACACAATCACATTCAATTCCGTTCCATTCTATTCCAGGCCGCTCCATTCCAGTCCTCTCCACGCTAATCCGCACAATTCTGCACAACAGAATCAACACGCAGTCCGCACACAATCCAGAGTCAACAACGTTCATTCCGTTCCATTCCATTCCATTCTGATCCAGGCCGCTCCATTCCATTCTATTCCAGGCCGCTCCATTCCAGTCCACTCCATGCTAATCTACACAACAATTCCGCACAACAGAATCAACACACAGTCAGCACACATTCCAGATTCAACAACATTCAATTCCGTTCTGTTCCGTTCCATTCTATTCCAAGCAGCTCCGTTCCATTCCAGTCCGCTCCACTGTAATCCAGGCAACAATTCCACACAACAGAATCAACACACAATCCACATTCAACACCGTTCCGTTCGATTCCATTCTATTCCAGGCCGCTCCATTCCATTCCATCCGCTCCACTCTAAACCACACAACAATTCCGCATAACAGAATCAACCCACAATCCACACTCAACAACATTCAATTCCCTTCTGTTCCCTTCCATTCTATTCCAAGCAGCTCCATTCCATTCCAGTCCGCTCCACTGTAATCCACGCAACAATTCCACACAACAAAATCAACACACAATCCACATTCAACTCCGTTCCGTTCGATTCCATTCTATTCCAGGCCGCTCCATTCCATTCCATCCGCTCCACTCTAAACCAAACAACAATTCCGCATAACACAATCAAAACATAATCCGCTCAGAATCCACATTCAACAACGTTCAATTCCGTTCTGTTCCTTTCCAATCCATTCCAGGCCGCTCCATTCCATTCCAGATCACTATATTCCAGTCAGTTCCATCACGATCCGTTCCCGTCCAGTTATGGTTGAATAGATAGATACTATTGTATCGTATCTATTGTATTGTATTATCTATTGTATTGGATCGTAAAGCGAATGACATTGTCATTAATAATTATTTCAAGTATAACTAGGTATCTACCTACAGGGATCAAACCTCTGCAGTAAAACTAACATTCAGCAATAACAATGTTTTCTCATCAGATGGTGTACAGTAATAACTTTTTTCCTGGATACTGGGAATTAAAATTTTGGAGTTGTAGGGTTTTGCTAAACCGTTCCACAACTGGGAGAAAACCCACAGATTTGCAATATTTCATGTGTACCTAACGTGTGTTTGTGGTTTGTTGCAGATAAGTCCGGTGGAAGTAGCAGTCGAGACATGAGCTCTTCCTTCCAGGACACGTCTTCCTGCTGCTCCGTCGGCAGCTCCGGCACCGGCACCCGGGACGTCGAGATCGACGTCGTCGGCGACTGCGGCGCCTCCAGCACTCCGCCTCCCGTGGCGTCGCCGCCGCTCCTCCCGCCGCACCCCGCGTCACCCGCCTCCCACCACCCGCCGCCCGTCACCTTCGCGACGAGCCTCGACCTCAGCCGGCGCCCTCACCCGACGCCCTTCAGCATCGAGTCGCTCCTGTCGGGCGGCACCTCCGGCGCCAAGCCGGACCTGTGAGCCCCCGGGCGGAGCGCTGTCGACTCCGCTCGGGCAGCTCTGGGACAGATCGCGTGGACTCGGCTGCAGGCCCTTTTAAGGGAGGCCCAGTGAATCCATAAGGAACCCCCTCAATCAGCCGAATTCCTACTTCCCCTGTAAAAAGGTTAAACAAAAACTACTTCCAACGTGATGGTGCATCATCCAACTCAATAAATTCATCGAGTGAGCCAACGATAAATCATCCAAAACGCACGAATTACACCCCCCCCCCCTTCCCCTTCGAAATCAACCAGACCAGAACAAAAACGCCAATCCCAGTTTGTATCTGGCATAACCAACAGTGACCAAATAAAATCAATCACTTTCTGTATAAGAAATTAAATCTTGATACGGCAATGATAGAGCGAGAGATTTTCTTACGAGAAAACAGGTAGGTACCTATACATGAAAATAAGAAAATACATCTTCAAAAATGAAATTTACATCTGGTTCACAACATAAATTAATGATCAATAAATTCCTTAATCAAAACTCAAAATAATTCCATATAATTACTACCTATTAGGTATTATCTGACCGAAAATGACTGATAAATAATTACAAGTTTACAAATAATGTGAATATCACGCGCTAGTCCGAGGTCTGTGTAAGCCGAGCTGAAGATAGAAAACGCAGCAAAGTCCTTGCCACTGGTTTATTATTCGCGGCTGAATACGGCACGATTGGGACCTCAGTGAAGAGACCCGCAGAGCTATATCTATATTTGACGGTTTTAAATTCGAACATTAGGTTGCTGTTTCTGACAAATTATTTTCGATCAGTGAAATTGTCACTGAATGGTCTTGACCAGCCTGTTAATACTACCTACCTCCTGTGTTATTACACAAATTTATAGTTATTACAACCATTTTTACAGGTTTTTGACCCATAATATTGAAGTGTGAGAGATAAAACTTCGTTAGAACCTCAACCCTTCACTCAGTGGTCAATATCAACTTCATATTATTGGACTGCTCATACTAAAAAAAAACCCCCCATAGAAAACGATACCTCACAATTCCAAGTTCAACAAACCTCAAAAATATACGTAATTTTGCACCCATTCAAAAAATATATGTAATTTTGCACCCGTAAGACCTCTGGGTGTTTTCCGATCGGGCTGCCGAGATAGGGGACACTACTACGGCCCAAATTGAGCCTGTATGCGAAAGAACGATTTTTTTTAGACCGAAAATTAAGGTAGATATCGATGCAACGGTGAATTTTTGGGATCTAAACTACCTTGAAACGTTAAAAAAAATTTGTTGAATGGGTGTTCGAAAAAATTGCCAAACCGAATACAGGTTATTCAGAGATAATAAACCAAAAGTTAAAACGATAACTATGGAACCAGGATCGTTTTGTTTTCAAATAACCACTTCAAAAACCCTGTACAAAATTTGTGCATCTTGATGGAATAGTGATTTCAATACGGATCACTCTTCACTTGAGCCTGCGAATCTTGTCATGTCGTCCTGCCGTCTGTTGGCGGATAAACCAAATCACGAAATAAGCATTGAAACGAAATTCATCCGAGTAATAACAATTCACACCCTGAAACCAAAGCCAGAACATTTTTCACGGGTAAAATACCAATATTTTTCCATTTCATCATTTAAAAAAAAAAATTATTTCTGTAGTGAAATGGCTAAACGTGTTCCTTATAATCATTGTTAAATTTGATAGGAACGCAATTTTCAATTTTCTGATAGCTACGATAATCAATAAATTCCCAACAACTTGATATGATCTGACCATCATCTCTGTTCATGTTCTACTTCAAGCAAATATCATTAAAATGTGGTAAATGGCAACTTTGATAGACAACGCGGTTCATTTTTATGAAACAGTGAAAGTAACAGTGTAAAAACAAACAAATAGGAAAATTAATTCTGACGATTTTTTTTTTATAAAACATTATTGAAGCTACGGAACATGGAATAGAGTATATTCAGCGCTCTGTGGGTGAAACGGTCTTGCGGAAACGGACAAGTCCGCGCAAGACCGTTTCTTCTACTCTTCACAGACAAATATTTGAGTTAGGACATAAACGGTTTTACAGACCTGGTACAGCTTGAGAAATACTATCTTGCAATGGTTTTAACGAAAAAACTTCCGGTTATGAACTGAAACTGTTCTTTCAGAAGAGGTGCGATACTATTATGTATTACTGACATGTGGTGATTTGCCACCTTCTCCACAGGATAAAATCCCGTTGTTTCAGAGTGAGAAAAGATAATGAAAATATGCCAAATAACAATTTTGCCACCATTTGCCGTTCAATTTTGTGGACGTAAATATCACAAACTCCCGATGTAAATTTTAAGAAACGGTGAAGCTGTGAACGTTCAAACCTCTGCCAGAAGTTGAGGGACACCATAACCAGGGCGTGACATCGAGTTTTGCCATCTCAACACAGATTTAAAGTCTCTAAAGTGTATGTCATCAGAATGATATTTGTTTCGAGGAAATCATCAATACTTGATAATTTTGGTGCGTTTCATATTTGTTCAGCTTGATACATCCGGATATTTATTTATTTTTTTAAACCAATCGATATTGACAGATCGAAGGTATTTGAAAATACAACATCTCACTCAAATTTTCATGATCATCAATGGGAAACGTCCTACTTCGGATACTGAGATTTTTATTTGAGGAACTTTTTGAAACATTTGGAAGACCATGTTATCGGCATTCAGTACACGACTCGGCTGTGTATTCTTCAACTTCAAATTAAATTTGAAATTAGGATCGTGGTGGCATAGCTAGTTAGCCAACTTTAGAAATCCTGGGTTCGAATCCATCCCTCAGACAGAATTTCTCTTCTGCTATGCCCGTTCAATTCGTCCGACTACTCTGGGTGTTTCTATCTAATTCGTGCTTTAAATTAATAATTTCTTGAATTAGATAGAAATATTATATTTTACTATATAATGTTATATAATTTAAAAGTATGTAGTCAAAATTATATTTTGAAACAGAACTCAAAAATTACAAATCATTAAATTATTATTGTCATGCAAATTTGAAGAATATTTCTTTGAACGTATTGAAAGATCGCTGATCATTGCAAAAGGGAGATCCTTCCCGGGAGCTGTACGAATTTTAGGCGGGAGTAGAGAGTTTCAGGCCCTGTGTGCCGCTACTGACGCTAGGCACAGGTTCTCAATGGTTGGTCGCCTGTTCCCGCCGAAATCTCACAAGTTTTCTCATGCATGTTCCTCGTTACATACGAAATCCTTATCTGAATTTATCAGACAGTAATGCGATCGTGACAGAACCTAGCAGCCATTCCTAGGTGTATTCCCCAATAAATACTTGTACAATCCTGCACGAGTTTCTTGAACCAACAATAAATTCACAAAGGTGTTTTGATACCCACTAAGTGGTCAGAACCGGTACTAACCCTCATGACGAACAGTGGACCTATCAAAGTTGCGTGCAATAATACAGAAATGAAAACACCAATAAAAACCTTAGGATGTTTTACTGCCAGTCAAAACGTCCGTTTTTTCCCTTAATTATTCCTCTCTTTTCTCGATGTCAACCCATCAGCGAGCGTCGAGTCATCGTGTTGACGTTTCCGCGCTATTCGGAGCTAAGAAAACTTTTTAACGACGAGAAAAGTCCATTTCGACGTCGTTAATACTTCCAGTCGGTCGTAAATTCTAACAAAAAAATTCCGACAATACGCGGAAATAAATTTTCAAAAAAAAAAAGATCACTGTTTTCACGTCACAAAACCCAGAAATTCAATCGAAATTCTGTTTATTTTTGTTTTCGGTAAAAGAAATACTCCCGCTCCAATCGTTCGAGACGTCTTTTATAGACAAACTTATACGGGAACCTGATGATTTATGACCGCAATCGTCGTTTTGCTGTTCTATGATTCATCGCCAACCTCAAGACCTATGAGAATTGAAAAAAAAGAAAGAAAAAAGGTAGATATTTTTTCAATGTAAAGCAATCTCACACCGAATCAATCGGAGAAACCACCGTACATATCTTCGCCGATATTCAATGTGAAAACGGAATGGCGTAAATATACTCCCACCCCTCCCCATCCCCTCCCCTTCCGCCACCCCGACATATCTCAAAAACGTTGTTACGCTCCAAATGGAGACGATTGTTATTCAAGAATACAAATTGTTATATACATTTTTAGAGGTAGACATTAGAGTGTTGCAAAAAGGATCGATATTTTGACATTTCTGCTGGGGTGTCCACTTGATTTTTATTAACTGATTCGTGTCAAATACTTTTCTCATCATCAGAATTGCCAATTTCAAGTGCTAAGGAAGATTATCCCGCCAACCTACACGTTTACACTTCCCGATGTGAAGACGAGGTCTCGTTAGATCAGGACAATTTTTTAATTTTATTTATTTACTTATTTAATTAATTTATAGCAAGGTTGGGCTTGTTTCACATGTATAGATTTCACTGACACATTGCGTTCGGCAACTTTTCTATTTCGATTTTCGCTGTCAGCTGCCGCCTGAAACCTCGCCGGCTTAACACTTGTGCCGTTTCTAAGCGGTTTGTATCAGATTCGCCTTTGAATCGGGGATGTGAACCGAAGTCACAGTTTCGACATGGATCATAGGAGTTGTTACCGCTATGTATGCTCTTTGTAAACGTAACAGAAGAAGAAAATGAACTACTTTTATTGGGGCTCATCGGGCGCATCCTTCAAACATTAGACGATTGGACTTTAGCTTTGAATTGGTCTTTGTACTTCTACTCAGTCTTGTCCCATAGCAATGGTCAATACTGAACTAACGATATTATTTGATCAAAATATCACTCATTTTAAAGGTGAAAAACAAAAACGAGGGTGGAAGTTTATCGACCAAACCGAACCAACTGTGCCTGTGTGCCAAATGTGTGAAACTGAGCCTCCCAACTGTGAACATTAGGTTTCTACTTTGCGAAACCTGGACCCGAGTGGTTGCCGTTTAGAAACTGATGGAAACCGATTTGTGCCTGCCTTCGGTGCCTCATCTGTTCACAATCAGGCGGCAGCCGAAAACGAACGGAATGCAGCAGGCCTGAATGTAACCCTATAAGTGAAACAAGCCTCAGAATGTCTGATGTGATTTCAGGGAATAGTTCAAAATATATATGAGAGTTCCCAACTTTGATGAGATACGCTGACAATTTCACTCAACCCTTCAAATCCCTCAAATATGATATAGCTTATTCAAATACGCATCCTTCCGTAGACGGTAACCCGTATTCATCATACCAAATTAATAATCAACTTAGCGAGTCTTCACGAGAAATTCAACTAAGGCAACAGAAAGGTAAATGAATAATATTACTCTAGAATCAATAAATTCCCGGTTTCAACGCTTCAAAATGCAGGTTGACTTCAAAATTATAAAAAAATATTCCTTCATATTCACAACCAGTCTTTCACGAAACAGAATTTTTTCGCAATAATTTGGATACATTCTACCAAATATGGTAATATACCTAGTTGAGTAGGCGCCCAATCAGAAAGTCGACATTTTTTGCATCACCCTAGTAGACATTTTGTGATTACTGTATTATTAGTCCAATACCCCGGAGAATAATTTTAATTATACATCAATAAATATTGTAATTAATTGTTTTCTTCCCTAATTTTTTATTATGATTTTAACAGAGTTTATTAAACTAATAAAGCCGCTTTCTTAGCTAAAACAAAAAGAAAGGTCGTGTTGCGAGATGTTTGTACATTAGCTTCAAACTAGTAGAGCGCAGCTTTTATTTTTGTCATTTTAGTATTTATTTTGTTAAGATATGAGATAATTATTTTCTATTTATTTATAATAATTCAAAGTTCCTGTTTTTATTCAATTTATCGTGTAACATACGTTCGTTTTGTATTTTTTTCTATGTTCATGTTGATATGGCATCCCAAATGTATTTAGATCTAATTGTAATGAACGAGTGAGAGATTGTTAATAAATTTCAAAATCGGTACAATTTGTGTTTGACCATCGTTGAAATAAATAAGTAAGTAGAGGTTATTATATCAATGTGCGAGTCAGTATTTCTACTTAAGGTTAGTAAAAGTAGATTCACAAGTAAATTTTCACAATAAACAAAATGGACTGCATTTTAGAAAGTGTGATGGTGTGGAAACTACAAAGTTGATTTGTGATTTGATTCATATAGGTACCTAATTATTAAGTTGGTGCTGTCCAACTTGAAAATGATCTTGTATAGAATATCTATTGTAAAAAGAATACTATAATACACTTTGTCCGTATGCAATATACATATTTATTCCGGAGTTGATTCCTTCGTTTGTTCCTCCTCACAGAGGTATTCAGTAGGAATTATTTTGGTGGTTCCAGTTTTCTGAAGCCTGTAGCAGGTATGAGTAGATCATTATGGACCGATTGACAGATTATAGATAAAGTAAAGTAAGTAGTAAAGAGTAAGAGTAAGTAAGAGTAAGAGTAAGTAGTAAAGTTGTTCATCAATTTTGGCTATTATTAATTCACGTTCCAGGCTGTAGACGTTACTAGTTGGTATCTATTCGAAACTAATCAAATAATTATTCGTAATTTTGAAGCCTTTATTCATCTTTGAGCAATATTTTTGGATACTCTTGACCTTCAGGAGCCTCCGTGTCCCTCCGCCTCTTTGCTGAAATCGGTGGATCAGTAGAGGTAATAGTAGTAACGACAAGTGCGCGAGGTAGTTACTTCTTCCGCCGCTTTTACCAACGTCTTTGTATGAAGTACAAAATAGTGAGTTCAATTCTACTATTTTTTAGGTCAAATACAGCTCACAATTATTACAAATAATTACTACGAATGACCAAAACTACCTACGCGTTCAAAGAAAAAAGGAGTTATTGAAAAAATAGTCTATTTCCACTAATACACGAAAAAACGCGAAAAACACTGTTATACCGGTTTCGGTGATCAAATCATCGTCAGTAACAAACAATAACTACTGAAGGCACATTGGAGAGGTGACCTTATAAATAGTCAGAAAGTGAAATGTGGTCGATTGGGATTGGTTGTGAGAAGAAGGGGGGGGGGGGGTCAATTGTGATTGGGCCAGGAAGAGAATGTCAATAAGTGAAAGGAACGTAGGGAGAAAGGGTGGGAACGAACCAAGCTGTTACAGAAATGAACGCAATAAAGGAGAAAAACTTGAAAGAATTACATCATTCAAAGATTTACCCAACCTATCACTCTTAATAATTTCGAATTTTTCAAGTACATCCAACATGCTCCCTTTTGGGCAGAAATGAAGATATTCAATGAGCTGTCTGTCTGCAAGATCAAAATTGAAGCTATGACTGGATTCTTTCAAGTGACGGGCAAAGGCCGAACTACCCTTACTATCCCTGAAATCTTTTCCATGTTCCTTTATTCTTTCTCTAAACTTCCTACCAGTTTGACTACAATAGTCAAGTCCACAAGAACACTTTAATTTATAAACACCACTTTTATCTTGAATATTAATTTTATCTTTAACTGAACATAATGAAGATCTGAGATTATTTTTATTTTATATTATTTTAATTTTAGTTCGTTCCTAATTTTTATTAAAGAACGCTGCAAATTATTACACAACGGTAAATTTTTTCTTTAATATAAAATAATCTTCTGCGTAAGATAAAATGCCTGTGTATACGTCTAGGTACCATAGTTGATGGGCATAATTCGGTATTGCTTATTAGTGCTACGTGAATGATTATATTCGAACCAAAACATCGACCCTCAGCTATGCTGTACAAAGATTTACAATTTACAAGGAAATCCATAAAAAATGCAAATACCTTTATACCAGGATCGCGCAAAATACTTATATACTTTATAAGAAGCAACAAATGAGGTTCCTCTGAAAATAAATTCTCCGCATAGGCACCAGATCGTGCCGTGGGCTGAGTGCAATGTGGACCGTCCCTAGTCCAATACAATTAATAGATCTCGTACAATACGTACCATTTCTATTTAGCTTTGATACGTACCAGTGGCGGTTTGTAGGGGCTGCACAAAGGGTATGTTGGGTGTGTTGTCCGTCAGATAGTTGTAGGAACAATGCACCAGAGCTGCTAATGCGAAAAGTATGTATTTTATTAAGGTGCAGGTGTATGTGTGGCCCGGTTTGACTTTGGGCCAATCGATTGAAAACGCAATGACTTTGGGCCACGTCCTGGCAGCAAAAATAATGGCTTTGGGCCAACGAGGGGAAGACCTAAAAGGCGCAAAAGTAAAGGGTTTGGGCCAAAAAAGCCAAGTCATGGAATGCGTAATGGGTTTGTTCCAATTAGTCATTTTATCACAAGCCACAATAACAGTCAAAATCAAAAGTAATAATGAGGTATTTATTGCTAGGTAGGTAGGTATTTATTGTTGTGGTAGTCCTTAGCTCATCCAACATTCGGGTTCGGGTTCGGGTTCGGGTTCGGGTATTCATCTAGATCCTGTAAATACAGATAAATGCCTTCCTGTAAATTTACAGGTGTATGTATGTATGTATGTATGTATGTATGTATGTATGTATGTATGTATGTATGTATGTATGTATGTATTTACTGATGTATGTATGTATTTACAGATTATGTATGTACCGATGTGTATTTACAGATTTATGTTTAAAAAATGTAAATACAGTAACTGTAAATAGGGTAAATGTAGTAATTATGTAAATAATTCGCCCGTTCTTAGTCACTTTCATCTTTTTTCATTTTTTCGACAATGGGTTTGTATCTATTGACTAGATTACCGATAATAATCGCTCGAATCGGGCTTATCGGAACGCAGATAATTCGCCCAAAACCATCGGCGAACGCGCTTAAAATCCTCACAAACTCGACGATGAACTCTGGCCCAAAACCATTGCTGAACCTTGGCCCAAAGTCGTGTGCTGGTGTAGGTATACAAGACTAGAAAATGGTTATTAAATTTGTAACTAAAATGGTACCTACATACATAACTGGTAGGTAACTGAAACTGTAATCAAAATTATTCCATGGATTATTTGCATGCATAAAATTGTATAATAAAAATTACTTATAAATGTAAGAACGTAAAGCAAATGTAAAGTAAACGTATAAATGTGTCATAGAAGACTCATGCTTCTTTATTTTGACAGACAAATGGGTTAAATCTACAATGTCGTCCTTCACCAGTGCATCATTACGACCGTTTGAGCATAAACATGCGAAACAATGAACTTGCCACTTACCGGTAGGGATGGCAAAAAAATTGAAACATCGATGCATCGATGTTTTTAACCATCGGCGGCCAACCATCGATGGTGGTAAAACATCGGAACCAAAACATCGGAACCAAAACATCGTTGGCTCTAAGGAATAGGTATGTACAACATATTTTGGGAACAAACTGATAACAGAGGTTTAAAATGTATTTATCAAATACAAAATGAAACTATTGTTAGTTCGAAATCTTATTCATTCTTACCCAGTCATCATCGTCAAACCCAAAATTGTTTAGGTAACCCATTCAAAAACAGCAATTGTGACAGCAATTTCCCTGATAGCATACGAACTACGAACCAACGAACTAGGATAGATCAAGAGCAGTAGTAGAATAAGCAGAAAGCAGGTGCACGCACAAATAAACTCGGACTGTCGATGTCGTACAAAAAAGCAGGTTATTATGGGTCACAAACTAAAAAGTTACATCGATACGATATATCGAACGGGCCAATGTTTAAATTCGATACAGCGACAGGATAGTAACACTACAAATTTTTTAAACTTTCTCTGTCTTTTTTGATAAAAATATAAATAATGAATTAATAAAAATTGTTTTCAAAGTCTATGGCAAACAAAATTGAAACATCGATGTATCGATGTTTTAAAACATCGACGGCCAACCATCGATGGCACAAAAACATCAACACTAAAACATGGATGGAAAAACATCGATGTATCGTTGCCATCCCTACTTACCGGGTGTCCACGAAACTACTCCGTTTTGGCAAACTGTTGCAGTTCGGATATAATAGGAGACACCGCGCACAACGGTGGTTGAGGCCGGCCTCAGTCATAAATCTTCACTCTTTCAGACACAGTCAATCGCCAATACAATTTTTCTTTTCTTTTTGGTATCAAAATTATTGAATTATCAATCACGATGACACGATTGAAAATGAAAGCCAAGTCAAAAAGCCTGGTTCGGGATCGGTAACGAAAGCAGAGTACCTGCAAAGCGAGAGTCGAGATCAGGAAGGCAAAACAGAATGAAAGCCGAGTGCATAGCTTTGGGTCGAAATCAAATCGAAATGTGCTGGTCGAAAAGCGCGACAGTTTTTCGAAATCCACGAGCGAAAAGCGCGAGCCTATTATACGTTTCATAACGACTACTTAAACCAAACTATAGGCTTATACACCTAAAATGCCAATAAAACTTTAGAATTTACATTGCATTTTATATTTTAACTCTGTATCAAATTTCTCGTATTTTTATTATTTTTGTAAATGTTTTCACTACTTCCTTCTTGATTCCCGTTGTTTGACGTGGAGTATTAATATTTCGTCATGTCTAGGAGCCACGTAAAAAGTAGGTACCATTCGCTAAATAGATGGATTTTTCAAGATGGCCGCTGGGGGTAACTAGCTTGTTTGAGTTGCTCTCCCAAGTTATTCAATATTCTAGTGATTTCGTCAATCTTTTTCGCCAAATTTTGTACCTTGTGGCTACTAAACAAGTTCTGAACGTACTGAAATAAGTTTTGTGACAAGTTTGATGTGTGATAAAGAGAAGAACATGTCTTCGGTCAACACACAGCCCAGGGGTAAACATCGCCGGTTGGCGTTGGATACTACTTGTTCTCGCATTGGTGCGTAAGATTATTGCGGCTGCTATGAACAAATCGTTATCTTCAGGTGAGCTCCTTACTCCCGAATTGATAGACAATGCAATTGACCATGTCACCGACGCAGTTTCCGAGGTTGTAGATTCAATTGTTGGCAAAGTTTTGTCTGATACCAAAGCGGAATTCGATGTTTTTACTTTAAAGCTCGACAATATGGATCAATCTCAGAGGAAATTGAACCTCTTGTTTCACGGAATTCCCGAGTTAAATGGTGAAAACGCTTCGGATACGGTGGTCGACATCGTCAACCAACACTTGGAATTGAAAATCGAGCCAACCGACATCATCCATGCTCGACGAGTTGGTGTCCCACACGCTCCACAACCACGCACCTCGGCTACTGGTGATAAGGCATTGTCTCAATCCGACAGCAGATCAAAACAAAGTCGACCGCTCTTGGTGTCTCTTTCTCGCTTTGAAATGAAGGCAGCGATCTTTTCTAACAAAAGAAAACTTCGTGGAACTAAATTTTTGATCACCGAAGATCTATCTCCACTCCGTCGTCTCTTGTATAAAGCTTCAGCTGAAAAATTTGGAGTGAGGAATGCTTGGACCATCAATGGAGTTGTCAAAATCAAAGTAAGGGACAAAATCATCGCAGTCAAGTCTATGGACCATCTCGCATCTCTTGCCCCAACTGATGAGTGATTACACTGTTCCACCTCTTCACGCAAGTACCTACTTCATTGATGTGATATACTTTAAATGTAAATATTTCCCGCCAGCCTTATGTTCTTGATAACGTATTCCTGATACTGTTCTTTTCATGGTATATACCATTTACAATTTGAATCAATTATATACGTTACATTTCCTGTTAGGTACTTGAGAGTCATTGTCATAGATTATTTAGTACCTAGTATTCTACCTCACCTTGAATTTATTTCGAACTTCTGAGCTTATGTTTTGGTGGTGCAATAGGCTAGGTTATTTTTTTTTCCTTTTGGAACATTTTGACACTATAATACCTATCTGTTTAGTTGTGATGATTTTATTTGATAAAGGGTCCATTTTTTTGTTCTTTAGGTAAATACCTAATGATATTTTTTGTACCGTATTTTTTTAATACATTTTACTTAGGTACTGCTTAGGTATATCCCTTTGTTTGATTAGTGGAGAGCGCTTCTCGCTCAATCTGAGTTGGCCAATCTTGATATTCTAATTTTGTGTGCAACCCAAATTTTTTTAATAATATTTTCTTTCTGTCTTTTGACTTCAATGTGGGTATTCCACATCCTCTTCTTATTCTTTTCATCATTTCTCAATTCTATCTTTCTTTCCCTTCCTTTCTATTTTTCTTTCCCCTTCTTCTTTCTTCCTGTTGGCTTCGTATTGGGTAATTGTGTATGTTTCCATTTCCGTGAGTCGTGGGGGTACGACCATCATGTCAGCTGATGGGTCTGGCGGTTCCTTGCCTTGCAGTCTGCTCAACATTTCTTTAAATTCTACCTTTGAATCTCAGCTTAATTTGTCTAGAGATGAGGTCCCGCCCAATTCTGAAATTTCGAAATTCGCCAACCAATTTGATAAGCACTTTTTTGTCGGTGGGCATTTTAATGCAAGCAGTTTGACCCATAATATTGATGACATTAGGATGTATATTCATGAGTGCAACTTCAAGGTAATAGCTATTTCTGAGACTTGGCTCAAGCCATGTGTTCCTAATAGGTTAGTGGCTCTTCCTGGCTACAAAATTGTCCGTAATGATCGTAACAAAAGTTTAGGGAAATCTAGGGGGGTGGCGTTGCGCTGTATATCCGTGAGGGTCTTCAATTTAAAATAATCTTAACTTCTGATAAGTCTCCAGTTGAATATCTGTTTGTTGAGATAAACATGAAAGGATTCAAAATGTTGGTTGGTGTTGTGTATCGACCTCCTGATCGTTCTATAGACATCTTGGACTTAGAACTTCCTCTTAGCTCTCTCATTTCATCGTATGAACATGTTTTACTGATGGGTGATTTTAACTGTAACCCTGGTTACGATTCTGCCAATGATAGGAAATTAAAGTCTATGCTTTCAGCACTTTCCTTACATACTATCCCCCTTGGACCTACTCATTTTTCTGGTAACTCATGCAGTTCTATCGACTTAATTATTGTAAAGAATCCTAACAAGATTGCTGCCTCTTCAGTTTTTTCGGAGCCAGGGGTGTCCCATCATGGTTTCATTGCAGTATCTCTCCGTACACCACCTATGGCTCTACCAAAAGTATTTATCAACACTCGTAACATGAAAACCATAAAGAAAGAAACTTTGCTTGAGGCTGCAACCCAGTTAGCGTGGAGTGCGATTTACAGGATGTACAATATTGATGACATGGTTGCCCATGTTCACTCCCTTCTTTTGAAATTGTTGGATAGATTTGCACCATTCAAAAAGGTTAGAGTGAAACACCCCCTGACACCGTGGTTTACTCCTGCTATTAAAAGGGCAATCAAATTGAGGGATAGGCTGCATGGACGTTGGAAAAAGTCTGGTCTTGCTTCAGACTATGAAGCCTTCAGAGTTCAAAGGAATCGAACCAGGGTTGAGGTTAGGAACGCCAAGAAAAACCACATTTCTCAGATTCTGGATCCTAAGCTGCCTCCTAAACAGTTATGGAAAAATGTTAGTAGTTTGGGAATGAGGGTGAAGTCAAACTCTGAAGCTTTAGACTTTCTCCCTGATGACATTAATAATCATTTCTGCTGCACTCAACCAACGTTATCCAGGTTTAATCTCAACTCGACTTGGGACGGATTTTCATTTCGAAATGTGACTGAAGCTGAGGTATTGACTGCGTTCTCACTTATAAAATCTGATGCTGTGGGAGCTGATGGGATACCTCTGAGCTTTGTCAAACTGTTATTACCTCACATCCTCCCTTTTGTTACGCACCTTTATAATTTCTGTTTCACCTCATCATTATTTCCCAGTAGTTGGAAAACTGCCACTGTCATTCCTTTGAACAAAACTGCTAATCCTAAATCTTTAAATGAATTAAGACCTATCTCAATTCTACCAGCTATCTCTAAACCTCTCGAAGTACTATTCAATAATCAAATTCTATCTCACATTGCCACCAATAACCTACTCAATCCCTTGCAATCTGGGTTCAGGGAAGGTCACAGTTGTGTTTCTGCACTTGCAAGGGTTACTGAGGATATCCGGGAGGGTTTTGAGCGGGGGGAGGTGACCATTCTTGTTCTGATTGATTTTAGTAATGCTTTTGGCTCGTTGGATTTTAGTATACTCTTGGAAAAGTGTCGATCTGAATTTGCTTTTAGCTCTAGTGCTTGTAAGCTCATTTATTCATTTCTATCAGGCCGTTCACAATGCGTCAAAGTTGGATCCTGTACTTCGTCTTCTCTTCCCTCTACCGCGGTGTGCCTCAGGGTTCTGTGTCTGGTCCGCGCTTGTTCTCGATGTACGTCAATGACTTTGCCAAATGCCTTGAGTTCTCCTCCTACCATCAGTTCGCTGATGACATACAAATTTATTTGAAATGCAAACCCCAGGAAATTGAACTTTGTATTAATCAAATAAACAAGGATTTGGCTAACATTGAGAGCTGGGCTTGCCGGCATGGGCTAACCCTGAATCCTGCAAAAACTCAAGTGATGCTGTGCACCACGAAACCAGTTATCACATCCTCTCTTCCAGCAGTTGAAATTTATTCGGTTCCCATCCTGTTTGCTTTTAAGTTAGAAGCAGTGGAAGACTAAAGTTAAAAGTGACCTACTTCGATCAAATATGTAGGTACCTGATTCTCTTAGAGGAAATTCTTGAAAGAAAAAGAACAGAATAAGTTTGACACCAAATGGTAATAGTATATTAAAATTTTAGAGAAAAACCGAATGATTTGGAGCTCCAAGAACATAAATTTAATGGCCATGAAATGAAAAATAAATGTCCCTTTTTAAAAATAAATAAACTAGATATATATGTTGCCTGATCCAGATCGACGATGATGGTCTCGCTGACGGCAGGGGGGCGTATGTCGTCCGACTGGCTGGTTGGTCCCAAATGATGGCTCGTGCCAAAATCAGCAGATTCCCGACTTAGTTCCCTTCGTGGCGGGGAAAAACGATAAATAGGCAAACCGACTTATTTCCCTGCGTGGCGGGAGGTATAGCTTGGCCAAAACTGCAGGTAAAATAACGACGAACGTCGCACGAGGTGTTTCTCGGGAACAAAACGAAGGTGGAACGGGAACGTTAGTCGGTAGACTGTAGAGGATACTGACTCGCGACGGGGAAGGGGCTTCATGGGAGAGACTAGAAGCCGATAAAAAGATGTCCTTATCGCCACTGAACTTTCAACAGCTCACAGCACCAACAAACGAACACAAAGCCGAATTAATTCACGTACAAAAAAATATCTCACTTTAAGCGCAACTAATTCATGACCTACGGTGTTTGGCTAAAACATGGCCGCCCACCAAATTTATCATTAAATTTCTGGATTTTCTGGATAGGACGGATAGGACAATGGTTGAAGTGGGACAAGCTTTGACGCACAACGCTTGTAGGCAGCCCCTGTTGGGGTTTGAATAGTTACCACACGCACAATACCGTCATGGCCAGGATGGATGGCCGTGACCTTCCCAACAGGCCAGCGCAACGGTGGTGAGTCCCCTTTCAGTAGTACCAAGTCGTTGACCTTCAAGTTTTGTGTTTTGTTGAACCACTTAGGACGATTCTGAAGGGTCGCCAGGTACTCTGACCTCCATCGAGCCCAAAATTCCTGAGACATTCTTTGAACAAGTTGCCAACGTGAGAGAAGGTTCAGATTAGTTTCCAACACAGAGGGTTCAGGTATTCCAATGAGGGGTCCGCCCACCAAGAAATGCCCTGGGCTCAAATAATCTGTTTCACTGGGATCTGGGGAGAGAGGGCAAAGTGGACGTGAATTCAACACGGCCTCAATTCTTGAAAACAGAGTGGCTAGCTCCTCATAAGTTAAAGGGGTGTTCCCGCCGATTCTGTGCAAGTGGCCCTTCACGGATTTTACCCCTGCCTCCCATATTCCGCCCATATGTGGAGTTTGGGGTGGGTTAAAGTGCCAGGTGATTTTCCTTTGCTGAACATGGATCAGGACTTCATTCTGGACGTTGGATGCATGGAACCATTGATAAACTTCTTTCAAATAGTTTGAGGCACCAAGAAAATTAGTTCCATTGTCTGAGTAGACGTCAGATGGAAGACCTCGTCTTGCCACAAACCTATCAAAAGAAGCGAGAAACGCTTCTGTAGTAAGTTTTGTCACTGGCTCGAGGTGCAAGGCCTTGGTCGCCATGCAAACATAAAGGCAAAGATATACTTTGCCCACAGCAGCCTTTCGGCGATTGGACTCTCGAAGGATGAATGGTCCAGCGAAATCCACGCCAACGTGTTGGAAGGCGCGGTGTCCATTTACCATGCACCTGGGAAGATCTCCCATGAGGGGATTGACTGGAACTGCTCTAGATCGGTAACATTTCAGGCACAAAAATCCTCGAGACCGAATGAGACGTCTCAATGCAGGGATCCAAAAGATTGACTGAATGACCGCCTGTAAGGTTGATGCACTTGGATGCAGATAGATCTTATGATAGTGATCCACTATTAAAGCACTAAAATGGGAATTGTGTGGTAACAGAATTGGATGCTTCTGTGGATCAGGAATATTAGCATTCGCAAGTCTACCACCAACTCGCAATATTCCTTCCGAATCCATGAAGGGTAGAAGCTTTTCGAACTTCTTGAGCGCTTCTGCCTGGGATGAACTCTGGAAGAACCATTGGTTTTGAACTGCTCGAATACATAAGGTCAAACCCATGTCGAGCTCCCGTTTTGTTAAAGGACCTGAACTCATCCGGCAGCAACAACATCCCACATGTCGGAGATTGTGTGTCCACCGGTGGAGCCATGCCGATGACCTTATGAGAGTGTCGTAATTCGAAAAGCGTTTCATCCACGGTATCAAAGGGTGCTCGCAGTCAACAGCAACCATAGTGGAAACTTCAGCCTTTATCTCTGGAAGCTCGGAAGGGAGTGATATAGGTGATAGTGGCCAACTCGATTCTGACTTTGACAACCAGTCCGGCCCATGCCACCACTGGTGGCTGTCGACGAGTTGAGAAGGCAATAACCCGCGTGATCCCATATCACTTGGGTTGTCTATAGTAGAGACATGTCGCCAGGCTTGAAGAGGCGTGGCATCCAAGATCTTGCCAACTCTATTACTTACAAATACTTGCAATTTGTAAGTAGGAGTGTGGAGCCAACCCAGAACAATAGAGGAGTCAGTACAGAAGATTGGTTTCAACAGACGTTCAGAAATAGCATCACAAAATTTGGAAACAGATGAATAAAGCTCAGACAACAATAGGGCACCACTGAGCTCTAGTCTGGGGATGGTTAGAGTCTTGATCGGAGCCAACTTTGACTTGGAGGTGAGAAGGTTTACCTCCCAAGTATGGCGGTTGACATGGTTAGTGCGCAAGTACAGAGCTGCGGCATACCCTTTCTCCGACGCATCAGAAAAACCCACTATTTGACAGGCAGAATCACTGGTATAGCCAACAAATCGAGGGGTGCGCACCTGAGAGAGCAGTGGCAGCTCAGCCATAATGTTGTCCCATTGGATTTGCAGTGCAGTAGGGATGGGATCATCCCACTCAAGAGACAACTTCCAGATCTTCTGAATGAAAGCTTTCATTAGGAAGGTTGATGGAGTAATGAGGCCTATGGGGTCGTACAATTTTGCTACAGTGGAAAGTACTCCTCGCTTAGTATAAACCTGTGGCGGGGCTTTAATACTAAAGCAGAACTCATCAGAGCTTGGATCCCATTGCAGTCCAAGTATTTTCACTCGTGCGTCATCCTCATCAAAGGAAATAGGATTAGACGATGTAGGACTGTTGCGTTGAATGATTTCAGGTACGTTGCTGGCCCATTTGCTGAGATCGAAACAACCCTTCCCCAGGAGACCTATTAGTTGGTCCCGAAGCTTTGTTGCCTCGGAGATAGATGGGGCGCCAGTCAAAATGTCGTCTACGTAGATGTCGTTGGTCAGAACCCTGGCTGCCAGTGGATATTCGTGCCCATGATCATGAACTAATTGTTTCAGGACGCGAAGAGCCAGGAACGGAGCACAAGCCAGACCGTAAGTGACAGTACACAGCTCGAACTTGACTGGCACTTTATTCTCAGGGTCTCTCCAGATGATGTGCTGAAACGGGCGGTCTTGTTTGTCGAGCTGAATCATCCGGTACATCTTCACGATGTCGGTGCTGAACACGACGGCATGTCGACGGAAGTTGATGATGACGTCTCTGATTTCTGTCTGCAACTTCTCGCCTACTAATAACTCGTCATTCAGAGACCCGCTGGTGTAGGGTTTAGCACTGGCATCAAACACGACACGAATTTTTGTGGTTGATTCATCTTCTTTTACCACACAGTGGTGTGGAATTATAAATCTAGAAGGGCTATTTGTGGGAGTCATGTGACCAAGCCTCAGATATTCCGCCATGAATTCACGGTATAGTGTGTGCAATGGCAGGTTAGACGTCAACTTTCTTTCCAAGCTCTGAAAGCGCTTGAAAGACATGGTGTAGGAGTCACCAAAGTGTGGTTCCCCATTTCTGAATGGGAGGCGAACCACATACTGGCCAGTCGACAAACGATAGTGGGTGTTCTGAAAATGTTCCTCGCATTGAACATCTTCGGGTTTTTTGGATGTTTGAGCGGACTTTACCTCCTCTATCTCCCAGAACTTCTTCAGTTCAAAGTGCAGATCCGACTTTGACGTTTCCCCAATGGTGCAAAGAGTATTGCATGGTTCATTGCAAGTGTCACCCACTTTTCCGAGGACCACGCCGCCAAAAAGTGTTGAGAACACGCGTGCCTGGGAGCCTTCCAGTGGAAATGAGGACCCAGTCCAGATTGAGGAAAATAGGTCAGCACCTAACAAAAATTCGATGGACCCTGGTTTCCAAAATTGAGGATCTGCGAGCTGGAATCCGGTGCAGGAAAGGATGAAGGCAGTTGGCACTTTTGAGGTAGGTAGGTATGAGGTGATGTTGGCAACCACTATGGCATTGGATGTGAACTCGGAACCGCAAGCATCACGAGGCCGCAAAATGCAGTTGGCAACACCCTTCGCACCGTCAAACGAAGTTTGGCCTATTCCCGAAATTCTTTTTTGCATCTTTTGCATGGGTAGTCCAAGCTTGTGCAGACATTTTGTTGTTATGAAGGAAGATTGGCTGCCGGAATCGATTACCAACCTAACCGGTTGATAGCATCCTCTTGAGTCCTGAAACTCAGCTATAGCAGTTCCCAGTATGACCTGCACCTGTTGGGTTTCCACTGCATTGAGGCTTGTTCCGTGTTCCACTGGTTGGCTTCCCTTGGCTAGCGATGAACTGCTGCCAGAAGTCATTCTAGGAACTGGGGTGTGCCTATGGAGAGACGAATGATGCTTCTGAGAGCAAAACCTGCAGTGCCACTTGGATCTGCATTCTTGCAGTCCATGTGAGGGAGACAGGCAGTTTACGCATCCATTCCATCCTTTTAAGAGTTGAAGCCTCTCATCAGCTGAAGACCGGTCATACTCTGCACAGCTGAGGATATGATGGGCCATCTTGCACACGGGGCAAGGGGGTGGAGATGCGGAATTCTTGGGCCTGGGCTCGTTCTTCTTGTTTTGGGTGATCAAAGATGTTCTCGATGAGTTTTGTGGCTTCGGTGGCTTGGGATTTCCTTTAGGCTGGTTCGGGGAAGGTGCTGCAGTACTGGTTGTTTGAGAGAGTTGAAGAGCTAGCATGCGAGATCGCACAAATTCAGCTAGAGTGTTGAAGGTTGGGAAGGTTTCACTCTTGTGCGCCATCTCAAATGCTTCTCGGGTTGCTGAGTCCAAACACCGAATGCCCAGATGAAAAAGAATGAATTCTGGTTCATTGGGTATTTTCAACAACTTGAACGATGCAACAGTATCCCCTATTGCCGACAGGAATGCTTGTAGATCCACGGATGATGCCTTCCCATGGATAGGTTTGTACCCCAAGATTTGATCTAAATAGGATGTTGCCAAACGTCGGTTGTTGTTGTAGGTGTCCGTCAGCGCCTTCCAAGCAGTTGGATAATTCTTAGCCTCCAATGGTACGTTAGCTATTACACTTAAGGCTGGTCCTGTAAGAGCTGTCCTGAGATAGTGAAATTTCTCTGTGTCTGATAACAAAGGATCTTCATGTACGATAGATTCGTATGTATCGCGAAATCTGGGCCATTGAAGCAGTGTTCCATCAAAGGTTGGCAACTGAATCTTCGGTAAGGCCTTAGAATGTCTAGCCTGACTCATGGAGACTTCAGCTAGACTCATTCGAGAAGTGGTTGTTGCAGTCGCCTTCATAGTCAATTGTTCCAACATAGAATTACATGTAAAATAATACCGCTCCAGCGTTGCCTTTGTTTCTTTGTCCTGTTTTGATGGTATTATCTCGGCTCGTGCTTCGGAAGAGTCACCATCAGATCTCGGAGGTTCAGAGTCGCACAGCTGGTCCCATAATTCATCGAACTTCTGGAAGGTTTTGTTCAGGGTATCTGTCATACCACGAAAGTAACAAATTTCCACGCTACTAGCTGAGGGTTCGGAAGCCCTTTTTCCAGCGTCATAAATATATTGCAACCTACGCCCACAATCATGTATCTTCCGCCGAAGTGACGTCAATATGGGTGATTCAGTCATTTTAATGATAGGATTTGTGGATACGAGTGAAATAGGGTCGGCAAAGGACACCGTGTAGGTAGCTTTGGAAAACGACAGGAAAGAGGAGCAGGTAGGTACTCGTGACAATAGTCTGATCGAATTCCTATCTACAAAATTCGAGCTGGAAATAGATTGAATTAATAGCAATATACAGAATCGATATATGACGGTCACAACTGAGAAAATTGTAAATAAATAGAATTTTACAATTCTTATCAAATAGATAATAATTATAACTGGAAATTATATTAGGACAACTCCAGTTATGCAGTAGGTACAATGATAGAAGTGAACTCGATTATCACTCACGTAATTCATCGAATTTAAATTTGTAATGAAAATGTATTCACTACAATTCGTAGAGCGAAACCACGCTCTGCTACCAGAAAGTGTTTGCTTTTAAGTTAGAAGCAGTGGAAGACTAAAGTTAAAAGTGACCTACTTCGATCAAATATGTAGGTACCTGATTCTCTTAGAGGAAATTCTTGAAAGAAAAAGAACAGAATAAGTTTGACACCAAATGGTAATAGTATATTAAAATTTTAGAGAAAAACCGAATGATTTGGAGCTCCAAGAACATAAATTTAATGGCCATGAAATGAAAAATAAATGTCCCTTTTTAAAAATAAATAAACTAGATATATATGTTGCCTGATCCAGATCGACGATGATGGTCTCGCTGACGGCAGGGGGGCGTATGTCGTCCGACTGGCTGGTTGGTCCCAAATGATGGCTCGTGCCAAAATCAGCAGATTCCCGACTTAGTTCCCTTCGTGGCGGGGAAAAACGATAAATAGGCAAACCGACTTATTTCCCTGCGTGGCGGGAGGTATAGCTTGGCCAAAACTGCAGGTAAAATAACGACGAACGTCGCACGAGGTGTTTCTCGGGAACAAAACGAAGGTGGAACGGGAACGTTAGTCGGTAGACTGTAGAGGATACTGACTCGCGACGGGGAAGGGGCTTCATGGGAGAGACTAGAAGCCGATAAAAAGATGTCCTTATCGCCACTGAACTTTCAACAGCTCACAGCACCAACAAACGAACACAAAGCCGAATTAATTCACGTACAAAAAAATATCTCACTTTAAGCGCAACTAATTCATGACCTACGGTGTTTGGCTAAAACACATCCCATTTTCTGAATCCGTAAAAAACCTTGGCATAATTCTAAGTCCAGACTTATCTTGGTCAGCTCAAACTTCTGCCATTTGTCAAAAAGTCTATGGATCCCTTTATACTTTGAAAAGACTTGCATATAGTACCCCTCAGGATCTCCGTTTGCTGCTAGTGAAGACTCTCATTATTCCTCTGTTCACCTATGGTGATATCCTCTATGTAAATTCATGTGACGCTGCATCTAGGAGGAGACTTGAAGTTGCATTCAATAGTTGCATCAGATATATCTACAAGCTTAAACCACGAGGGCATGTCTCCTCTCTCATTAATTCTGTATTAGGCTGCGGCCTTTTTGATTACCTATTCATCCGTTACTACAGGTTCATTTTCCAAGTTGCCCATAAGACGAGCAAGGTCCCCCCTTATCTCTATGGAATTTTTTCTGGCGGGTTGTCTCCTCGATTGTGCTCCCTGGTTCAAATATTCGCTAAAACCAAATCATTTAATTGCTCTTTGCGTGTGGCAGGTGCAAGAGCTTGGAACCGTCTGCCTCTCGCTGTCAGGTCTCTCCCCACTCTCGGTGCAATCTCCAACTCACTGCTCAAACACTTTACCCAACAATAGTATCTCTTATTCATTACATCACTTACAATAATCCTCTTTCCTCCTTTTCCTTCCTTCTTTTCTTTTCAATCTCCTTCTTCCTCTTCCTTTTTTCTTAACTACCATTCAAGTTTTATTTTCATTTTTTTTATTAACTGGTTATTTCTCAACTTTCACATCCCCAATTGGGTTTTTATAAAAATATATTATTTTAGTAATTAAGCAATATTGTCCAGGCTCGGCGGGAACCTTGTTCCTATTTGGTCAATAAAGAGTTTATTATTATTATTATTATTATTAAAATAGTGTCAAACCCACATCCAAATTGTAGATCCTGACGCGTAGGTAGTAAGAATTATAAATTCGTGCACTGTGTACATACTGCTCTATGTACTATGGATATGTACATTCAAATCGCGCTTATCGTACCAGGCCCGTCTACGAGGGTCGCGCTTATTAGACACGACCTTCTGATCAACAAACATTAACGCTTTTGGATTTTACCGATCAAACGAAACGAGTGAGAAAGCCGTAAAGTCCGTGTCAAAACCGAAAAATGTAAAATTTGCATCCCTCTCTTTTCTATCAATTAATTTAGTTATTTAAATTCCAATTTTTACCTTTTCAATTTTCAACTTTCAAATCCCAAATTTTGGTTTATTATTTCCAGTCTACCGTTTCTCACTTACCTACCAATAAACAGGAGTTTTACACTGAGCGTTACAAATGATACGAGATGGAGCACCGATCGTTGGTGGAAGCTTCGTCCAATTTTTCATTGACAGCTCTATCAAACATTTGCAGCGGGCTGTAACAAATTATGCGACGTGATTTTATTTTTCGAAAAACAATCCCTCCCCGAACGGCCATTAAAACCATGGGTTTCCGTCGGACGATATTTCAGATATTCTTTAGATAAAAGATAATGGCGACTTTCGCCCTGGAGCCACCTTTTTTTCGGTGGGGAAGACCGGATGTAAAAAAGCCGTGCTTAGCTAATGACTCAATTACCTCTGGCCTGGAGTTTACAAATACCTGTTATTTCCTTCTACCAGCTGCCGCCGATTGATTCTTTAGGTCGCCCCTTCCCGCCATCCCCCGCTTTGGATAATAATTAATGAGTCCGATTGGCCACGGAAGGAATTCTCCAACGCCTTCTTTTTTCTTCTTCATATTTCGTTTTCAAACTGCCGACTCTATTATGTTTCAAACGCGAAATGATGGAACCGATTTAGTCCGAATGGCATCGTTTCGTCTTTACTTTTGGCTCCGGCAGCTACTTGGTGAGAACCCACAGTAATGGGATGCTATGAAGTTGTTTCTTTTTCGGTTGATGGCTTTTACCGGTAGTCTCATTACGGTGAAAATGGCTGTAGTTATCGTTATTTCTAGCGGCCGTGATGGATCGATTGGTCTGTTAGCCAACGGAGGATTAAACTGCATCTGATATTTACGTCATGCGGTACATTTTAGATCCGTTGAACGTTGAAATTTGGACAAAAGAACCATGAAAACTGCAAATTTTGGGTTTTATGAGTTGAAATATTGAGGATCTATTGTTGAACAGTCAGAATTTTCTTGTCAGGTTTTGGCACCGCGACAACGCCAGGAGCCAATGGGGCGCGAAATGCAGAAACCTTAGGTCTTTCAACTCGAACTGCTGACTATAATTTTAGAATTAAAACAGAATTCCTGTCCTAACAGAACATCATATCCGCCCTTTGATTCCCGTCAAACCAGAGATACCTGGGAATGTGAGTCACACAGGGAACTCATTTTCGAGTGTATTTTGGCACAGTTGAAACTGGTCACGGGGTCTAATGACTCCTCTAAATATCTAAGTCAGGATAAGGAGGAAGGACGCAACCTATACAACCTTATGCTTTCCTTCTTCAAGCTAAAATATAGGACATGCTAGAGGAGCTCTCCATAGTTCACCTGAACTGCCAGCAATGCAGGGTGTCCCAGTTCCTTCTTGAGAAACTCAGCAAATCGATTCTGCTCTTCATTTGGAACAAAAAATGCTCATTAGAAAGTTTTCGAAAAGTTCTTCGTTAAAGATATCCGGCAGTTTGTGTTTTTCCAACTTTTCATTACCTTACCACATTAAAACGCTAATAATTCGAAAATATTGAGACTACAAAAAAATCCAATTACACCGTTTGAAAGAACGTTCAATTTCTTGTAAGATTCTTCTGTTTTCAATGGTCAGAATTACTTAAAATGTTGGTCAGTATCAGTTAGAACATTTGCAAATTTCAAACTTTAAAATTGTGAAAAAGATTGCACGTTCTACTGAGGTTACAAAAAATACCTACAACTTGTCAAATTTCACAAAAACTTCTTCATATAGCAGGCTTTACAAGTATTGTACTGATGCAGTTACAGTATCCATACACGAGCAGCATAAATCTCGGTACGACTCATGATTTGAAAAATAAAGCGGCTTAACAACTACTACCTTTCCACGAGACACATTAAATTGAACTGGTGGAAGAGAAGCGTTCTGTTGAATTTTGATAAGATGGTTAACCTAGGTTTATAATTTATTATTAAGAAATACTTCTGCAAACAAAATCACGTTCTCGTGACACCTTCCTGTCCATTCTAGTTATTGAATGTTGGAACTAATCATCCGTTGTTGTTTGAACTTCGATATGTCCCCTTCATATTCCAGCATTATTTTTATTCAACCAGTCAAGGAAGCGTTAGTTTTATTTTACGAGGTTTAATTAATCCCCCCCCCTCCCCATATTTACCTCTGCTCATGTTTTCAAACGTTCAATTATCGTTTTTTAACTCTACTACAACCTTATTTTTAAATCTAAGTATATCAATGTAAAGCCTATTAGATGAAGAAGTTTTTGTGAAATTTGACAAGTTGTACGTATTTTTTTGTAACCTCAGAACGTACAATCTCTTTCACAATTTTAAATTTTGACATTTTCAAATGTTCCAACTGATATTGGCCAACATTTTAAGTAACTCTGACCACTGAAAACAGAAGAATCTTACAGGAAACTTAACGTTCTTTCAAACGGTGTAATTGAATTTGTTGTAGTGTCAATATTTTCGAATTTATTAGCATTTTTATGTGGTAAAGAAGATGAAAAAACACAAATTGTCGGATATCTTTAAACCGAAGAACTTTTCGACAAATTTCTACTGAGCATTTTTTCTTCCAAATGAAGAGTAGAATCGATTCCCTGAGTTTCTCCAGAAGGAACTGGGACACCCTGTATAAGTAGGGCGTATATCAAACATCGAAAATATCGTAGTGTAACAATCTGAGAAACCTTCGGACTAAAAGTTCACTTTGTCAAAAGTTGGCACAGTTAATTTCTAGGCTCCTAGCGTATCCCTACTTGTCAGGTATGAATAAATTCAAATTTTTAAGTATGTCTGTAAGGATCACTTAATGACACTGTGATGACTATGTTACGTCTTCCTCCTTCGAGAAAGGGATGCCCAAAGGCAAAAACTTCCGTGTCACTCCTGACAACCCCTACCCCTCGCACGTCACCTTTATTTTTTTCCCCCGACTTTCTTTTGTGCCTAAAGATACGCCCCGACAAGACAACGATCCGGCGTAGACGGTGTCCGGGGCATGCGGTGATTATCAGGTAGGTCCCCCTGTTCCTGAGCGGAGCCCGTAAGATGACAGAGACATCTGCCGCTCTCCTGTGGCTAATAGCTCGGGTCACGGGATCCGTACGGACGGTTTTCCCGGCACGAGAAATGGGGTATTACGGCGGCACCCAGACGGAGGTGTCAACTTCTGTTGTTTGAAGGGGGAAACAAAAGAATAAAGAAATAACGAGGAGCGAGTCAAAGTTGGGGAAAAGCTGATGAGGGGGCCTGACAAAAATTAACTGCGTTAAATGAAGTTATTAGAAAAGTTGTTGATTGTATTTTTTATCTTATTTCATTTCCTTTTTTCAGCTTCGAAAGTAAAGGCATGACAGACGTGATAATTAAAGTTACCTACGTCAAAATCACAAAAACAAATACAAGGTTTTCCCACCTTCAATAGTACTGAAGCAAAATATTTTCCTTCCATCCGCCTGTATTACTACTGTTACGGCATATTATTGCTGTTTAACTCCTTTGTCATTCGGGAGAAAAATCGAAAGAAAAACCTGCATAACCATAGGAGTTCCATAAAAATTGGTTGTATAAGGTAGGGGTTGTGCTTGTCATATTGTTGTGTTGAGAAAAAATAGGATTTTTGTTAGTAACAAAAGAAGCATAGGAGAACCTTAAAGATCAGTCATGAATTGATATCCCTTATTCGCGACATCAACGCAACAAGATAATAACCCTCCCAATGGTAAATCGATGAATGAATGAATGAATGAATAGTTATTTATTTCCACAAATTTACAATATATAGGTACATAATACAAAATAAATAAAAATACATCATCAGAAATTAAATAAATAAATTAATCCGCTATTCAGTTAGGTACTGGAAATTACCCCACGCTGTGGAACAACGTTCCGTGTTGCGTGGGGGAGTCAAATAACGATCATTCAAATAAAGCGGTACTATCTGATACTATGAAAAATAAAATTAATTTGAGAAAATTGATGAAATTAAAAAGGATCCTTTTATACAACCAATATAAAACGATAAAAGTAATTAAAAATAAAATGAATTTCAATGTTTATAAATGCTGACGAACAATTTTTCGACATTTGAAGAACCTACTTCAATTAGCCAGCTAAATATAAATTTCTTATATTGGCTACGAGAAAACAGGGTGGGAGATTGCAGGTTAAATGTTGTATTCCTTAAGAGAATGGGGAGGCCGAAATAAATGTGTCGCTGGCTGGACATCGGGTTCGAAATGGTGCTAGGGAAGGCAGAAACAACTGACGGACGCAGGGCGTAAGGTAGCTGTTCCTTATCGAATGATCAGATGTTCCTTATCGAATTCAAGTACCAGTAAGAAAATACTAATAAAGACTAATAATGCTAGCTTGGGATTATCGCACTGGGTGTTCATTGTTACTGGCCTCCATTTTCAAAATGAAATTGCTACGCGAAAACTCGACGAAGACATCATGTACTTTGCACCCATTTTAGCCTTGAGAATGCATCAATGAATTACTTGAATAACGATAAACGCTTGGTAGGAGAGAAAAACGGGGGCCAGTAACAAGGAATTTTCCCAGTCGAATTCTTTACTACTGGCCCCCAATCCTCCATCATACAGGTAGTTCATTCTCCAACGAATCTGTGTTTTGTGATTTTGGATGGTTTACCTGGTGTTGTCCCCTTTTTGTGAGATAAGAGCGGAGAGAACGTCCAGATATCTACTTACCTATACGCAATTACCTTACATCTGCACATCCGCTCGTCATGTAGCACTAGACGGAGACAGTGTACCTAAATAACGATGGGTGTCGTTATTTATATAGCCAGTCAGTAGTCTGGGTCTGGGATCTTGAAGAGACTCAGGCTGTGGTTGATTGATATACAGCAGAAATTTGATGAATCAATAATCAACATGATTCGTCACAATATTTGCAGTGAGAAGGAACTTTTGGAGGCCAGCAACAAAGAACTACACCGGTCACATTCTTTGTTAATGGCCCCCAACTGTTTCAACGCAAGTTTTCACTAACTTGAGCTAATATAACATCGTTGTAGGTAATATTAGTGGAAAGCACGTGTTTTATTGATTCCAAAACGCTCCCGAAACTTTTTTCAAATTTAAATAGAGCTTTCGCTTAGCAATTAAATTTCAAAAATGGGGGCCAGTAACAAGGAACACCCATCACATTCAATAGATTTATATTATTGATACAATTGATACAGTACCATATTAATTATTATGTTTATTCATTAATATACTAGGTATGTGCGAACCGATGAATGTAGAGCAAAAACGCCGCTGAGTCCGTGTCACATGGGTTTACTATTCTATTGGACGTACCTACCTACATAAATGCTGGAAATACATTTATTGTTTGTTACAAGTGCAATAATTTAAATAGCAATTTTTTAGGATTTCCACCAGTTTTGGCCACCAAAAACACGAATTAGGCTCCTATTTTTGACAAAAATTATCTTTGATCATTGATAGTGCGATTTTATTGTCTTTATTCACCTGTTGACACTAATTTTAGTGTTATTTATGGTGACTTCAGACTTTTGGTTTGTGGTGATTTTTTCCCAGGTTTTTGAATCATAAAAAATGAATTTTGGGAGCTGAACCTTCGTTACAATCTCAATTCTTCACTCTTAGGTCAAAGTCGACTTCATATTCGGTCTCCTTGTCCTAAAAAACATGGTAAACGATGCCTCTCAAACTCATGTTACTAAAACTAAAAACAAAACAATTTTTACACCCACTTATCATCCATAACACCCTTGGGTATATTCCGATCGGGCTGGAAAATTTCGGGACACAATTAGGGCCCGAATGGAGAATGTGAACGAAAGAACGAATTTTTTAGACCGAAATTAAAGTACATAAATGTAAATGATACGGCGGACGGACATTTTTGGAATCTACGCATCTTGAAAATGAAAAGAAAAAATTTTGAGGGGTGTTATAAAAATTTGTTGTTGAGCGAATACATAGGTGTATTATTCACAGAATAATAAACCCAAAAGGAAAGTAGGAACATATTGTGGAATTTCTACATGAAAATAAGATGATAAACTAAACCGCATAACACTATCAACTATATCAACATTATCTGTATGAAAATAACATATCAACTAAATGGTCAATTTCGTGTCTTATTCGTACTTAACTGAGCAGGATCGAAGAAGACACGAGAGGATTATATGACGCTAGGTGATATGCTGTGGGATTATTGAGAGAGACGTCTTACTTAATAGAGTGATTACCTCGTACACTCTCCCATCTCACTCGAGGGAAGGTATGGGAACGGAAGAAAAGGACCCCTGAGGCGGGTACCGGAGTCGCCTGTACCCAACCAACGTCTTCCTCCAGCTAATTCAACGTCGTCGTCTATCAATATTGAACCTCGGGTCCCGTATCTAATACAATTAGGATAACAATGGACCTCTTTTTAAACAACCGGTATCTTCCCGTACCGTTCCGTCATTAGATCGCTTTAAGAAGGATGGAGTTTTTCGAAGAGAAGGTACCAACACGTTATTAGTCCTTCAGTATTTTCTTTTGTAGGAGTAGCGTGTAATGTCTGGTGCTTATACTTGCAAGCTATCATTTCTCATTTCCAGAGAGTGAGTCACCTACAATGCAACCTTCTTAATAGTAAACATAACTCAGTGGAAATCTCAGATGATTGGTCGTTCTAATTGACAATATAGTGCCACCAGCGCCTTGCGTAGATATAACCTACTATGCAAAGCAAAGCTCCGGATCTGTTGGTCCAGATGTTCTCATATTCATACATATTAATTAATGGAAGGACTGAAGATGGTTTTTTTTTTATCTTGAGGTACCCAAAGTACGAATCTACGAAAGAAACAGATAAATATCCCGTATGTATTATTATACTTTCAGATGCTATGCTCAGCACAGGAGCGGCATGTGTACCAGTACAGTATAACACGTATGCCTAATATCAAATAATAAGTCTTCAAGTTAAGGTCCTAGCAAGCAAAGGAGTAACGCTAGCAGGTAACAAAAAGTACGGGGAGTACATCATCGATAGTCCTCGTATGAACTTGGTAAACAGCGATTTGTCCTCACCATGAACAACACGGAATATGAAGCGTCGTAATTTTATTTAAGTATTTTATTTGTTTATTTCTCATGTACATAGGAACTTTTGTCCCCTCGTGGTGTACAAAATATATGGTATGCTAAAAATATACTAAGCAGTCAAATAAACAAAATTTTACATATATTAAAAAAAGAAGAAAATCTGACCTTGAGTAAAATTATATTAGATACAAATTACTTAAACTATGATTTTTGATGAATACAACATTGTCTTAGGTTGATTAGATTTATAAAGTTATAGAACAGAATTGATAATGTAAGGAAAAGAAAGAGAAAAAAGAAAATAGTGAGAAGAAAGGAGAATAAGGGAAGAGAGGAGGTTTATTGACTGTCAAGATGTCTTCTAGCATGTTCGGTGAAGGGCTCCAAGGAGGTCATATATACAAGTCGAGTGGTTCCTGTCCCAGAACATCGTCTTTAGCTCACAGTACTGTTGGACAGGGGCGTTGCGTCCATAAGGCCATTTGGGCCAATTGGGCCACTGCCCCGGCACCCAGAAACACTAAGAGTAAAAACAAAACAAAAAACTCAACCATGTGTTCAGTTGGCCTTTGCATTTCCCTCCGTAAACTGTAATACCTAGCATTTTTCACAAATTTCAACAGCGACTCGACAGAGTTCTCTGGCTATGGATGTGGTTCCGTCATGTTGACTCCCTGTAGCTCAGAATATAGTGACAGTAATCGATGTCGTGCAGTCGAAATCGAAACCTAGACTCCTGAAACTGGCAGGTCCTGGGACCTGGTGTCACCATGGCAACCGAGAAAAGTGGCCCGTCCGCGCAAGCTCAGTCGAGTAAAAATGTTGTTTGCCACGCCTACTTTGGGCCACTGTCCCAGAATCTGATTTCAACCCCAAATCGTTCATTTCACAATCTATTCGATCCCTTCGATTCAATTTGTCATCTTAATACGAGATGCTTCTTCTGATTCGTTTTTCTCTGTCAGTTATATGTTTTCTGATTTGTTATCACATTCGCTTTCTCTGTCAGTTTTCAATTTTTTTTCCCGTCAAATTTTGCGCGTTTTGCGTTCAGTCCGGTTCCGATGACAGATTTTTATCTGTGGTACTACGTGCGTTTTGTCCTGTTTGCTGTTTGTGGATTGATCGGAGTCAACACGCATATAACTACCTAGCTTCTAGTCAATAGCTTCTCCATTCAAGATTCAGTTAGGTACCAGCCGACTGGTCATTGTTTTGCTGTATTTTAGTTTACTACATTTTTATAGCACATGAATTCGGTGGCTAATTTGCAGCAGAAATTGTTGACGTTTTCGTAGGACCCAAAGAGTGTTGATTAAAAGAGATAAGCTTTGCTTAATATCACTGCTATAAGTAAATAAGGGAATATCAGTAATATCAGTAAATAACGGAAAGGTGTTGTTGCCTTGAGGTATTTTGTAGACATATCTGTTGGTTTTGTATTCTGGTCTGGTGCCCCACCGTTTTCAGACCCCACGCACTGCTACTGCTGTTAGATATATTATGATTTATGAATGTAACGATGGTCAATAAGCTTTTGGTTCACTATTTAATCTATACCTACGACAGCTGATTGAGTCGGCTATGACTGAAAAGTCCGAACATGGCGAAAATGGTGGATCTTGCAATCGTCTCCCCTTCAGTCTGCACAGGGGTATATGTAACGATATGTAACGAAGCAAGGTTTGGCATGGATTGTATAATAATAATATGGGCTTATAGAGTTATCTCTTCAAAATAAAAAATCCTGTAGCACCACAAAAAATAATATCTCATTATTCCAAGTCAACGCTCCATAGAGACCTATAACGACTAAGAGCTATAATGGATATCTCTCAACAGCAATTTGTCGAACGAAAGCCTCAGGAAAAGGCTTTTGTGCTCATTAGGTATTTACGAATATCAACAAGGATACGTAAGAAGCACCGTAATCTGCAAATTCACAGGTTAGTCTAGTGGTTCTTCACGTTCATTTCGCGACCGCTTTATGGTAGTTGATATCACGAAGACGCGATGAAAGTCCGAGGATTATGATATCCGTAGATGCCGGTCTCCGTTAGGAGATGGAGAGAAAAAAAGAAAGAATAAACTCAACCTTTTATGGACATAAGCGCCGGTAGATGGATGTGCGCGTTCTACATGCATGATCTGACCCGAGGGGGCTTGCGGGTTAAAAAGCAAATAACCTCTAATTTACTTCAGAACCCCCCCTCTCTTGTCTATTCCTGCACAAATGACTGGGAGCGGGAGAATCTTTACGGCTGTTGATACTAAGGGACCGCACTTAATTTTTGAATAGACTCACTGTATATATCCACCGTGGATGTCTGTCGAGTTTCAGCCTCAAAGAGATGGCGAAAAAAAACTGGTATTGAGGATTGTCCGTTGGGGGGGTTGCACGATTCCTTGGAGGTATGTTAGGCGAGTTTAGAATGAAGACATCAGGAGTGTCATGGTGAATAGTGTTATTACCTTGTGTGGCGGTTCGTGAGATGCCTCGGGTGCTTTCGGCTTGGGGGCCCTTGCGAGGTTCGCCTTCTCCTTTTTTGTATCCTCCCCATAATCGCTTCCCGTCGTCCACAAGCCCCTATAACTCAATTACCTATTGGAGGGTTTCAATAGAGCAGAGGTTACAAAATGGATTGAAGTCAACAATGCCAGCTACCATAGTCGTTAGAACTAAGTGTCACGGTACGCAACACCAGCGTTCCAAATCCCAGATCCTCACGTAACGAAGTCTGTTTGCGTCCTGAATGGAATCTTGGTAGAAGCTGAGAATTAACAGAAATAATAAAAAATTCAGGAAATTCGTGTAAATACAGGTTCTGGTGGGAACTCCAAATCCACCTCTTTCTGTGAATCCAAATCAGCGCTTTCACCACTTCAGCGCAGAGGACCTTCAAGAATAAAGCTGAGTCAACAATCTCGAAGCAAATTAATCCATTTATTTATCAATTAAAGAATCTAAATCGTTACTGAGACGACTAGGGTATAATAATATTATCGCAAACCTAATAAGCTTAAAAAACGATAGGTTTATTATAATATTGCATTTACGGACCGACGGTAATCAAATTGCTTCCACAGCCCACAAGTTGGACCCTTGAGTGAAAATCAGATCAAATTTGAGTTAACCCTTTAAAACCTGAGTTTAATACTCCTGCGTGTTTTCCGAAGTATAAATCAACGTCTATTTCACTTCAACGAGACAAAAACTGAACATCAAGTTGATGGGGCCTCCGTCGTTTTGTGAGCTATCAATTTGTCTAAGTTGTGATCGCGTGACGCCGTTGTTCATTATATAATGGAGTCAGAATCCGTGGTTTTATGGAAAAGCGGTGGAATGAGGGAGTGCGGAGAATGATCGCTTGGGATAACTGCATTGAATCAATAGCTTGAAGGGGCGGCAACTTGTGAAATTAATGTCTTCCCCCCGTCGATTCTCGAATCTCTGTGATCTCATTTCGGTGTCTTCATCGTACTGAATGGGTGTATTCACGGACTGCGGAAGATCCAACGATATAATACGGTGCTCGACACCAACGAACGCTGAATCCTACCGAATTCTTCAGATATTCGTCTACGATCACGATTCACAGTGTTTTTCCTTGTTACCGAATATATTATATTATATCCTTTGTCCATCCAATACTGAACGCTTCACTATTCTCACTGCGTCATACCTGTTTTAATATTGGATTCAGGTCGTACCGGATAGAAATTCCTTCTGATTTAACGTTCGTAAAATGGAAACCTCAGCTCCCATTCAGCTCGGGATTTATAAAGCGTAACGCGGATTCCCCACTCCGTTTTATAGCCTTGATGAAATCTCAATAAACAATTTGGCCAACGAAGGTACTGAAAGGTGCACAACGCGATGTTAATGTAAAAATGCTGCAAAGTCCTTGTCCATAGGTTTATTATTCGTTGGACGTACCTATAGAAATGCTGGAAATACATTTATTGTTTCTTTCATGTGCAATAATTGACATAGCCTTTTTTTAATGGTTTCCATCAATTTTGGCCCCTCCAAAAACGCGAATTGGGCTCCTACTGTGACAAGTTATCTTTGATCACTGATAGTGCCATTTATTCGTCTTGATTCACCTGCTGACACTACTTCTAGTGGTATTATACAAGTTTCATGGTTATTTCGCACAATTTTCCAGGTTTTTGACTCATAAAAAATGAATTTGGGGAGCTGACATTTTGTTCTCGCCCTAAAAAACATGTAAAACGATACCTCACAAGCTTATGTTGACTAAAACCTCAAAAACCCTCGAAAAACCCTATTTTTACACCCATTTTTCGCCCGCAACACCCCTGGGTGTATTCCGATCGGAGCCCGGGTGTGCTCCTCCCGAGCTTCGGAGCACAACAGGATCCAAATGTGTTCCCAAATGGGGACCCAAACTGTGTGCGGAAGAACGACGATTTTAGACCAAATTTTAACGTCAATTTAGAAACCTCGTCCACTCTTTGGTCAAAATCGACTTCATATTCGGTCTCCTCCTCTTTAAAAACACAGAAAACGATAGGTACCACAGATGCTCATGTTACTATATAAAACCAAAAAACCCCATTTTTACACCCATTTTTCGCCCGCAACACCCCTGGGTATATTCCGATCGGGCTAAAAAGTTTCGGGACACAACTACGGCCCAGCGAACGAACGAATTTTTTAGACCGAAGTTAGAGTAGATACGGCGGACGGACATTGCATTTTTGGAATCGACGCACCTTGAAACGCAAGAGAACAAAAATGTTGAGGGGGTTTTATAAAAATTTGTTGCTGAGCGAATACATAGGTATGTTATTCACAGAATAATAAACCAAAATGCTGAATGACCAGAAATGTGTAGAAGAACGCGGTGTACAGCTGCACAGGTGTGAGTGGTGGAGATGCATATACCTATCATGTATGGCTGAGAGACAAAGTTCCTGATGTTAATCAGTGTTGACGAACACAGGTGTTAGTCAAACTAGAAGTCTCATTTATTTTATTATAGGCAGTCATATGTTTCGTATTTTTGGTTTATTATTTTCAATAATGAACCATTGGAATCGAGCATGAAAAAAAAAATGCTTACCCCCCCTCAAAATTTGATGGTTTACGTTTCAAGGTATGTAGAATCCAAAACTGTAATAAAAATATTTCTGTCTGTCCGCCGTACGCCGTACGGGCCACTTTTCTTAGTTACCATGAAAGAAAATTGATGAAATTCGGGTTATAGGTTCCGTTCGGCGTCTAGTTGGTCCTCGAAGCTCGACGTTACTGTGAGTCATCTCTAAGGGGTTCAAAATAGGGGTTGAAATTTTCAAAACGCCTATACCATTTTTTTACGTGAATATTTTGGTTTATTATTTTCAATAATGAACCATTGGAATCGAGCATGAAAAAAAAAATTCTTACCCCCCCTCAAAATTTGATGGTTTACGTTTCAAGATATGTAGAATCCAAAACTGCAATAAAAATATTTCTGTCTGTCCGCCGTACGCCGTACGCCGTACACCGTACGCCGTACGGGCCACTTTTCTTAGTTACCATGAAAAAAAATTGATGAAATTCGGGTTATAGGTTCCGTTCGGCGTCTAGTTGGTCCTCGAAGCTCGACGTTACTGTGAGTCATCTCTAAGGGGTTCAAAATAGGGGTTGAAATTTTCAAAACGCCTATACCATTTTTTTACGTAAATATTTTTACGGTTTTAAATAGTTCTTGAACTTGCGAGTTTTTTAAGACCATCCGGAGCGTCGTACGTCCAGCCGTTCGTTCACAGTAAGGCCCCGAAGTTAGCACCGACAGGCATTTTCGACTCCAGTGTGAATGAAATTGTATACAATTCAAACCAAATCTCGTAACCAGAGACGCGCCCACAATAGGAATTTGTGAATACGGCCAATCGTTGGTAGGGATCACCTGATTATATTGGCGGAGTATGAAGTCGAGTTGGTTGTTCTGTGATATTATTTCATTTGAAAAATGATGGCTCTTTTGGAGTTTGGTGGTAGGTAGTGAAACTTGAACAAACGTTGAAGTATTATTGATGGGTAAATTATTACTACGGTAAATCATTACTCAACGGCAAATTATTACAGAACGGTAAATTATACCATCTACGTAGAAGGGGCTGGAGTTTGTTGGTAGGTACTTTTGCAACTTTTTTCACTCCTCATCAACAATTTCTTTTCAGAACTTCATTATGTGTGTTTCTTTTTAGCGAATTTTCAAAGAAAATGAAGCTATTGCAATGGCTTCGAAATTTAAATAATATAAATTTTTGGAAATTTTCTTCATAGAAATCCGTTTCAGACCATTCTAAAACGATTCCTGAAATTTAACACTTTTTTATATGTATATATATATTTATATATGTGTCACTCCAGACGATAACTCTCGATAGAATTGAGATAAACAGCTCAAATTTGCACAAAAAATCTATCTTGGCAATCGAAAGGCTAAGCTCGAAGATGGGCGAAATTGGCCTACTCTAAGGAGGGTTTTGGCGCATTTAAAGTGCGCAAAAACTACCCAAAAATCCCCAAAATGTTATTTTCCAACAAGTGACCCCTCATTTTAAAGGTTTTTGCACGCTGAACACGATGGTGGAATCGGATTTTAGATATCTTGATCCGTTCTCAAATTAGAGCATTTGAAGTGCGCAAAAATTACCCAAAAATCCCCAAAATGTTATTTTCTAACAAGTGACCCCTCATTTTAAAGGTTTTTGCACGCTGAACACGATGGTGAAATCGGATTTTAGATATCTAAATCCGTTCTTAAATTAGAGCATTTAAAGTGCGCAAAAATTGCCCAAAACTAGGATAATCTTTAAACTCTTACCCCCCCCCCCACCCCCTTAGAGTGGTCAGATTGAAAAATGTGAGAAGTATTAATTGAAGACGAGAGTTCGAAGCAAAAAAGGGGGAGGCAAACGATTAGTACAACTCCTTGAATTTCCCATTTGACATATAATTGTTATGATACCTTCATAGATAGACAAGTACCGGCCCACGTATTACTAGAAGGAAGACGAAAGAAAAAATCTATTTCAAATTATTCAATTTAGGTACTAACAGTAGGAGGAAGAAGGTTAGGTAGGTATCTTATCAATTTATTATCAGTATCATACGAATATTTGATATTCAAAGGTAGGTAGGTACTTAACATGATAAAAATAATATCAATGAAGAAGGAAGGATCTACCTACCTAGTAGAGCAAATCTTGAACTGGTTTTAGATACCAGGCCTGAAATCGTAGTCAAGAGGAAAGGCCATTCAGAAGGAACAAGGAATCTACTCATAACAAACGGTAGAATCAGGATGGACAAAACGTACAAATTAAAATAAATACGAAGAGAATATAGGTACATAGAAAACCAAATTTTAGACCGAAGTTTTCCTTTATTCAAAACCATAGCCATTAATTCGAATATTTCTTTGAAAATTCGCTCATTAAGTCATGCTGCATGACTGGTTTTTTGTTAGGTACTGTTTGTCATCGGCAGAATTATTTTAGCAACATTTAACTCGTGATTTAGGTAGGTACCTAGTAACGAGTACGGGGTACTAACCTACGGAGTGTCTGCGATCTACATAATATGCATATAATAGAATAGTACATATCATATTATATAGACGGGTTATCTATACATAGAGCTGTGATCTGTAACAGGAGGGTATTCTATACAAAATAATAAACCGTTGTGCAGGGATTTGCAGCGTTTTACGGTTTTAAATAGTTCTTGAACTTGCGAGTTTTTTAAGACCATCCGGAGCATCGTACGTCCAGCCGTTCGTTCACAGTAAGGCCCCGAAGTTTGCACCGACAGGCATTTTCGACTCCAGTGTGAATGAAATTGTATACAATTCAAACCAAATCTCGTAACCAGAGACGCGCCCACAATAGGAAATTTGGCGGAGATGAAATCATTGCTAGGGATCACCTGATTATATTGGCGGAGTATTAATACCTACGTTGATAACTATTTGAAATATTTCAATTTTAATTGTGTGAGATAATGTTATTATTAATTCCAGTGGCCCTTTTTCTGTAAAACAAAAGTTCACCTCATATCTGTCTGTCTCGCAGTACACGATTCCCAGGTTGGATAAGCACGAGTGCTCAACTACGACTACCTCCGAACGGAATAAATAAAAATAACATTTCACTCCGTTGCCGTTTTCGCTGCCAAGCTGTTTCACCGTCCACGTCTCCTGATTCCTTGTGAAGGTGCCTGTTCCTCTGTACCTGGCCACAGGGGCCCCTCGGGCAGCATAATTGAAAGCCGTGGGGCCCCAACCGGGATATGATGGATGTTGGCCACACCCACCAGGTACCCCTCCTGCCGTCTCTAATTATATTATACTCACAACCCCCCTCGTCCTCCACAAACTCATCTTCTTGTCCCGACAAACATCTTCATCCCTGGGCTATTTCTGCCGCCTTCAAAAAGTAGGAGATCTTTTGAAAAATAGAGAGAGAAAAAAAAATAAAAATTTTTTTTCCACGTCTTTTCTCGTCTGGATCTGATGGATGGCGTACACAAATAAACCTATCCATACGTACTCCGGTATCGCCTTTTATTCGTACAACGTATAGAAGCAGACCGCTTCGGAAGCGATTTCAGACCCGCGGATTCGAGGAATAAGTGTGATGAATTTAGGGTTGTTCACAACTCTTCGCAACCTCTTCGATTATTGGCAGTGTTAAAATGACCTGGGTTGAGAATAGCAATCAGTCAGTATGTTCAGTTGTAAAAATTCAATATCTGACTGTCACAAGGGGTTCAGACCTGCTGAAGTTGAAAAAAAGCTGCAAATTATTACACAACGGTTTTATTTACCTGTATAGATGTCACTTTGCGTAGATCGAGTACTGGAGCCGGCCTCGGAATTAAAGTTTCATACAAATGCGCGGAGTTCAATAATTCAATCATTAATTAGGTATTTGTTTTTATTCATGAAGCATAAGGTTAATAATGAACCGTTGTGGCCAGTACGGCGAACGGCGTACGGCGGCAGACAGAAATTCTGTTGAATGCATTTTCGGATTCTACATACCTTGAAACGTAAGCCATCAAATTTTTAAGGGGTGTTAAACTTTTTTTTCCATGCTCGATTCCAAAGGTTCACTATTGAAAATAATAAACCAAAAAGAGCATCTGTGCTTACAGCTACTCTATTCAGCTGTGCAAATATGACGCTATACTCGGAGTTCATTGCTCTCTGATCATCACCGCTAAAGCAGTGCTTTTTGAAGCTGGTGTTTAGTGCCTAGCGTACGTTTTTCAATTGGTCGTAAGTAAGGGTTAAAAAAAATTGAATATCGTTGAAAAAAGTGGGGTTTGGCCTAAAAATTGCTGACAATTATTACGCAACGGTTTATTATCTACCTTTATAGATGCCCCTTCTGCGTAGATCTATGTTTTCCGTGGTAAATACCTACCCCCGTGCTCCTCCCAGGAAAGCCTTAAACCGGGTAGTGGAGCCGGTCCGGAATTTATAGAGTCATAAAAATGCGCGGAATTCAGTAATTCAATAATTACTTATTTATTGCTATTCATGAAGTATAACGTTTGTTCAAGTTACGAAAGTACCTATATCAACAAAATCCAAAAGAGCCGTGTCATTCTTCAGATGAAATAATATCACAGAACAAACACTCGATTCCATACAGCCGTGCGCGATTATAATCAGGTGTTCCCTAGCAATGATTCTGGGCCGGATTTATGCGATTTCATTCACGATCATGTTGATGAAGCTTTTCGGTGCAAATGAACGGCTGGACTTTCCTTAATTATTTTGGTTCATGCAAACTACTTCGCAAACGGCGTACGGCGGACGGACAGAAATTTTTTATTCCATTTTCGGATTCCACGTACCTTGAAACGGAAACCATCAAATGCTAAAGGGGAGGGGGGGGGGGGGTTATTTTTTTTTCTTTTTTTTTCATGCTTGATTCCAAAGGCTCATTATTGAAAATAATTAACCAAAATTCATAAGACATTCTGGGACCCAAGAAATTTATTTATTTATTTATTTCACAGGCGAGCCCAATTACATTATAACATTCAAGAGGAGTGAAAAATATGCTAAAATAAGTAAACAATAAAAAAAAAAGAACTTGGAAAAAAACTAAAATATTTCATGAATAACTGATGGGGGAGGAAGATAAACAAGTCTTTATGGAAGAAAGTGAGGAATGGAAGAAGTCAAATTCGGGATACATGGTGAGAAATAAATTGGCAGTCCGTGGGAGCCTACGAAGGGGTTGGATTTTCACATCGTTGGTTGGGGAGAAAGGGACGTGGAACAACATTGGTGAGCGTGAGGCGATGCGAGGAGCAGAAATATAAAACTTCGAGAGAAGCGGCGGGCAGTCAATTGTGTTGTTCAAGATCCTGTGGAGCAGTGCGAGATCTGCCGAGCATCTCCTACTTTCGAGGGTATCCAAATAGCACTTCCGCCACAAAAAATCGCAATCAACATCGGCTGACGGGATACCCAACTTGAAAGCCATATAGCGTAGGAATTTGTTTTGCACTCTTTCAAGGCGGTATTTGTGCACAGAATACATGGTTGACCAGAGAGTTGTCGCATATTCGAGGATAGGGAGAACCAGTGCCTTATACAGCGTGACTATAGCGGGAATGCTCGTGAACTCTCTAGTATTCCTTTTCAGGAAACCGAGAGTGCGCATGGCTCTACTCGCCACCTCCTCGATGCGCTGGGAAAAGCTCAACCGGCCAATGCAGAGCACTCCCAAGTCGATCATATCATCCAACCTTCGCAGAGGAGCACCAGCGAGAATATAGTTGGAGACCACGGGCCTAGTCCCGCGATGAAAGGTAACCACCGAGCATTTTGCAGGATTCAAGTATAGGTGATTTGAGTCGCACCACTCCTCCAGCCGACTCACCGCCCTCTGAAAAGCCCCACAGTCCAACGAAGACTCGACCCGACAGAAAATCTTCAGGTCATCAGCAAAAAGCAGGCACCGTATACGAGGTTCAAAGATCCCAACTACACTATTAATCATCAAAAGGAAGCAGAGAGGTTCCAGATGGCTGCCCTGTGGGATCCCAGAAGATGCAAGGATTGGAGAGAATACAGCACTCCGGACACGAACGGTAAGCTGACGGCCACACGGGTAGCTCTTCATCCACTCCAGAAAAGTTCCATGGACACCCAGGGAATTCAGTAGTGACAGAAGATGAAGATGGGACGACTTATCAAATGCCTTGGCGTAATCTGACGAGATAAATCAGTCTGGAGACCCCGCTGAAAGCTGTCCGTGATGAAATCCTGAAACTCTAATAAGTTTGTGGTAGTAAGGAACCCGTGCTGCTCGAGTGCCATAAACGAAGATAACTCGAGGGAGAGTTGCTCAACGACAAGCTTTTCCAAGAGCTTCGGTACTGTGGATAAAGAGCAAACGGGACGATAGTGGTTGATGAGGCTCTTGTCACCAGCCTTGTGTATGGGTGTCACAAAGGAAGTTTTCCATTTAGAGGGGAAATGTACTGTCCCAAGCGATTTGTTGAAGAGGATGGTTCCTGCTTCAGCAGGATGGCAGGAACACCGTCCGGGCCCATTCCTTTCCTCACGTCCAGGCCAGCGAGACCACGAGCGACCCCATCCTACGTAATCCAAAGGGAGCCCAAAGATACCACATCCTGCAAAGGATAGGAGGGTACACTCACTGCTAGGGGCTCAAAGACTGAGGAGAAATGCCCAGCAAAAGAAATAGGGTAAAAAGCCGTCATCAGCATACAAATTGCCAATCAGACCTCGAAGCATGGCAGGAGAAATTTGTTGCAAATCAAAAATTTTTATTTACAAGATGGAGACGGTCAATAATTCGCTTTTAATAACCAAAATCTTTCCATTCCACCAACGGCTTATTCTCGTACATGTTAAATATTCAGGATGTACCAGGAATTGGCAGGTAACAAATTTCAATCCATCCCTCCTTTTTCGATGCTTCCTTCAACAAGGCGGCGCCCCGCGGCGTTTTCTAGGTCGCCTCGATACATCACCCCATTGTCAGTCACACAAACGCATTGTCAGAAAGGATCGCAGCTTAATTAACCCGACTATCATCAACCCAAACACTCACTATTCACTCTCCCCATAGAGGCGTTTTTTTCCCGTTAACTTATTTTTTTTCGGGGCCTTCAAGTCATTTGTTTCGCACCTCGGCGGCAGAACCAATTAGCGATTGATTTATATTAATTGACGGGAGGTAATTAATAAAAGGGATACCAAGGTGGTGGTTTGGAAGGGGGGATGCTATTGTGCTCCAAGATATCGCTCCATTAGCCGGGTCTTCAATTCATCTCAGTACCCGTTGCGTGCCCTCGTCTTCTAGGTGGGAAAAAAACCAACAGAGGTAAAGGCAATATCCGATAATGAATATAGGTTTTCTTTGACGGGCGATGAATATTTCTAAGCAGTGATTGGGGCATAGGAAAAATTCAAGGTGTAGGTATCAACACAATTTAAAGATTGCGATTACAGGACTAAGGTCGATTTTCTTAGGATTAAATTGTAAGGATTGGGAGGGCTGAGTCTCGAAATCCCAACAGGGCTTCGAACAATAACAAATTTCGCTCTTCTTGATTTCTGCTTATTAAAATTATATCTAAAAGACAGTCCACATGCTCAGGTTAGGCCCACTTTCACCAGAAAATTATTTAATGGAGTTTAGCCAAACTCCGTTAAAGTTAATGTCGAGGTTTAAACCTGGAAAGGTAGCTGGCGTCTTTCACCAGCCCAAATGTCGGTTAAACCCAGTTTGAAATAATTGAGTTTGCCTGACGGAGTTTAGTTTAAAATGTCCAAGCAAAAGTTGGACAATATGACGCGCCGGGACTATAAACTCGTCAAAACAACAACAACCACCACTCAGCTGATGTCGATTCCCGCTTCCATTGTTCCGCTGTAATAATAAACGGTAATTTGCCAAAGTGATTTCTGATTTACAACGACTCCAGTCACGAGGTAAGGTACCTATAATATCATTGTGGAACACATGGTATAGAGTAAATACCAATACAATGCCAACTCACGTTAATTCATTTCACAGCTCTGTAACAACAGAACCGAAAATCAGCTGTGAACTAGGCGGCCATATTGGGATCTCATGGATAACGGAGATTAGCGACTTTAACTTGCCGGATTTCGGGCGTTTAAACTTGAGCCCCCTCGGTGGAAGTTTAAGCTCGCACAGAGCTCTGGTGAAAGACAGTGAGCGGTAAACTCCGTTAATTTGCAACCTCTTCCGGGTTAAACTCGTTTCAAATTTTTGGTGAAAGTGGGCCTTAGTCGTTAGTCAAACTGTGCTTGGAGCCCGTCAGGCAAGCCTGTCCAGACGCTGAGTTCTCCCTTTGAACATCACGAGGTTTGGCCAGGTTTCCCCTGGAGTATGTATGGGGTTCTCGTTCATCATTATAACTTAGAGCAGTTCTTATTATAACTTGGAAATTTAGGAGGGATGTGGATCTCGTATGATACCCGGATGGTACCGAATCTCCAGGTTAGTGCGGACTCAAACCGATCTAAAACCTCGCCTACCTTTTTCCACGTTGCATTTCGGCTTGGAACTGTTCAACACATTACTTCGGGCCGAGTCCAATGTTCTCCTCATTCTGTACTCTGTCGGTTGTGATATTGTGGGGAGAGGGACGGTGGACCATCGAGAGTCCCCCCTCTAGGCCAGCGAGATTATCACCGGTCAAGAAAGGATATCGATTCAGCCAAAACGACCCCATCTCCACCGGAACAATAAACAACTCGAGAACAGCCACCGTCACGCGATCCACGCTCTCCGTTTTTTTACCACCCTCACTACATCTTCTTCTTCAGGACCTTCTCCACATATCCTGCCACTCGAGTCCAATGCTCCGCGCTTTGAAACATCATGGCAAATACTATCTCTGGTGTCATGTTGGCTGACGATAAGCCTAGCGCTCCCTGTATCCAACTCCCTTCTGTTACCCATTGTGGCAATCTGAAGTTTTGAAGAACGCGTGATGCACATCATCATCCACATCCTGGCAGCTGCGACACGAAGGCGCATGCAACTTTCCCACCCTGTGCAAGTAGCAATAAAATAAGCAATATCCTGAGAAAAACTGGCTTGGGAAATCGTTCACCTCTCCGTGCTTTCGTTCAAGCCATAGGTACTTGGATGTCAGGAACCAGCCATCTTCTCTCAGCTCATCTATCCTCATCTCCTGCCAAATTTTCATTGAATATAGATATATACGCTGTGCGCCTTGGCATAATGGTCGTTAGGCATGGGATAGCCTTTACAACAAGGCCTTCGTGTGCTTGGCGTTTGTGTCCAAATGTTTGAGTGCAAGTGGAACTCGGCTTGGTTGGACGTACCGATCACAGCCTGACAAATTTCGAGCTTTAATTTTTCCGCTAGACTACAAGGCTATTCCATGAGGCCACAGTATTTCCATCAAAAGAGATCTTGTGTCTTATAGCCAGTTTCCACCATTCGGCTGCCCAACCCCACATTTTTTCTCAAACAAAGCTTAGCTGTCGCTTGCTTCCTGCCTGACGACTAACCTGAGCGGCTGTCCTTAAGAATACGAAATAGTGTTCTTTTATGCAATACTATTATGTAAGAGAATGAGAAGATTATTATTAGTATGACGCTAAATTATTTTGATATGATGAACCATCGATATACGCGTACGTATACAATGTTACATGATAGCGTATTGTATACCTTACATCACACGATCATTCTCCAAATCCTTGTAGGAAAAACATGAAAAAACCAAAATTAATAACAGAAAAAAATCCAGGAAAGTTTGCTATACAGCCATAGGGACCACCAAATAGATGTCAAGAATATCACGTAGTCAGAGGCTCATTAGCCTGTATTGTGCCTCGTCGAGTTGAGTGGAGGATACAGTGTGTAGGTACCTCGAGCGTGTACCAGCGGTGGCATTTTTCTCTCTATAGCAACAAAACCATCAGAGACAATGAGTTCTTTTGACGTTCCCCCGCTGAGGACAATGGCGAGAAAGCCAGTTGAGACAGTCGCAAAACCCTTGCGTTTTGAAAGGCGAGTGTAATCACGTGATTAGAGGGCACTCATGTCGCTTCTACCGCCCTTCCTGGTTTCGCCGTCAATAGCCGCTCCTCAAACCTTATGGAAACAATATGGAGGGCCGTTACCCGTGTCAAACCTTATCGGGAAACGCTTCCTGGTTTTTCTGAAGGAGTTATGATGCTCACCAATAACAACGTTCTCATCACTCTGCACTGCGAGTCAACGAAATGTATAACCATCGGATCAGTTCATCAAGCCATTTGTCAATCTACCTATTTTTCGAGCAGCTTTGATTTAAACTCTCAGACAGGTTACATACGATCTTTGTTACATAAATAACTAGAAACCCTCGCTCGCTTTGCCACCACATCCTGGTAAGTAAACGTTCATTTTGGGTCTTCACTTCCAGACAAAGCTCTATATATCACTATGCACCTCGCCTGTCCGTCACCCGCGGATCTTGATTGGCTGTGTGCATGTAGGAATAACATGTATGTACCACATTATTTTTACTAGTAAGGAATTCTCTATTATTTGTTCACTATACATAGGTATATTGAACAAAACGTCACGATTACATGATCGAACATAGTTGCAGTTGTTTGGTCGATTACGTAAAAATCCATTTCAGGCTGTTGGAACGAATCAATCATTCAATCAATAGAACGTTTATTCACAAAACAATTCAATATTACAATCACACAAATACACATACCATCCTATGATGTAAATATGCGTCACTTATATCTCATCCCTAAGGTCAAAGACTGGTCCGGGGATTTGTTGACGTTCATCGTCTACTCGAATAACATGTTTGTACAACCTATTGTTTCATATTTGTCTGTTACCTTCTGCTCTTAAGCAGTGAACCGTGGATATAGTGTAGGTACTTCTTTCTTATTAGAACTACTTGTAAACTAATAAGAATAACATAAGTTAATTAAGGCCAAATACATTCAGATGTTCCATATACAGAGCCCTGATCCAACATGGACGGGGTTCCCATATACCGTGGCAAACTGCAGCTAATTACGAGTATTTATGCCCCAACTTGCCCCACCAGACTTACTCGTGATTTTTAAATCCGCATCACGTTTAACATTCACATCGAAAACTAATTACCAGCAGGACAATACTATCAATCGAATATAGGAGTACTTCAACGGACTACTTTCGAGTAATTTTGACCTTTTTTCATACAGGAGGATTTGAACAGATTTCGATTAATTTTGACTTGTTTTCATGCAGGAGGATTTCAACAGATTTTCTAGTGATTTTGACCTATTTTCATACAGTAGGATTTCAACAGACTTTCGAGTGATTTTGACCTGTTTTCATACAGGAGGATTTCAACAGATTTTCTAGTGATTTTGACCTGTTTTCATACAGGAGGATTTCAACAGATTTTCTAGTGATTTCGACCTGTTTTCATACAGGAGGATTTGAAAAGACTTTCGGGTGATTTTGACCTGTTTTCGTCCTCCTTCACCTCGCATCGTCAGTTGCCTTCTTTTCTTGTTCGTTTCTAAATTTAATGCGCCAAAATTTCCAGCCATTTTGTTGGATACCATTAGCGAATTTTCAAAGAAAATGAAGCTATTGCAATGGCTTCGAAATTTAAATAATATAAATTTTTGGAAATTTTCTTCATAGAAATCCGTTTCAGACCATTCTAAAACGATTCCTGAAATTTAACACTTTTTTATATGTATATATATATATATTTATTTATATATGTGTCACTCCAGACGATAACTCTCGATAGAATTGAGATAAACAGCTCAAATTTGCACAAAAAATCTATCTTGGCAATCGAAAGGCTAAGTTCGAAGATGGGCGAAATTGGCCTACTCTAAGGAGGGTTTTGGCGCATTTAAAGTGCGCAAAAATTACCCAAAAATCCCCAAAATGTTATTTTCCAACAAGTGACCCCTCATTTTAAAGGTTTTTGCACGCTGAACACGATGGTGGAATCGGATTTTAGATATCTTGATCCGTTCTCAAATTAGAGCATTTAAAGTGCGCAAAAATTACCTAAAAATCCCCAAAATGTTATTTTCTAACAAGTGACCCCTCATTTTAAAGGTTTTTGCACGCTGAACACGATGGTGGAATCGGATTTTAGATATCTTGATCCGTTCTCAAATTAGAGCATTTAAAGTGCGCAAAAATTACCCAAAAATCCCCAAAATGTTATTTTCCAACAAGTGACCCCTCATTTTAAAGGTTTTTGCACGCTGAACACGATGGTGGAATCGGATTTTAGATATCTTGATCCGTTCTCAAATTAGAGCATTTAAAGTGCGCAAAAATTACCCAAAAATCCCCAAAATGTTATTTTCTAACAAGTGACCCCTCATTTTAAAGGTTTTTGCACGCTGAACACGATAGTGAAATCGGATTTTAGATATCTAAATCCGTTCTTAAATTAGAGCATTTAAAGTGCGCAAAAATTACCCAAAACTAGGATAATCTTTAAACTCTTACCCCCACCCCCTTAGAGTGGTCAGATTGAAAAATGTGAGAAGTATTAATTGAAGACGAGAGTTCGAAGCAAAAAAGGGGGAGGCAAACGATTAGTACAACTCCTTGAATTTACCCACAGCGATCAAATAAATAAGCACTTAGTACAATTACGTAATAAACAAACGGTAGAATCAGGATGGACAAAACGTACAAATTAAAATAAATACGAAGAGAATATACATAGAAAACCAAATTTTAGACCGAAGTTTTCCTTTATTCAAAACCATAGCCATTAATTCGAATATTTCTTTGAAAATTCGCTCATTAAGTCATGCTGCATGACTGATTTTTTTTTTTTTTACTTAGTTAAATATCATAATCTGAATATATTATATTATATTTCTTTCTCTCTTCTCGTCCTCTCTAAACTACCCGTAAGGACTTATTTTATCATCGAAATATCTACTACATTTTCCTGTAATTGGATTCTGTCCGTACCTGTTATTTCAAAATAAATAACAGTGTCATAGCTATCCTATTTTCTCGTACCGTTTCTTGCTGTCCGTACTCGCGTTCCCAAATTTCTTCTGGATAGGTATTCCCCATTGGGCTGTTTATATAAATACAAAAATCGGTATAACAGGTCAATAATTAACCTGTTAATTCGTCTGTACAGAGGTGTCATGGTAACGAAACGAGAGATTACGTGGCCCAAAAAAGTCTTCTCAAGTAGCAGAAACAGGCGCTGAGCTTGCGAAGTTCATTGAAGGAGGAACTGAGTGAGGCTGTAGCGCTAGCCAATAAGCGCGCTCAGATCTTTACGCGTTATCAACAGCTTTTTGTCAGAGTTTATTTGGTTTACAGATTACGGTAAATCGAATGGTGGTGGATTTGCTGAACATCTTTCATTTTTCTTTAGCAATGTACTTTCGATTTCAAAAATTCACGCAAATATCCCATAACCATTTCAACATCTCCATTCAGTACCTAATGTAATTCTAATCTTACAGCGTTTACCGCTGATCCTTATTTTATGGGAAGTATGGGTAGGTAAGTATACAGGGTGTCCCAATTCCTTCTGGAGGAACTCAGGAATCGATTTTACTCTTCATTTGAAACAAAAAATGCTCAGTAGATATTTTCCGAAAAGTTCTTCGGTTTGAAGATATCGGACAGTGTTTTTCCGTTAATAAATTCGGAAATATTGAGACTACAACAAATCCAATTAAATCGTTTGAAATAACGCCAAATTTCCTGTGAGATTCTTCTACTTTCAATGGTACCTAAGAGTTACTTAAAATTTTGGCCAATATCATTTGGAACATTTGAAAATTTCAAAATTTAAAATTGTGAAAAAAATTGTTCCAAAACTGATTTGGAACATTTGTCAAATTTCACAAAAACTTCTTCATCTAATAGGCTTCAAAAATAACGTTGTAGTAGAGTCAAAAAATTATAGTTGAACGTTTGAAAACATGAGCAGAGGTGAATCTGGGGGGGAGGGGAATTTTTAAACCTCGTACAATAAAACTTCCATCCTTCATATTCCAGTATTATTTTTATTCAACCAGTCAAGGAAGCGTTAGTCCCCCCCCCCCTCCCCCAATTCACCTCTGATCATGTTTTCAAACGATCAATTATCATTTTTTAACTCTACTAAAACGTTATTTTTAAATCTAAGTACATCATTGTAAAGCCTATTAGATGAAGAAGTTTTTGTGAAATTTGTCAAGTTCTAGGTATTTTTCTGTAACCTCAGTAGAACGTACAATCTTTTTCACAATTTTAAATTTTTAAATTTTCAAATTTTCCAACTGATATTGGCCAAAACTGTAAGTAACTCTGACCATTAAAAACTGAAGAATCTTACACGGAATTTAACGTTATTTCAAACGGTGTAATTGGATTTGTTGTAGTATCAATATTTTTGAATTTATTAGCGTTTTTACGTGGTAAGGTAATAAAAAGTTGGAAAAGCACAAATTGTCTGATATCTTTAAAACGAAGAACTTTTCGAAAACTTTCTAATGAGCATTTTTTGTTCCAAATGAAGAGCAGAATCGATTCCCTGAGTTTCTCCAGAAGGAACTGGGACACCCTGTATAGGTCTCATGTGAAACTACGAAAGTTCCATCGTGTTGCTGCTGATTTGTGCTAAGTAGAACAGCTGGTCATTTCTTGCGATCGATGGCTAAATGTTTTTCCTGTAACATCAGATGACTCATCGTCTCGTCTCTGCCATTTCAACATGCCCTTTTTTTACAAGTCTAATTTCCATATGCATCTCACGAGATTGCGAACAATAAACCAATCTAATGCACCCAAAGACAAACAAGCCTCCCACAACGGAAAGGTGAGATGCGTGCAAGTTCTCACCCAATAATCCCTTCAAAAGCGTCACATTTGAAAACAAAGGGCAGCCACCCGGGTTACACGCGGCCTCGCCTTCCCCCTCGTAATGAATATTCCGATTATGTCGCAAGCCTCGTTACAAACTGTGGAGTTGCATTTTATTTTTCGGGTCGACGATAATGATAATAATCTCATCAGGGAAGATAATGGCTCTATTGAGGGAAGAATGAAGACATTTTCCATGTGCGATACCCCGCATTGTCACTCCCACAACACCCTCGGATGAGGCCCTTTGTTTGACTAGGGTTATTTCTGGTCTCCACGCGTCCTGTCGATGGATTGTCGTGCTTTTCTCAGGCCCATCGCATCGCCGTTGTTATCGCCTCGATCAATAACGCGGTGACCTCCTGTTTCTCGCTCATTGTATGTTAATGTTTTGTAGTATATTTTCTATAGAAAAACATTTAAAAAACATGTGTTTCTCATTATTGTCTTAACGAGGGCAGGTTTGCTGGCAACAAGTCAACAAGTGGCTGAGTCTTTTTCCTTACCAACATTTCTCAGACTTACGAGTATACCTACCTACTAGTGGACGTTAGCGATTACATCAGCCATCATTTTCCTCACTGCTGAGGCATATTTAGCACATTACAGGTAGTCTTAAGGCTATATGTAACGCTTTTAGTTGCAAAACCTACCACCACGTGGCAGCACCAAAATGAAGGAAATTTCCTTGACTCCTCACAGGAGAACGAATCAAGATATTTTGAATCTGAAAACGGATTTGATAAGATATCAACCCATAGTTTGGAAATTGGTTTAAAAAATTTGCACAATTTTTTTGCGCACTGTTCAAAAAAATTTTTGATTAAATTGAAACTTTTTCAAAAATGTGGCCTTATACAGCAGTGTGCCCATGCATACAGTGTACAAATCCGTTTTCAGAATTTCGATCGGTCAAAAATTACGATCGTAATCCTTAAGATTGGTGAAACAATAGATTGGAAACAATAATAGGGCTGACGGGGTGGAGGAGTGCGCGCGCGAGAGGGGGGCATTTTAGTGAGGTGGGGCCCGCCGCCTCGACCCCGCGGCCGCCTGGACCCCTCGCATGAACATTCTCGGAATCGAGTCTTCCTGATGTTGGTTGGAAAAGAAGTTTTGTCTGTGAGCAGGATTGGGTCATAGCCAAGACAAATTGGACTTGTGCTTGCTGCCTAATAAATGTGCACTAGCTGGAAATTATTTTAATCGAATTTGGGCATAATACGAGTAATGTGAGTTTACGACGGACTCTGGCTTGTGCTAAACTTTTGAGAGCCAAAAAACTGCGAAATTTTCGGACCTTTTTCAGCTTTTTCGCTTCTCGAAAACTATTTTCACTATAATATTATGCTAGAATAAGGAGCATAAAATTGCGCGTCGATTGGAGTTTAGTACGTCAAAATCGCTTCAGACATTTAGCTAAAATCGCCAAAAATAAGTCTTTTTTTCGATTTTTCCCAAATTTGTCGATACGTCCCTAAAATTTTGATACGTGATTCCTAAAAGCACATATTTTTCAAAATAGGCTCAAATTTCACATTTTTAGATACTTTTTCCCAAAATTGGTATTTTCGGAAACTGGCTTGGTGCGGTATCCTAGAGTGTGATTGTCTCTTAGAAGATGAATAAATCGTTTTGGTTTATTATTCTGTGAATAATATACCTATGTAATCGTTCAGCAAAAATTTTTTGGAACACCCCCTCAAAATTTTTTCTTACACGTTTCAAGGTGTCTAGATTCAAAAAATGCAATGTCCGTCCGCCGTCCGCCGTGTCACGCATAACTGCCTCAAAATTGGACCAATTGAGTCGAAATTTGCACCAAATACTCATCTAGGGCAGACATGGTGCCCGCACGCTTTTCAGCTCGATCGGACCAACGGTTTGGATTTTATGGACAAAAAACTGGCAACAATGAGGCGTTTTTTAGGAGTTTTGAAGTGAAAACCGTTGAACGGGTAGTAACGCCCATAATTACCGTAAAAATGGTCGAATGTGATTCAAATTTGGAGGGTAGGTGGGGGTAGGTCCAAAGATGGTATCTATATTGGGGATGTTTGTTACCTAAAAGTATCGGAAAAAACACGGGAAAAACGAATTAATGGCACATTGTTTATAAATGGTGAAAAAATTGTTTGACATTTTGATATTGATGGAGTACAGTTCTATATGTCCGCAAGAATAATAAACCCATGTGACAAGTACTTTGCAGCGTTTTTTATTTACTTTTGTACATTATATTGTGATAACGTAAATAGGTATTATGCTTTTTGCCGTGAAAGGAATCACAGTTTCACAGTCAGACAAAGATTCGAATTTATAATATAATAAGGATAATAAGGATAGAGATAGAGATAATAATAACCCCTACACATATATCCATGTCACGAGGTATCTGCTTACAGAGTACCTAGATAGTTCCTCTTATGAACTCGCCAAAAAGGTTGCCCAAATTCAAAGAAGCCGACACTTCGATTTGATTTGGATTTGATTTTTTCGAAATCAGGTGACGTTTATGCAACTGTGTTTACATAACTATTATAGTCGATGAATCTGAATGGTATTTACTTTGCCAACAGTATGTACCTACCTGATGTTTTTGATGTGCCAAAACTTTATTGCACTGCTCTAACAAAAATTGGCTTCACAAAAATGGACTTCTACAACAACGTGTGCGTCCATATTTCGTAACTCCGTTACCCAATTTTCATGGAAAATGTTGCGATCATAGTGTTTAGTAGGTTTCATGAGCCTGTTTGGTGCATTACTATGGTGCGAAACTTTAGTGTTTCCAGAGCGAAAACTCCGGACACAAATTAAAAAATTTTTGTTTGGGTAAAGATAAAAAACTTAAAAAAACTAGTGACTACTTCTTCCAAATTCAAAGGACAATTGGAAATAACGATGAGAGAGCGTTGTTTTGGGTTTATTATTTTCAATAATGAACCATTGGAATCGAGCATGAAAAAAAAAAATTCTTAACCCCCCTCAAAATTTGATGGTTTACGTTTCAAGGTATGTAGAATCCAAAACTGCAATAAAAATATTTCTGTCTGTCCGCCGTACGCCGTACGGGCCACTTTTCTTAGATACCATGAAAAAAAAATTGATGAAATTCGGGTTATAGGTTCCGTTCGGGGTCTAGTTGGTCCTCGAAGCTCGACGTTACTGTGAGTCATCTCTAAGGGGTTCAAAATAGGGGTTGAAATTTTCAAAACGCCTATACCATTTTTTTACGTAAATATTTTTACGGTTTTAAATAGTTCTTGAACTTGCGAGTTTTTTGAGACCATCCGGAGCATCGTACGTCCAGCCGTTCGTTCACAGTAAGGCCCCGAAGTTTGCACCGACAGGCATTTTCGACTCCAGGGTGAATGAAATTGTATACAATTCAAACCAAATCTCGTAACCAGAGACGCGCCCACAATAGGAAATTTGGCGGAGATAAAATCATTGGTAGGGATCACCTGATTATATTGGCGGAGTATGAAGTCGAGTTGGTTGTTCTTGGATATTATTTCATTTGAAAAATGATGGCTCTTTTGGAGTTTGTTGGTAGGTAGTGAAACTTGAACAAACGTTGAAGTATTATTGATGGATAAATTATTACTACGGTAAATCATTACTCAACGGTAAATTATTACACAACGGTTCATTACCTATAACATCTACGTAGAAGGGGCTGGAGTTTGTTGGTAGGTACTTTTGCAACTTTTTTCACTCCTCATCAACAATTTCTTTTCAGAACTTCATTATGTGTGTTTCTTTTTGTTAGGTAGTGTTTGTCATCGGCAGAATTATTTTAGCAACATTTAACTCGTGATTTAGGTAGGTACCTAGTAACGAGTACGGGGTTAGGTACTAACCTACGGAGGGTCTGCGATCTACATAATATGTATATAATAGAATAGTACATATCATATTATATAGACGGGTTATCTATACATAGAGCTGTGATCTGTAACAGAAGGGTATTCTATACAAAATAATAAACCGTTGTGCAGGGATTTGCAGCGTTTTTCGTAGTGTGGACCCCTAGGGATCTACATTACGAGATAATACAAAGGGATCGCTCATTCTGGGAGGACAAAATGATAACAAAGTTGAAATATTGTTATGAAAATGTTCTGCTCCCAGAAATTATTATTCCAAGGATACCACGTTCGCTGGAAATACGGGAGCCTACCCAGGACTTGGGATGAAAATTCCTCAAAGTATAATGGGTACTTTATTTTGAAAGCAAATATAGTATATTCAACAGCAGAAATGTTTCAAGTGTTTGATGATCTGTACCTATATGTCCCCTAATTTCGATACTGCTCAGATTTGAAATACCCAGTTTAATTTTTCAAGACTAGATTCATGGACTATGATTTTACACGCTGTCCCATAAAATTCGCGTAGGTACCTATATGAAAGATTTATCGACTTGTATTTTTTGAAACATCTATATGCATGTAGGCACGCTGTTGTAGGTACCTGCCAATCTTTGTGAACAATAAAAAATTGTTGCAGTGCGCAAAAGTAACAAAATTATTTTGAAAGTGTGTATGTAGTCTGTATGTATGTATTTAGGGACACAACTTGCAATATAATCTAAAATTATTTGAGTTTTGAAATACTTCACTACTAAATTCCGGATGTGACAATACGTTTTGGAGATATAGCGAAAAATACGAAAAAAAAATTGGATTTCACAACGCGGTTTTGAGAGTGGTGGTAGGTATGGTATTTTAGCTGTATCTCGGAAACTATTGAGTCTACCGAGCCTATTCTAGTATTCTAGCAAATCTAATTCAGTTTCAAAATGTACACTTTTTGTCAAAAACGCGCTCTATCATGGCCAAAATGGGGGAAAAACAAAAAAAGTGCGAAAATTTTGAGGTTTCTCGCATTTTGACCAAAGTTTTGGGGGCCACCGTTGTCAAAAACATGGATTTTGCGTATCAGTCACATCCCCTACAAGAAAAAGACGAAATCTTCTACCCCCAACTTAGGCCCCCCTTTTCTCGTAGTCCACAAATGTGAGACAAGGCTTGACCCAATCCTGTTCACAGACAAAACTTCTTTTCCAACCAACATCAGGAAGACTCGATTTTGATGCCGACCTTGAGTAGGAGAATTCGGAGAATGTTCATACGAGGGGTCCAGGCGGCCGGCACCACCTCACCAAACTGCCCCCCTCGCTGGAGCGCACTCCTCCACCCCGTCAGCCCTACTATTGTTACCAATCTATTGTTTCACCAATCTTAAGGATTACGATCGTAATTTTTGACCAATCTCAATTCTGAAAACGGATTTGTACACTGTATGCATGGGCACACTGCTGTATAAGGCGACATTTTTGAAAAAGTCTCAATTTAATCAAAAAATTTTTTGAACAGTGCGCAAAAAAATTGTGCATATTTTTTAAACCAATTTCGTCCAAACTATGGGTTGATATCTTATCAAATCCGTTTTCAGATTCAAAATATCTTGATTCGTTCTCCTGTGAGGAGTCAAGGAAATTTGCCCCCGATAGTGCTGCCATCTCTTATCTGAGAATCTCACTAACTTGTCGTTACATTTAGCCTTAAGCGACTTCCAGTGCCGTAATGTAGTGTCACACGCTTCTTGTCTATATTTCCTTATATTATTAGGCCAGTGCTTTTGAGCGCATATTTCGACTTCTTCGAGCCCCGGCATCTTCCTTTGGGGGAACAATGGCCCTGCTTCAAAAATCTTCAGGTTGAAAAGGCGGCAGTCCGCACCCTCGCTGTAACGTCTGCTGATGCCTCATGCAAGCCCTTATCCCCCCAAAAAACAACCCTGTTGTAAAAATTTACTCGCCAACAAAACCTCCTCAGCCGCAAAAAGGATTGATAACCATTTTGCGCGCCGAAGTAGCGTCCACGAGGGTTATCACATATTTTTGCATTGACGAAGTAAGTATTTTGGTTTATTATTCTGTGAATAATACACCTATGTATTCGCTCAGCAAAAAATTTTTATAACACCCCCTCAAAATTTTTTCTTTTCCGTTTCAAGGTGCGTAGATTCCAAAAATGCAATGTCCGTCCGCCGTCCGCCGTACGCCGTCCGCCGTATCACGTGTACCGGCTTCATTTTCGGTCTAAAAAAGTCGTTCTTTCGCACACATGCTCTATTTGGGCCCTAGTTGTGTCCCGATACTTTTCAGCCCGATCGGAATATACCCAGGGGTGTTATGAGTGAAAATGTGTATAAAAACGCTGCAAATCCCTGCACAACGGTTTATTATTTTGTATAGAATACCCTTCTGTTACAGATCACAGCTCTATGTATAGATAACCCGTCTATATAATATGATATGTACTATTCTATTATATGCATATTATGTAGATCGCAGACACTCCGTAGGTTAGTACCTAACCCCGTACTCGTTACTAGGTACCTACCTAAATCACGAGTTAAATGTTGCTAAAATAATTCTGCCGACGACAAACAGTACCTAACAAAAAGAAACACACATAATGAAGTTCTGAAAAGAAATTGTTGATGAGGAGTGAAAAAAGTTGCAAAAGTACCTACCAACAAACTCCAGCCCCTTCTACGTAGATGGTATAATGAACCGTTGTGTAATAATTTACCGTTGAGTAATGATTTACCGTTGAGTAATGATTTACCCATCAATAATACTTCAACGTTTGTTCAAGTTTCACTACCTACCAACAAACTCCAATAGAGCCATCATTTTTCAAATTAAATAATATCACAGAACAACCAACTCGACTTCATACTCCGCCAATATAATCAGGTGATCCCTACCAATGATTGGCCGTATTCACAAATTCCTATTGTGGGCGCGTCTCTGGTTACGAGATTTGGTTTGGATTGTATACAATTTCATTCACACTGGAGTCGAAAATGCCTGTCGGTGCAAACTTCGGGGCCTTACTGTGAACGAACGGCTGGACGTACGATGCTCCGGATGGTCTTAAAAAACTCGCAAGTTCAAGAACTATTTAAAACCGTAAAAATATTTACGTAAAAAAATGGTATAGGCGTTTTGAAAATTTCAACCCCTATTTTGAACCCCTTAGAGATGACTCACAGTAACGTCGAGCTTCGAGGACCAACTAGACGCCGAACGGAACCTATAACCCGAATTTCATCAATTTTTTTTCATGGTAACTAAGAAAAGTGGCCCGTACGGCGTACGGCGGACAGACAGAAATATTTTTATTGCAGTTTTGGATTCTACATATCTTGAAACGTAAACCATCAAATTTTGAGGGGGGGTAAGAATTTTTTTTTTCATGCTCGATTCCAATGGTTCATTATTGAAAATAATAAACCAAAATATGTAGTTTTTGGATTATTATTCTGTGAATAATACACCTTGGTATGTATTCGCTCAGCAAAAAATTTTTATAACCCCCCCTTAAAATTTTTTCTTTTCCGTTTCAAGGTGCGTAGATTCCAGAAATGCTATGTCCGTCCGCCGTCCGCCGTCCGCCGTATCACGTGTACAGGCTTCATTTTCGGTCTAAAAAATCGTTCTTTCGCACACATGCTCCATTTGGGCCCTTGTTGTGTCCTGAAACTTTTCAGCCCGATCGGAATATACCCAGGGGTGTTATGAGTGAAAATGTGTGTAAAAATAGTTACTTTTTGCGTTTTAGCAACATGTTGGTAACATGAGCTTTTAAGGTATCGTTTTTCATGTTTTTTGGGACGAGAAGACCGAATATGAAGTCGATTTTGACCAAAGAGTAGAAAATTGAGGTTCTACCAGATGTTCAGCTCCCGAAATTGATTTTTTATGAGTCAAAAACCTGGGAAATCGTCTGAAATCACCATCAATTTGTAGAATAACACTGGAAAAGTGTCAACAGGTGGATCAAGACGATATGGTCCTATCAATGATCAGAAATAATTTATTTAAAAAAAAAAAAGGAGCGTACCTTATTCGTGTTTTGGGGGCCAAAATTGGTGGAAACCACCAGAAATAGCTATTTCAATTATTTTATATGAAAGAAACAATAAATAAACAGCCAACATCTCTGTAGGTAGGCCCAATAGAATAATAAACCCATGTGACAAGGACTTTGCAGCGTTTTTTCCCAGTAGGTACCTAAAAACGTTCTCAGTAGGTATTTGCTACCTAATCAGTACTACCTACTTAGTTCATACTCAGTACTACCTACTTAGTACCGAATCAGTACTACCTATTTAGCACCAACTCAGTACTAATTAGTGCCTACAGTGAGTACGTACTTACCTAAAATTTGTCAAAATGGATTGGAGGGTTGGGGGTTGGGGAAATACGTAAAAGGCACTTCCTTGGAGCATAGCAAATGTGTACGTGCTAATTTTCAGCTCTATCATTTTTGTGTGTGAGGCTGTAGCCCTGTCAAAGAATAAGAACAACGACAACGACAAGAAGAAGTAGAACGTGAAAAATAGCGATTTTCAAACTTCTATAACTCCGGCAGCTGAAGATCCCGAGAGTTGAAATTTGATACAAGTCCTCAGGGGCGTCTCAAAAATGAGTGTACGAAAAATCAACACCGGAGACCCCCAGGGGGCCGAGTTGGGGGGAGGGGGGTGAGAGGTACAAATCCCTACTTGTGTTGCCTTGTAAACAGTGTCTTGATCGCTGGTTTTCCCCAGGCAGGTACGGAGGTTCTCGGTTTTCTTGGCTCCCGTGTCCATAGATTCAAGGAACTCCAACCCCTAATTCTGCCAGCCTTATAATTACATAATGGCGACTCTCACGCGTGTCAGAGCAAATACTGGAGACTTCCAGCGCCTGGGGGATTCTCATCACTATGGCACCAGAAACCTGACAAGTTAGAACCTCCTGTTACAAAAACATCGGCTGGCGCTTGCACAGAGGAGCAGTTCAGACCACATGGGAACGAACCCTTCAAAGATCTGCCACAAAAGGTGGACACTGGACCAATCCCCCTCCACCCCCTCCCCCTATTTTGCGCAAAACTCATTAAAGAGATGATAATCAATGTGGCCCCTTACAGTGTTGATGAAGTAACAAGTGCTTGCTGGACTTCTTTAAATACCCATTGTCGACCTTTGTTAAATATGTACTCACTGTATGGCAACAATAGAGCTCTATTTATTTATTTTATTCATTTAATAACAAGTTCGATGATAAACAGTGAGGATGTTTCAGTTCTATTAGTGACAACTAAACCAAGTGTAGTGACAAAGATGCGATAAGATGGTACTACATGAATGGTTGAACTAAAATTTAGCAGATATTCGCTTAGCTATGGGCAGAGGTATGTTGCATGGTGGTTTTCGATTGCTTTAAAGATGGTGAATACACACGATAACAAACTACAAACTACCGATAACCCCTACATATGGGTGATATATCAATAGATACCTGAGCAATAAGGAAAATTATTATACCAAATTTTGTTCGGAAATGTGGAGGGGGGGGGGGGGGGGAGGCATTGGCATTGAGGTGTTTTCCAAATCATAATAATGTTATGCAGCAAAAAAAATCTCGTCGTTAGGCAGGATATGTAGCGACTTGTGCAATAATCTTGTAAACTATGCATATACCTAGGTTACTGGAAGTTCAGTGCCAGGAATGCAGAGGGATGGCGGGAAGTCGTTGGAGCGGCCATGATCCGCAATTGATTGTACAGCCAACACAAAATAACAACAGTCTACCTTTCAAGTATTGTCAATCTTTTCATCTTCGTACTGAAAACTCTAAGCAAACCTTCCTGCTATCTCCCTCCCACAAAAGATCCACTTCCTTTCTCCACGCTCGTACAAAATCATAGCCGCTCCAGGTTCTCATCGCTCGACAAAAGGTTAAATGATTTCACGTGAAATTAAGCTCACCAATCCCCGATCAATAAATCATCATGATCAACGAGAGGACGAGATTGAAAATCACGTTCGAGTCGGGGTCCCCATAAGGGCTAGGAGAACTTTATCTGATGCCTGCTCGCACGTTCGGGTCTTTGCTTCGGCTCTTTTTGTGATGATGCCCGAGATTGATGGGTTGATGATTTAACCATTAGTTTTGTGCTTGACTGATTCCGATTGGTCGGCTTTGAAACAGATCCCGACGGCTGATTACTAGGAATGTAACGTAACCAAACAAATTAAACTGACCCAATTCGAAGTCTAATAATATCATGAAAAGAAAAACAAACTTTCGATTAATTCTACCCTTTTTAATCCTTTAACAATAATTATGACACGATATACAAAATGACCAACTGAAATAGCGGAGGCGTCGCTAGGCTCACGGAAAATCACTGGTGGATATTGTTTTGAAGCGCAAGTAACCAATGAGCATTTGCTAAATAATAATAAATATGGTGCGCTCATAGCAGCCGAAGTTGTTCTAAGCCACTGTTATTGACTGTACACCTTCTAAAATAGATCGATAATTAGGTAGATAATGATTTTATTGACAATTAAAAAAAGAAACGGTACACTTTATGAGAGTAGAAAATAGAAACTTAAAAGTACCTATTGCTTGGCAATAGGACACCTTTATTCCTTGACTGGAAAAGGAAATTTAAAAAACGATGCAAATCCCTGCACAACGATTTATTATTTTGTACAGAATAACCTTCTGTTACAGATCACAGCTCTCTGTATAGATAACCCATCTAAATAATATAATATGTACTACTCTATACATATTATGAGAATCGCAGACCCTCCATAGGTTAGTACCTAACTCCGTACTCCTTACTAGGTACCAACCAAAATCACGAGTTAAATGTTGGTAAAATAATACAGCCGATGACAAACAGTAACTAAAACGGCAAAAAGAAACGCAAATAATGAAGTTCTAAAGGAAAATTGTTGATGTGGAGTGAAATAGATGCCCCTTCTGCGTAGATCACTGTTTTTTGTGGTCAATACCTATAATGGACCGTTGTGTAATAACTTGCCCATCAATAATACTTCAACGGTTGTTCAAGTTGCAAAAGTACCGATCAACAAAATCCAGCCCCTCCTTGGTAGATGAACCGTTGTGTAATAATTTGCCGTTGTGTAATAATTTAACTTTGTGTAATAATTTACCCATCAATAATACTTCAACGTTTGTTCAAGTTTCACAAGTAGGTACCTACCTACCAACACAATCCAATAGTCCGTCACTTATCAAATGAAATAATATTGCAGAACAACCAACTCGACTTCATACAGCCATCCTTGATTATAATCAGGTGCTCCCTAGTGATGATTATCTGAGCCGGATTTATACCGTTTGATTCACGATAGTGTTGATGAAGCTTTTTGGTGCACACGAACGGCTGGACGTACAATGTTCCAGGTGGCCTCAAAAAATTGTTTATCTCAAGACAAATTTAATAACGTAAAAAAAAACCCTTCTACGAAAGTTTTCGAGATACGGCGTTCTGAAAATTTCAACACCTATTTTTAACCTCTTAGAGATGACTGACAGTAACGCCGAGCTACGAGGACCAACTAGACCCCGAACGGAACCTATAACCCGAATTTCATCAATTTTGTTTCATGGTGTGACGGTATATGGGAATCCCGTCCATCTTGGATGCTGGCTCTTCCCGATCTTTTTGACACGCGGCTGAAGGGGCGGTTGATTCGCGGAAACGAATCATCAACTCCTGGAGGCAACGCGTTATAATCTAACCAGTGTCTCCGGGGGCAGCTGTCACACTGCCTCCCTACCTTTCTAGAGGATGGAGAGGGGGAAACTACGCTGTATGGTCGGCGTAGTTAAACCCCTCATCCATTACATGGTAGCAGAGCGTGGTTGGTGGGTATGTGCTGGATTTTATCCTCGGTACCCCCCTCCACTTTTTGAGAGCTTTTCCAGAAGGAATAGCTCTGAGGTTTTCCAGAAGGAATCCTCTTTTTAATACCCCTTTGTTTATCAATATACACTTCGGCCATTGGATTTTCTATTTTTATCAAATCAACCTCATGATTATTATTATTACAATCAACCTCATGATTACTACTATTAATAATATCAAACCTCATGATAATATTCTTAAGGCTGTTATGCCTGGCGTTCAACGCCTATTTTTTGTAATTTTTCCCCTTGTTTTCCCAGTTGTTCCATCTAATGATGGGGGTTAATCACCCAGAGGTTGTTCAGATGAACTTTCCTGAACCAGAACCTCTGACAACTACTTTCATTTATATTTCAGTTGTTCCATCTTATGATGGGGGTTAGTCACCTAGAGGTTGTTCAGATGAACTTTCCTGAACCAGAACCTCTGACAACTACTTTTTTTTTCCTTTTTGTCCAAGTGCGCCAAGTGATATTGATAGGAGCTAAGTTCTCCACCAGTAACAATTCTCAGTAGTACCATTACGATGGAAGCTGTCAGCTTTGGAGTTTTTCAGATGAATCTTCCTGAATTAGAACTCCATACTACTTTCAGTCCCGTGTCTAACTTCACATACTTCTTCTTCAAAGAAGTATGTTTTTAAGGGGAGGAGTGTGACGGTATATGGGAATCCCGTCCATCTTGGATGCTGGCTCTTCCCGATCTTTTTGACACGCGGCTGAAGGGGCGGTTGATTCGCGGAAACGAATCATCAACTCCTGGAGGCAACGCGTTATAATCTAACCAGTGTCTCCGGGGGCAGCTGTCACACTGCCTCCCTACCTTTCTAGAGGATGGAGAGGGGGAAACTACGCTGTATGGGCGGCGTAGTTAAACCCCTCATCCATTACAATGGTAACTAAAAAAGTGGCCAGTACGGCGTACGGCGGACAGACGGAAATATTTTTATTGCATTTTCGGATTCTACATACCTTGAAACGTAAACCATCAAATTTTGAGGGGGGGTTAGATTTTTTTTTTTTTTTTTTTTCATGCTCGATTCCAATGGTTCATTATTGAAAATAATAAACCAAAACGCTTCATGTTTTGTGAACGAAAATATCCCTACGAGGCTACGTGGGTTTAATTATAATTAAAATCATAAAGGATTCAGGTCAGCTACAGCGTTAATTGAACAGCGAGAACATATAAAAGGGCTTTTATCGAGAAGGCATTCAGGGTTGGAAAAAATGCAATGCAGAAGACTCAACGACTTTAGGACAGAGAGAGTGAGGGAGAGAAAAGATAATAACACGGTAAACAATTAGGGTGGGCGGCTGGTGGCCTCTCCATGAATATGTAAGACGATATTAATAAACAATTGTTTTTGATAATTACGAGGTATCCGGATGAGGGGTTCGGTTAAAGGGTTGACTCCAGGCTTGTTATGTCTTAATCATCGGAGTATTGTACCGACAGAGAAGCGAGCTGGAGCTGCGTTTTCTCACGGTTTATGTTCCCTGAAGAAGGCCGGAGTTGACGTTTTATGACTCGGAGAGGGCATTGTAAAATATATTAGCGATACACTTAGGGCACATTAGAGTTTAAACGTTTTAGAAGTCGTTTGAATTCTCACGAGGAAGACCTGACGGGGTCGGCGGTGCTCTCGTTATGGAAGGAAGATGATTGAAGGATATTGGCGATGGGAGGCAAATTAGGATTTGCGGCTACCTTAATAGTTCAAGTTTTAATGGTTATATTAAGTGACGAGTGATAAAGTGGGATGGGTTTGCTCGAGTTCTGTGCCACTAATGTAGTAGTTAGGTGGGTATCTTCGTCCTTTTTAGATTTATCTTCAATGGGGGACTCTCACACAACACCATGATATTACCTGTTTATTCGTACCTCCCAATCTCCATAATTACCACTGGCCTGATATTTGTAGCACCTCGAGGTCTCAACCCCGATTCACAACACCGGTGGTATTCACGATTAGCCACTGATTTACAGCTTATGCGGTTTCTGGGTTGTAGAAAGCTGAGCATGGGAGGTATAATGGTGGCCGTATTGGATGAAAAACAATTTTGGCTTGAAGTAGCTCGGTATAGCCTGGTATATTCGATTGCTTGTATATACCGGTAGCTCGGTATAATATTGGCCTGAACGGGTCAAAGACCTGAGGCCCGTGCATTTATTGGTTCATGAATTATCAGTGCCGAAATTGTATCAGTTTGTGAATGAATGAATAAATGAATTCTTCTTCATTAAAGAAAATGTCACTATGACATGAAATACAGAGCAACGATGATTACTGAAGTTCATCTGGCAAATAAAATTAATGATAATAAATCTTTATTATTATTAGTAATAAAAAAAAGTTCCAGTCATGCGGCATGGCTATAAGAGCGAATTTCCAAAGAAAAATTCGTGCTATTGTGTAAAATATGATATAGCGAGAAGCTACACCGATTTTTGACCCTTATATAGTGAAATTTGACCCACTCTTTTTTGAGAAAAATATGTTCATAGTCGAAATAGTCCCTCCGTTGTGGATCACCATCCCGCACAACGTCAGGTGAATTAATGTTGATTTTAGCCCTTAATACCAACGTTTGACCTCCAAAAATCCAAATTCGACGCCTATTCTGTATGAAAAACAATTTAAATGGCATTTTTCTGTCTTCAACACCCTTTCATATGATTTTATATCCATTGTTCACGATTTTAGCCGTTTTCACCGATTTTTGACTCACACATGCACGCGCCACGAACACACGCACGCACAAATTTTCGATAAAATCTAGGGGTGAATTCTGGGTGATTTGAAACGGATTTGGCTTCAGAAAAATTTCAACAATTCATGTTCTGAACATCCATTGCAATATAATATTCAGTTTCATCGAAAATTCGCCAAAATGTGTTTAAACTAATCAGTTTATAATGATAAGTTATTAGGCGTAGTTATGAGGCCCTATGCTCCCCTGCGGAGTAAAACCACCAACATACCTATTGTAACAAACATGTTTTCTTCTTCTTCTCCTTCTTATAGTTTATTCTAAGAGACTTTCGCTGACAGTTGCTATGGTTCGGTACTCAGCTTTGTTGATTTATGTTTCAGCATCAATATTCTAGATGTGTCCAGATGTATGTTATTATAAATATGCAAGTATGATGAACCACGAGAGCTGGATATGAAGTTTTTAAAGGCTGGTTAGCTTGTGCCTTATTACGGGCGAGGGCACCCGCTAAAACCAAAGCCCTAGTCGCGGTAATTATTTTAATGAAAGGTTCTGTTAATTCACGGGTTTGGCTTGAGAAAAAGGCGTAGGCGCCGCGGAATCGGTGAGGGGGGGGGGTCCCAACTTCACAACCCCGTGTTCTGAATCACTTTACGGCAACGGTCGGTGGCAAAGGCTTATGTCGGAGGGAGAGAGGGGAAGGTTGGATGAAATATTCTATATTTACATGTTTGCCTCGATTTCTGGTGAGTGGTCACGCGAAGGGGCTTTTAATGACTCAATTCCTCAACTTCCACCCCGACACCTACAACGGCTGGGCGATCTGACTTTCCCTGTTCTTAACAAAGTTTCGGTTGGGAATGAATTTTTTTTTTTTGGTTTATTATTTTCATTAATGAACCTTTGGAATCGAGCATCAAAAACAATTTTTTAACCCCCCCCCCCCCCCCCAACCCCCTCAGAATTTGATGGTTTACGTTTCAAGGTATGTAGATTCCGAAAATGCAATAAAAACATCTCTGTACTACGTCCGCCGTACGCCGTACTGAGCACTTTTCTTAGTTACCATGAGACAAAATTGACGAAATTCGGTTTATAGTTCCCGTTTGGGGTCTAGTTGTTCCTCGAAGCTCGGCGTTACTGTCAGTCATCCCTAAGGGGTGAAAAATATGAGTTGAAATCCCTAGGACGCCGCTATCTCGAATTATTTTACGGTTTTAAATAGTTCTTGAACTTGGGAGTTTTTTAAGACCACCGGAGCATTGCACGTCCAGCCGTTCGTTCACAGTGAGGTCCAGAAGTTTGCACCGACAGGCATTTTCAACAGCAGGGTGAATGAAATTGTATACATTCAACTCAAATATCATCACTAGGGACGCGCTAACAATCTGGAATTGGCCCGAGATCATCATTGCAAGGGATCACCTGATTATATTCACGGAGTATGAAGTCGACTTGGTTGTTCTGTGATTTAAGGTTGTTCTGTATTTAATTTGAAAAATAATGGCTCTTTTGGAGTTTGTTGATAGGTTGTGTAACTTGAACATACGTTGAAGTATTATTGATGGGTAAATTATTTGCAACTTTTTTCATTCCACATCAACAATTTCCATTCAGAACTTCATTATTTGCGCTTCTTTTTGCCATTTTAGGTACTGTTTGTCATCCACATAATATTATTTTAGCAACATTTAACTCGTATGAACTAAATCACTCGCGACGAAATCGTGGAAACCCATTTAAAAGAAAAACGGAGTTATTGAAAAATAGTCGATTTCCACTAATACACGAAAAACGCAAAAAACACTGTTATACCGGTTACGGTGATCAAACCATCGTCAGTAACACACAATAATAAGTTATTGTGTGTTACTGACGATGGTTTGATCACCGAAACCGGTATAACAGTGTTTTTTGCGTTTTTCGTGTATTAGTGGAAATAGACTATTTTTCAATAACTCCGTTTTTCTTTGATTTAACTCGTGATTTAGGTAGGTACCTAGTAACGAGTAAAGGGTTAGGTACTAACCTACTGAGGGTCTGCGATCTACGTAATATGTATAGAATTGTACATCTATTAGGTATATAGAAGGGTTATCTATACAGAGAGCTGTGATCTGTAAGAGAAGGGTATTCTGTAGAAAATAATCAATCGTTGTGCAGGGATTTGCAGCGGTTTTTTTTCTCGGTGCTTGAAATTGAATGTAGGTACAACGGATGTGTTCGGCACTGACTGATATCGAATACAGAATGCAGAATGAGGGGCCCAATACCTGTAAAATTGACTGCTGTAAGCTTCCCATATCAGCATGTGATATGGGTAAAGAAGCCCAAATTTATCCCTTACACCACATAGTTATGGTTCTTGTGCCAAAAGACTATAATAAGCATCCTAGTTTAGCGAGTTTTCAGATAACCCTTCCGTACAGATCACAGCCCCTCTGTAGTTTAGTACCTATCCGCCACCGCCACTACAAATTAATATCACGCGCTGAATTTTCAAACAGTAGCTAAAATGGCAAAAAGAAACACAAATGTAGTTCTGAAGGGAAATTGATGACGTGAAGTGAAAAACATTCGGTCCCGGAACCGGGATTCAAACCTCTGATTTTAGATGAAAGAGCCCACGCCTAGACCACTTCGCTACGGCGGCCACCTGGCCGAGAGACAAGTTATGTGCGCTCTAAACCTGGATTGATGCCAGCATATATGAAAATTGTTATAGCAAATTTTCTGGTGACATCGTAAAATTCTCCAGATGGTCTCAAAAATTCAGAAAACCATCAAACTATTTGAAAATGCGAGAAACCCCCCACAGCTCAAAATAAAATGTTTAGCTCCTGTTTTTCAGCTCTTAGAGTTGAGTGAAAGTAACGTCAAGCTTCGAGGACCAACTAGACCCCAAAAGGGAACCATATATAAAATTTCGCGAATTTTGGTTCATGGGAACTAAGAAAAAGCCGAGGACGGAGGACAGCGTGCAGCGGACTGACGGATTTTTTTTTTAAATTCGATATTTGTATTCTACGTGCCTTTTTTTCATGGTCGATTCCAAAGGTCATTATTGAAAATAATAAACCAAAACGGCCCTCAGACTCCTAATGGGCCCCTCACAGGTGACTTGGAAAGAGATTTGTCGTCCCTCAGGGCTGTGGAAATTAATACGAAAACCCCACAGCAAGACAGAGGGTTTGTTACGCCGGTAGCCGACGGTCAGTGCGAGAGGTACGAAGCTGATGAAGACACCAAAAGGCGAAGGGGAAACGAGAAGACGGGCCGCGAAGAACCGGGGAAAAGGCGGTAGGCGTGACCCATCCCCGCTCTGTTGTGACCAAGAGCGGACTTCCACCAAGACAGATGGCCCCCACCGACTTACAATTTATGCTAATTAATAACGCTGAGCCCTTCTCACGCTGGCGGTCGTAAAGCACGCGGCGAACCAGATTGGCGGGGCTCCGCGGGAAACCTAATCATCCTACGGGGACCCCGCGGGCCCCTCCGGCCGGTTCGTTTATGGCAAGCTCACGTGTGTTGGACTGGGTTCATGATGGGGGAAAAGGTAGGTACAAAACTTGGGCATGCAGAATGTAGCTCATGGGCGAATTTTCGAATAACAGTGGACCTACCCAGGGGCGTTGCGTCCGTAAGGCCACTTGGGCCACTGCCCCGGCATCCAAAAACGCTAGGAGTAAAAAAAACTCCAACCATTGTTCAATTGGCATTTGAATTTCCCTCCGTACGCTGTACCTACCTGGCATTTTTCACAAGTTCAACAGCGACTCGCCAGATTTCTCTGACTATGGAATGGAAATTTTATGGATATTCAATATTCTAGTGGAGCATCAATGGTGGGATCCATAGACCAAGCATGTTATTGGAATAAAGCGACAGTAATCGATGTCATGCAATCGAAATCGAAACCTAGGCTCCTGAAACTGGAAGGGAGGTTCTGGGTCCTGGGACCTAGTGTCGCCATGGCAACTGAGAAAATTGGCCCATCCGCGCATGCTCAGTCGCGTGAAAATGTTGTTCACCACACCCACTTTGAGCCCAGTCCCCAGAATCTGATTTATACTCCAAAATCGTTCATTTTCACAATCGATTCGATCCCTTCGATTCAATTTGTCATCTCGACACGAGATGCTTTTTTGTCTTCTGATTTGTTTTTCTTGTCTCGTGAATTATATTTGCTTTCTCTGTTGAGTCAGTTGTCAGTTTTTAATTTTTTGCGTCAAATTCTGTGCGTTTTGCGTTCGGTCCGGTTCTGATGACAGATTTGTATTCGTGGTACATTATATAAGTGCATTTTGTCCTGTTTGCTGTTTGTGGTCTTGTGGATTGATCGGAGTCCTAACACAAATAACTACATAGCTTCAAGTCAATAACTTCTCCATTCAGGTAGGCACCAGCGGACGGGTCATTGTCTTGTTATATTATTTTTTTATTTATTTATAGTGTTTTTTATTTTTTATAGCACATGATTTCGGTGGCTTAGAAATTGTGGACGTTTTCGAACGACGATAGATTGTTGATTAAAAGAGATAAGCTTTGCTGAATATCACTCAACAGTAAATAAGGGAAGGGTGTTGTTGCCTTGGGGTATTTTCTAAACAAATCTGTTGGTTTTGTGTTCTGGTTTGGTGCCCCGCCGTTTTCAGAGCCCACGCACCGCTACTGGACCTGCCTGAGTACCTGCATCATGATCCATAACTTTACGCTTGGTCAAAATTTGCCCAAATGTTGTGTAGAGTTTCAACCAGTACCTGTTATGCCTTTAGCCGGTGACTGACCTCGTATCCTCAAAAGGATTAGGATAACTTGAAATAAACGTGACCAGAACTGTGGAAATTTCTTTCAAAAACGAGAATATGATTGCTAAAAGCCGAAATATGCGGTTATATGCTCCAATAATTATATTTATGCACTTATATGCACAAACAGTCAAAATATGGAAAATGCTCATTTTAATTTCCAATTTAAAGTCGCCTACTAAGTAATATCCAAACATCATAATTCGTGGAGCGAAATCACTTGGGGCAAAACAAAACGTCTGTCAATTCGAATAGGCAGTAGGTATAGCTTCCTTACTTGAACCACATGAATGTATAGAATAGTTGGGTAGGTTCATTCGTGGAGATGTAGAGTATCCATGCATGGGTTAATGACTAAACGACTCATGCCAGACGGACTAACAGAATTAGTTGGGTAGGTCCTGTCGGTGGATAAGCTAGACAACAACGGACAAACGCAACAAGGATATTTCGTTTGCGCATGCACAGACGAAAGTTATAGTCCGATCTTGAAAGAATGCATTTGAGACCATCCAACACTTCACCTCCATCTATCTTCAAATTTTCACCGCTCTACGATTTGCACGGTAGTTATGGGTGCTACGAGGATCTGACGCTTGCGCATGCGCTGACGAAAGTCACAGCACGTTCAATATTTTGATATGGGATCATCTGCTATCCAACCTGCGTGTACCCTCAAAATTTCAGCTTCTACGACTACTTTTCGCGTACCTAGTAAGAAGCGTTACGAGGGAATGGTCAACATTTCATGTTCGCGCATGCGCAGACGAAAGTCACAGTACGATTCCAATGAAATTCATACGGAACTATCAGAGTATTCTGATCAACCATCCACGTTTGAACTCATTTCAACGATATTTAAGGTAGTAATGGACGTTTCAAGTATTTCACGTTTGTGCATGCGCAGGCGAAGTGACTGTAGTTTTTCAATGATTTTTCGCAGTGGCCCATACCGCATCGACCCTCTAAATTTCAGCCAATTTCGACGATAATTGTCGAAATGGGCTGAAATTTAGAGGGTCGATGCGGTATTTCGGGTAGCTATGGGCGTTACAAGGAATTGACCACAGACAGACAGAAAGACACGGAACCAAAAATGTTCCTTGATGCCTGAAACGGTAGTGGAACTTTTCATTTTGGTAGTGGAAATTTTCATTTTGGAGGGCATATTTTTTTTTTTTAAATTCAATCACGAATCCAAGTCTTGCCTACCTTCCGCGGTAGTGAGGAAGCAAGAGTATATATGCGAAATTCGAGGTCTAGTTATGAGCGAGCGAGGGGTATATATGATAGGAGAAATGAAATGCAGTGTGACTCTTTTCCAACTGCAAATAACAATTTAATTTATAACTTGTTTGTGGTGGAATATCGGTACAATGTTACCGGAAAAAAACGTTAGTGAAACAAGTCCTTAAGTGAAATGTGGTTTTATTACTACAAGAACGCTTCAAGAAACTAAATAGGTAAGAACTTAGCAAGAACGAGGTACGATTGAGGAAAAACTGAAGTTGTAAACGGGGAAGTTCTGATGAACTTTAACTACTATTAACATCTGTCAACGCACGGTCGTTCATCTTGGTTGGGATACGTTAATAACATTTCATGGAAGAATCAAACATAAAACCACAAACGCGTAGCACGTGAGGAGAGTAATTTTTAAATTTGATTATACCTTGATTGATTTATCCATCAAATTTCCATCCACAGACAAAAAAATATATATATATATCAACACGGTGACGGAGGGTTGAACTTTCAGTATTACCTAACTTGTTTCGGGAACTACCGGAACGAACGGAAGGAATTAATCTGTCACTGTTTGCCCTCAACGTTCACGATAAGACCCCTCGGAAAGTTTCTTTCTCCTGATGAGAAAAGTTTTTTTGGTTTTTGATAAGCGTCTCTAATTTTATTTTCGTTTTCACGATTCATTTTCGTGGTCAGTGTTTTGTCGGAAAAGTTGGATTGACGTGTATCTCTGTCAAATCGAGAAATCCTGGTGAAGCCTGTGTGACACAAACTTAGTTCACTATGTGTAGGGATGTAACATCGAAGGCTAAACAGCAATTCTACTATCGATGTCGACGTCGATAACCCAAGATCAATAATATTGTACATACCAGTTAATCGGTTCTCAACAAACGATTTTTTCAATAATAGATTATTTTCAATAAGGAACATTTGGAATCGAGCAAGAAAAAACAAAAAAATTAAACCCCCCCCCCCCTCAAAATTTGATGGTTTCCGTTTCAAGGTATGTACTTACTTAGAATCCTAAAATGAAAAAAAAAAAACTGTCCGTCCGCCGTACTTCGCACTTTCCTTAGTTATCATGAACCAAAATTACTGAAATTTGGTTTGTACGTCCCCTATGGGGTCTAGCTGATCCGCGAAGCTCGGCGTTACTTCACCGATTAGGGGTGAATTTATGGGTCGAAATCTTCAGAATGCCGTAGCTCGAAAACGTTCAGTAGATGGGTATGGTTTTTTATGTTTTGAAACTGATCTCGAATTTTAGAATTTTTTTAGACCCCCCGGAGCATTGTACGTCCAGCGTTTGCATCAAAAAGCGTCATCAACATGATGGTGAATGAAACACATCCAGCCCAGATATCATTGCTAGGGAACACCTGATTATAATCACGCGTGGCTGTAAGAAATCGAGTTGATTGTTCCGAGATATTATTTGATTTGAAGAATGATGGTAATTTTGGATTTTGTTGATATAGGTACTTTTGTAACTTGAGCAAACGTTATGCTTCATGAATAACAACAATTAATAATCAATGATAGAACTGCTGAATCCATCGAATATTATTTAACTGTCATTCCCCGGCCGGCTCCAATACTCGATTTTTGAGTTACCCGTAGGGAGCACGAGGGTAGGCATCGACCACAGAAAACAGTGATCTACGCAGAAGAGGCATTCCATACTGGTAAATAATAAATCGTTGTGTAATAATTTGCAGTTTTTAAATATAAATCGTACAGATAGGTACTAACTTATTTCAATCTCATTTAGATATAATTTCGAATTTAATTGACTTATAATAACCATTAAGCTATATTATATCAATCAACACCTATGGTTCTGTTTCAACTTCTTGATTCCATTTCATTAGGTAATTAAATTGATATCAAGGTAAATACACTGCCAAGGTGATGGCACAGGAGCTTCCTCGTCACAATCAGAGTGACCCATTATAAAATAGAACAGTGACCCATTATAAAATAGAGGATTACATAACATTACATAACGTGAAATATACATATTACATAACATTACATTACATAACATAACATTACATAACATTACATGAAATATACATATTACATAACATTACTTCCATAATACATCACGTCCATTATACATAATTGCGAAAGTTATGCGTGTTTGAAGAATTTCACGTTAGCGCATGCGCAGGGCGAACCGCTGGCTCTATCATGTTGAAATTTATATGGAACCTCAATGGGCCCTACCCGCTTAATCCCTGAGAATTACATTGAAATTGGGTGAAATCTTTGGTTACTACGGCTGTAACAAGGAAATTGAATATATTTCACGCCAGCGCATGCGCAGAGCGCACCGTGGGTCCGATCATGCTGAAATTCATACTGGAACTCACTAGGCCTTGTCCAAACAACCCTTGAAAATTTGAGCGAAATTGAATCAAAATTGTGAAAGTTATGCGTGTTTGTTGAATTTAACGTTAGCGCATGCGCAGGGCGTACCGCTGGATCAATCATGTTGAAATGGGACCTCAAGGGGCCTTATCCGCACCATCCCTCAAAATTGTAGCTGAATCAATTCAAAATCGTGGAAGTTATGGCTGTAACAAGGAAATGCGGACAGACAGACTCACAGACCCACAGACTCACAGACCCACAGACCCACAGACCGACAGACACGGAACCAAATTTGTTCAGTAGGCTTTGAAACGCAAAATACAAGTGGAAATTTTGATTTCTGAAGACAAAAATTTGTTGGCTCACGAAAGTGAACACAAGGCTTCCGCTGCTTCGCAGACTCGGAAGCAAAATTGGAACCTTCACTTTCCAACTAAACTATCCGACCATTTAAATCATATTCAATATTCAATTAAGTACCTACCTTGTCATTTCTAGGGCAAAATATCAGGGAATACTAAAAATGAAAAGCGCTTTCTTAATCATCGATTCAGGCGGTAAATAATGCCACATGCAAGCACTTCTAACTTTGAGGAAAACGAAGGCATGTTACGGTGAGACTTATTTAAAAAGAAGCAAGGAAACAAGCAAATGACAAGTTAGAGGGGACAAGGGGAAATGATGACAGTGATGGAGATAGATAAGGATCATTAGATGATAATATGATCAAAAACGATCGATTTGTTTGAGGCAATAGTGGAGGTTCAAGTGTTGAATTACGAAGGGCAAAGAGACAAATTTTTGCCGTTCACCAGTGATCATTCAATGTTTTGAATTCAATTTTGAATTGAATGTAGTGCGAGTTGTTCTAATAAATCAATTTAGAAAATCGTGGAAGGTTTCGGGTAAGGAAGAGGCGAAGAGGGAAAAGAGAGCGATAACGTGCTGCCAGGTAGTTTAGAACATAATCACAGCGTGGACTCCCAGCAGGTCACTAACTGCGGTCAAACATAGCTGGGGGCTCCCGCTCATTGAATATTTAATGCTTTTTGAAGCTAATAACCGCCTTAGTTAGGCCTAATTTTCTAGTCGCCTACCATTCAAATAACATGGCCGCCTCTCCTCTCAAAGGTTTGGGCACATCCACCATTAGAAGTAGGGCAAACACAAAACTATATTATAGACCTCATACGAATCAAAACATCACACCTACAACATTATTTGATGTTTATACATTTTCTGGTAGAGTAGCGGAGTAGGTACGTTATACAGAAATGTATGATGATTTTTTGGTAGGTGTGTAAAAATAATGCACATAATACACATGTAGGTAAGTGTGGTGAGCAGTTAGGTTTTGTTTTCACGACAGTAAGGTCGGAGAGAGAAGGGGTCACCAGAAAGTCGTGAGTCAGTTCACGAAATAGGAGCGGCGTGTTGAAGAAAGTGAAGGATGAGGAGAGAAGAGTGAGAGGATGGGCTCCTATGGGATTTGTTGACTAACTCCCCGCGGTTTTCACCAACAGCAGGAGATCTTTTGCGGACGTGCTCGCCGCGGTTTTCACCAACAGCAGGAGATCTTTTACGGACGTGCTCCCCTTACTTACTGTCGTGATTCCCATGATCAATAATATTAATAATTGTTTTTCACGTTATAAATGCTCATTTTTCTCACCATGAACATTCTACAAAATTTAAAAATGTTCATGGTGAAGAAAACGAGCATTAATAACGCAAAAAACAATTAGTAATATTATTGTAGCTTTCTATGTATATTATCAAGATTCATCAGTCTCACTCTCTAATAAATTAGTTACCTATGTATAACGTGCGGTACCTACGTTGTAAACCGGCATATTCATAAGCATATTCATAAAGCAGTTGTTCCCACGTTGTAACCGGTTTATTTATCCGGATCCACATTGATGGACACAAAGTTCAGAAACTGCCACACAGTTGGACAATTTGAATTTCATGAGCGAAATTAAATGATCATCAATAAATGAATTTGCAACGATTCCGAATGTACCTCGTCATATCCTATAGAAAAAATCCCAAAATGGCTTATAATTTTGAAATTTGCTTTGAAAACTCGAAAACTTGCATTTATTCCGGGTGTAGCTTCTCGAATCGGAGACAGCCGAACAGGTTTTGATGGATGAGTTCACCAGGACAGTGGTAAACTGTATCAGGTCCAATCTATGGCCGTCTTACAGAGCAACGAAAGGAGGTGCGTAGCCAATGCTGCACGGCACACAGTTGCGTGGAACGGAATAATGGGCCAATTATAAAAAGAGAAAGTTTAGATTAGGTACCGAAAACGGATCCGATCAAGTACGACGGCTCACTCAAGGGTCGGATAGGGTTTTGGGGGCGATTCCGTAAGAACCACAAAGACCGTGATTACGATGATGATGTTCATAATAATTGTGCTGCTGTATTGAGTCCCTGGATTGGATTGTGGCTCGAAAAACTGTAGAAGATGAGTAACATTCGGCCATCGAGCACTTGAGAAGTCACTCAATCAACCTAATTGTGGTGGATTGCTAGAAGAGAGAGAGAGGTGAAGGTGAGGTGAGGTATGGTGAATGAGAATGATATGGAGATGAGGTATAGGACCTAACACCTCTGGTTAACACCTTTAACCGAAGTCAGGGTGGTTTCTACCACTATGACCCTAGGAGGATATGCCCAGTGGTTGCCACTCGTGGATAGTTTTACCTATCCGGTTCCACCATTCTGGGATCTTTTAGATATAAGGTAAGGAGGCGTGAGAGGAGAGAGAGAAGTCATCGACTTGGTTTGAGCGTAGAATGAAGTAACAGGCGAGAAAGGCGAGTTTTTATAGGACCTTGTCCACTCTCCTCCCCTCCATCAACGTCAGTTGAGGGATGGTGGGAGATCCCTTTTGAACTACCTGGGCCAAGTCACGTACGCCATCTCATTCTTTGGTTCATTTGCGAAATCTTAATATTGTATATGAAGTGACGTTCTGGGGGGATATCACGACACTAATCTTCACTCATGATAAGTCTGATGTACCCCATTCATCCATGATAGGATAGCCCTGGAAGCTGCGCGCTCTCGATACCAACCGAGAACAATAGAATCCTGCTTGCCTGCGAACATCCTCAAAGATTGGAACGTATTCGACGGCAGCCTCGAATCTGGAGGCGTTGATGAAGTTCGTCGAGGTGGAGGTGTTTAAAAGCGGAAGATAAAAGTTGAGAAATGTGACAAAGTACTGTTCGTCGTCAGGGGAACAGTTTCCCGAATAACAGTTCCCCTCCTTTCCCCTCTGAAATTCCAATCTTTGATTCATCCAGTCGCTGACACCTATACTTAAGGTAAGAGCCACAGCTGTATCTCCCGTTGATTGATCATTACACGGTGTTTCAATCCGAACTAAATCACTGCGAAGAAAAGCCATTTCAAAGAAAAACGGATTTATTGACAAAATAGTTATTGTTTGTTACTGACGATGGTTTGATCACCGAAATCGGTGTAACAGTGTATTTTTCGCGTTTTTTCGTTTATTAGTGGAAATATACTATTATTTCAATAACTCCATTTTTCTTTGAAGTGGTTCAATCCCTTCGTAGTCAATAATATTAACGACTCGGGCTCTTGCTGTCTCTTCGCCTTTAGTTCATTGTGAGCCATCAAATTGAAGTCAATAAATGTAATTATTTTGTGCAAATTTGAATTTCTTATTTATCAAGCTCCTTTTCCTTATAATAACGTTCAAGACTAACAAAACATTGATTAAATAAAGCAAGAATTTATTCATTCTCGATAGAGCACATAAGGTGTAGGTATCTCCCGTTGATTGATCATTACAACACTTAGTGGTTCAGTCCCTTCATAGTCAATAATAACGACTCGGGCTCTTGCTTTCTCTCCATCTTTAGTTCATTCGGAACTATCAAATTAAAGTCTTAATAAATTGATTATGATGTGAACATTCGAATTTATTATTTCTCAAACTAATTTTCCTTAGAAGTTTCAAGGCTAGAAAAAAGTGATGAAATAAACCAAGAATTTGTTAATTCTCGATAAAGCACAAGTTGTTTTGTACGTTTAGGGACAACTGAAGGAGATATTCAAAATCACGGTAACATTTTCATGTAAGTTTTAAGCAGAACATAGTTTTGAACGGAGATTTTCATTTTGCACACTGTATGCCGGGCACAGAACAGTCTCTATTTTGAACAGTCTCTATTTTGATGCCGATTCCTCGGTGCGGGCGTAGCGATTTGCAATGTTTTCCAAAACTATCGCCACCACCAAAAGCTTGTGACGGTGGGCAGTTGTTTGTGGTTTCAGTGAAGATGGAAGCGGTCAGGCTGAAACCTAATCGCCATCCCTTCTTAGCAGGTGATAATATCGCTGGTCTAGGAGAGGGACTCTCCAGGGTCCACCGTCACTCTCCTCACTCTGTCAAGTGGTAGCAGAGCATGGTTTGGTAGTATGCGCTGAATAACTCACGATTCTCCATCCACTTTTTGAGGGCTTAACAAAAAGGATAAACCCAAAGGTTTCCCAGAAGGATTCCTTTACATACATCCTGTCCCTTTTAAAACGCATACATCCCCCCCTCCCCCCATTCCCACTTTAGAGCTCAGTATAAATACATATTATATTGAGCTCATTTGAAGGTGATTAATGCCTTGTCCCAATTTACAAGTCCCAATAGTCGTTCCGCCGTAACGATGGAGGTTGATCACCTAGAGATTGCCCATATGAAATCCTACTCACTGGACAACAACCTCTGAGAACGTTCTTCTCCGCCAGTACTCGTATGTATGAGCTTTGCTTACCACCAGTAAATATGGACCTTTTCCGATATCGTTCCCCCGGCCGCTCACTACGAGCCTCCTGCCGTTATCGTTCCCCGGCCCGATCATCCATCGAAGGTCACCACTTATCTTGTTTAGAATCAATTCAAGAGCAGTCAGTCAAGCTTACAATGAACTTCTTGTCTCTATATGAACGAGTGAAAAACAAGGAAGGATTTTTGGTGGTATTTGCCGGGAAACAAAGGACAGTTTTTTAGTTGCCGTACCTGACCGTACATCAGCCACGCTCATTCCTATCATTCGAGACAAGATCGCTCCTGGGACAACAGTTATTTCCGATCAGTGGAGGGCATATGGAGTACTAGCGAACGATCCCGATTTCCACCACTTAACAGTCAATCACTCGCTGAATTTCGTCGATCCAAGCACTCGTGCCCACACACAGTCCATTGAAAGTTTGTGGGGAAAGGCAAAGAACCGCAACAAACTACAGTGGGGTACTCGCCGAACACTCCTCGACTCATACCTTTGCGAGTTCATGTGGCGTCAGTCCTGTGCTTCAAGGAATGAGGACCCTTTTGAAGACATTCTGAGGGAAGTCGCTTTTTTCTGGCCTCCGAGCACCACTTTACCCTGAACTGTCCCTTATATGTCTGTCTCGCTTATGTTATACCCATCGACGTTGAAATATGACATTTCAATAAAATTTATAACGAACTACAAATGTGTGATTTTGCTGATCGGGCGGGGGAACGATAACGGCAGGAGGCTCGTAGTGAGCGGCCGGGGGAACGATAACGGAAAAGGTCCGTAAAAATATTATTGAGGTAGTATCATCACGATGGAGGTTAGTCACCTTGAAGTTGTTCAGATGTCCTTTCCTGAACCAGAACTTCATACTACTTTTCAAACCCCCTCTTATCCCTCTCATACTTCTGCTACCCAGAAGTATGTCATGTGGGGAGGAGTGTGGCGGTGGGCAGTTCTCGAGTTGTTTGTGCTTCCAGTGAAGATGGGGGCGGTCAGGCTAAAACCTAATCGCTATCCCTTTTTAGCTGGTGATAATATCGCTAGTCCACTAGGGGGACTCTCGAGGGTCCACCGTCACTCTCCTCACTCTGTCGCAAGCTCCAAATGGAACTTCTTCAAACTCGCTCCTGTTTTAGATCAATTTCCGAGCCTGACCGGTTCCCTAAGAGAATTATAATCCCACAATCATCTCCCCGAAAGGCGTGGGCGATGCGAACGTTTAATAAATTTAAAGCGAGGTTATTAATTGATGTACCTACCTCGTAACTTGGGTACATAATGGAACTCAAGCAGAAAACCCAGCGGGTGATTAAATACTTGAACGCCATCCGAACCGCTTCTACGCATTGATAAACGAGCTAAATAAAGACGAGTCGCGAGCGTCGCGAATGAGATCGAGACCAGGCTTCAGCCCAAATTCAAGATTTATGTTTTGCAATTAGGATTCCGAAGGCGTTAGTATGGATTGTTAACAGCTGATGAAGCTGGTAAAATTGAAAATTCGGTACCTAATAAAATATTGCAACAGACGCGTTCTTCAACTAGCTACAGTTACTTACCTATACTATTACAGAGACATCAAACATATTGGAAACAAGCGCGTTTTAATGTCGTTTTGGATGAAACTATACATAAAACTTTGATTCATCATTCAGGGGGGTATAGTAGCATAGGACCGCTAGTGAGAAAATCAATTTCCCTCGAAAATATTTTCTTTCCGAGGCTAACAAGAGTACGGGAGCGCTTTGATTATTCAGAGGAAGAAACCAATGTCAAAATCAAACTTTCCGCTCGTGCGTGGCGTTTCAGATCTTACTGAACAAATTGGGGTTTGTGCCCACCTCTATTGGTCCCGATTTGGAATTTCGGGGGTTGGTGGGAGTTGATCCATAGATGGTTGAATGGATTTCACGAATATCAAACTGAATTTGGATAAGAACATTTGCAAGCGTGAACACCTAGCCCCGTTCATAAAATCTGAAACCTTTGAATCCTAGGCTTGAACATTCAGTGGTTTTACTTGATTGTTGACGGTCTATCACGGTATAACGTTATCGGTAGTATACAGGGCCAAATCTTTGGATGCAATACACGCTAGATGTTACCTACAATTAACTCACATTTAAAAATAAAATATCAAATAATTGCAAACTGTCAGTTTTATTCAGCTGAACTCAGATAAGGAAGGTGGCTAGGTCAGGTAGTTGGGTAGTAAACATTTGTGTTCGCCTTGTCTCTTGACGATACTGAAGTTGAATTAAGTAGGTAATAAAAGGATGTCATGTCGTGACAGAGAAAAGGAACCGCCTGTCTGCAAAATATTTGGGCCAACTCGTTTTGGTTTATTATTTTCAATAATGAACCTTTGGAACCGAAAATGACACTTTTTTAACCGCCCTCAAAATTTGATGGTTTCCGTTTCAAGTTACGCACTTAGAATCCGAAAGTGGAATTAAAAAACGCTGTAAATTATTACACAACGATTTATTATTTACCTGTGTAGATGCTCCTTCTGCGCAGATCACTGTTTTCTGCGGTCAGTACCTACCTACGTGCTTCCCACAGCAGCACTCTAAATCGAGTATGGCAGGACACTTGGTAGACTCAATTTTCAGATCATGAAAATTTAGTTCTTTGTGAATATTTTACATTACTTTTTTTAATTAAAAAAAGTTTTAACCCTTGAGATTTGTATTTAAAAATGTCCCGTCTTTACGTGCCACCCTGTACTTTGTGGTGATTTAAGGCATTTTTACAGATATTGGCGCGAACTGTGACCCCCAAAATTGACCTATTTTCATTTTTTTGAGGAAATTTTTATCAAAACCGATAAAGTTATCTTCTGTTTTGCGTCATCATTCAATACCGCTTGGTGAATATTTACCAGTTTTCGAAGATTTCAGCGAGTTTTACCTATTTTGTCGACTTCTTACCCCCCAAAAACTCAAAAACTGTTCGCTATAACTGACCTTTTGATCACTATAATAGATCCTGTGTGTTTACATACAGCCGATCCTATCCTTATATCTGACTTATTCCTTTAACCGCCTTTCTACTAAGAGACTTCTACTCTATTGATATTGCATTCAATAATCTCCACGCACTGAGTGTTGTCCCACTGGAACGAGAAGCCAGTCCAGTTGAAAAACTCGCTCCACACAGGTAGTGATGGACCCAGCAGTTAGCCCAAGAAAGGGCCCGCGGGGCACTATAATTTGGGCAATCATGCCAAGGACGGGAAGGCAGATGAGTCTGGGCGGGGCTCAAGAATTCAATCAGTACACCTGCCTGATGACTCTATACAAGACGACGCTATCTTCGTTTAAGAAACTCCAACTCTCATGGCGGCACCCAATCACGGTTCTGGAACTTCCAATATAACCTGCGACAATAACCACTTTTCCATTATAACATCCCGAGGAGTAGAGTGCGTTACGGGGCAAGCTATCAATCATCCCATCTCCCCAGCCGGTGATGAACTTTCCCAACCGTCCCTGCATTGTCCTCATTAAGTAAAACCGATCAATCAGGATACCCTGTTCGCGCTACCGGAGTCCAAATTACCGGCAGAGACGCGCCTGTAACTATATTATTGCTTCTTAGTAGAACTTGATTCGCTATGTTTTTCGCAGAGTCACGAGCCTCTCGTATCTCGCGATTGCATCCAACAGGTGTTGTGCGAAATAGCCCTCCTCAGATTGAGCTTTCGTATTTGATCTTACGAGGCTCCGCCGGTGGAATTGATTGACGTCGCAGCTGTCAAAAAGGTGGTCAGATTGAATCATGACGGGAATAAGAATGAGAATTATGATTCTCACTACAAAGCTCAGAGCCTGGTTAATAATTCGGTCCAGTCATTCAGTGGGATGTCGCGTTTATGCATGAAATTACAGTGCCAGATACTCCGGTTTATCAATCCTCTAGTGTTAAAACTCTGATTAGCTAGTCACTGATTAACGTTAATCAGAGATTTTAACTAACCAGAGCTGAGGATGCGTTTATCAATGGATGCATGAATAGTGAATAACAGCTAGTTAGCTAGTCAGAGTTTCACAAACGTCTACTCCCAGAGTTAAATCCCTAGTTTGATTCCTAGCCGCTAGCGGTTTGTGGCAGAATTTAATGATGTTCAGTAATAATTTGGGTGAGAGTAAACTTTTCTGTATACGATGCACCCTCCAGATGTACGAGATACCTACGTCAACAATTGAAATTTCTACAAATTATTACACAACGGTTTAGTTTTTTTCCTATAGATGCCCCTTCTGCGTAGATCGCTGTTTTCCGTGGCCAATACCTACCTTCGTGCTTCCCCCAAGAGAGCCCTTAATCGAGTACTGGAGCCAGCCGAGCAATCGCATTTCCTAAATATGCGGTGGATTCAAGAACTCTATCATTAATTCGTTATTTGCTGTTATTCATGAAGCATGACGTTTGTCAACTTGAAAATGTACCCATCAACAAAATCCAACATTACCATCGTTCCTCGAACGAGAAAATATCTCAGAACAGCAAACTTGGTTTCATAAAGCCATCGGTGATTATAATCAGGTGTTCCATAGCAATGATAATTCACAGGTCTGCGACCAAAAAACTGCATGAGATTTTCTGAGTGTTTCCCTTGGATTTTTGCATGCTGAAACCGAAAAAAATACTCCGAAAATTCTATCACGTCTAGTTTTTTAGCAAAACAGGTTTTTTGAATATAGCTTGTGGTGTTATTCGGCGTTAAACCTGAATTTTGTGGTTGCTGCCAGGTAGTCTATTTTGTGAATGGCATAGGTCTTTTCACTTTCATATTTAATCGTATCACTCCCAGGAATGATACGAAATGAAAGAGAGGCAGTAGGGTGAAGGGGGTGGGAGAGGATCGGAGAAGGAGAGTAGTAATAGATGCCCAAAATCATGTCGTAACACGTCGTCAATTTGTTCCCCGAAAAGTCAGGATGCCTTGCTGCATACAACGCACAGGTTCCAACATGTTCTAGTGGATATTAGGAGCGGGGAAAGGGGACGTACAGACAGGTTAGATCATTATTGAACTTGCTAGAAACGTTGAGGATTTTTGTGGTTTTATCAGTCCTGCTCATTCTGTGATCTGCATTCAAACGTGAATACCTAGTCTCTTCATACTACTTTCTCATTATGGCTCCAAGAGGTTGTGTTATTTCTCCTGACAATTTCTGTTTCATTTGTGGTGAATATACTGTTAGTGCACAACGAAGAAACATCAGTGATTTCGTGAAGAAGGTATATTTCGCGTATTTCAAACTCAAAATTGGGGATCAAGACAAAGCCTGGGCTCCGCATAAGGTGTGCAGAAGGTGTGAGGAAGATCTTCGTTTGTGGTTTAAAGGTAAAAAACCCTCATTTCGTTTTGCCATTCCGATGATGTGGCGTGAACAAAAAACCATACAACCGACTGCTACAAATACATTGTAGATCGTATGTTGGCTGCCTACAAAGCTCAGGGCTTTGTAGGCAACATGAGCTTGAAAATTCATTTCCTACTCTCCCACGTCAATTACTTCCCAGAAGACCTGGGAGCGTTCAGTGAGGAGCAAGGTGAACGATTCCACCAAGACGTTCGTGAAATGGAACGACGCTACCAAGGACGATGGGACGTCAACATGCTAGCTGACTGCTGTTGGATGCTCAAGAGGGATACAGACAATGCTGGAGAACGAAAACGTGTGCGAAGAAGTATTAAAGAAAAGAAGAAAAGGTTCCACAAGCAAACAGAATGAATTTTTTAAGCAGTTTGTGTTTTTTTTAGTTTTTACATAAAACAAAGTATGGTTTTTTTCTACATTTTTGTGTTTTTTATGTACTCATTCCTCGTGTTTTGCAAGAAAACTGTACGTGATGGACAAAAATGGCGGTCATTTTTAGATTCAGCACACCAAAAAACGTAAAATTCAGCTATAAGATTCCATGCAGCTGATCAACAAATTTTTTTTGCAGACCTGTGTTATCTGAGCCGGATTCATACCGTTTCATTCACGATCATGTTGACGAAGCTTTTCGGTGCAAACGATTGGCTGGACGTACAATGCTCCGGGTCGTCTCAAAAATTTTCAACTTCGAGATCCATTTAATAACGTAAAAAAACCATACCCTTCTATTAAAATTTTTCGAACTACGGCGTTCTGAAAATTTCAACCCCTATTTTTCACCCCTTAGAGATGACTGACAGTAACGTCGAGCTTCAAGGACCAACTAGACCCCAAATGGGACCAAAAAACCTAATTTCATTAATTTTGGTTCATGGTAACTAAGGAAAGTACGAAATAAGGCGTACGGCGGACGGACAGACATTTTTGGTTTATTATTTTAAATAATAAACTTTTGGAATCGAGCATGATCAACATTTTTAACCTCCTCCCCCCTCCCCTCAAAATTTGATGGTTTCCGTTTCAAGGTACGTGGAATCAGAAAATGGAATACAAAATTTCTGTCCGTCCACCGTATCACACTTTTCTTAGTTACCGTGAACCAAAATTAATAAAATCTAGTTTGTAGTAAAATTTTTGTTTGGTTCGGGGTCTAGTTGGTCCGCGAAGCTCGGTCATTTACCTCTAAGGGATGAAAAATTGAGGTTGAAATTTTCAGAACGTCGTAGCTCGAAAACTTTTAACCTTCCGTCGAGCGCGCCTTGGCCAATCACACCACCGGGCGCGTGCCGCACTATGTGAGGCAATCTATATTTGCTCTTTTTTTAAATTAAATCTTCTTTTTAAATGTAGGAAAAGGTGTGAAACAGTAAATTTATGTTAGCGAATTTTCGAAGAAAAGGAAGCTATTGTTCTCGGTCCAAAATTTTTAAAACTCGAATTTCCGAAAGATTTTTATACCAAAATCCGTTTCAGACCATCCTGAATTCCCTGCCGAAAGACACCAAAAATTATATGTATATATATATATATATTTATATATTTATATATTTATATATTTATATATTTATATATATTTATATAAGTAGTAAGTGGGTACGTTGGGGACACATTCACTTGAATCTCTGATGTTTTTTATTTCCACTTGACTCTCTGATGTTTTTATTTTCACTTGACTCTCTGATGCTTTTTATTTTCACTTGACTCTCTGATGCTTTTTATTTTCACTTGAATCTCTGATGTTTTTTATTTTCACTTGAATCCTTGATGTTTTTTATTTTCACTTAAATCTCTGATAAAACTTTTTTAACACAAAACATCAGAACCAGTGACTTTATTTAGACAGTGACTTTTTAAAAAAAATATTTTTTCATCAGAAACTCTAGTGAAACTCTAAAAATTTTTCAATCGTAAATAAAAATACAAATTTAGGACTATTTAGGGGTCGATATTTTCGAAATTTAGCTCCCTCTGATGTTTTCACTAGAAAAAATGAGAGGGGTTAGTTAAAAGGATCTCTCCAATAAAATAAAAATGTCTCATCCATTTTTACAATTTTCACTTAAGCATATCGAATTCATTGAATGTTTCGCATATATCGATAGAAATAAAGATATGAAAGTGTACAGGTTTATAGAACAACTGTTATACGGAGAAATTCCCAACGATAAAATACTCAGTTTTAAATCGTTGCTTAAAACCGAGGGAGTTGAAAAATTCGTAAACACTGTTAAGAAAACAATACCCGTATCTCCCAATAAAGACTTGAAATATAAAAGGAAAAATATCAAAGAAAATATGTTGGAGAATTATGTCATTCGTAATAAACGAGATAAGAAATTTCTACAAGAGTTGAACGTAAAGATTTTTTTAAACATGATCCCTACTAAAAATATAATTGTGGACGATGGTAATATTGTCGATATAAAATTACCTTGATCTAATTGTTCGTTTTAATGAGGAATCCTCATTAAAACACATTGAAAATAAAATCTCCTTCATATTCCAAACATCCTGAGCTTTTAGCAACAGTATCGAAACTGAAACTCAAAATCCTTCTTCAGTTTGGCTTTACTCTCATTATAAAGCAATTTTCTAAGTTGATATTCAGAAGCATTTTTAGGAACCTGGATTTTTAGGAGCGGTGGTTTACCATCAACACCCAAAAAACGTTCTTTCAACAACCCTTTAGAATATCTATACTCCCTCAATGCACGTTGAATCTCGTCTAGTGCGTCACAGTTTCTATCATAAAATCGAAATTCAGGTTTCTTTACAAACTCCCAGAAACCTCCATGTTCTTCACATAAATCTAATGCCTCGTCGCATAAAACCATATCTCTTTATTTATTATAGAAAATATTTTTTTTTTTTTTTTAGACCCGGTAAATTACCGGGTCTAAAAGTTTTCAACAGTACGAAAATAATTTAAAACCCAATATATTTAAAGGTGGGGGCGAATCGACGCCACCTTTTTAAATTAAAAAACTCTTAGGATTTCTAGAGCCTCATGCTATCTAGCTTGTTGCGTGTGAACTAAAGGAAATGATAAATAATGCGAGATTAATATTCCGTACACTATCTCAAAGGAGGCCAGCTAGTTGACCTTGCATTCCCATTTCAGATAGTTCGCTTTCAATTCCTATATCCATATTCACAATCAGTTTCTCCTCAACTGTTCAACATGGCACAACCTCCTGAATATTTAAAGTTAGCTTATTGTGATGATTATGATTTCTGTGAAGAAATTTTAAAAGTGGAACAATATCACCAGGAATGTTTGAGTTTCGTGCAGAAAGTGAAAAATTGTGTTAGTGCAAGTGAAGCCAGAGAACTAATCACGAAAAACAATGTGAGTCTACCAGGTAGTAGAAAATGTGATTTTCAAAAGCTTTTGAAAATCCCAAAAGTGTCTAATATATCAAGAACTCCAGATCAAATGCATCAGTACCTACAAAAATTTGTTGTATTTGACCATGAAATGGAAAAGGTGAAACTTCCTAATCAAAATAACATTATGGAAGTAGAGAATTACCTTATTAAATCTGGTGATTTGATAAAGAAGCAAACATCAAGACTTTTTTATACTACTGCTGTTTATGGATACTACTTGGAAGTGTATTTTCAACATATGAAGATCACAGGAGAGGATTGGAATCTCTGTTTAAAAGAAAAGCTACATGTGTCCTTGAGTTATAGTAAGAAGTTGAGAAGAGTTGGAGTGATTGTGAAAGACCATCAAAAACTTAAAATGTTGAGTATTTCATTTTTGGGCTCAACTACAGTGATAGTGAATGTTAACCTTGAGGGGGCTCACGCGTGAGCTCCTAGAAGGTCATTCCAGAGAACATTCTGAGCTGAAATATTCTGGACTCAACTACAGTAATATTAAGATCAGCCTGTAACCTTGAGAGGGCTCACGCGTGAGCCTCTTGAAGGATATCTGAGGAAATATTACCAGTTGGAGTTGAAGCAAAATAATGTGTCTGATATATTTTTATTGAGAATGTTCCCAATAAAAAAATTGTTATTTATATTGTTTATCCTTTTTTTCCTCCCATGGTGAGTTTTAGATTTCCTCTTTTATAATATTTTTAAGTGGTATATAGTTGAGAGTGACTTCTGAAACCAAAATTACGTAAGCAAAAGTGTTTTCTGGCACATTCTTTTCAAAATCTGCTCGTAAAATTATATTACTTTTTTGTCCAGATATGGACTGTGGTTGTCTAGTCATATTCACACTGAATATTGGATAGTTCTCTTTGAAGGACTGAGGCTCATGATATGGAAGGGATGAGTCTTGGCATACTATTCTTTTGAAATCTGTGTACATGGTGTAAGCTAAACTAAAATCCCCTGAACTCCAATCTAAATTCAAATGTTCTTCAGGATAACTTTTTCCTGCTACTTCAAAACTAATATTTTTAACATTCAAATGATCAAATTTGGAATTATTTTTCTTTTGATCATTTTTTCTGGCAGTTTGGAAGGCAACAAATCCCCAGATCGGATTCTGTACATTTCTATAAATATTGGTAATATTGAAATTCAAGGTTTTCCCAGTGACATTCTGTTCAATACATTGCAATTTTTTAAAGTGAAACAAATAAGGAGCGGTACTAAGTTCAGCAATTAATTTAGCTTTGGATTCACTTTCATATTCAATTATTGGGACTCGCAGGTAGAAAGTTTTAATTTCCACTTTTCCCGCCACACCTTCAGGAGAGGTACTGTAACGGAAGAGTACATTATCATCAGAATTTCTAATGAATGTAATTTCAAATCCTCCCTTATAAATTGGTGCAATATCGCTGAAGAATCCAAGACCTAAATCAGTCAAGTTACCATTCGCGTTGAAATTTCCACCACCATTCACTTTAGAATTGAAACCAGAATTCATTAATTTACCATTATAGTTTGATGGTCCTGAGAAAGAAGCTATGCCCATCACCGTACTAGCAATACCTGGTTCTTCAATTTCATCAATAACCGTATTGTGCTTTTTTACTTCAATTTTGGAAAAAAGGTGTGCAACAAAATTGTCAACCATCATTATTGTATCACTGATTCCATATGTTTTTGTTGCATCTTTAGGAATGTATTTTCCAGCAATGTAATATTGAATATTGCTGCTAAGAAACTCATCATCTAGTAGCAATTTGAAAACCGTTCGTTTATTCTCAGAGTTTAATTCTAAATTAGATTCAGGATTAAAGTTTCGATATTGAAGCCTTGTGATTTCAGAATCGTATTTTGAGTAGATTGATTTAATTTGATTCATTTTTATTATAGAATACATTCTTTTAACTAACCCCCCAAAAGAAAAAAGTCACTGGGTTCTGATGTTTTTTGGTAAAGTCGAATACAAGTCGAGAACATTTAAAGAAGAGTTTTCAAAACTCTTAAAGTGGGGTGGCCAAATTGGCCACCCTCTTTAACGTTAAAGTCGAATACAAGTCGAGAACATTTAAAGAAGAGTTTTCAAAACTCTTAAAGTGGGGTGGCCAAATTGGCCACCCTCTTTAACGTTAAAGTCGAATACAAGTCGAGAACATTTAAAAATTTCTTTTAAAACTCTTAAAAAAGTTTTTTTATAGAATCGAAATTCTATAAAAAATATCAAGATAGTGGAATAGAAAATATTAAAATCCAGTTCTGAAAACTTCCCCATGTTTCAAAAGTGATAGTTTGATAGGATCCACACTTTTAACTTCTTTCTTATTTTTATTATATTCATTTAGAATAGTACTTTTCATATTTATATAATTTTTTATTTCTTGTTCAATATCATTGAACTCTTCATCAGATATTTTACCGTCTTTAATTGCTTTTCTGAACTTTTCTTCAATCGAATCTAATTTAGCTTTTGCCAAAAGCTCAATTTCTTTGTGTTTATTAATTTTTTTATTGAAAAATCCGCTTGAAGTCCTTAATATTATCGATAAGGTTGTCAATCCTACAGAAATTGGAGCACTGAATGGAATTATTATTGGTAATGCTATAGAAGTATTAACCAGGCCGAGTTCTGAGAGGGCGAATAAAAATTCAGTACCGTAAAGAGTGCTGGATATTTTTCCATATTTTTTTTTCAAACCATTTCTCATTTTCACTTCATCTTCTAAAAATTTGTATTGATTGATAATTCGATTGATTCTATAATTGTTCTCATTAAACTCGGGAAAAATTATTTTTGGATATAATCTAGGATGAGTTATTGGAGTAAATTCTTCAGGGGCTGAAGGTGTTTCATTATTATTTGTGTACATCATTTTATTATAGAAAAAATTTTTTTTATAGAATCGAAATTCTATAAAAATATCAAGACTATAAAATTTAATAAAAGAAATTAAGATTTTCCTTCAATGTTCTCATGCTATTTACAAAATCGTGTCCTTCTGATAGCTTTTTCAAAATTAATAAACATAAATGTCCACAGATAGGCGGATCATATTGGTTTTGGATTTGCTCCTCATTATAAAATAAATTTTCTGAACCTAAATATTGAACAAGTTCTCTTGGTGGTGGTGCATTTCCATACGAGTCAAAATAATATTTTAAATTGTTATTTTTATGAAATGCAGTCCAGTGGCTTCCAGCCTCATCAGAATTTTCTAGATTTATAATTCCACATTCCGTGTGGTTCACTTTCTCTGGTAAATCATCCTTCATGAAAACTCCTCTGAAGTTTTTAATTTTCATTTCTTTCGATAATCTTTCAATATCAAAATTGGTAAGAGGCTGGAAGCTATTTAGTTTTTTGATTTGGTAGGTTTCTTTTTAGGTTTCTTTTTAGGTTTTGAAATAGTTTTTTTCTTCATTCCAGACCCGATACTTAAACTTTTTACATTTTTTGCTAGTCTCTCCATCTCGAGATTATGACGTTTTATTTCGGCTTCTTCAGCGGCCTTATGTTTCGAGTCTATAACACTAGAAGCTACTGCAGCTCCACCACCCATTAACGCTCCAGCTGCTCCCATTGCTGCAAAAATTAAAGGCAAAAAACCCCCAGAATGATTTATTTTTAACTGATCATAATCCAGTTCCAATTCTAGGCCTTTTTTATTCTTTATACTTTTATCAATATTTTTTTTCTGTGTTTCATTCAACAGGATTTTATGATTTCCTTTTCCAGTAATATCTGCAAAAGCCAGTCGTACTTTTACTGGAGCACGTTTTTTATAAGCAGATCTTATTTTTTTCATTTGTATTTCTGACAAATTTATTTGATGCGTAATCATTTTATTATAGGAAAAAAAGTTTTTTTATAAGATGATCTTATAAAAAAAATAATCATAATACCTAATTAGTATACACCCATCCCAAAGAATCTTTTGGTTTTCATAGCAGTTTTTACTGTAGCAGCCCCCAATTTTTCACCGATATTTGTTGAACTTTTCATAATTTTATCAGCTTCTACTTCCAATTTTTTATCAGCAAGATGCCTATCACTAGTTTTCTCATGATCTCTGTAAAAAATGTCATGTTGTTTACAGGCTTTATCAAGACTATTTATACCTTCATCACCTCTATTTAATCTCTTATCCAATTTAGTAAATGGTCCACAATATTGATAACCACCTGGGAGATGCATTTCTGGAATAACAGGCCCAAGTTTATTAAGAATAGTATTGAAAATACCAGAACCATTTTTTATCATATTTTTGGGTAAATTATTAATAATTTTAATCAAGTATTCAGTTCCTTTGGGTTTATCAATATCTTTCTCCAGTTGATCTTTAATGAAATTTATAATTCCCAATTTTTCATTGTGAAAATTATTATTTCCTGCCTGCTCTTGCGCATACAAATAGTATAGTCTTTGTGTAAGTTGATTCAAATTATCTATATATTTAAATTCTACAGGATTTTCAGTATATTTAATCAACCCAGTGCCAATCTTTTTCTTTTTACTATACTCCCAGATAGGTTTTATGATTTCTTTCCATTTTTTACTAACACTTGATTTTGGTTGTTTAGATTCGGGATTATTATTTTGAAACATGCTATCTGTTTGAATGAGGATTTTTGTATAAGCTTTAAAGTCTTCATTAGTGTATTCATCTTTGGATGGAATATCAGAAGCTATGGGTTTTGTTAAGAGCTTCCATAAGCCTTCAGTACCGGAATATTTCATTTTTTCTATTTCAATATCATTTCCATTTACTCGTATCTGTTTATTTCCAATAAAGATATGATTTTTTAAAGGGTATATTCCAAATTGTCTATCAGGATGAAGAATATATAATTCTGCAATTGGTCCAATACCTAAAGGACCTACAGAAGAGTTTGGTAATTTAACACTTTTTTGTAAAATTGTTTCCATTTCATCATCCCCATCTGCATTGTCACTTGAAAAGCTTTGATTTAAAGTATCTTCAGTATCATTATCAATACTTTTAACCTCGTCATCAACATCTTTAAAAGTAACTTTTTTAGGCGAACTGATAGCCAAGGGGTTAATTGTTTTTATTACAGGAATGAGTTCTAATTTTTTACCAAGATCTTCATCAGTCTGTTTCACTGCTTTTTCTACCTTATCTAATCGTGAAGTTATAGGTTCATAAGCCTTTTCTCTTGTTTCCTTATCAGATGCTTGGTTAACCCTTTCTTGTTTTGCTAATTTCTGTAAATTTTTCTTGAGTTTAATCGATTTATTAGCTTCAGCCACAGTCATGGGCTTACGTTTTGGTTTTGTGAAAATTATTTGTTCATCTTCAGAGGGTTGATCAATCTTTTTGATTTCTCTAAGTTTCGCTTCTTTTTCTTTCATCACTTCATTTTGCGCTTCTTTGAATTTCTGTCTAAGCGCTTGTTGTACAGTAATTTTTGTTGTCATGTTTTTATTATAGGAAAAATTTTTTTTTAAATCGGTCAAACGTTAAAACGTTAAAACGTTCAAACGCTCAAACGCTTAGGAACGCTATTTTTGCGTTTTTAAGCGTTTCCCAAGGCGATGTTTTAAGCGTTTCCCAAGGCGATTTTTGAAGTTATCCATGTAGCGTTTTTATAGGGAATCCCTATAAAAAACAAACTTAAAATCTATATTTTTTATCTAAAATATTTCACCAAATTTCTTTCGGTAACGTCCGTTACTGCGTTTCTTTGTTTGGTCAATCGTTAGAAAACCAAAGTCCTCATCCCAACTAGAATAGCATAATTCTTTGAATTGATCATAAGTGAAATCACTTCCCACATATTCATCATAAATATCTCGCATGTATCTTGGTCCTTGTCTAAATACACATAAAAAATTAATATTGTTTCTAATGAGTTGTTTATCAACTTTTGACCATGATTGTGTCAAGTAAACACACGAGATTTTCTTATGACGCCCTCTCACGTAATAATCTTTAATAACTTGTTGCTGTTGAACATTAACACAATCATCAAAAACTACCAAACTGTTCGACTGGCAATCATCTAGGGGTATAATCTCGTCACAATTACTGAAAAACTGCGCTATTTCCACACCATCTTTTGCAGAAATTATTTCATAAACTCTTCTCAAAATCTCATATGCATTCTGATCCAGAGATTTTGAAAAAATATATAGATAATGAAAGGGGATTCCCCATGATTTTGTGATGAGATTATAGAGAAGTGTTGTTTTCCCGCAACCGGAAGTTCCTACTATTAATGCTCTTAAAGGTAATGGTAACAGTTCTTTTCTAGCCTCTTTTTTATCAAACGGTATTGGGTCAACCTCGTACTCATCTTTTACTCGTGGTTTACTCATCTTTATTATACGAAAAAAAAAATTTTTCCTATAATAAAAGCATGACTCTAATAAAGATTTCTGATAAACACCAAGATCTAAAAATAACTTTTGCTCAAAAAATTGTTCTAAATCCCAATAAAAATTATAAACTTGGAATAGTAAAGTTATTATTTACTTCACCTTCTCTTTCATTTCAAGTAAAAGATGTATTGATATCATTAAAATTGCTTATTACAGATGTATGGTATCATCACGAGTATGTGTTAGATGGCACATTTACTGTTGAGACGTTTAGAAGAGAATTATATTTAAAAATAAAAAGTTATATAACTGAACTCATGGAGGGTTTTGAAAAGAATAAAACATTATATAAATCACAAATTGACACATTAAAAAAAATAAAACCTGAAAGTTTGGTTTTTAAAGTAGACTACACTACAAATCGTAATAGATTTTTTCTTAAATCTCCTGTTTTAATTGAATTTTTACGTTTTGGAAATTTCTGTGAACTATTTGATTTTAAACAATGTAAAACACCTGGGGATTATTTTGAAGTTAATAAGGACTACTATTCTGAAGACAACCCAAAGTTAATCAAACCTATTTCGTTAATTGAATGGCATTGTAATATTATTGATTATAGTTTTGCTAATCATGATGAGCATTCCCATCTTCATAGCGAACATGAATTACTGCATGTATCTTTGATAGAGAAACAGATTCTCCCCAATACTATTTATATGGAAACAAATAAAAAGATTCTTTACAGACCTATACGAGAAGGAATGAGAGATATTAAAGAGATTAAACTATCATGTAGAAATGAAAATGGAGATGAGCTGCAATTTGAAAATGTTACAGTTTATTTGCATTTGATTGAAGAGTGAGTGAGGAGCTTCTTTTTTATGAGATATTTCTCATAAAAAACCTTTTTTCCTATAATAAAATGGATAATGATTTAACTGATCCTATTTATTGCCATAAATGTAAGAAGAAAACTAATAATGTTGATGCTGAAAGAGTGCAAACTATCAACGGGAGATGGAGAGTGGCTGCTAAATGCTCAAAATGTAAAACCAAAAAGAGTAAATTTATCACTTCACCTGAGAAAGAAAATTCTGAAGAACCTGTAGTAGAAGATCTGAATGATGATGAAAAATTATCTCTTGCTAAAGAATTACACAAGCCAATAAGAAATAAATTTCAAAAAAGGACAATATTTACTAAAGGTATTGATGATTTGTGGGCTGCTGATTTGATAATCATGAAAAATTATGAAAAAGAGAATGATGGATACGGCTATATGCTTAATGTTATCGATACATTTTCAAAATTTGCATGGGCCTTACCCTTGAAGAAAAAGGATGGAAAAAATGTTGTTAAAGCTTTTGAGAAAATAATAGAAAAAGCAAAATCTCAAAATCATAATGCCCCCAATTTGCTTCATACGGATAAAGGATTGGAGTTTGAAAATAAACTTTTCAAAGATTTTCTGAAAAATCACCAAATAAAAATGTATCATACACAGAATGAAGAAAAATCTGCCATTATTGAAAGATTTAATCGTACATTGAATGGTAAAATGAAAATTCTTTTTGAAGTTGAGAATGATAAAAAATGGGTTGATTTTCTACAGGATTTAATTAATGAATACAATTATAAAGATTTTCATAGATCTATTGGTATGAAACCATCAGAAGTCACAAAATTAAATCAAAATGACGTTACAGTACGATTATTTGGAAACAAAAAAAATTTACAGAAAGTTAAATTCAGTGTTGGTGATAGGGTTCGCATCAAAAGATTTAAAAAAACTTTTGTAAATAAATATGAAGCAAATTGGACCAGAGAAATTTTTGTGGTTTCTGATATTCTCTCTACTAATCCAATAACATACAAAATCAAAGATTTAAATGATGAAGATATTGAAGGATCTTTCTATGCTCAAGAACTACAAAAAACAGAATTCTAGAATTATGAATAAAATGATTTATATAAAAGATTTCTTTTATATAAATAAAATGAACACAACGAGCTCATGTTGCTAACTGGTTCATTATCCATCCTATGATAAGTAGTATCCATACAAGAATAGACAAAAAGAAAAAGTGGGTGGATAAAAAAAATGAGGGGTTAGTTAAAGGAATCTCTTTTCTAATAAAAATGAACGATACGAAAAAAAATTATATATCCTATAATAAAATGGATAATATTAAAAAACATTGTGAAAAGTGCGATGTTAACATCACCTATAAAAATTGGGCTAGACACCTAAAGTCTAAGAGCCATGAGAAAAACGACCCTGACCGAACTCTTAAACCTCGACAAAGAACCATTGAGAAAGGATTCAGAGTTAAAGATTTGAGAAATGAAGCGAAAGATTACAATTTAAAAGGTATTTATACAATGAAGAAAAATAATCTTATTACAGCTTTAAATGATATTAAAAATGTATTCTTTAAGAAAAGTGATCTAGAAAAACTAACTGTTAAAGAACTACGCGAAATAGCTAAAGAAAAACATATTAAAATTAAAAAACCGAATAAAAAAATCAATATCATCGAACATCTAATGCACCCACAAGGGCATGCATTTAAAGTAAAAACAGTAAAAATGTTCAATTTCGACGATGACTTGATTAATGAAAACAAAGAAAAACGAAAATCTCCTTTTACTATTATAGAAACTAAATCTCGATTCATTAAAAAATTTAAAACTACAGAAATCGATTATACTATAAAATTATCTAATATCATACAAGTCGAAAAAGCTGTATTTGCTATGTTAAATTTGGCTAAAGAAAAATCTAATTTCCAAACCGGGGATAAAATTATGATCGTTGCCCAAAACCCCCATTTTCACCATGATATATCGAAAGATTTAAGTAGTAAATCAAATGTTTTATCTCGTATACAAGCTAAAGAATTTATCCAACACGTAAGCAACATTATTAGTTCCAACGAATACGTTGACATAACAAATACTACGTTTCACATTAAAATCATCAATTTACCGAGAGGAGCAAAAGGCACCAAAATATTGAACTTAGCCAAAAGTAAACATACGAAACAATGTATTACTCAAATAAAAAATTCCGATAATCTGTGTTGTCCAAGAGCCATAATTACCGCGTTAACTTATCATACTAATAAAATTTTCGGTAGAGAACTTACAAAAAACGATATAAAAGTTTTAAGAAAGGGCCGAAAAATTCAAACAAAATTAGCCACAGAACTTTGCGAAAAAATGGGTTCATACACCGAGGAAGGTTTCACATTGCAAGATATCAAAGTTGTTGAAGAATTATTAGACATTCAAATTAAAGTTATCTGCGCCGAAAATTTCAATACCGTTATTTACGAAGGAGAAAAGAAAGATACTATAATTTATCTTTATAAAGACGGAAATCATTTTGACGTGATTAATAGTGTAGCAGCCTTTTACGCTTCATCTTATTACTGTAAAGAATGTGATATTCCTTATAATAACAATAACAAACACGAATGCAAAATGACTAGAAATAAAAATGTCTGTACACTCTGTAAACAAATACAACACGATGAAAAAGATAAAAATAAAATATTCTGTAACGATTGTAACCGTTATTGTTATAATGATAATTGCTTTAAAAATCATAAAGAAGTTTGTAAAATAACCTATAAATGTTTAAACTGCGGGAAAATTTGCAAAAGAACCGACGAACATAGATGTGGTTCTGGAAAATGTCGAAACTGTCAAGAAATATTCGACGATATAGGTAATCATGAATGTTTTATGTTAGCAAGACGGTCAAAAGGCGGGTATTGTACAGAACCTTGTACTTGTAATAATCGTTCTGATATCACAGCAGAACAATGTACTTACACCGAAAAATACATAACATTTGATTACGAAGCAATGCAGGAAACCGGTGTTCACGTGCCGAATGTAATTGTTCAAAATTATTTCGATGGAACCAAAATGAATTTCAAAACTAACGAAGAATTTTGCAAGTGGCTAATTTCTAAAGAACACAAAGGATACACTGCCATAGCACATTATGCAAAAGGATATGATTCTCAGTTCATTTTGAAATACTGCGTCGAAAATACTCTGAAACCTTACACTATTTATAATGGAACTAAACTAATGTTATTAGAAATTAAAGGAATAATAAGAATAATCGATAGCTCTAACTTCGTTGCATCTCCGTTATCTGCTTTTCCAAAAACGTTCGGATTAACAGAACTCAAAAAAGGATATTTTCCCCATTATTTCAATACTCGAGATAATCAAAATTACGTTGGGCCAATTCCTGATACTAAATTTTATGGGCCTGATTCAATGAAACCCGAAGTAAGAAAAGCATTTTTGAAATGGCACGCTGAAAAAGTAAAGGAAAATTATATATTCGACTTTCAGAAAGAAATATTAGAATATTGTGAATCAGATGTCGATATTTTGCGAAGGGGTTGTATTGAATTTAGGAAGCAATTTTTAGACATAGCTAATATCGATCCTTTCCAATATTTAACTATAGCGAGTGTTTGCATGGCCATTTTTCGGTCAATGCATCTCAAAGAAAATACTATCGCTGTGAATAAAGAAATTAGAAAAGAAACATTTAGTAAAGGTTCAATAGCTTGGCTTAGTAATTTTAAAAATGTACAACATGCTTTAAACGGTGGAGAAGTTACAATTTGTGGAGCAAAGGTTGATGGCTACGATAAAATAACAAATACCGTGTACCAGTATCATGGTTGTTTTTGGCATGGATGTCAAAAATGTTTCCACGAAGATACTATTAATAATGTAAACAATGAAACTATGGGCGATTTGTTAGAAAAAACTAATCAAAGGAGTAATCAAATAAAAAATGCCGGTTTTAAATTGATAGAAAAGTGGGAATGTATTTGGTTAAAATCGGAAGCTTATAAATCATCATTAAATAAAAATATAAGGGTTATTGAACCATTAAATCCTAGAGATGCGTTCTATGGCGGTAGAACCAATGCTAGTAAATTGAAAGTCGTAAATAAAAAATTAAGATATATCGATGTTTGTAGTTTGTATCCAACAGTTCAATATTTCGATTATTATCCCTTAGGTCATCCAACAAAAATTCATAAACCTGAGAAATATGATGAAAATTGGTACGGTTTAATCAAATGTAAAATATTACCTCCTAAAAAATTATATCACCCAGTTCTCCCGATCAAAAGAGATAAACTTCTATTTATTTTATGCGAAAAATGTTTTGAAGATAAATGTAATACTTGTTCACACGATGAAAATGAAAGAGCTCTGGTTGATACTTGGACTACAGATGAAGTAAATAAAGCTATTGAAAAAGGTTATAAGATTCAAGAAATTTACGAAGTATGGCATTTCAAAGAAAAAAGTAATGAATTGTTCAAAGAATATGTAAAAAAATTTATGAAAATAAAACTAGAGACTAGCCCGTGGGAAAGTGACTTTGAAACTATTGAAGAATATATAAAAAGCATTAAAGAAAGTCTCGATATAGATTTAGAAAAAGAAAGAATTCAACCAAATCCTGGACGAAGAGCAGTAGCAAAGATTTGTTTGAATTCTTTGTGGGGGAAGTTTGGACAAAGATTGAACATGTCACAATCTGAATACATTATAGATGTAAAAAGATGGTACGATATACTTTTAGATGACAGACTAGAAATTGGCTCATGCCATTTTCTGAATGACAATATTGTACAAATATCTTATAAATTTTTGAATCAATACATCGAAGATAGTTTTTCAACAAATGTTTTCGTTGCGGCTTTTACTACATCAAATGCAAGATTGAGACTATATGATATGCTTGATAAACTGGGAGATAATGTCGCGTATTATGATACTGATAGTATTGTTTACATTGATGATGGAAAAACTCTTGTAAAAACAGGTTGTATGTTAGGTGAGTGGACTGATGAATTGGGAAAAAATAATCACATCGTAGAATGGCTTAGTACTGGTCCAAAGAGTTACTCTTATATAACCAATCAAGGGAAAGAAACTATTAAAATTAAAGGATTTACTTTAAATTACCAAAACGGCAAATCATTAAATAGAGAAACTATGAACAAAGTTTTAACGAAAGAAATAAACAACGTTAAGCTTAAATTTAACATGATTACGCGAAATGTAAAAGATAAAACATTAGTAAACAAAGAAGTGGAAAAAGAGTTTAGATTTCTGTATGATAAACGAAATATAATTGAAAACAAAGAAACCGATATTATTGATACTTTACCTTGGGGATATTAAACGTAAACATTTAAGAAGCTCTTTATATCAATATCGGTTTTTATCCCGAGGAATTACAACTTACGAAATTTTTTATAATAAATATGTTCTGTTTGAACCTTTCATTGTGTATCGATAAGATATTCGTAATTATAATATTTTTAATAGCTCTAGTTTTCATCTACATTATAAATGAAACTGGAATCAATCACAGAATTATCGGAGCTTCAGAGCAGAGTTTAAAAGTATTCAAGATAAAAAATGTGTAAAAATAAGTTTCAAGTCAGTTTTTATAGGGAACCCCTATAAAAAACACAATGTATAATTATTGTAAGTCTAAGTTTTGGAAAAGGAAATAACAATAAACAATAATAAACACTGGAATAGTCGAGACCGTACAAAAATTCTGTTTAAAGAGCTCCGCGGTCGGAAAACCGACCGCAGAATCTCATACGAAATAAAAGCTGGAAACCGATATTATTGATACTTTACCTTGGGGGTATTAAACGTAAACATTTAAGAAGCTCTTTATATAAAAATCAGTAGTAAGTGGGTACGTTGGGGACACATTCTTGTTTTTTCACTTGAAAAAAAAAATGAACGCCTTAAATTAAAATATTTTAACAACTTAGTATAATATTATTGTTTTAGTGGAAAAATTCCAATAAAACTTTTTTTTATTAAAATTAATAATTAAACAAACTTGATGTTATGCATGTCATTCTACGAATTTTAAAGCATGCATATCTTTTCCGTTATATTTTTTCATACCATTATAAACGATTTTAACTTGGTCCTTAACCATTTTAGTTAAATCGTTTTTAGTTAACATATCGTTGTATCGAGATGGTAAATAAACATTAAAATCGTTCTCCAAGTTGAGGAGAATAGCTCCACCGTTTTTTGTTTTCTTAAATTCTCCACCGAGAATCTGGTAAGACTTTCCCTCAACCAAATCCGAGAGTTTATTGTATGTTTGTTCAAAATTAAGTTTTTGTAATAATGCGCTTTTACTCATTTTTATTATAAAAGTTATTCTTTTAACTAACCCCCCAAAAGAAAAAGTCACTGGTTCTGATGTTTTGTGTTTAAAAAAATTTTATCAGAGATTTAAGTCGCTAAATGAAAAAGTCACTGGTTCTGATGTTTTGTGTTAAAAAAGTTTTATCAGAGATTTAAGTGAAAATAAAAAACATCAAGGATTCAAGTGAAAATAAAAAACATCAGAGATTCAAGTGAAAATAAAAAACATCAGAGATTCAAGTGAAAATAAAAACATCAGAGAGTCAAGTGGAAATAAAAAACATCAGAGATTCAAGTGAATGTGTCCCCAACGTACCCACTTACTACTTATATATTTATATATGTATGTGTCATTCCAGACGATAACTCTCGAAAGAATTGAGATAAAAAGTTCAAATTTGCACGAAAAATCTGTCTTGGCAATCGACAGGCTAAGTTCGAAGATGAGCAGAATCGGGTCACCCTAAGGGGGAGTTTTGGGGAGTTTTAGGGGGGGAAAATTACCCATAAATTCCCAAAATGAAAAAGTCTGACAAGTGACACCTCATTTTAAAGGTTTTTGTACGCTGAACACGATGAAGAAATCAGAATTGCGATATCTCATTCCATTCTCAAACTGGAGCACTTTGAAGATGAAGGAACGTGGTTATTTCTTGAGATGTTCTTCCTGGTTCGTCTGCTCTAATCTGATAACGGAATGGGATATCGCAATTCTGACTTCACCATCGTGTTCAGCGTTGGAAAATCTACAAACCGAGGTGTTACTCGGAAAAAAATGGAACAAAAAATTTGTTATGTACCCAATACCTACTCTTCTGGTATTCAAAACATTTTTGATTTCCCCCTCCCCCTCCTTCCACCCCAAATTTTACTTTGCGTTAAACTACTCCTGTTTTAATTTTGTATGGTATCAAGTTGGGAAAACATTGGCCGAAAATTAATTTTCAGAAAATTTTAGGCGGAGGAGGAAGATGCCGAAAACTTCGAAAATTCGCTCTTATAGCCATGCTGCATGACTGTGGTTTTTTTGCTTTGCAACAAATGTATTTTCTTCGAATAAAAACTTTAATACATAACACCCCAAACACCCAACTCCAAAATCAGTCATTCAAAAGGATTTTTTTTTTGCTGGTAACATGAATAATCTCGAGAACAATAGTACAAATAATTGACTTCAGTATTTTACTGAGCACCTACCTTAACGATTTTTGGTACTTAATCCAAGTAAATTAGACGTTTTGGTTCATTATTCTGTGAATAATACACCTATGTATTCGCTCAGCAAAAAATTTTTATAACACCCCCTCAAACTTTTTTCTTTTCCGTTTCAAGGTCCGTAGATTCCAAAAATGCAATGTCCGTCCGCCGTACACCGTCCGCCGTACGCCGTGTCACGTGTACAGGCTTCATTTTCGGTCTAAAAAATTCGTTCTTTCGCACACATGCTCCATTTGGGCCCTAGTTGTGTCCCGAAACTTTTCAGCCAGATCTAAATATACCCAGGGGTATTATGAGTGAAAATGTGTATAAAAATAGGTACTTTTTGCGTTTTAGCAACATGTTGGTAACATGAGCTTCTGAGATATCGTTTTCCATTTTTGGGGACGGGAAGACCGAATATGAAGTCGATTTTGACCAAAAAGTGGAAAATTGAGTTCCACCAAATGTTCAGCTCCCAAAATTGATTTTTTATGAGTGAAAAACCTGGGAAATCGTGTGAAATCACCATCAGTTTGTATAATAGGTAACACTGGAAAAAGTGTCAACACGTGGATCAAGACGATTAAAAATGACACCCAATGATCAAAGATAGTTTAAAAAAAAAGAAAAAAAAGGAGCGTACCTAATTTGGGTTTTAGGGGCCAAAATTAATGGAAACCATTAGAAATAGCTATTTCGATTATTACGCATGAAAGAAACAATAAATGAACAGCTAACATTTCTGTAGGTATGTCCAATAGAATAATAAACCCATGTGACAAGGACTTTGCAGCGTTTTTAATCACAGTTTAGGTAAATATAAATGCATTAGTAACTAAAAAAAACATACACTAAACTTCTCTCACAACTCAAAATTTGTCAACTTCTTTACACTCAAATATTAGTAAATCACTCAGCTGGAGTTAATGACAAGAAAAATGGGGAATATGTCGATAAAGAACACATTAAAATCGCAAACAAGTAAAAAAATACCAGGAAAAGTTACAAGAACAAATATTATTAGAGACTCGTCAGCGGGCGCATGCCGCACTGAGTGCTGGAGAGATCGGGACATGACCGGGCGCGTGCATCACTCTGTGCGGCGGCGAGCGAACATTTACGTTTACGTACTTGTATACGACTGAAGACAATGCGAATCGTGTTCCCGGTGGCACCGTCTTACGTCAAAACTAGTAACCTTAAATTAGACCAGCTGACATCCTTCTCCCTTCAAGCATACAGCCGGTGTTTTGAAAACACTAACGTGCCCGCACAAAATGCGGGCGCGCGCCCGACGGAAGGTTAATAGAAGGGTATGGTTTTTTGAAGTTTTTAATAGGTATTGATTTTCAACTAAAGAATTTTTTGAGACCATCCGGAGCATTGTACGACCATCCGTTCGTTTGACCGAAAAGCTTCGTCAACACGATCGTGATTGAAACTGTATATATCCGGCCCAGATATCATTGCCAGGGAACACCTGATTGAAAATCCCACTTTTATTTTTCTCTTGGTTTTCTACAAACCAACAATCGTTTTCGATTCATTGTAAATGGTCAAACCCATTCAAAAGCCTTCAATATTCTACGTACAATTTCTTTAACGATCAAATGAGAGACAAGAAGTTTAATTATTATAGTATCATTAATTTACCCTCTATACAACTAATGATTGCTGTGCGAACCAGGCACTTTTCAACATTCTACAAAAAAATTATACTCTCTCAATTAGCTATAATTTCTCTGCAACTTGCACCGAGGCAATATTATAGTCGTTTTAAATAAGCCTTAATAAGTAGGGAATCGAATCGTTTCATGTTGTACACTCCCTTCGATAGGTCCTATTTCATTACACTCACTATTTGACTTCCCAGTCTAATCACTTAATGATCGCCGGCACTTTACGTGGAGTGTTCTTTCTTTTCCCTCCGTTATTCTCTTTTTCAGAACCGTAAATGACGGGGGGGGGGGGGGGGGGGTATAATGGAATAGAGTGATTTGTTCGGTATCACGTGACTGGAATGTGATGCGATTGGTCACGGCATCAGGCGAACCGCCAATCAGACCGTAGGCTCAGGAAGCCACTAGCGCTCCTAATGGAAACCTTTAACACATCAAAGTCTCGTGCCTTGAGGTAATCATGACGCTCTGGACATTAGAAAGGTGCTCGAGAGTTCTGTAAGCTCGTTTCCATTGTTTGTTGAAATTCCAATTGGTGTAAATAATACGCTATCGATTTTGAGGAAGAAGCTGCTGAAATAGCAGCCTCACAGCTTATGAACAAATCGATCGACGGAAATTTTTTAAATTTATTTATTCATACAAAAAAAGACGCAAATTTTTTAAATTTATTTGTCGTTTTTGCATTGTCAGAGGAATGACTGGTGAGCACTTACGATGGTGTAGTCAAACAGGCAAATCTTACCTGGAAAAATCTACATTCGAGTATGGATCACAAGGTGCTGGTGTTATCGATGTCAGTGAACCTTTGGAAACGAGCACGAAGAGAAAACGCTGCAAATTATTACACAACGGTATGTTATTTACGTGTATAGATGCCCCTTCTGCGTAGATCACTGTTTTCTGTGGTCAATACCTATACCCTCGTGCTCCCCCCCAAGAAAGCTCTAAATCGTGCCAGCCAGGCAATTACAGTTTCATAAATATGCGGGGAATTCAATTCCATAATTAATTGCTGTTGTCCATGGAGGACGTATGTTCAAGCTACAAAATTAATAATAAACAATAAACAGAATCCGAAATAACCATCTTTCTTCAAATGCAATAATATCACGGAACAAACAGCAGGATTCACGATCATGTTCACGTAGCACTTCGGGGCAAAAAATTAGGGCCTTACTGTGAATGAATTGCTGGACGTACAATGCTTCGGGTTGGCTCAAATTCCCAAGTTCGGGATCAATTTAAAAACGTTCAAAAAAATTTGAGATATCGGCGTCCTGGAAATGTTAATCTCTATTTTGCAACCCTTAGAGATGACTGACAGTAACGCCGAACTTCGCATAGACCCTAAATGGGACTCACAAACCAAATTATTCTTTCTGGGGTGAATTCAGAAGGCTTCAAAACAGATTTTCATCGGAAATTTATTTTTTTTAAATCCTTAAAACACAGTGGGCTAAAACTGCCCAGGTTCTCTTCTGTTTTCTTTTATTTTCTTAAGTAAAACATCTCTGCTAGTGCTTTCCGAAAAGGTTCTGTATGAGGGTTATCCGATGATCGAAAATGGGCGAAAAACCAGTAGAAAGAAAGCGAAATGACGACACAAGTAAAGGCTCTCACCGCCGCACCCGCCTGGGGGAAACGCTCAGCGCCACCAGCTTATGAAGTTACTTTGTTTTCTGTCTACCCGTTTACTGCCCAAGCTACACGGAGTTTTGAGATGAAAATGGACAGTGAGGGGTTTTCAAGGCTCCGATCCGACTCTGAGATCAAAAATAAAAATTCCTATCCACGGAAATTGCCGATTTTGGACCCACTGCGATGGATTCGTGACCCATTGCAATAATAATAATAATTCTTTATTGGCGACTTGTTACAGTTAGGCCTCTTGGGCCCTCTTATTATGTAACATTTAAAAAAAATTAAATAAATAAATATCTGAAACATATTATTATGGCCATTGTTTTCCAAACAGGCAGTGCACAAAAAAAAAGAAAAAAAAAGAAAAATAATAATAATAATAGTAAAATTATATAATAGAAAAAAATATTGCGGTGAGGGGGGGGGGAGGGGTCGTGCGGTAGTCAAGGAAAATAAATTAAACCAAATAATCAACTTCGGTGCAGAAGTGTCGCTCTATCAAGCCCCGAAATGTGGCGGAATCTGCTGCTGAACGACACCGCTGGGGGTGCGCGTTCCAAATACGTGGGCCATAATCAGGGCCGCCCAGAGCTGGGAAAATTCTCATCGGGCCCCTCCCCGCGCCGAATTTTGGTTTATTATTCTGTGAATAATACAGCTATGTATTCGCTCAGCAAAAACTTTTTATAACACCCCCTCAAAATTTTTTCTTTTCCGTTTCAAGGTGAGTAGATTCCAAAAATGGAATGTACGTCCGCCGTACGCCGTCCGCTGTACGCCATACGCCGTCCGCCGTATCAAGTGTACCGGCTTCATTTTCGGTCTAAAAAAAATTCTTTCTTTCGCACATAATGTGCTCCATTTGGGCCCTAGTTGTGTCCCGAAACGTTTCAGCCCGATCGGAATATACCCAAGGGTTTTATGAGTGAAAATGTATATAAAAATAGGCACTTTTTGTGTTTTAGTAACATGTTAGTAACATGAGCTTTTGAGGTGTCATTTTCCAAGTTTTTGGGGGCGAGGAGACCGAATATGAAGTCGATTTTGACCAAAGAGTGGAAAATTGAGGTTCTACCAAATGTTCAGCTCCCAAAATTTATTGTTTTATAAGTCAAAAACCTGGAAAATCTTCTGAAATCACCATCCATTAATTTGTATAATTACACTAGAAAAAGTGTCAACACGTTGATCAAGACGATTAAATGGCACCACCATTGATCAAAGATAACTTGAAAAAAAAAAAAAAAAAAATGGATTGTACCTACCTACCTTATTCGTGTTTTGGGGGCCAAAATTGGTGGAAACCATCAGAAATGGCTATTTAAATTATTTCACATGAAAGAAGCAATAAATGAACAGCCAACATTTCTTTAGGTATGTCCAATAGAAAAATAAACCCATGTGACAAGGACTTTGCAGCGTTTTATAATTTATACACAGGAGCACTGGACGTATTGTTCTTCCCTTATTTATTAAGGAAGTAAAATTGAGCTCATTTATAAAAGGGAAATTTTTAGTTTGCGCAGTAAACGAACAAATTTGGCCCGCGGCCGGGGCCCGGGGATTTTGCCCACCTTGTCGGCCGTGGCCATAACAATAGCAATTCGTTCGGAATGATGCAGCCAGAGCCGTAGAACGAGTCCTACGGAGGCGTCGAAGTCGAGCGATAAATAATTAAAAGCTCCGTCAGAAGTTCGAATGTCACCGGGAGAGGTGCAAAAAAGAAGGATCGTTTCCCCGCAGGACGGCTCGAGCCTTCGGTGCTGCGGGCTTGCGAGTCGGATGAGAGCGTTTAAGATAAATCTCCCCAGGACCAGGCTTAAGTACGTCGGCCGCTCGTTGCATCACAGCGGACGGGCCTCGCCGTGGATTAATTGATATACAAGGAAAGGCATTTGTTATTATTGTCACGAAGTTGGCAACCCTGGTCTTTTTTTTCCTCTCTCTCCCAGTGACTGATTAACGAGCGCCCATGCGTTATTGGTTGGGTTATAATAACTCGGGGCCCTTCTCTTTTCTAACCCCCCACCAACGGCTCAGTGGAGTCGGCTCCGTTGCCCACAGGTGTTTTCCTCGCTATTGACTGGATTGAGATGCCTCGATTAAACATTCAATAACCGTTATCGGGGCTGAGATTTATCTCTCAATAGCCAGATGGCAGCAGCTGCGGCGTTCCGGCGTATTTCCCATGAAAATTGAGCTATTGCAACGGGCCCGACTAACTGGCGGATTTTGGTTCATCATTTTCAATAATGAACCTTCGGAATCGAGAATTAATAAAAAATTTAATCCCACTTCAAAATTTTGTGGTTTCCGTTTCAAGGTACGTAGAATCCGAAAATGGAACAAAATAAAAATTCTGTCGCAAGAAGAATAACGATAATAATTAATTATAGAATTCTTGAATGTAACTCATATTAGTTAAGCAACAATAATTCCACGGCCAGCTCTAGTACTCGATTTTGGGCTTTTCGTGGGGGGGGGGGGGGGGCACGAGGGTGGTATTGACCACAGAAAACAGTGATCTACGCCGAAGGTTCTACACAGGTAAAACATGTGTACCATGGGCCCTAGTTGGGTCACGAAACTTTTCAGCCCGATCAGAATATACCCAGGGGTGTTATGAGTGAAAATGTGCATAAAAATAGGTACTTTTTGTGTTTTAGTAACATATTAGTAAAATGAGCTTTTGAGGTATCGTTTTTCATGTTTTGGGGGACGAGAAGACGAATATGAAGTCGATTTTGACCAAAGAGTGGAAAATTGAGGTTGTATCAGATGTTCAGCTCCCAAAATTGATTTTTTATGAGTCAAAAACCTTGGAAACCGTCTGAAATCACCATCAATTTGTATAATAACACTAGAAAAAGTATCAACAGGTGAATCAAGGCAATTATATGGTACTATCAACAATCAAAGATAATTTGAGAAAAAAAAACGCACCTGATTCGTCTTTTGGGGGCCAAAATTGGTGGAAACAATCAGAAATAGCTATTTCAATTATTTCACATGAAAAAAACAATAAGCGAACGGCCGACATTTCTGTAGGTAAGTCCAGTAGAATAATAAACTCATGTGACAAGGACTTTGCAGAGTTTTTCAATGATTTCGGTATGGTACCATCTGTGGCCCAATCCCCCACTTCCCTTCAAATTTCAGCCCATTTCGACCATTATTTTAGGTAGTTACGGGCGTTGCAAGGAATTGACCACAGATAGGCAGACACAGACACACACACAGACAGACTGACACGGAACCAAAAATTTGCGTTGATGACTGAAAAGTAAAATGACTTTAAAAAAAAATCAGTCACGAATCCATTGCTCTATCTTCCGGTAGTGAGGAGACAAAAAGTTACTTTTTGTCGGAAATGAGCTCTAAAATCGATCCTGAAAGTATCTTTGACACTCTGTATCTATGGGAGATATTCAGTATAATAGACGAGCCCGGGAGACATCTGGAAGAGGCCGTCTCCCGAGGGAGGTTATCTCTCCCTGGAGATATTCAAAAGCGATGAACACTTGTCGCTAACTCTTTTTATGACTCGTTCACCTCGCGAACCCCATTTCTCCCGAGAATGTGGAAAAGGGAAAAACCTCGGGCTTGCGGCTGTGGGAAGGCGGAGATTTAGCCATCATTGAGCCCGTTAATCGTTGTTTAAGGAACTGTTATGAGAGGGCGAGGAGGCGTGACGGGTACAAATGCGAGGGCCCCGGCCGATTGAATTGGCCCTGGCGGGGCACCGGTAATCAAAGAGGGGTTTTCCTCGGGTGTAAATAAGTGGAGTCCGAGGCCCGGGACGTGGATGGATCTTTGGGAGGGGCCCTACACGATCCCGTGCCATTATCTCAAACACTTTAATAGATTTCACTTGAAAAGAAGACGGGGGAGGGGGGCCCAGTTATCTCTGAGCCTTCCATGTCCCCTCATTAGCGGTTTTATATGTTCCGAACGCGTTTTTCGTCACAACCGTTTCGAGCTGCTCCAGGCCAAATCACGTTTGGCACAGTCGAGAGAACTGTCTTGTGCGGATTGTCGGTTTTGGTTTATTATTCCGTGAATAATGCGCCTGTGTATTAATTAGCTCAGCAAAAAATTTTTCGAACACCCCCTCAAAATGTTGGTTTATTATTCTGTGAAATGCGAGAGGTACCGGGAAGCCAACAAAGTTGCGTCCACGCTTGAGAGAATTGACAGAGCCCCCCTGAAGCCTCTACAAAAGCTGGTGATCTTGTGGGATCACGGAATTCCATCAATGACGCATCAACTGGTACTGGGGAATACAATGCTTGTTACCCTGAAGCAAATGGATGTGGCAATCAGAGGCCATATCAGAAAATGGCTGAGACTACCATTCGACTGAGCTAATGCTTATATCCACGGACCGGTAGGTGATGGGGGCATGGGCGTGATGGAGCTGCTCACCCAGATACCTGCTATAAGATCTAACAGGCTAGGCAATGTCCGCACGCAGCTCTTTGAGGACACTAGTGAGCAACAGCAATGGTCAACACGACTCGACCGTCGGATTGCCAGAGCACAGCGGCTGCATAGCACCACTGATGGAGCAGAATTGGTGAGATCACGGGACACCAGAGCCAGCACTGCATGGATCAGGAACCCGTCAGCAAGAATGCACGGCTGGAAATCCCTAGGTCTGGTGAAGGTTCTCTCTGGTTCTCTGCCCACCAGGATTTGGCGCTCAAGGGGTCAGCGTACCGGAACTACCCATCACTGTCGAATGGGTTGTCACAACATAAATGAAACGGCTGCTCATATCCTCCAGGTCTGCCCCTCCATGATGCGACCTAGGTGCGCCCGTCATAATGCTGCCCTGGACCTGTTGCTTGTTTATGCACGACGCAAAGGATGGCCAGTGTGGCTTCAGCCCCACTTCAACCTGGTGGAGCGGAGTTATCGGCCAGATCTCTTGGTGGTGACACCGAGAGGGGCCTTCATCATTGACGTCTCTGTGGTCTCTGGATCCCGATCCCTCGCTGACGTCAATACTGCCAAGATCGGTAAGTACCAGGTGGATGAGCTGCTAGCAGCAGCAGGATTGGCAGACTTCCAGCCTGGCCAACCATCACCTGGCGCGGTGTGGCACAGTGGGTCAGCACCAGACCTCAAAAGGGTGGGCTACCCAGAGTTCATACTTGAATGGATGGCCACGCGAGTCCTAACAGGAGGAGCATGTACATATGGTCTACATTCAGGAGAACGGCTGCTCAGCGTGTGGCCGGCTGACCATGGGGGCGCCGTGGGGCCCGGAGCTGAACTCAAACCTACAATGGGGAGGAGAGAAGCCGCCTGACCACATAGCCAGAAGAGGCCCAAACCTCCTCCCTCCATCAACTGGGCGGCAAGTCAACTGAAGACCTGCCACCCTCCCCATTGTCCGGGGTCAGATCTCGGACCACGGTTGCCAGTGCTGCTGGATGGATTCAACAGCACAATCCTCAAAGAGTGGTAAAATGACTAGTGGTGAAGTACGATTCTTATTACAATACCATCGTTGTAATGTTGATAATTATTATCCAAATAAAACATGTTAAATGATTGAGTAAAAAAAAAGTATGTCCTCCGAAATGAAAATTTCGACTACTATTTTGCGTTTCAGACATCGGGGAACATTTTTGGTTCCGTGTCTGTCTGTCTGTGGCAATTCCTTGTAACGCTCACAACTACCCAAAATAGTGGTCGAAATGGACTGAAATTTGGAGGTTGGATGCGGGTTGGGTCACAGATGGTTCCATACCAAAATCATTGAAAAAGCACAATAACTTTTGTCTGCGCATGCGCAAACGTTAATCACTTGAAACGCCCATAACTACCCTAAATTTCATTGAAATGAGTTCAAACTTGGAGGGTCGATCAGGAATTATACTTTGATAGTTCAAAATGAGCTTCATCGGAATCGTAATGCAACTTTCGTCTGCGCATGCGCGAACATGAAATGTTGACCATTTCCTTGTAACGCTTCTAACTACGCGAAAAATAGTCGTAGAGAGCTGAAATTTTGAGGGTACACGCGGGTTGGATCGCACATAGTTGCGTTCCAAAATCATGGAAATCTTTATTCTGCGCATGCGCAAACTTGAAATACTTGAAACGCCCATAACTATCTTAAATACCGTTGAAATGAGTTTAGATTTGGAGAGTCGATCAGGAATAATACTTTGATAGTTTCTTATGAATTTCATTAGAATCTTACGGAATCTTACGTCTGCGCATGCGCGAACATGAAATGTTGACCATTTCCTTGTAACGTTCTAACTACGCGAAAAATAGTCGTAGAGAGCTGAAATTTTGTGGGTACACGCGGGTTGGATCGCAGATGGGCCCGTTTCAAAATGAACCTACCTAATTATTCTATACGTTCATGTCCACCGCATATTTATGTCTAACAGTCATTCCCCGGCCAGCTCCAGTACTCGATTTTGGACTTCCCTGGAGGGAGTCGAGGGTAGGTATTGACCACAGAAAACAGTGTCAACGGAGAAGGGGGAACTATACAGGTAAATTAATAATATACCATTTTGTAACAATTTGCAGTATCTCCTCACATATATGATCACTGTTATCCCCAATTTTCCCCCAAAACTCAAAATGTGGTAAATTTCGAGTTTTTGCGAGTAAAAATAACTGAAATTGAAAAGCAGCTATAACCACTTTAAACATTGATAATAGATATAAGAATCTCCAAAAGTGTCATAAAATGTGACTTGCAAATAATTTCAGTTGAAAAAAAAGTGGCCAAAACTTGTGTAGGACTTAGGTACCTAATTGTTGAAGGTGGGTCGATTTTGTTCAAAAATTGCTTTTAAATCAAAATTTGTTCATCTGGTAATGCAACATGAGTTGATTTTATTTCATTTTTATTTTTACTAATCATTCCCATCGAATATGGCGAAGCAGATTTAACGGTTGTCTTCTCTTCCAGCAGGCGTGGGAGCGAACTAACCTCCCCACAAACCGCCCTGCACTCAGCGAAGGTTATTTATGACTAAATGGTTATTTATGTCGAAAGAGAAAAAGAATCAGTTGAAAAAAAAGTGGCCGAAACATGAGTAGGACTTACTTAATTGTTGAAAAGTGGGTCGATTTTGAAGTTATTTTGGTCCATAATTACTCGCTAAAAATTGAAGAAAAAAATCAAAAATTTCTTTTAAACCTAAATTTTCTCATCTGGTAATGCAGCATGACTTGATTTTATTTTATTTTTATTTTTATTATCACTAATCATTCCCATCGAATAAGTAATTTGAAGTTGGAACCCCGCTGTCTGGCGAAGCAGATTTAACGGTTGTCTTAACTTCCAGGATGCTCTGGAAGAGTGGGAGCGAACTAACCTCCCCACAAAACGGCCTGCACTCAGCGAAGGTTAGTTATGACTCCTCATGACTCGAAAGAGAAAAAGAATCAGTTGAAAAAAAAAGTGGCCGAAACACGAGTAGGACTTACCTAATTGTTGAAAAGTGGGTCGATTTTGAAGTTATTTTGGTCCATATAATTACTCGCTAAAAATTGAAAAAAAAAAAAAATCAAAAATTGCTTTTAAACCTAAATTTGCTCATCTGGTAATGCAGCATACTCTGCATTTTATTTTATTTTTACTAATCATTCGAATAAGTAATTTGAAGTTGTAGCCCCGCTATCTGGCGAAGCAGATTTAACGGTTGTCTTCTCTTCCAGGATGCTCTGGAAGAGTGGGAGCGAACTAACCTCCCCACAAACCGCCCTGCACTCAGCGAAGGTTATTTATGACTCCTCAAGACTCGAAAGAGAAAAAGAATGAGAAAAACTCCGGAGAAGAAGTGGGAAGGAGAGGAACGAGGTGTGAACAAAATAGAGGCGGCCGAGGCCTTCTTCCCCTTCTTGTTAAGGTTGCCTAATCCAATAAGTCATTAATAATGCGATACTCGGAGGCTCCGTCTGCTTCAGTCCTAGGAATCCCCCTGCCCGCTCGCTGACGGCACTTCATCAACATCAGAACTCCATCTCGGGAACAACGAGGTCTCATTGCTGTACCAACGAAGGATCTGTAAGAATGGAAAGAATACGGCGAAGGATCTGTTGAACGATCTGTAAGCCCTCAAATCCCAGGGTCCACGAAAAGTTGAGAGTTCTGGTTCTTTCTGGTACTATAGCGTGCGATTTATTTCTCGTTGAATCGCAGATTTGGCTCACAGGAAACCACTGGGGAAAAACGCTGCGAATTAATACACAATGGTATATTATTAATTTACCTGTATAGTTGCCCCTTCTCCGTAGATCACTGTTTTTACTTCCGTGTTCCTATTGGAAGTACGGGAATGAAAGTATGGTGATACAGTAGTCAAAAACAGGTGTTCGAGGAAACCATGGAATCTTGTCCAGAAGAGCTCAAAACGAGTTTCTAGACGATTTTCCGCTTGATATCGCTCCTTACGTATGTATGATTCTATGTTGAAATTATGTATGTATGTATGTTGGCATTATGTAAGTACGTATGTATGTATGCTGGCATTATGTATGTACGTATGTATGTATGTTGGCATTATGTATGTACGTATGTTGGCATTATGTAGGTACATATTATGTATGAATATTGAGGGTCATAACTTCCTCAAAATACGGTATTTTTAAGATTCTCTTTTTGGGTTTTTTTCAGCTCGTTAAACTCTTCAATATGAAACAAGAACGAAATTTTCTAAGTGGAAAAATCATGGAGTATTGGCGGGTTTTCTAACTTTTCGATTTTGAACTATACCTGCCGTGAAAGTGGACCAAAACTGGTGCGGTTGGTTTGGACAAAAATTTAAGGTAGGTAAATTTAAGGCTGAACCTTTGTTAGAACCTGAAATTTTCCAAATCTTTGCTCTTTTGTCAAAATCGACTTCAAATTTAGTCTTTTAGTTAAAAAAAAAAAAAAAAAAAAAAATACACTGCAAAGTTTCGCGGGACACAAATACGACCCAGATGAAGCCCGTGTGTGAAAGAACGAATTTTTTAGACCGTAAATAAAGCTAGATGATACCGCGTAGCGGTCGGACATTGCATTTTGGTTCATTACCTATATTCTGTGAATAATACACCCATGTATGCAACAGCAAAACAATTTTCGAACACTCCTCAAACTATTTTCTTTTACGTTCAAAAATTTCGTTCTTTCGCACACAGCATACATTTTAGCCCTAGTTGTGTCCCCAAAATTTGCAGCCCGATCGAAATATGTCTAAGGGTGTTAAGGGTAAAAATGGGTGTAAAAATAGGGTTTTTTGGTGTTTTAGTAACATGAGCTTGTGAGGTATCGTTTTCCATGTGTTTTAGGGCGAGAAGACCTGAAGTGAAATTGATTTTGACCATAGAGTGAAGAATTGAGGTTGTAAAGAAGGTTCAGCTGCCAAAATTCATTTTTTATGAGTCAAAAACCTGGGAAATTATCTGGAATCACCATAAATTTGTATAATAACACTGAAACTAGTACTAAAAGGTGAATCAAGATTATTAAACGACACTATCAATGATCAAAAATAATTTGCAAAAAAAATAGGAGCCTAATTCGAGTTTTTGGGGGCCAAAATTGGTGGAAACCATCACAAATATCTATTTCAATTATTGCACATGAACGAAACAATAAATGAACAGCCTACATTTCTGTACTTATATGTCCAATAGAATAATAAACCCATGTGACAAAGACTTTGCAGCGTTATTGGAATCCACGCACCTTGAAACGCAAGAAACTTTTTGCAGAGCGAATGGAAAGTGTTTATTCACAGAATATTATTCACAGTAATAATGAATGAAGTATTATTCACAGAATAATAAACCATAAACGAAGTACGGCGTACATGCAGACGAAATCTAATTCCTGTTTCGGATTCCATTCATTCTACGTAGGTACCTTGAAAGGGAAGCCATCAAATTTTGAAGGGGGGTTACAAAATGTTATAGCCCGGTTCCAAAAGGTTTTTTTGTTGAAAATAATAAACCAAAACCGCACTTGCGTACTCTCAATACATCTGCTGCTTAATAATAAATCATATGCCTTTCTTTCACGCAGTTATGGGGAATGCGGGTTAAGGAGTCAGTACCTCATCGATAGTATCGCGCTTGACAGTTGTTTCTCAACGGCGACTTTCTGTATTACCTCGCCTTTCCGCTATCTACGGCATATCAATTGATTACACCGGCTAAACGAGTTGCCTTCATATCTGGGTCATGTTAACCTCTGTTGACAGTACATGAAAACATTACCGCGACTTTAACAGGTCGAGGGCTGAAAATTAATGGATACATCGAGATAATCGTATCGGTGAGGGCGAGCGAGCGTCACCTGCACCCGAGAAATTACCATAACGAAAGGCCACTCACTTACAATCGGTGCGGCATGCGAAGTAGGAAGCTACACGTTGGGGAAATGCCGCTTTCCGAGACGACCCGACGGGGGAATTTTTGAAAGTACAGACAATTCCAGTCATGCAGCATGACCTTATGAGCGAATTTTCGAACTTCGCGACTCTGTACCGACTTTTGACCTTGGAAAATTGGAAAAATGTTGACGAATATTCGTATATTATGACCTACTCCTTTTCAGAAAAAAATATTTTGAACAATTGAAACAGCCTTTTCACGTCTTGAGTAACCATTCTATATAATCACTTCAGGTAAATTAATGTCGAGTTTTAGTAATAGTTGCCATGTTTCCATTTTATGCGATTTTTGACCCAACTCAACAACTCAAATTTGACACACTTTTTGAGAAAGAGTTTTTGACAACTGAAATTGTCTTATTCTGCCCCCGACTCACCATTCAAAGACTGTACAATACGTTCGGTGAATTTATTATTATACTTAGTGTTTTTTGCAATTTGGACAGATTTTTCACCTTAGCAAATTTTGACGATTGTTTTAACGTATTTCAAGCACCTAATTCAAGTTTCGGGGGCCAAAATTGGTGGAAACCATCAGAAATAGCTATTTCAATTATTTTACATGAAAGCAACAATAAATGAACAGCCAGCATTTCTGTACGTAGGTCCAATAGAAAAATAAACCCATGTGACAAGGACTTTGCAGCGTCTTTTCAGTGACTCCGTTTTGGTTTATTATTCTGTGAATAATACACCTATGTATTCGCTCAGCAAAAAATTCTTATAATACCCCCTCAAATTTTTTCTTTTACGTTTCAAGGTGCGTAGATTACAAAAATGCAATGTAGTAGAGTCAATATGCGGGTCCTGGCGCATTCCTGTTTCAACATGCTCGTCAGTCTAACCAGCTGCTGGGGGCCTTAGCGGGTGGCGCCACCCCCTCACCCACCCCTTACCACTCACCCTCACCCACCTCACCCCCCCCCCCCCCCTCACGCTGCTCCATCCCTACCCCCGTCACCCTTACCGTCATCCACCCCATTACACCCCCCCCCCCCCTGGACGTCACCCTAACCCCCCCTGCCGCCCCCAGCCGCCTCCAGACCTCCACCCACCCCGCCCCAGCCGCCTCCAGACCACCCACCCACCCCGCCCTCCTCCACAGCCCTCAGACCCTCCTCCTACCCCTCCGCCCACAAACCTTCACCCATCACCCCCCACCCATCATCCATCGTCACCCTCCTACCACCCTCACCACCACCTACCACCCCCGCCTCATCCCCTCGCCATCACACCCCTCACCAACCCATCACCCATCACCTCCAACCTTTATTATGAATACCTGCCAACTTAATTGTACCTATCAAATAATCATAATGATGTCACCCCACCCCATCCCACCCCTACCACCATCTTGGAATTTCTGGAATACCTTTTTGACTATGAATACCTACCTAATTAATTGTATCAGGTAATCATAATGACGTCACCCACCCCCTCCCACCATCTTGGAATTTCTGGAATACCGTTTTGACTATGAATACCTACCTAATTAATTGTATCAGGTAATCATAATGACGTCACCCCACCCCACCCCACCCCTCCCATCTCCTCAACCTTTATTATGAATACCTACCAACTTAATTGTACCTATCAAATAATCATAATGACGTCACCCCACCCCCTCCCACCATCTTGGAATTTCTGGAATACCGTTTTGACTATGAATACCTACCTAATTAATTGTATCAGGTAATCATAATGACGTCACCCACCCCCTCCCGCCATCTTGGAATTTCAGGAATTCCGTTTTAATTATGAATACCTACCTACTTAATTCCATCAGATAACCATAATGAAGACCCCCTTCCACCATCTTGAAATTCCTGGAATTCCGTTTTGATTATGAATACCTACCTACTTAATTGTATCAGGTAAGCATAATAAAGTCCCTCGGAATTACTGGAAATCCTGTTTGACCATGAATACCTACCCACCTACTTGAAACTCCAAACAGTGGACTTATAACTTATGCAAATAATATTAAGGTGAATGTTCGAAATGTTGAATCTCACCCAAGCATAATGGGGAGATATTAATCTACCTATGAAAATATTTCATTATGATTGTAATTTAAAATGATCATCTCCAACCAGACAGGAGCCAGCGTGTCTCGTTATTATATTTGTCTTGAGCTAAACAATTTTTTTGAGGCCACCCGGAGCATTAGTATGTCCAGCCGTTCCTGTGCACCAAAAAGCTTCGTCAACACGATCGTGAATCAAACGGTATAAATCCGGCCGGGATATCATCACAAGGGAGCACCTGATTATAATCAAGGATGGCTGTATGAAGTCGAGTTGGTTGTTCTGCGATATGAGTGACGGACTATACTGGATTTTGTTGGTAGGTAGGTACTTGTGAAACTTGAACAAACGTTGAAGTATTATTGATGGGTAAATTATTACACAATGGTAAATTATTAAACAATGGTAAATTATACATAACGGCAATTATTACACAAGGGTAAATTATCACACAACGGTTCATCTACCAAGAAGGGTCTGGATTTTGTTGATCGGTACTTTTGCAACTTGAACAACCGTTGAAGTATTATTGATGGGCAAGTTATTACACAACGGTTCATTACAGGTATTGACCACAGAAAACAGTGATCAACGCAGAAGGGGCATCTATTTCACTCCACATAAACAATTTTCCTTTAGGCTGTATTATTTTAGCAACATTTGACTCGTGATTTAGGTAGGTACCTAATAACGAGTACGGGGTTAGGTACTAACCTACGTAGGGTCTGCGATTCACATAATATATTATATAGACGGGTTATCTATACAGAGAGCTCTGATCTGTAACAGAAGGGTATTCTGTACAAAATAAACCGTTGTGCAGGGATTTGCAGCGTTTTCTTTTTCATTTTATTCAAACCAAAATACTTCAAACATACATAAATTCAAAATGTTTGACCGCCATATAAGGATACCGTCAAATGAGGCCATGATTCGGTCATGAACGGAACTCTTGATCCATGCTCAGTAGCTCTTAATCTTGAGATTATTCTTTTAGAATCATTATTCAATCGAGCGGGACATTGTTCTAGGATCATCGAGCTGATTGGGTGTGCAATTTGAACTGATCTTAAGAGCGAGAAAATATGGGAATGAACGGGGCAATCTCGTGCCTGGGTAGGCAGCACTGGGCCCGGGGTGAGTTCTAATATTGTGATTCATTGTGTGAATATTATTAAGACGCCACTACAAACATGTGAATTTCTGACTTTGCGAAATTAGTATATTAAATAGTCCGAACTTGTACCTAAAAGGATCTGTATTTTGTCGAATATAAAGTAGTGTTCATGATCGATCTAGAGCTTGTGCTTATCCCGAGAACTTTTCATTGGTGCCGAAACCCGGGAAGTTCTGCCCCATGGCTGAGTGACTATCCAGCGTGTGAGGTTAAGCTCAACTGCGGTCATTCGCCTAACTTGTAGTTTTTAATCAGTAGTCAGGCTGTCATTGGACGTCATAATGAGCCCAAGATCTTCACCGTCTTTGAAAATTATCCTCAACGTAAGCCATTTTAGCTCTGCTGAACACGGATCAGAAGAGGATCTACAAGGCCTTACAATCCTGGAGCCTTCAGGTGGGCCCAGCTCTAACTGCAGATCAATGGCCCTCTAAAACAGAGGATCTAGTACAGCAGTTTGTAGTTCAGGGTCGATCTCTTACAAACGATGTGGCTCAGGCGGGTTTTGAGGATGCCATGGAGGAGATCCTCATTGTTAAGGTAAGCAAACTGATTGTCCACTTGACATTGGTCCCGAAACCCGTTCCGTCCTATCTCCTTTGGAACCTAAGGGCAGCTCTGGGTCCATGGCCTGATGAAATAAAGTACCAAGCACTTCTCATTCAACTTAGCCCTGAAGTGCAATCATCATTCCGTCGATCTGGTTACAGGTATCCCAAACTGTATGAAGCACTGTGCGCTGAAAAATTGGGCAAGTATAGGTTAGCACGCCAACCGTAGACTCATCCCAAGGTTGCAGCAGCTGGATGCCATACAGATTGACGGATTTCTCTCATCTGCCTGGAGCTGGGTGAGTTCAATGGAGGGACTTCCACTAATGAACTGGCATGCTTCCTTCTGTTCGAAGATCTTCTCAGTAATTGGATCCGGCTATTAAGAACAAGTTCAACCAGGGGGGAGTTGGAAGACGAGATCTTCTCATATAAGCAGCTCCTCGAAATAGTTCAAATTTGCCCAGATGATTCCCCAGGGGTCACGACCTAGATCAAGTTCTGAGGAAAGGGGTTCCAGTAAGCAGCGAAAACCCAGGCCCCCTCCCACTCCTCGCACAACAGATCGACCACCCTCGCTCGGTCAGTCACGAGGGAGCGGTTCAAATGTCATCACTGCTCAGGACCTCACTTCCCTATACCACTGCGAAGAGTTCCGGTAGTTCAGCGTCGAGAGTTCATCAGATCAACTGGACTCCCCATTCATTGCTTTTTGTGGAAGCACAACTCCGCTCAGAACTGTACTTCACTCCAACAGTACCATTGCGGAGGATCACACCACATCCTACTCCATGTCGACGAGGAATCCGGACGATCTGCCTTCACCATCAAAACATTAAAAGGGTATACGGGGAAAACAAAACCTTAGGCTCCCAGGCCCCAGCTCCCAAGGAGGGCTCCCGTTTGTCTAGTTAGGACCTTGCTGGCAGTCGTTGTGGATGCCCATCATCTGAAATTCCTGCCAGAGCCAGTACTCGCAAAGTAAAGCTCAATGGTTCAGGTTCTACCTCAATGTTCAAGCTCAGCTCTTGGCAGGGAGTGATAAGTGGTGGGGTAGAGTCCAAGGCTCCTGTTTTCTAATTTGCGCTTCCCTTTCAGCTCTCATAACGTTACCAATCCCGTAAGTGAGAACCAACATCAGGGCTGACCGTAGCTTCCGGTAGAGCGGTAGGGGGCCTCTCTGCACCAGGAGATGACAGGGCGTAGGAACTAGCAGATCATTGGGCGAATTAGACTGAAACACCAAAGGCCTACTGTTTGGAACTGCCTCAGGTGTTGAAGGACCCTTCTCTGCTGAAACCTAATGGTGCCATACACAGGAGAAGTGGGATTCATTGCATTACTCTTTTGGTTAGTAATAGAGTAGATCTTAATAACCCTATTGGACCTGTTGTGCCACCAACCGCCCTAGGTCATAGGCCTGGCCCACGTTATCTGCGAAGTCTAGCGAGCCCCACCGATCGATCATAGCAAGTAACTTCGGTTTTCATACGTCCACTAGTAGGAATGTTTATGGGGATCATTCTAAGTCTAGCTCACTTCTCTCAAAGAAAAGGTCTTCCTTTCATTTCCCACGGTCAAAGGGGGAACTACTTCCCACTGCTATAGTTCGGGTGTTCTCAGACGTTACCTCTCCTGGTGAAGTCTGCAGGGCTTTGCTGACACGGGGTCTGAAATCCAATTGATCTACCACAAATTGGCTCTTGCGCCAGTTTACTGGTGACGCCGATCAACTATGTAGTCTTGGGCGTGGTAGCCCAGCCGCAGACAGCATGTCATCACTTTTTCGGCATACTTGAACTGGGCACAGGTTGCCCTTTTTAGCCTATGATGTAGATCAGGTCACAGCTCCCTCGACCTCCTCCAGTTTCTCGTTAAATCGTTGGTCTCATACCTGAAGCGTGGGATCTAAGCTTGCGGACTCTTTGTTGAGTGAGCGGAATGACATCGATCTTTCTTCTGGCGTAGATCCTTATATGCAGCTAGTTCTGTCTCAAACAATTCCCTCAGAAGGGAACTCTCCTTGGCTTCTTAGTTCTGAACTGGGGTGGCTCGTGGTGGGCCACTTGCATCCGGAGTTTGTTCAATTTAGTCCACTCGCTGAACTGCAAACCTTCAACTCGGATGAACCAGTCCTCTCCATCAGACACCACGCTCTTTGGGACACGAGTCTCATGTTGCATTTAGATCAAAAAATTGTCTTGTCCTGAATGGACTCGAAAATAGAGATTGCACCTCCCCAAGGCCTTAAAAGAAGATATTCAGGTGTTGCGCCTGGTGATTATTCGGACCCTCCCCAGCGTGAAATCAAGGATTCTTGTCCCCAGCATACCAAGCTGCCCCATTCCCGTAAACCCTTGTTCTTTCCTAAGGTCCAGGCAGCTCTGTCCAAGGCTGCTCGGGTGGTTGTGCGAAACCTGTTCTCCATGGCCCCCCGTGCTTCAATATTACCCTGCATCGATATTATTGCTCTCGCTGATGTCTTGTTCTGAAATCCTAATTGGTCACTTGGTGGATTCTCCCTCCATTGTTCCTCTCTCTCAGAACCCCGCTTGCTATGACGTGGCAGCCACGCCCGTCTCTGTTGATGTGCGAGACGGATCAGCTTCTTCGTCAAATGCTCGAGACTGAGTCTTGATGCACCACAGGTGAATTAGAGGCGGAGCAGCTCTTTGTTAGTCAAACTCGCCATGACGAGAGTGGGTGTTATGTAGTTCCTTTGCCCATTGCCCAGGACCATACTGTTTTAGGTGCTTCTCGAGCGATCACTCTTCAACAGTTCTACCGACTCGAATCCAAGTTCAGAAAGGATCCCTTTCTAGCTCAGTCTTACCGGTAGTTCATTCACGAGTACAGAGATTCGGGTCGCATGTGCAAGGTGACACCACCCCCTTTGGACTTACCCCATTATTATATACGGCATCATGCTGTGCACGTTCTGGCGACCCCCCCAAACAATATCTGATTCAATGCCTCGCAACACAAATCAAATGGCCTTCCACTAAATCTTAGAAGTAGGTCCCAAGCTCCAACAGGACATATATGTCTTGTAGTGCTTCGGTCTCAGTTGGTCCGTTTTGTGTTCATGAGGATCAGGGCATGCTGCGTATAGTTTGGAGAGATTCCCCTTCAAATGAGGTAGAGGACTACGCTCTTTGTACACTAACTTATGGAATGGCCCCTGCCCTTTCTTGGACATACAAGTACTTGTGGATCTGGCTGCCTCTGGTAAGGAGACTCACCCAGTGGCCATGGAAATATTATCCAATGACAAGTACGTAGATTATGCTTGTGGTGGGGGAGAAACCGTTCAGTTGGCTCTGCAGGCTCGAGATGAACTGGTTGATCTTCTGCAGACGGCTTGTTCCGAGCTTCTAAAGTGGGCCTCCAACGACCATAGCGTCCTGCAGGGTGTGCCTGCAGAGTACTGCCTGCATGTTGCGGAGGCTGTTGACCTCGGTGTAGAGGATGAAAAGCCGTTAAAACTGTTGGGCATGGGGTGGAATCCCAGATCTGACTGTTTATTCTCCAGAATCCTCACTACCCCCCATATCAGGCCCAAGCGGGAGTTGGCCAGTCCAGTAGGTCGAGGGGTGGGTCATGGCAGTGTCGATCTTTGCTTCGGTGCATTCACCGTGAAGTTTGCTAAGTTCGGATGGGATGATCCGTTGCGTAGTTCCTTGGTTCATGATTGGTTCAGCCGGTTCCATGGTATTGTTGGCAGATCTACAAATTCCCTGATACATAAATTTTATCAGTTCCAATCAGTGGCTTGTAGGCTTCGCCGACGCGTCTGAGTGAGCCTACTTCGCTGTGGTGTATCATGTTTCTCTTCAGAGTTCTTTGTTCGTGACTCACTTGATCATGTTCCGAGCAAGGATCGCTCCATTAAAACAAGAGATGATACCTCGTCTCGAGCTTTTGGCAGCAGAACCGCTCGGAAAAATCGTGAGAAAGGTATGTCCCGTATTTTGCTCAGATCCTGGACAGTAATATTGTGGCATGTTCCAATAGTTCAGTGGTGCTCTCGTGGCTCAATGCCAACCCTGCTCCACAGTGGAAGGTGTCTGTAGGAAACCCGGTAGCCAGAACACAGGCAGATCTCCCCGTTGAGCACTAGTTTCATGTTGACTGGGCACAACCCCCCAAATGTGGCCTCTGGAGGCGAACTCCGAGTCAGTTAGTCCGCAACTCATTGCCGTGGACTGGACCCACGTGGTTGCAGTTAGAGAGAGTTCACTGGCCAATTCGGCGTATCCGTCCCGATTTAGCCCAGGAGTCCATAGCTGGAGAGATCCGTGCTGCGGGCGCTCATTGTGTTGTTGTTAAGCAGATTTGCTAGAGAAGGACTTTAGTTCACAGGGTCGTCTTAGACGCGTGTTTGCTTGGATTCATCAGTCCAAAGAGAATTGTAGGCCATCCCTAGTAAGTTGGAGCGGTTCCTGTTTCAAGAAAAGGCTCTCAATCACTGAACTTTTGGTTGAAATAGCTCCACTCAGCACAGAGGAGTTGAAAGCAGCAGATATGGTTTTATTCTGGCCCGTCCAGAAACACCACTTCCACAATATCATGGTGGTACTTGACAAGTCAGGCCCTAGGACCAAGCTGATGAGGCAGTTAGCTCTTTCTCGATTAACGGATGGGGTTCTCCGCATGGGAGGAAGATTGGTGCATAGCTCTAATCCTTACGAGACCCAGCACCCCACTTTGATTCCACCACAGTACTTCCTTACCATGTTGCTCGTTCGGCAGGCTCACGAGAGCTGTCTGCACGTGGGACCTCACGCTACACTAGCATATTTGTGCATTAGGTTCTGGATAGTGACTGGGGAGATCTGTGGTGACTAAAGTTCTGTCCGGGCTGTACCTGCTGTTCTTCCATTATACCTGAGCACTTACAGCCCGAGATGGGCCAACTTCCTGCCGCACAAGTGCCATTGGTCAGGTGACCTGTCCCTTCACGGTTTCGGTGGAGGGATTGCGAGGCCCTCGGACTTTGATGATGTACTTGGCAGTATGGCCTCCAAGGCTGTCAATCTGGAGGTGGTTATGGACCTCCGTACTGATGGGTTTGTACACTTTATCGAACGCTTCATAGATCGCAGGGGGGTCCCTCTGTCATTTGGTCGGACAATGGTCGGAACTTCCTTGGCTCAGCCAACTTTCTCCGTAGGCTCAGAATCTTACTCGAGAATGGAGGCTCTCTGGCCCTTGCTGACAGATTAGCAGCTCTAGGGGTTCAGTAGGAATTCATACTGCCTCGAATGCCCCACTTTGGCGGTCCTTGGGAGGCCGCGGTCAAGTAAGCCAAAAGGCTCATCAAGGTGAAATTACCAAACCATCAGCACCTCAGGCAGTTCCGAACAGTAGGCCTTTGGTGTTTCAGTCTACTTCGTCTAATGATTTGCTAGTTCCTACGCCCAGTAATTTCCTGGTGCAGAGGTAGGGCAAAGAGCGTGGTGTCTGATGGAGAGGACTGGTTCATCCGAGTTGAAGGTTTGCAGTTCAGCGAGTGGACTAAATTGAACAAACTCCGGATGCAAGTGGCCCACCACGAGCCACCCCAGTTCAGAACTAAGAAGCCAAGGAGAGTTCCCTTCTGAGGGAATTGTTTGAGACAGAACTAGCTGCATATAAGGATCTACGCCAGAAGAAAGATCGATGTCATTCCGCTCACTCAACAAAGAGTCCGCAAGCTTAGATCCCACGCTTTAGGTATGAGACCAACGATTTAACGAGAAACTAGAGGAGGTCAAGGGAGCTGTGACCTGATCTACATCATAGGCTAAAAAGGGCAACCTGTGCCCAGTTCAAGTATGCCGAAAAAGTGATGACATGCTGTCTGCGGCTGGGCTCCCATGCCCAAGACTACATAGTTGATCGGCGTCACCAGTAAACTGGCGCAAGAGCCAATTTGTGGTAGATCAATTGGATTTCAGACCCCGTGTCAGCAAAGCCCTGCAGACTTCACCAGGAGAGGTAACGTCTGAGAACACCCGAACTATAGCAGTGGGAAGTAGTTCCCCCTTTGACCGTGGGAAATGAAAGGAAGACCTTTTCTTTGAGAGAAGTGAGCTAGACTTAGAATGATCCCCATAAACATTCCTACTAGTGGACGTATGAGAACCGAAGTTACTCGCTATGATTGATCGGTGGGGCTCGCTAGACTTCGCAGATAACGTGGGCCAGGCCTATGACCTAGGGCGGTTGGTGGCACAACGGGTCCAATAGGGTTATTAAGATCTACTCTATTACTAACCAAAAGAGTAATGCAATGAATCCCACTTCTCCTGTGTATGGCACCATTAGGTTTCAGCAGAGAAGGGTCCTTCAACACCTGAGGCAGTTCCAAACAGTAGGCCTTTGGTGTTTCAGTCTAATTCGCCCAATGATCTGCTAGTTCCTACGCCCTGTCATCTCCTGGTGCAGAGAGGCCCCCTACCGCTCTACCGGAAGCTACGGTCAGCCCTGATGTTGGTTCTCACTTACGGGATTGGTAACGTTATGAGAGCTGAAAGGGAAGCGCAAATTAGAAAACAGGAGCCTTGGACTCTACCCCACCACTTATCACTCCCTGCCAAGAGCTGAGCTTGAACATTGAGGTAGAACCTGAACCATTGAGCTTTACTTTGCGAGTACTGGCTCTGGCAGGAATTTCAGATGATGGGCATCCACAACGACTGCCAGCAAGGTCCTAACTAGACAAACGGGAGCCCTCCTTGGGAGCTGGGGCCTGGGAGCCTAAGGTTTTGTTTTCCCCGTATACCCTTTTAATGTTTTGATGGTGAAGGCAGATCGTCCGGATTCCTCGTCGACATGGAGTAGGATGTGGTGTGATCCTCCGCAATGGTACTGTTGGAGTGAAGTACAGTTCTGAGCGGAGTTGTGCTTCCACAAAAAGCAATGAATGGGGAGTCCAGTTGATCTGATGAACTCTCGACGCTGAACTACCGGAACTCTTCGCAGTGGTATAGGGAAGTGAGGTCCTGAGCAGTGATGACATTTGAACCGCTCCCTCGTGACTGACCGAGCGAGGGTGGTCGATCTGTTGTGCGAGGAGTGGGAGGGGGCCTGGGTTTTCGCTGCTTACTGGAACCCCTTTCCTCAGAACTTGATCTAGGTCGTGACCCCTGGGGAATCATCTGGGCAAATTTGAACTATTTCGAGGAGCTGCTTATATGAGAAGATATCGTCTTCCAACTCCCCCCTGGTTGAACTTGTTCTTAATAGCCGGATCCAATTACTGAGAAGATCTTCGAACAGAAGGAAGCATGCCAGTTCATTAGTGGAAGTCCCTCCATTGAACTCACCCAGCTCCAGGCAGATGAGAGAAATCCGTCAATCTGTATGGCATCCAGCTGCTGCAACCTTGGGATGAGTCTACGGTTGGCGTGCTAACCTATACTTGCCCAATTTTTCAGCGCACAGTGCTTCATACAGTTTGGGATACCTGTAACCAGATCGACGGAATGATGATTGCACTTCAGGGCTAAGTTGAATGAGAAGTGCTTGGTACTTTATTTCATCAGGCCATGGACCCAGAGCTGCCCTTAGGTTCCAAAGGAGATAGGACGGAACGGGTTTCGGGACCAATGTCAAGTGGACAATCAGTTTGCTTACCTTAACAATGAGGATCTCCTCCATGGCATCCTCAAAACCCGCCTGAGCCACATCGTTTGTAAGAGATCGACCCTGAACTACAAACTGCTGTACTAGATCCTCTGTTTTAGAGGGCCATTGATCTGCAGTTAGAGCTGGGCCCACCTGAAGGCTCCAGGATTGTAAGGCCTTGTAGATCCTCTTCTGATCCGTGTTCAGCAGAGCTAAAATGGCTTACGTTGAGGATAATTTTCAAAGACGGTGAAGATCTTGGGCTCATTATGACGTCCAATGACAGCCTGACTACTGATTAAAAACTACAAGTTAGGCGAATGACCGCAGTTGAGCTTAACCTCACACGCTGGATAGTCACTCAGCCATGGGGCAGAACTTCCCGGGTTTCGGCACCAATGAAAAGTTCTCGGGATAAGCACAAGCTCTAGATCGATCATGAACACTACTTTATATTCGACAAAATACAGATCCTTTTAGGTACAAGTTCGGACTATTTAATATACTAATTTCGCAAAGTCAGAAATTCACATGTTTGTAGTGGCGTCTTAATAATATTCACACAATGAATCACAATATTAGAACTCACCCCGGGCCCAGTGCTGCCTACCCAGGCACGAGATTGCCCCGTTCATTCCCATATTTTCTCGCTCTTAAGATCAGTTCAAATTGCACACCCAATCAGCTCGATGATCCTAGAACAATGTCCCGCTCGATTGAATAATGATTCTAAAAGAATAATCTCAAGATTAAGAGCTACTGAGCATGGATCAAGAGTTCCGTTCATGACCGAATCATGGCCTCATTTGACGGTATCCTTATATGGCGGTCAAACATTTTGAATTTATGTATGTTTGAAGTATTTTGGTTTGAATAAAATGAAAAAGAAAACGCTGCAAATCCCTGCACAACGGTTTATTTTGTACAGAATACCCTTCTGTTACAGATCAGAGCTCTCTGTATAGATAACCCGTCTATATAATATATTATGTGAATCGCAGACCCTACGTAGGTTAGTACCTAACCCCGTACTCGTTATTAGGTACCTACCTAAATCACGAGTCAAATGTTGCTAAAATAATACAGCCTAAAGGAAAATTGTTTATGTGGAGTGAAATAGATGCCCCTTCTGCGTTGATCACTGTTTTCTGTGGTCAATACCTGTAATGAACCGTTGTGTAATAACTTGCCCATCAATAATACTTCAACGGTTGTTCAAGTTGCAAAAGTACCGATCAACAAAATCCAGACCCTTCTTGGTAGATGAACCGTTGTGTGATAATTTACCCTTGTGTAATAATTGCCGTTATGTATAATTTACCATTGTTTAATAATTTACCATTGTGTAATAATTTACCCATCAATAATACTTCAACGTTTGTTCAAGTTTCACAAGTACCTACCTACCAACAAAATCCAGTATAGTCCGTCACTCATATCGCAGAACAACCAACTCGACTTCATACAGCCATCCTTGATTATAATCAGGTGCTCCCTTGTGATGATATCCCGGCCGGATTTATACCGTTTGATTCACGATCGTGTTGACGAAGCTTTTTGGTGCACAGGAACGGCTGGACATACTAATGCTCCGGGTGGCCTCAAAAAAATTGTTTAGCTCAAGACAAATATAATAACGAGACACGCTGGCTCCTGTCTGGTTGGAGATGATCATTTTAAATTACAATCATAATGAAATATTTTCATAGGTAGATTAATATCTCCCCATTATGCTTGGGTGAGATTCAACATTTCGAACATTCACCTTAATATTATTTGCATAAGTTATAAGTCCACTGTTTGGAGTTTCAAGTAGGTGGGTAGGTATTCATGGTCAAACAGGATTTCCAGTAATTCCGAGGGACTTTATTATGCTTACCTGATACAATTAAGTAGGTAGGTATTCATAATCAAAACGGAATTCCAGGAATTTCAAGATGGTGGAAGGGGGTCTTCATTATGGTTATCTGATGGAATTAAGTAGGTAGGTATTCATAATTAAAACGGAATTCCTGAAATTCCAAGATGGCGGGAGGGGGTGGGTGACGTCATTATGATTACCTGATACAATTAATTAGGTAGGTATTCATAGTCAAAACGGTATTCCAGAAATTCCAAGATGGTGGGAGGGGGTGGGGTGACGTCATTATGATTATTTGATAGGTACAATTAAGTTGGTAGGTATTCATAATAAAGGTTGAGGAGATGGGAGGGGTGGGGTGGGGTGGGGTGACGTCATTATGATTACCTGATACAATTAATTAGGTAGGTATTCATAGTCAAAACGGTATTCCAGAAATTCCAAGATGGTGGGAGGGGGTGGGTGACGTCATTATGATTACCTGATACAATTAATTAGGTAGGTATTCATAGTCAAAAAGGTATTCCAGAAATTCCAAGATGGTGGTAGGGGTGGGATGGGGTGGGGTGACATCATTATGATTATTTGATAGGTACAATTAAGTTGGCAGGTATTCATAATAAAGGTTGGAGGTGATGGGTGATGGGTTGGTGAGGGGTGTGATGGCGAGGGGATGAGGCGGGGGTGGTAGGTGGTGGTGAGGGTGGTAGGAGGGTGACGATGGATGATGGGTGGGGGGTGATGGGTGAAGGTTTGTGGGCGGAGGGGTAGGAGGAGGGTCTGAGGGCTGTGGAGGAGGGCGGGGTGGGTGGAGGTCTGGAGGCGGCTGGGGCGGGGTGGGTGGAGGTCTGGAGGCGGCTGGGGGCGGCAGGGGGGGTTAGGGTGACGTCCAGGGGGGGGGGGGGTGTAATGGGGTGGATGACGGTAAGGGTGACGGGGGTAGGGATGGAGCAGCGTGAGGGGGGGGGGGAGGTGGGTGAGGGTGAGTGGTAAGGGGTGGGTGAGGGGGTGGCGCCACCCGCTAAGGCCCCCAGCAGCTGGTTAGACTGACGAGCATGTTGAAACAGGAATGCGCCAGGACCCGCATATTGACTCTACTAATGTCCTTCCACCGTCCGCCGTATCACGTGTACCGGCTTCATTTTCGGTCTAAAAAAGCTCGATCGGAATATACCCAGGGGTGTTATGAGTGAAAATGTGTATACAAATAGGTACTTTTTGTGTTTTAGTAACATGTTAGTAACATGAACTTTTGAAGTACCGTTTTCCATTTTTGTTGTATCAGATGTTCAGCTCCCAATATCGATTTTTTTATGAGTGAAAAACCTGGGAAATCTTCTGAAATCACCATCAATTTGTAGAATAACACTAGAAAATGTGTCAACACGTGGATCAAGACGATTAAATGGCAATACCAATGATCAAAGATGGTTCGAAAAAGTGCCGATTTCGTGTTTTGGGGGCCAAAATTAGTGAAACCACCAGAAATAGCAATTTTAATGATTTTACATGAATGAAATAATAAATAAACAGCCAAAATTTATGTAGGTATGTCCAATAGAATAATAAACCCATGTGACAAGGACTTTGCAGCGTCTTTTCAGTGACTCCGTTTTGGTTTATTATTCTGTGAATAATACACCTATGTATTCGCTCAGCAAAAAATTCTTATAATACCCCCTCAAATTTTTTCTTTTACGTTTCAAGGTGCGTAGATTCCAAAAATGCAATGTCCTTCCACCGTCCGCCGTATCACGTGTACCGGCTTCATTTTCGGTCTAAAAAAGCTCGATCGGAATATACCCAGGCGTGTTATGAGTGAAAATGTGTATAAAAATAGGTACTTTTTGTGTTTTAGTAACATGTTAGTAACATGAACTTTTGAAGTACCGTTTTCCATTTTTGTTGTATCAGATGTTCAGCTCCCAATATCGATTTTTTTATGAGTGAAAAACCTGGGAAATCTTCTGAAATCACCATCAATTTGTAGAATAACACTAGAAAATGTGTCAACACGTGGATCAAGACGATTAAATGGCAATACCAATGATCAAAGATGGTTCGAAAAATTGCCGAATTCGTGTTTTGGGGGCCAAAATTAGTGGAAACCACCAGAAATAGCCATTTTAATGATTTTACATGAAAGAAATAATAAATAAACAGCCGAAATTTATGTAGGTATGTCCAATAGAATAATAAACCCATGTGACAAGGACTTTGCAGCGTGTATACCTGCATTCCTACGAGCTATACATTGTACATACCTCGTAGCTGTATGAAGTTGGAGCTGCAACCAGCTGAGAGACTGGAAACGGATACCTGAGGACTGTGGGGATAACTTTCCGTAGGCAAAAACAACAACTTGAGGTATTTAGACGATACCGAGGGACTTCCCTAACCTGTGGTTATCCCTCGAAAAAATTCACTCCGCTGCCCGCCCCACCTCCGCATTGATTTCAATTAGGACGTCCCCGAGGCCGGCGGGGGCCCCGTCTCGTTTCTTCGTTCTCAGATAATAACTGTGTTTACGCGGACAAATCCATTGAAGGGGCCCCTTCAGCCGGAATCCTATTCACTCCGGGGCCGTATAACCACTTAATCAAACTCCCTTAACGGCGCCCTCCGACTTGGCGTCTGTTTCTCACGGAACGGCGTCGTTTCAAAGACGTCGGAGGGCGCCGGACGAGTTTTGATGGCAACATCAGAAAAATCGATACAACACGCATTTTTCTTTAAATTTAAAAAATAAAATGAAATAAAAAACGCTACAAAGCCCTTGTCACATGGATTTTTTATTATTCTACTGGATACACCTACAGAAACGTTGGCTGTTCATTTATTGTTTCTTTCATGTGAAATCATTGAAATAGCTATTTCTGGTGGTTTCCACCAATTTGGCCCCCAAAACACGAATTAGGTACGCTCCTTTTTTTCCAAATTATCTTTGATCATTGGTATTGCCATTTAATCGTCTTGATCCACGTGTTGAAACTTTTTCTGGTGTTATTATACAAACTGATGGTGATTTCAGACGATTTCCCATGTTTTTGACTCACGAAAAATCAATTTTGGGAGCTGAACATTTGGTAGAACCTCAACTTTCCACTCCTTGGTCAAAATCGACTTCATGTTCGGTCTTCTCGTCCCAGAAACATGGAAAACGATACCTCAAAAGCTATGCTACAAACATGTTGCTAAAACACAAAAAGTACCTACCTATTTTATACACATTTTCACTCATAACACCCCTGGGTATATTCCAATCGGGCTGAAAAGTTTCGGGACAACTAGGGCCCAAATGGAGCATGTGTGCGAAAGAACGAATTGTTTAGACCGAAATGAAGCCGGTACACGTGATACGGCGGACGGCGGACGGAGATTGCATTTTTGGAATCTACGAACCTTGAAACGGAAAAGAAAAAGTTTTGAGGGGGTGTTATAAAAACTGTTTGCTGAGCGACACAATGGTTTTTACTTACCTGTAGTACAGATGCCCCTTCTACGTAGCCCTCCAGGAAAGCCCTAAATGGAGTACTTGAGCCGGCCCGGGAATTGAAGTTTCATACAAACGCGCAAGATACAATAATTAAGTAGACTGTGATGAATTTAAAATTGGCTTATATTCATCACGGTGGTGTGAGGGAATGCCCAGGCGGTTATGAGCGGATCACCACCGACATCTGAGATCTTTTTGGAGAGGTTTTGCCTAGGCGGTTATGAGCGAGTCACCACCGACATCTGAGATCTTTTTGGAGGTGTCCAGGCGGTTATGAGCGAATCACCACCGTCATCTGGAATCTTTTTAGGAGAATTTGCCTAGGCGGTTATGGGCTGACCACCACCGTCATCTAGGATCTTTTTGGATTGGTTGGAGAGCAGGGTAGGAGAAGAGAGAGTAGCCAGCGGCTAGAGGAAGCGTTGAATGAGTGAAAAGTCGAAGGAGGCGAGTATTTACGTTACTGGGAGTCGTCTCCCTCCATCCCCTATTTGGTAGGGGATGGTGGGGACCCAGGTTGTGCTCTGACTCCTGCGGCTTGTTCCCCACTCGTATGGTTTATTTGGTAAGAAATAAAGTTGGCTTATGAAATATTTGTGAGAACTTAAATCTGCTAGGAGTAGTTCCGGGAGGGACTCACGACATGGGTCCCCCCAGTTGGAGCAAAAAATTTCCAAGAGCTGAGGGCACAGGATTACAAGTGGTGAGGGATATGGGAAACAGGATGGTGCTGAAGGCGCAAGGTTACAAAAGGCTGAGGGCTATGGCAGACAGGAGGAGTGCTGATGGCGGTGGAAAGTGAGCAAGTGAACATTCGGATGTGGCTGATAGGCCAAGTTTACAAAGCTGAGGGCTGAGGCAAACAATGTAGGCTGAAGGCGGTGATTGACAGTAGTTGAGACGGTGGTTTGCTTAATACTAGGTAGAAAGGTGGCGAAGATTGGCGTGAAGTAGTAGTATGTACAAAAGTGGGTACTTAGAGTATATACAGTTGCATGAGGAGAGTATGCACAAAGAGGAGTGACTTAGAGCTAGGATATATAGTTGCATGAGGAGAGTATGTACAAAGAGGAGTAACTTATGGCTAGTATACAGATAAAAAAAGCATGTGGCTTAGAGCTAGGGAATATACAGGTGAATGAGGAGAGGTTATGTACAAAGAGAAGTGACTTAGAGCTAGAGAATATTTACATTGACATATAAGGAAGCTCGATATTTACAGGTGTGTTTTAAAGATATTTACAGGAATCATATTTACAGGTGTGATAATTATGTACAGGTGCTGGGTCCCCCCAGTGAGTGGTGGTGGGGGGGGGGGGGGGATGAGGGGTGAGGCGTGGGCCGTTGCAATTTAACCCTGGCTCGTAGGCGAGGGGTGGAAGCCTTCCGAAGGGGGTTGGTGAGGGGAAAAAGTTAACCCTGGCTCTGAGGCGAGGGACGAAAGCCTTCCAAAGGGGGGTCGGTGAAAGGGGCGAAGTGGTCAGCCCCCAGCATCGTGGGGCGGGAAGAGAGGGCCCCCGAGTGAGTGGTGGGTTTGAGGGGTGGGGGTCGAGGGGGTTGGTGGGGCGGTGTTCGCCTGGGTCGCAGAGACGCCAAGGGGGTGGGGGTCGAGAGGGTTGAGGTGTGTGCGGCGGTGTTCGCCGTGGACACAGATGCGTTGAGGGGTTGGAGTGTGAGGGGTTGGTGGCGGCGGCGTTCGCCGTGGTCGGAGGTGCGATGAGGGGGTGGGGGCGGCGGCGTTCGCCGTGGACGCAGGTGCGTTGAGGGGGTGGGGGCGGCGGCGTTCGCCGTGGTCGCAGGTGCGATGAGGGGCTGGATGGTGAGGGGTTGGTGGCGGCGGCGTTCGCCGTGGACGCAGGTGCGTTGAGGGGTTGGAGGGCTGAGTAGGAGCACCTCTGTGTAGGAAGGGGAAAGGGGCGGCCCTCCCTGAGGGGGGGTAAGAAAAACGCTTGCGGTATGGGCGAGCGGAAAAAAGGGGTTGGGCGTAAGGCCACCCATGACGTTGGGGGAAGGGGGGTGGTGGGGTAGGGGGGTGGATGATTCTACGATTTCCTCCAGCCGCCGACTTATTGGCAAAAGGGTGAAAGGGGGAGTGGGGTTGCAGAGGGGGCAGTGAAGGTGGGGTGTTGCAGGGTGGAGGGGGGCGTGAGAAGGGGAGGTGATTGTGAGACTGAGTCCATCATGTAGGGAGGAGTTGAAATTTCAATTTCGCAAAATTGGGTAAAATTGAACTTTGAAATTTGAAATTTGAATTTTAAAATTTGAAATTCGCAAAAATACGAAAAATGGCGTGAGCTGAGCGGAGATGTGAGAGAGGTGAAATCTCCGTGTGGAAGGTTGGACGTTCAAACGTTATAGTGAGGAGCTCGAATTTAAAATGTGAATTTAGAAGGTTTTGGGGCGTGAAGCGGCGACGTCGAGATGAGAAGGGATAGGAAGAAGGTTTGTCTGAACGTCGGGTTCACCACTGTGATGAATTTAAAATTGGCTTATATTCATCACGGTGGTGTGAGGGAATGCCCAGGCAGTTATGAGTGGATCACCACCGACATCTGAGATCTTTTTGGAGAGGTTTTGCCTAGGCGGTTATGAGCGAGTCACCGCCGACATCTAGGATCTTTTTGGAGGTGTCCAGGCGGTTATGAGCGAATCACCACCGTGATCTTGAATCTTTTTAGGAGAATTTGCCTAGGCGGTTATGGGCTGACTACCACCGTCATCTAGGATCTTTTTGGATTGGTTGGAGAGCAGGGTAGGAGAAGAGAGAGTAGCCAGCGGCTAGAGGAAGCGTCGAATGAGTGAAAAGTCGAAGGAGGCGAGTATTTACGTTACTGGGAGTCGTCTCCCTCCATCCCCTATTTGGTAGGGGATGGTGGGGACCCAGGTTGTGCTCTGACTCCTGCGGCTTGTTCCCCACTCGTATGGTTTATTTGGTAAGAACTAAAGTTGGCTTATGAAATATTTGTGAGAACTTAAATCTGCTAGGAGTAGTTCCGGGAGGGACTCACAACATAGACCATTAATTATTTGTAGTTATTCATGAAGCATAAGGTAAATAATAAACCGTCCTGTAATAATTTACCGTTATGTAATAATTTGTCCATCAATAATACTTCAACGGTTGTCAAGTTGCAAAAGTACCCATGAATAAAATCCAGCCCCTTCCACGTAGATGGTATGATGAACCGTTGTTTAATAATTTACCGTTGTGTAATAATTTGCCGTTGTGTAATAATTTGCCGTTGTGTAATAATTTACCATTCTGTAACAATTTGCCCATCAGTAATACTTCAACATTTGTTCAAGTTTCAAAAGTACCTACCAACAAAATCCAATAGATCCATCATTTTGGTTTATTATTCAGCGTATAATACACCTGTGTTCGCTTAGCAAAAATGTATTATAACACCCCCTCAAAATTTTGTCTTTTCCGTTTCAAAGTGAGTAGATTCCAAAAATGCAATGTCCGTCCGCCGTATCACGCATACCGCTTCATTTTCGGTCTAAAAAATTCGTTCTGTCACACACATGCTCCATTTCGGCCCTAGTTGTGTCCCAAAACTTTGCAACCCGATCGGAATATACCCAGGGGTGTTACAAAAATAGGTACTTTTTGTGTTTTAGTATCTACCTAACATATTAGTAACATGAGCTTGTGAGGTATCGTTTTCCATGTTTTTGGGACGAGAAAACCGAATATGAAGTCGATTTCGACCGAAGAGTGGAAAACTGAGGTTCTAACGAAGTTTCAGCCTTAAATTTACGTTAAATTTAGTCTAAAATTGTCGTTCTTCCGCACACAGTTTGGGTCCCCATTTGGGAGTATATTTTGCTCCTAGTTGTGCTCCGAAGTTCGGCAGCCCGATCGGCATACACCCAGGGGTGATATGGGAGAAAAATTAGTGTAAAAATAGGGGTTTTCGAGAGATTTTTGAGGTTTTAATGAACATGAGCTTGCGATATATCGTTTCCATTGTTTTGTACGGCGAGAATACCGAATGTTAAGTTGATTTTGACCGAAGAGTGAAGAATTGAGGTTGTAACGAAGGTTAAGCTCCCGAAATTCATTTTTTATGAGTCAAAAACCTGGGAAATTGTCTGAAATCACCATACATTTGTATAATAACACTAGAAGTAGTATCTATGCTATCAATTACTGATACCACCAATGGGGGCATCCATAGTAGGTATTTGCAGAATTTTCTGTTGTCAAATTGTGCAATGTCTGTCAAAACTCTAGAAACCGAAGGGTATGACACTGACTTAGTCAGTGTCATCATTTTCCATGTTTTTTATGACGAGGAAAGACCGAATATGAAGTCGATTTTGACCAAATAGTGAAAAATTTAGGATTTAACGAAGTTTAAGCCTTAAATTTACGTTAAATTTAGTCTAAAACCGTCGTTCTTCCGCACACAGTTTGGGTTCCCATTTGGGAATATAGTTTGCTCCTAGTTGTGCTCCGAAGCTCGGCAGCCCGATCGGCATACACCCAGGCGTGTTAAGGGTGAAAAATAGGTGTAAAAATAGTGGTTTTCGAGGTTTTTTTGAGGTCTTGTGAACTAGAGCTTGTGAGGTATCGTTTTCCATGTTTTTCAGGGCGAGAAGAACGAATATGAAGTCGATTTGACCAAAGAGTGAAGCTCTTCGGTCAAATCGACTTCATATTCGGTCTTCTCGCCCCAAATTGAGGTTGTAACGAAGGTTCAGATCCCATAATCCATTTTTTATCAGTCAAAAACCTCGGAAATTGTCTGAAATCACCATAAAGTTGTATGATAACGCTAGAAGTAGTATTAGGAGGTGAATCAATGCAATTAAATGGCACTATCAATAATCAAAGGTAATTTGTCAGAAATAGGAGCTTATTTCGTGTTTCTGGGGGCCAAAATTGATGATGAACCCATGTGACAAGGACTTTGCAGGGTTTCCTGCCGATGAATGGCCGGTCCGGTCCCACTGTGCGTCGTCAGGGTTCGATCACCCGATGTTTTCAAGTAGTGAGGCGGGCTAATGGGAAAGCGCTTAGAAACAATAAGCCGATGTTGATTCACAACAAAGCCCGGTCCGTGGAGCCGTTTTCCGTGAGCGGGCGCTTGAGATAGCCGCGGCACGTTTCCGTTTCTCGCAGACCTTATCGCGTCATCGGGGGCCCCGCCCACCCCCCTCGGCCTCCGGGGCCAACCTCCCTCGGGTGGCCCCCGGGGCCGTATCAGCCCGAGCCTTCAATCTCCCCATTAAAACGATACTTAACTTTTAATTTCGCTCGAAGTATCACGACGACGGCAATCGACGGGTTTCGGACGACTGGGCAGTCGACAGCATTTTGGTTTATTATCTTGCGAATTCGCTCAGCAAACAAAGTTTGTAACACCCCCTCAAAATTTGTTCTTTTACATTTCAAGGTGCGTAGATTCCAAAGACACTGCAAAGTCCTTGTCACATGGGTTTATTATTCCACTGGACATACCTACAGAAATGTTGGCTGTTCATTTATTGTTTCTTTCATGTGAAATAATTGAAATGGCCATTTCTGAAGGTTTCCACAAATTTCGGCCCCCAGAACACAAATTAGGTACCCACCCCCCCCCCCCCCCCACCAAAAAAAGAGCGTGGTGACTGATGGTGATTTCAGACAATTTCCCAGGTTTTTGACTAATAAAAAATCAATTTTGGAAACAGAACCTTTGGTAGAACCTCAATTTCCCATTATTTGGTCAAAATCGACTTCATATTCGGTCTTCTCGTCCCAAAAAACACGGAAACCGATACCTCAAAAGCTCATGGTACTAAAACACAAAAAACACCTATTTTTATATACCCATTTTCACTCATAACACTCCTGGTTATTTTCCGATCGGGCTGCGAAGTTTCGGGACACAACTAAGGCCCAAATGGAGCATGTGAGCGAAAGAACGAATTTTTTAGACCGAAAATGAAGCCGGTGCACGTGATACGGCGTACGGCGGGCGGACATTGCATTTTTGGAATCTACGCGCCTTGAAACGTAAAATAAAAAGTTTTGGAAGGGTTGTTATAAAAAATTTTTACTGAGCGAATACATAGCTGTATTATTCACAAAATAATAAACCAAAATGCTATGTCCGTCCGCCGTCCGCCTATCATCCATGTCTACTTTAATTTCGGTCTAAAAAACTCGTTCTTTCGCGCACAGGCTCCATTTGGACCCTAGTTGTGTCCCGAAACATTGCAGCCCGATCGGCATACACCCAGGGGTGATATGGGAGAAAAATGAGTGTAACAATAGGGGTTTTCGAGGGATTTTTGAGGTTTTAGTGAACATGAGCTTGTGATGTATCGTGTTTTTTGTTTTTTAGACCGAGAAGACCGAGAATGAAGTCGATTTTGACCAAAGAGTGAAGAATTGAGGTTGTAACGAAGGTTAAGCACCCGAAATTCATTTGTTGTGAATCAAAAACATGGAGAATTGTGTTGGAATCACCATAAAATTGCATATGAACACTAGAAATAGTATCAGCAGGTGAATCAAGACAATTAAATTGCGCTATCAATTATGAAAATCCGCTTTGTTTCGCGTCAAGTTCAGGATGAAATGCCATGTGAAATTGTACAGATTAGCGCGTTCGATGAAATCCCTGCTATGGGCGCCTGCAGCTGAGCTGTAGACCAAGCCGGCATATCACGGGTGCATCTCAACGTTGAGCTCAACGTTGGTACGGTGCTGATAATCTAAACGGAAATCTGATCTGTCTCGATCTTTAATGATCAGGACGGAAGTTATCGTAATTTTGGTTTACTACCCTCTTATTTTCTGGTGTATGCCAATATCATGCAAAATGTCAGGAGACCGGCGGACACACGTTTCACATGCCTTTGTAGGTAAATGAAAACAGGCTATGAAAACAGCTAATACGCACATATAACAAGTGATACATTTGTATTATGCTTAGGGTAAGTAAATAAATGTACATATCTTCGCATCATCCTTGAACTACCTATTGCATCCCTCAATATATTAACCCTTCTTCGTGAGCAAGTACTTGGCTTTTAACGTAAATTTCCTTCAGTTCCAATGTGAAAAGCTTCATTGTTCTCTGTATCTCTCTTCACCTTTAGTCATACCTTTTGCTCACGTTTAAAATTAAATGCTTACTATAATTCATACTGGTGTGGAAGAACTTCTAGTAGATAAGTGCTGTTGGTGACAGCTATTTTTGATGATTTTTGATCCACAAAAGTTCATTGTTGACCCACCTCCTGTTTTCTAAAATTCGCAAATATTAAATGTCACACACAGACTGACACTAAGTAATAGTTTATTATTTCACAGATCTGGTTTTAGAATCGTCTAAAACAGATCTGCGTGAGGTTATTGACGTATTACTTCATTTGTTTTAAAATCTTCGTGTCCATCTCCTCCGAACATTTAGTCTGGTGTAAGCAATCCATAGATTTTCTAAGTACTTAAATTAGCCCAACACTCATCACAGACGTGTCATTCCACACCTACTATACCAATGGTGCGCCTTTCGACCACTTTTTCAGGTATTTAAGGGCGTTTCAGAGATTCAACGTTTGCTCCTGCGCAGGCGAAATAGTCTTGACACGGATCCACGCACAGCCTCAGAATTTCAGCCGATTTGTATACGATATTTTCGACAACCTGGTTATGGGTGTGTCTTCCAGGTTTGCGCATGCGCAGAGGAAAAGCTACTGTTTGATTTTGATGAAACTTGACTGGGACGGATCTTGGTGTATACCTACTCGCACTAGCCTTCCAAATTACAATTTATTTCAAATACTTTTTTATCTGGCAGTTATGGGCGTTTCAGGCAGCTATGGGCGTACTGGCAGTTATGGGCGTACTGGCAGTTATGGGCGTTTCAGACAGTTATGGGCGTACTGGCAGTTATGGGCGTTTCAGACAGTTATGGGCGTACTGGCAGTTATGGGCGTCTTGCAGTTATGGGAGTGTCATGCACATACACACTCAGCTATCAGGAGGAGCTAGAATTTCGTACTTTTATCGTCAGATTTGTGTTCAGATCGGTTGAAAATCGGGGAAAAACCTGTTTCATTGATCAAAAAATCGGAGTTGGCCTAAAGTGTAACAAATCGAATTTCTTCGAACACATAACAACACCACTAAAGGGGCTCGTCAATTTATTGTACCCATATTATCTGAGGGATTTTTCTAAAAAAATGGGTTTAGGGCATCTGAATGTGAGGTACGTTATTCGGGAACTCGCTCGAAGGTGGTAAAATGTGTGGTAGGAGCTTTTATACGAGCTTTTAAACTTGTATATGTTCTTGTTGCACTTCACAAAGCAGACTACGCAGGTTATTGTATCTCCACTTCATTGATAACGCTCGTGGTGGAAATCGGTTTATCTTCACTTCATAACCGTTCAGCCCGATTTTCTCAGCCAGTTGAATTCAGGACGTGGAATCGCCCTGAATAGAAGGAAACGTTCGTCGATAACATCATAATACCGACCGAAGACCAAATATCAGGGAGGACAATCAAGCAGCGGGAGAGAATAAAGGTCGATGAAATGGAGGCGGAACACTGCATGATGGAAGCGTTACATTACGAACGGATGTATTCAATAGCTTGTGACCACTGCCATTAGTATTCGATATGCTGATTGCCCCTGACCCATTGTATGGGTGTTGTACACGTATTGTCGATTTCTTCTGTTATGCGGACAGCCAACGAGACGACGGTCGTTGGGTGCCTACAATGTCATCAGCCGTACGATTTCTAGACACGTGTCGAATTTCATCGCGGGCCATCGTGAAATGAGAGTAGAAAGGAGATGTGCAAATACGCGAGCGTTTGAGGTATCGTTTTCCATGTTTTTTGGGACAAGAAGACCGAATATGAAGTCAATTTCGACGAAAGAGTGGAAAATTGAGGTTCTACCAATGGTTCTGCTCTCAAAATCGATTTTTTATTAGCCAAAAACTTGGGAAATTGTCTGAAATCACCATCAATGTGTATAATAACACTAGAAAAAGTGTCAACAAGTGAATCAAGACAATTACATGGCACTACTTTGTCAAATTATGAAAGATAATTTGAGGGGAAAAAAGGCGTAACTAATTCGTGTTTTAGGTCCAAAATTGGTGGACACAATCAGAAATAGCTATTTAAATGATTTCACATGAAAGAAACAATAAATGAACAGCCAAAATTTCTGTAGGTATGTCCAGTAGAATAATATACCCATGTGACAAGGACTTAGCAGCGTTTTTCATCCGCGTTTTCTCTTCAGAATTCAACCGAGCGTGAACCATTGCGCTGATTTCGTCGCTGGTTTTGTTGAGAATAACACCTGCAGATTCGAATAATAACGGTAAAGTTACATCGTAGTAGGTGCGAGGTCAGGTTTGTTACAATCTAACACCAGGGCGTTATGCCCTCACAGATGACTTCACCAGGACCAGTGCTAATGAAGAAAAGTGCGAAAAAGCAAATATGACCCGCTCGTTGAAAGAGGTGGAACTCATAGATTCCAATCCTGGATTCGCTCCTGTACGTTTACCAGACGGGAGGGAAACTACAGTTTCTGTACGCCCAAAAGGGTCACCTGCCACATCTGAAACAAATATTTATGTTCCTGAACTTGATTACACCGAAGAGTCGGTTTCATCGGGTGCCTGCAACAACATTTCTGATTCTCAGGTATCCGAACATCTTAACGACACGCAAAAACACGTCGACAGTCCAAATTGCAACCCAACTCAGGTCGACCAATCCGTTCAAGACAGCCGCCGGCTATTTGAAAGACTATGTAACGAAGTAGGGGAAGAATGTGATGATTATTACCAGACCTAATGTTTCACATAGTGTTATCAGTTTTGCACAGTTACCAAGCATTCACACTTTTCTCATTTCTTGTAAATTCGCACTTTGCAATTGTACGATGTATTTTAGTTTATTAAAACCTAAGGAAGGTGGTCATACCGTTTTCATTACAATCTCCCTGACCTGCACCCATCCAGGAAAATTATGTTGATTTCGCTTCTCTAGTTGGTTTTCTGCGGGGAGCTGACGACGACCACACAGTTTAACATGGACTTAGTTATCTGTGATTTTAGATGATATGTCTCATAACCACCACATTGTCTGGAGAAATGGCGAGTGATGCTTCGCACTTGGTTTTTCGTTGTGCAATACAACAACCACCAGTTAAACGAAGGGCGCCGTTAGTATACTAAGGTGCATTTTACCAAAGCTGTGCATGTGTAGGCTATCAGTTGTTTGAAGGGGCACAAAGTACTATTTCCGTCTTTATTATTTTCAATAATGAACCTTTGGAATCGAGGATTAAAAAAAATGTCAACCCCCCCCCCCCCCCCCCCAATTTTTATGGTTTCATTCTCGAGGTTACGTAGAATCCGAAAATGGAATAAACAAATTTCTGTCCGTTCCGCCGTTAACTGTATACTTCGCACTTCCCTTAGTTACCATGAATGAAATTTGGTTTATGGGTCCCATTTGGAGTGTAGTTGGTCCACGAAGGTCGGCGTTGCTGTTAGTCATCTCTAAGGGGTGAAAAATAGGGGTTGACATTTCCAGGGCTACCTCGAATGTTTTTACGTTTTCAAATTGATCTCGAACTTGAGATTTTTTTTAGACCACCCGGAGCATTGTAAATCCAGCCTTTCGTGCACATTAAGGCCCTGAACTTTGCACCGAAAACCTTCGTCAACATGATCGTGAATGAAACGGTATACATCCGGCCCAGATATTTATCATCGCTAGGGAACACCTGATTATATTAACGTTGCCTATTCCGTGATATTTCATCTCACGAATGACGTTTATTTTGGATTTTGTTGATAGGTAGATACTTCCGTAACTTGAACAAACGTTATGCATCATGAATAACAATACAATAATTAATTACAGATTTATCTTGAATCCACAGCATATTTATTTATGAGGCTGTATTTGCCCGGCCGGCTCCAGTACTCGATTTAGGGCTTTCCTGGTATGGGGTGAGCAGGAAGGTAGGTATTGACCACAGAAAACAGTGATCTACGCAGAAGGGGCATCTATACCGTCGTGTAATAATTTTCACAGTTTTCTTGCAGAATATCAAAGACAAAAAAATATCCAAAACCGCCAATACCAAAAAAATAATAATATAGGTAGGTACCACTTCAGTAAGTTCGGTGGGTATGTATTAAAACGTAAAAAAGCTGAAAAATTTACGTCATTATTGAACTAGGTTAGGTGAACACATACACCCACCTTCATTGGATATTGACTCTAATTTGCGTCTCAAATCTTCACCCAGCTATTCAACAAATATTTGTTGCATAACAGATTTGAAGTTATCCAGAGGATTTACAACTTGTTTAACGGCAGAAAGTGCAAAATTCAAAAAACAAAAAGTTAAAAAAAAAAAAAAAAATGAAATTGAACGAACATTTTTTCATTCTAGAGATTTTGATCATAAATCCTACGAAACCCATTTCGCGCGTCCGTCCTAATTATGCTGAATCGATCCCCGAAGTTGTGGAAACTATTGACTTGAAATCTAAAGGACCCGAAGTGAATGTAATTAACACGTCTGTGCCGCCAATTACTTGGATGAATCATAATATTGTTGCTATTATCGTAATAATGTTCATACATACAGCTGGATGACGTTATAAAAACTAGCTTGCGTATTCGCTCTGGCAGAACATCAGAAGTGCAAACATATTGCCACAAATTTCGTACAAAACCTGACGCTCCGAGACCGATGCGTCACTCATCTGGTACACTGTGGCAAAACTGGATGGCCAAATATTGGTTTTTAATCGACCTCCCTGATTGATTAAGGTTTCGAGGTCCTAATTAATTATTAATATAATAATTAATCATTATAATAGTATTTTTCGACGGAAGATAATCATGATCCCGCAACAATTCGGATAGTACCGACTGTATTTCCTGAGCTATAATTTATGATTTATTACAGTTTTGTCGATAATATTTATCAAGTTGATGTGCGTGGAAGGCTGTGATTGGGCAGGTCATAGGTATTACCTAGGTACGCATCTTCACTTTGGGATTCACCTATACCCACATCATTATTTGATGTGCTAAGCGTAAATAGAATTGCGACTGGATGTTGGATTGATAGGGAACAATAATTTATTATCATAAATGGTGGTGGGGAACCCAAGTGAACTGGAGTTTATTTATGAAGAAACTATGGAGGAGCCAAACTGAAAGATATAAATTACTACCTATAATTACACAAAATAAATTAGGTACCTACTTTCGTAAGTAATACATTCGTTGCACAGTAGTTTTAATAATTACCTATTTATGTTGCAAAATTTATTCAACCATTTACAGGAAATTTGGGTGTTTGACCGTTCACGTTCAGACTAGGTGAAGGATGGAGATCTTGAGGTTCGGTCGAGAAATAAGATCAGATGGTTTTAGACCGACGTTTCGATGTATTTGTGCATCATCTTCAGGGAGACATGTTCTCAGTGATATTAACTATTAATTTGGCTTTTTTACCGTTGACGTTCAGACCAGGTGAAGGATGGGAACCTTGATCCAACACGGCTGCCCACCAAGAAGAACCAATGTTTCAACTTCCTTTCATTCGGTTCTTTCTTGTAGCCCTGAAGATGGTGTACAAATACGTCGAAACGTCGGTTTTTAACCATTTAAATATTTCTTCAGCAACAATTCATTCATAGTTCTTCTTTAACTTTTTTGTGGTTTGCTTTTTCAACACTTTCTCCTTTACCTTTTCCGTCATTTGTCGTACCGTTTACTTTCTTACTATTATCAGTCTTCGAACTGTCACCATCAGCGCTGACAGTTCTCGGTGAATCCACCCTACCACCACGATTTTCCTTGGCTCTCATTTCACGGGTTTTCCTATCCGCGATTTCTTCGGACTCCGTCTTGAAATCGTCCACCTTCTCGTCTTCAGGCTCATCTTCCTCTTCGAACTCGATGGGGATGTCGTCCAAGTTCTCGTACTTCCTTCCAATTCTTTTCTCCAACGTGTCTTGCAACATGGGCAATATCAATCGTTTATAGGCAGCTTCCAGTTCTTTTATGTCATCCGGAGTCAATTGCGCCTTCACATGTTTCGCCGCTTGTGATTCGGATTTATTTGTAAAAGCTCCTGAAATTTTGTGATCCGCATTAATGGAAACGTCCGTCCGTCTGTGCAATGAATTGAATCACGAAATAGTTAAGTTCGCTTTCGTTGTGCAAGCTATTATTATTAATCGGTGCTAATAATAATTCGTGGTCACTAATTAAATACAATTTATTTCTTTTATAAAACTGGATTTGACCTCAATGGATATAAAACCCGCGGTTACTTTTTACTCGAACGTTATTTCAACATTTTAGTCCTCTATGCTTCCCATAATTATTATCAGAGATGAAGAGCTAATCACTGGTCAGGTAAGCACATCCAAACCTTTCAAAGCCCATAATTAGTGAAGGGCACCTTTCAGCAGTTAGTGCGGTTAAACATTTCTGCCCAACTTCATTAGATCAGTTTACTCCCTGTATATTTCCGATAATGGTGACCTTCAGTTGACTTTTAGCAAAAGATTGAGTTCGAAAATGTTCAATTTTCAAGGGGTCAAATTGGAGTTTTTAAGGGGTAAAAAATCGGTAAAACGGCTAAAATCACGAACAATTTGTATAAAATCATTGAAAGTGGTATGGAAGGGTGAAATAAAGACAGAAAATACCATTTCCGTTTGTTTTTGAAGGTAAAAAATTGGTATTACGAGCTAAAATCAATATTAATTCACCTGGCGTTGTGTGGTACGGTAAATCCCGACGGAGGGACTATATCGATGATAACAATATTTTTCTCAAAAAATAGTGGGTCGAATTTGACTTTATAAGGGTCAAAAATCGGTTAAAAAAGGCTAAAATCTTACAAACTTTAGGAAAAGTTGTATGGCTACTCGCTGTATAATCTTTTTACACAATAGTACGAATATTTCTTTGAAAATTCTCTCTTATGGCCATTCTGCATGACTGGTTTGTTGGTCAAAGGATCTTGCGGGGAATCAGTAAGTATTTTTATGGAAGAACTCTGTATTTTTATGAACAGGCACCTGTGATATTGTATGTGTTTTCACCATTTTACTATCAGGGATGCTAGCTACTGCTTTGTTAGGGTCACCCTAAGGTAAGCTTACAGCTTTCATCATTCAACCACGTTTTTGTAGGAATTCATTGAGATCATGTATGACACAATATCCAGTACCTACGTACTTGTGCGTGTAAAATCACGTAGGATACTTATGTAGACCGTGCACTACAAGCGTACCACAACGTTAAAAATTCATCATTCGATTGTTAATTTTTTCAATTTATAGATTCCTGAAGTTTATTAGGTATCTACTGCGTCTCAAGATGGAAAATTGGGTATTTCATTATTTTGAAAAATAGCGCAGGTCATTTATATTATCTACGAGGGTCTAATACAATAGAAAAAAAAATGTTTACCCGTTCCGTGGATTTCTTCCAATTTCTCTCTTAACGAAGGACTCAGGCTTTTGAGAAGGGCTTCCCCAAATATTTGATCCGCTAAATCTTGTCCAGCAGTCGCGCTCACAGTCCACAGGAGAGTGAACGAAAACAGCTTCAAGTTTCTCATTATTTTCAGATTTTATGTGCACTAGGGATGATTATACTTTCTGTAAGGAGGGTTCAAATCAACATTAGGCAACATTGTTTTTGCCAGGTGTCCGTCAGGTTTACGAGTGTATGATTTTGAATTATATCAATGCATATTCAAGCAGAGAAAGATAATAATTTTCAAAATTCCGAGCTATTTCTCCATAAAAATTCCATGCAAAATTATAATTTAATTTGATGAACTTCACTAATTTGTAATTATTTTCAATGTCGGGGAAACAACTGTTATTACTTTGTTAGCCTAACAACTTCAGGTTTAGAACTGGCCAGGAAGTGACAAATCAGCTTCGGTTGTTAATTAGTCAGACTCCAAATCATTACAGGGACCTCCTGCTAGCATGAAACTATTGTCTACGAGCAGACTTGTGGTAGGAAAAAATCAACATGTTGAAAAAGAAAACATGTTGCTTCATAATCGAGCGAATTCCTTGTCCTATTCCCCCGTTCTAGCCATAAGTTACGGTATGGTAATGATACTGTCAGGGCCAAACAAACACACAAATCATCAATCAGCAAAGAGCTACTATGATAATAATTTGCCCAACTCACTCTCATTTTCCTCGATGGGTCCGTACTCAGTCTCTGCCGATCACCAATGAATTTATTGAGAATTAATTTAATAATTGCCCATTAAATATCCACGCCAAATTACTCGAAGTAATTACTACGTGCTTGATGTAATTGTGTGCATCTAATTTCAAATCTACTAGGTATCATTTGTTCCAATAACTCGGCGGTACTCGTTCACCTACTGCCAGTAAAACACTCGTCGATCAACTCCATCATCACTCTTTTACTTATGTAAACATTGCCATCTGTGTAAACCTAAATGATTGGGGCTAGTATTATTTGTCTCCCGAGAAGGTTTCAGGTTCTGACAATCCATTGAACAACAAGAACGGATCCATAGCCATTGGACACTCCAATCTTTATCTGGCAGTATTCCATTAATTAAATTCTGGATTCTGGGATAAAAATAAAATGATATGTACGATAAATTGAAATAAAAATAGTTGTATTGATCTAATCAATCAAGTAAGAACCCTAGTTTCCAAAAATCAAAAATATTCACATGTGAACGTTTAAAAAATAATAACATGCAATTCACGTTCCTGATTTCATAAATACATACTCAAAATGGTTCAGTATAACTTTTATTTGTAAATGCAATATTGACAGAGTCCTAATAATGGCAAACGTACAGATATAATGAATAAATAAATTATATTTCAGTGTTTTCGACTGGGTACATTATCTTAATAATTACAAGGCGTGCAAGAATATGCTTGGCGTGCGGTGCGTGGGTAACTGTAAATTTTAAGAAATAATGAAACATAATGTTGACTGCAGATGTAGGTACATTATGTGCGTAGGTACATCCATGCGTTGAAAAGTTTAGTTTGGCCTACTCAAGATTTACAGTGAAGTTCCTATGTGAGAGCTGTTTCATGAGAAGGGACTAGCAATGGTGGGAGGGGGGATCCGTACCTTTTTACCCAAGGAAATCTCGGTAGTAGAAGGCGTTCTACTGAGGTAATTAAATTTTTATTAAATTGATGCTACCTTTCAAGAGGGAAACTACTATAATTATTCAAGTGATTCCTGAATGAAGTTTAAATTTGTTTATGTGGCTCAGACCTTTCTGCTTGAGAGCAATGACTAATAAAGAAAATCCTCTTCGACCCCCTCCCCCCCTCCACCTATGGAATCCTTGCAATCTGAATACGTCGTTGTTCAGTTCTACAAGATTTAGATGACATTTCCAGTTGCTATGCTATTTCAAAGTTCAAAGGGCACGTTAAACTTCCAAAAACTAGCCAAAAATGAGTCTTCTAAAATGTAAGACGTCTAAAATGAGCACTCCAGGTTTGAATGAGAATTTCACTCAGTAAAAAGCTGCCAAAAGTAAGTGCTACACTTTGATGGATAGGTAGGTATAATATGGGGTATTCCAGTGAGTCTAAAAATAAGTTGATTTTTGGAATAGTTTATTTCAAGTAACTGATAAGGACGTAGAGTGTGGGAGAAGGTGATAATTGTGTAATGTGAGGAAGGAAGTGCGAAATAAAGATATCGGATGTTGAAAAAGCGCGGGTCCTACGTCTACGTCATGGCCCGGGCTCGGTGTGGGTCCGAGTGCGTGTGTGCGTAAAAGCGGTAAGTTATTGTAGTATCCATAGGGATCTCGGCGATCAAAGTCTCCGCTCATTCTGTCCAACGTTACTTTATAATTCAAGAACAGTCAGGTTACATAAGAGGAAATTGAAGCTATTATTTATTTCCATCTCGTTCTTGTTCCGTTTTAATTTGTCCCCGATATTCGGTGCGTTTCTGTGAAGCTTGAGGAGGCGGTGAATTATATCTACGTCACGGCCCGCCTTTTATTTCAAATTCCCTATTTCTATTTGCTTCTCTAAATTTTATGTTAAAATTTTCCCGACGAACAGACCCGATTATAGTTAACCCCAAGCAATATAAGTAGGTAACTCTGGGAAAAAATAGGGGAAAAAATGGCTGGAATACCCATTATGTCACAAAAGTGTTGCAGTCCTACATGCCAAACTTTTGAGTTTGTCACAGTTTTGATCATCCGATACAGATAAATATGCTTTGTAAATGACTGATGATTTTCAATGAGTCATAGTTCTCACAACTCATCATCTTCGCCTGCCGGAGAGTTAATAATTTTGTCTTCACCATCTTCAGTGTTGCTGCTTTCTCCTTCATTGTCTTCGGGATTTTCCATTGATTCCAAAACGAACTTCTTCTGGTTGTTCCGATCCACTGAGTCGTTGGTATGGTCGTCCATCGTATTGAACTCTTTATCGTATAAATGATGATGATGATGATCGTCCTCCCCATCATCCCAGTCATCGAAGCTCGGCGAACCATCAGTCATGTCGTCCAAGTCGCCCCCGAAACCTCCCATATTTCCCATGATCGATTGCATCTGTTTGGTGATTACCTCCGTGAAAATAGTTTCAATTTCTTTCTGCTCTTCGGGAGTGAAGGTAGCCTCGAACAGGTTTTTCATTTCAGTGTCAGTTACCGATGAGGTATCTAGAAACAAGGAGACGATGATTATGTACCTCGAGAAATCGGTTACTTATATCAATGTCAGGGGCTACTACAGCTCAATGCTTCAAAGTGATGTCAGCCTTGGAGGCAGGTGAGTTAGATAAGTGCTAGACCAAAAGAAGCTGCCCATCAGCTTCCAGAAATCCCTTGGAGTGTAGGGGAAGCTGATGGGCGTACAGGTATATGGGCGTTTGTCTTATCAGTGGTGTTTCGGATTAGAGTATTTGTTCAAAAGCAAATTAGTCGGTGGTTCAAGTACCAATCAAAAGTAATTGTATTTCACAACTGTTAATTATTATATACACGGTGTCGGGTTATAATAACCTGGGTCACGCACATTTGGAATTGATACTGTGGGTAACCCCCTCAGCTATTCCCCCTCCAGCGAGGAGTTCGGTGAGCTCCTTGCTTTAGGAAAAACGGCGCACATTTGAAATTGATTGCTGATTGTTGAGCCACAAGCTATATAGAACCACTCTAAGTATGGCAAAGTAGGTACTGGGTTTCTGGGGATGATGGATAAAATTGATATTATTAGTGGATCCGCTGACCAGTAGTCTCTGCGCGGTATCACCAGTAAAACGAATATAACGCATATATATACGACAAAATAGCTGTTTATTGATTTTTTGGCGCCACTAACGGGCTTGGCCTTGGTACCAGAACCTATATGTATTGTGTAGCGATACCTGTCAGTAATAATATCCTAAATCCTTGTCACATGGGTTTATTATTCTATTGGAGTTCTAGAGATTTTTGTTGGTTGTTAAATGTGTTGTTTCTTTCATGTGGAATGATTGAAATAGCTATTTCTGATGATTTCCACCAATTTTGGCCCCCAAAACATGAAATAGGTCCGTTTTTTTTTTTTTTAAGATCATCTTTGATCATTGGTAGTGGCATTTAATGGTCTTGATTCACCTGTTTTCACTTTTTCCAATGTTATTATACACATTGATGGTGATTTCAGACAGTTTTCCAGGTTTTTGACTCATAAAAAACCAATTTTGGGAGCTGAACCTTTGGTAAAACCTCAATTTCCGCGTCTTTGGTCAAAATCGACTTCATATTCGGTCTTCTCGTCCTCAAAAAATTGAAGACTATTACCGGTGTTTTGGCTCTTTCGGCGCCACTTCCGGCGCCGTGGTTTCTCTCCTTGGCGTCGTAGAGACACCGAAAACTATAGAGCGAATTCTGGAGGCCCAAGGAGTATACTACCAAAATTTCAGATTTTTACGACGGTTCCAAGGGTTTCTTTTCACGGTACAGACGTAAATACATGCATGCATAAAATATACCCACCAGCTAATGTCGCTCGAGTCTAAGTAGGAGCCTCACTGACGTTCGGCAATTAACCCCAAACATGAATCGCCGATACTCCTGTGGATGCTGGAAGATCCATACGTGAAACAACCATGAACGGACGATTAGGCTCAATGGTGATTAGAAAGCTACGAATAGATAATAAGTACCTACTTTAAAAAATTATATCAATGCGTTGTGCAGGATAAGTACTAGATAGTTCAGAATGCTACTTGGGCCTGTGTGCTGTACTAGACAGTTGGATGAAGTAATCCACCAAGAAGTGAGGGGGTTGAGGCATAAATAACACTTGAATAGCCTACTACAACTATGAAGAGAATGGAGACATCCGCGTAAGTTTATTTTTATAGGTCGGAGATTATTAGCTAGCAATTCCGTGAATGCCAAAAGAACTACATCGGCAGAACATCCTAATTTTCAGGTTAATTCAGGCTACAGCTGATTTTAAACTTGTAAGAAGAAAAAGTAATCCATTAGGTTTAAAGAAGCCAGTTGAAAAACCAGCAAAATCAATTGTTTACAAAAATTGAGTTAAGGATATCGATGGATTAAGAATGGCGTCAGCTACAGATCTGGCCTCATTCAGGAGCCAGAAGCAGCTATAAACCGTTGAAAATCGAGTTTGAACGTTCGTAGCTGTGTCAAAACTAGCTAAAAGCTGAGCTGCAAAGCCAGCCATAAACAGTTTATTTTCACGACGAGCTTCGCGGACCAACTAGACCCCAAATGGGACCTAAAATCCAAATTTCATTAATTTGTGTTCATGCCCCTTCTGCGCAGATCACGCGTCGGCGTACGGCGGACATACCTACATATACCTCGAAACGGAAACCACCAAATTTTGAGGAGGGGTTAAACTTTTGTTTTATGCTCGATTTCAGAGGTTCATTATTGGAAATTATAAACCAAAAATTCAGTTGGTTCCTCTAAGTAACTTTCTTCCTTCACGAACTTCATCTGATAATTATTACCTAAATCAAGTTTAATTGCCAACTTTTTCGTACTTTGTCTTAGTGTAAAACATTCTGTTAAGAGGTAGGTACCTAGTATTTCTGTAGTTTTTTTCTTAGTCTAAAAAATAAAATGGTTTCTAATGCTCAACTTTTTTTTCTAACACCTACGTTTCCCTCTTAATAAAACCCAGTTTCAAAATGCATAGACTTAAATCAGTCGCACTAATTACATAATTTAGGAGGTTCCTGAGGTTCGGTCAGTGAAAAACGATTTTCTTTACGCCAACGTTTCGTTGAATTTATTCAACATCTTCAGGGATTAGAGATTATGATGATGATGAACTGATGATGATTATGATTATAATGAACAGAAGGTGATGGTGATGATGAAATTTAAGCAATTTGCTGACAATAATATTGTGCTTTGAAACAGGCGTTGGAACAAAAGCAAAATGGTTTTGTTGTTGTTCTTGGTTGGTTTGGTTTTGTTTTTGTTCCAACACCTGTTTCAAAGCACAATATTATTGTCAGCAAATTGCTTAAATTGCATCGTCACCATCATAATTATCATCAGTTCATCATCATCATCATCATAATCTCTAAGCCCTGAAGATGTTGAATAAATTCAACGACGTTGGCGTAAAGAAAATCGTTTTTCACTCACCGAGCCTCAGGAACCTCCTAACTTATTTATTCCAGCGGTCAAGAACCTCATCATAGTGTACTAATTACGTACCTACATCAACATATTTCAACTGCAAATGAATCGATGATTTTTGAAACAACGCCACTTTCTGGCAATGTAGCTTTTTCACGGATTTCGATTGTGCATGCCAAGACTCACCTTTTGAAATAAGAAAAAACCGCCTTACAATGAGCCTTGTTTCTACACTCTCAAATGAGAAATGCCAAACCTAGTACTTTGAACCATTGTTTACTTTTCTGTCATTCGTTTTTAGTTTGCTATCCCTTGTTGTTCAGTACCGTTTCATCGTCACTTGGGTGTAGTACTGGTGTTCGTTTGAAGTAGTTCTCTTCCTAATTTAGTATCATACATATTTAGGTAACATTAGAAGGATGTCACAAATTGAAGGAAGCTCGCGCATATACTCAGCAGATATTTCAGATGAAACGCAGAGACCCTCAAGAACAAGATGTCCAGGATGCGGAAGGGAATTCGTAAGTATCAATGGGCACCTCGCAAGAACTCCCAGATGTGCAAGAATTCGGGCCCGTCTCCTAGATGCAAATAATCCAGGCCCTCCCCATGAGGATGGAAATCCTCATGGTCCACCAGATACATATATACCGCAAATCGATAATCAGGTCTTTGCGAAACTAGAAGAAGTGTATGGGGCCCACTTTATTAATGGTCCAGGGCGGGAAACTGCAGAAAACGCAATCTGGCGAAGTTACTGGCAGAACATTTCCCAATTGGGAGGGAGACACTACGATCTACCCAATGGCCCAAACAGCGTACAGTTTGTCGATACATTGGCAGTAGAAATCACTGCAATGGCTGCAGGACAGTTTTCATCTGAACGACTGCTTGTATTCATCTCGGTCATTCTCCAGCGGAGCAAAATGATCAAGCAGCATAAAGATATACGAATTTTACTGGGCAGGCGTTTGCAGTTGTGGACAGAGGGTAAATTTGACAACCTAATAAATGAAGCAATTTCACTGGATAAGAAGCTGAATCAAAATCGGCGAATAGATGGGTATCGTGCTGAAGTAGCATTTCATCGCCTTATGTCAAGAGGTAAAGTGAGAGCAGCAGTGGGCAGGCTGTCAGATACAAGCAATTCGTCAGTTTTGGATCCGTTGGGAGTAATTGATTCGCAGGGTAAAACAGTTCTGGAAGACCTGAAGGAAAAACACCCAGATCAGACAATACCAGACCCGAATTTGTTACAACTCCCTACAGGAATGGGTCTCCCACCTTTAATAGATGTACAGATCTCGACTGGCATCGTTGAAAAAGTGTCAAGAAAGCTTCAAGGAAATGGAGGTCCTGGGGGTTCGGAAGCTGATCATTGGGCAGATTTTCTGTTGCGCTACGGGAGATCAAGTTCACGGTTACGTGAGGCAGTGGCGACTCTCGCCAATAAGCTATGCAATGAGGATGTGCCCTGGGAATCAGTGAGAGCCTTGATGGCAAGTAGGTTGGTTGCGATAGACAAGTGTCCAGGCGTGCGCCCCATTGGAATTGGAGAATGCTTGCGAAGAATTATTGGCAAATGTATCGTTGAAGCAACGGTGGATGAAGTTACAGAGAGCTGCAGGGAGAAACAACTGTGTGGGGGCATTAGTGCAGGGATTGAAGGTGCTATACATTCAATGAATTCACTTTTTGAAGAAAGAGCAACGCCCAATTCTAGATGGGGACTGCTATTGGTGGACGCGAAAAATGCCTTCAACTCTGTTAATAGGATAATGGCTCTTTGGTATGCAAGACTGTATTGGCCCAGCTGTGCGAGGTTCCTCTACAACACGTACAAAGGTCATGCAGAACTGGTTCTACGAGGGAGTAATGAGAGCTTGTACAGCAAAGAAGGGGTAACCCAAGGGGATCCGCTGGCGATGTTATTGTATGGAATTTCCACCTTGCCATTAATCGATCTGCTACAGAACCAGTGCCAGGAGGTCACCCAATGTTGGTACGCTGATGATTCATCAGCACAAGGAAACTTTGATGAAATTAAACATTGGTGGGAGGAGCTTTTGCGTCATGGCCCCAGTTATGGTTATTACCCACAAGGCCATAAGTCGTACCTTGTAGTACATCCAAACAATCTTGAAGAAGCTGCTCGGATTTTTAGGGGCTCAGGTATCAAGATTGTGACGGGTCAACGATTCTTAGGAGGGTTTATAGGCGAAGCAGCACAGAAAAGAGAGTACATTGAAGGGAAAATCAACCAATGGACTCAACTTATTGCTAAGGTGTCAACAGCAGGAGAAAAACATCCTCAAGATGCGCACACTGCCTTTACCAAGTCTATAAAGTTTCGATGGCAGTTCGTGCAGAGAGTCATGAAATGTGAGGAGGGGTTGTACACACGCCTGCGAGATTCAATTCGCCATACATTCATGCCTGCCATACTGGGTGATATTGTATCAGAAGAGGAGTGTGACCTCTTCACCCTACCAGTCAATAAAGGAGGAATGGCTTGGACAGATCCAGTTGCAACAGCAAGTACATTATTTCATTCATCAAAGTCTGGAACAGCAATCTTGGACAATTCCATTCGGCTTCATCAACCTCTCGACGTGAGTGGCCACAAGGCACAACTCCAAACAGCGAAGCACGAGGCAGTGAGAAATCGGATTGCTGTTGAGGACAATTTTCTTGAGTCCACACTGGCTAAATTTGAGCCTGACAGGCAGCGGACTGTGGGGCGTGCTGTGCTTAAGACCTCAAAGATGAAGAGCTCGAGTTGGCTGTCTGCTCTACCACTGAAAAAGCAAAATTTTGACATGTCACCATATGAATTTCGTGATGCACTGGCAGTACGATACAAGCGAAAGCCAGTTGGAATGCCTGCTACATGCGATGGGTGTGGCTGGAGGGACTTTTCCCTTAGTCATGCCTTAAGTTGCAAGACAGGCGGCCTCATCACACGACGCCACAACGAGGTGCGTGATGTCCTGGGGGAGCTCATGTCGACGGCGTGGGGGAACTGTGTGAAGGAGCCGATCATAGTGGATACGTCTACGGCCCATCCCGGACTAAGAGGTGATCTTGTGTGCCGCGGGGTGTGGGAACCACAGAGGGAGGCATTGTTCGATGTCCGTGTCCTTGACACTGATGCTCCCTCTTATGTTCCCCACCCAGTGGCCACGGTACTCAAAAACGCCGAGGAAGAGAAGAAACGAAAGTATTTGGCAGCTTGCGAAGAACGCCATGCATCTTTCACTCCGATAGTGACATCAGTTGATGGGCTGTTTGCTCCGCAGACGGCAGCATTCGTGAGTGCCCTGGCGGAACGCCTAAGTGAGAAATGGGCCTGTCCACAAGGCGAAATCAAAGGCTGGGTGAAGACGAGGCTTGCCTTTTCAATTCTAAGGGCTACCTCCATGTGCATCAGAGGGGTGAGGAAGAAGTGGAGGAGCTCTGATGAACTACTGGGGTTTCTCGATGGAGCAGGGATGAGACTCGGTTTGTCCAGGGAGTAGCCAATGTCCGTCCCACCACAAGCTGAGCAGAAAAAATGGACGTTCGCAAAACATTCCCGCGACCAGACCGTCCACCCCCTCACTATGGAGCTTACAGATAGGTCATTCGTACAGTATAATAAATAATTATTTGAATATTTTTAATCAAATTTTGTTATTTAAATAAAAGGAGTGTCAAAGCTCCATGCATTTTCACTGAGTTGGTAAAAAAACAAAGATTTAAAAAATTTTTACTCTAAGAAGACATTTCATAATAATTTTTTCTGTAAAAGGTTTTCTGTAAGGTTACCTAATGGTGTATTAAACTGTTTCTTTACTCTGCAAGAATTTATATTGACAGTTTTGATTCAATAAAGTATCCCTTAACAGTGCAATGTTTCTATTTCTTCATTTTCTTTTCAGTAACTCAATTATTGCTACTAAAAAATTGTTGATTTTTGAAACAACCGAAATCCAACAATTTTAAAATTCAAAACTCATAAAAAAATTGCACAAATGAGTGAGTCCATTTTTGTGCTTATTATTAAGTAGTGCAGTTCCAAGTAAAAAATTTAAAACTTCCAAAACGTTTAGGATAGCAGACAAAAAAGTTTTTTGCTCTCCTGTAAAATTTGGTAAATGGCGAGTATAGGTTGTTTAAAAAATCATCGATTCAAATGCATTGTTCCAAGGGCAGAATGTGGTTTGGAGTTGACTGATGAACTACAGCTGGGTATAGCAACGGTGATGGGTGTTGTTTTCCTATTGAGTAATTTTCCCCTCTCTTCCCCAAGTCATCTTCTTCGGTAAATCATACAAAATAGTCGTTTACCTGTCCTGAAAAATTCCGACATCCTCGGTCGGAGTTCGGCTCTTAGGCGCTCCATTACTCCCCTTTCAAACTCGTCCTGCGGGCTCCTGGGTTCTCTGGTTTCTTCAAGATCTATTTCATTATTGTCTTTGATACTCGCGTCAGGATCATCCGCCAGGACCAGAAAATCCGCCAAGGAAAAGATGACGATCGCCAATACGATTCTTCTCATCCTGTATAAGTTGAATGATATTGGTAAGATACATCATTCTTGCTAAAAACATAAATTTATTGTTGTTAAGTGCCGACCTAACGCATGCATTGCAAAGGAAGACGACGGTTTGTAGATATCCCATGGTAGTTACACAGGCTAGTTCCCCGAGTTTCTTGTACAACTTGACCAAAGCTGAATCGATCTCAAAAACAACCATCAAAACGCTGCTAAATGTTACACAACGGTTTATTATTTACCTGTATACGTGCCCCTTCTGCGTATATCACTGTTTTTTATTGAATTTTCGGATTATACATACCTTGAAACGTAAACCATCAAATTTTGAGGGGGTTTAAAAATGTTTTTTCATGCTCGATTCCAAAGGTTCATTAGGTACTGAAAATAATAAAAAACCAAAATTCACGAGGAAAAAGGTGGGGTGGCAAAAATGTGTTCTGGCTAGGTGAGCGGAATTGTATAAATTGGACAATTTTTCGATTTTCCCCCTCCTCAAGCCCCAAATGGATATTGGATGGGGGGAATGGCACGAAAATGTCAACACATACAAAGACGCGCACCTATTAGTTCTTCACTACCAAACCCTTGTATTCATGAGAGAATTCAAAAAAGTGTTGGTTAGCCAAAATCAAAATTTCTTCTTGAGTTTCAGACATCACAGATCGAATTCGGTTCCGTATCTGTCGGTCTGTCTGACATACGGATGACGCTTTGGTTTATCCGCAGATTCATTAAAATTCGCCGGAACCTTCGTCTGCGCATGCGCTAACATGAATTCATGGCACTTCGATTCTATTTTAAAGGTTTGAATGACATTTTCGGCAACCCTGAAAGGTCCCTTACGAATGCCAAAGCGATTGATATCAGCGTTTGCCGATGCGTGATCAACCTGGTGAAGTTAAATATTTGTGGTAAAATATAATGAAATTTCCGGCACCATGGAGATGAAAATGAACGTTTCCTAACAAAGGGGCAATGCAAATTACAAGTTTTTTGAGATGTTCGACATTTTACAACATTTCGCTCAGTCTTTAATGATGTACCTACTTACTACTAATAGTACTAATTGCAGTAAAGTAATGCAGTGCAATGAAGTATAATTATTGACTTTTTGCGTTATGTAATAATGAAAAACTTCAGGTTCCCTATCATATCAGATTCATTGCTCTTGCTCAACTCCCTCGGAACTCGTGGAGGAGTGAGTTGCCTGTGCGGTGAGAAACGGAGCGTAACCAGAACAATAGAAGGTGCCTATATTATTGCTGCTGAAATATTCTAGGTCTCTATTTTAAATTTCCTTTGATTTAAGTTACGTATCAGAGATTGGAGGATTTGACTGAGGATGAACAAAAATATCTGCAACGCCAGTGTGACCAGGCCAAGTCTGCCAAGCAACAGAGCAAAATGAACCTTGAAAAGAAACATAATCTGTAATTTAAAAATCGTAATTGTTTGTCTGTACACTGCTTTGGGTCTCGAAATTTAATCTTTCATCTCGTTGAAGGCCGGAGCTGGGCTTTGAAGGTTGTTGAAAAATATATAATTCAACTTTGCGAGTGTGTCTAGGGCAGTTCAGGTTCTGTCATATCTCGGAACAACCAACTCGACTTTATACAGCCGTGATCTTAATAATTTGTTCCCTAGCAATGATATCTGGGCTAAATTTATACCGTTTCATTCACGATCATGTTGGTGAAGCTTTTCGGTGCAAACGAACGGCCGGCCGGGTGGTCTCAAAAAATTCTCAAGGTCGAGATCAGTTTAAGAACGTAAAACCTACGTAAATACTGAAAGTTTTCGAGCTACGGAATTCGGGAAGTTCAGCCCCTATTTTTCACCTCTTAGAGGTGAACAGTAACACCGAGCTTCACGGACCATTTAGACACAAAATGGGACTTGAAAACGAAAGTTTGTAAATTTTGGTTCTTGGTAACTGAGGAAAGTGGCCCGTAAGGCGTGCGGCGGACAGAAAGAATTTTTTCTGAGGTGGGGGGGGGGGGGGGGATTTCTTTTTCTTTTTTTCATGCTTGATTCCAAAGGTTCATTATTGAAAATTATAAATCAAAAACGCTGCAAATCCCTGCACAACGGTTTATTATTTTGTAAAGAATACTCTTCTTTTACAGATCACAGCTCTCTGTATAGATAACCCGTCTATATAATATGTACTAGTATATACATATTATGTAGATCGCAGACCCTCCATAGGTCAGTAGCTAACGCCGTACTCGTTACTAGGTAAGTACCTACCTAAATCACGAGTTAAATGTTGCTAAAATAATTCTGTCGATGACAAACAGTAACTAAAATGGCAAAAAGAAACGCAAATAATGAAGTTCTGAAGGAAAATTATTGATGTGGAGTGAAATCGATGCCCCTTCTGCGTAGATCACTGTTTTCTGTGGTCTGTAACTACCCTCTGGTCAAGTATAATGAACCTTTGTGTTATAACTTGCCCATCAATAATACTTAAACGGTTGGTCAAGTTGCAAAAGTACCGATCAAAAAAATCCAGCCCTTTCTTGGTAGATGAACCGTTGTGTAATAATTTACCGTTATGTAATAATTTACCGTTCAGTAATAATTTATCGTAGTGTAATAATTTACCGTTATGTAATAATTTACCGTTGTGTAATAATTTGCCGTTGTGTAATAATTTACCATTGTGTAATAATTTACCCATCAATAATACTTCAACGTTTGTTCAAGTTGCAAAAGTACCCATCAACAAAATCCAGCCTCTTCTTGGTAGATGAACCGTTGTGTAATAATTTACCGTCATTTAATAATTTGCCGCTGTGTAATAAGTTACCGTTGTGTAATAATTTTCCCATCAATAATACTTTTCAAGGTTTGTTCAAGTTTCACAAATACCTACCAACAAAATCCAATAGTCCATCGCTTATCAAATGAAATAATATCGCAGAACAACCAACTCGACTTCATACAGCCATCCTTGATTATAATCAGGTTCTCCTTAGTGATGAGTGATGATATCCCGGCCGGATTTATACCGTTTGATTCACGATCGTGTTGACGAAGCTTTTTGGTGCACACGAACGGCTGGACGTACAATTCTCCGGGTGGTCTCAAAAAATTGTTTAGCTCAAGACAAATTTAATAACGTAAAAAAACCATACCCTTCAATCGAAAGTTTTCGAGATACGGCGTTCTGAAAATTTCAACCCCTCTTTTGAACCCCTTAGAGATGAGTGACAGTAACGCCGAGCTTCGAGGACCAACTAGACCACGAACGGAACCTATAACCCGAATTTCATCATTTTTTTTTCATGGTAATAAAGAAAAGTGGCACGTACGGCGTATGGTGTACGGCGGACAGACAGAAATATTTTTATTGCATTTTCGGATTCTACATACCTTGAAACGTAAACCATCCAATTTGAGGGGGGGTTAGAATTTTTTTTTTTTTTTTTTCATGCTCGATTCCATAGGTTCATTATTGAAAATAATAAACCAAAAGCAGTAAGTTACATGTGACAAGACCCCACAGAAGCCTTGTTATTCTAAGGTTAAATGCAAGTTTTACAAACCTGGTTGGTTGAATTGCAGACGATTCCGGGAGCTCAATATCGAGTTTGACGTGGTGTTCAACAGCTGCAATCCACAAAAAATCAGCCAGCGACAGCTGTGTGGAAAGAAATCGAGAGATGGAGAGAAGCCAACGTGGCTTTCACGGTCAGCCAATTAGAGAGACCCGCGATACTCTGGAAGCGATAAACTGGCTTCTCAAAGAGTAAATTATTACGTCGTTTATGGTCCATCACTGCCCAAGCTCGATTGTTCCTAGTTTCTCGAGACGCTACAAAAACATTATTGAATCGAGCACCCCTTTCAATCGAGCAGAAATAATAAGAGCGCCAATATTATTTATTCTTTTTCTGGTTGTTATGAAATCGCACTCACGATTTCATTCTTATGTTAGGCCTGTTTATTTACTTACGTAACTGCTGCGGAAGCTTCCGCTGTTTGCTGTTGAGGGGGTATACAAAGGACGTACCTACAAGTTGCGCAGGGATACAGTACAACGATCTTTGGAATCCGACTAGGGTACAGAAATGAAGACTTCCCGTCCCAAAGTCCTTGATCCAAATAAAAAGTACTCGATCAATCTTTTTAGAAAAATATTAAATAGTAGCATAGATCGGGATTCTGTAAGAAAGTTAGGACGGGAGCAGAAATCGAACTACCTTACTAAATAAAACCAAGCTGCGTTGTTACCACAATTATTAACCGTGAATACAAGTTGAAGAATACATGACCGATAGCAGTTGTCTGACAGTTGTCTGACAGGAGCAAGTAAATCGAGCTACAATTAATGCAAGAGAAATTCGGTACCTGGGTGGCATAATATGAGAAATTACTGATGCATAACTTAGGTACCCTTGAATCATCGAGAAAGCTTGAAGGGAAGTATCGGAAAGAATGCTATAAAATAAGTAGTAAAGCAATGTCTTTATAGGAAGCATGCACTCGTAAAACCTTTAGAAGCGACGTAGGTACGTACCTACCTAAAGTATGTGGGGAAACGATACTCAATGGCGCCATGAGGAGAAAATAGTGCATACGGAGGAGTATAATCATGTTTACCTTTCTCTGTCCTATAACGTGTTTCAAATACAGATGTGTGCACCCTAACATTTTCGTTCAACACAACAAGTCGATAACTCCAATTTATTTAATGAGTCGTTTACCTAACAGTGAACTTATTTCAAATACGCAGTATACAATTATTTCCACCTAAGTTATTAAAGTTCTGAATGATTTATTTTATCCTTATTTTTCCGATTCCCACCTGATTTTGATTTTGGTTCAGGTTGCTTCGATTGGGAAGAGCCTTCTTTTGGTGTTTCTCCTGCAAGCTCTTCCGGCTTTGTCTCTCTTTCGTCCGTTTCATCATCTTCGTCGAAGGTCTTCATGAATTCTTCGTCCATTACGCCCTCCTCGATCAACCGCTCGAGTATCTTCGTGGCGAATCCAACTAGTCCGCCACCAGACTTTTTCGGATTGCTGGACAAACCAAGAGAAGTGAGTAAGGACGCGCCTGTTTTCAGCAGACCTCCCGGTATATCCATAACGTCTTCCCCCTTGTGCTCCTCAGTGAAAACGGGGCCCATGTAATCCAGTATTGTTTTCTTCTTACGCTTGTCTTGCGCTTTGGATTCAAACGCATCGCTGTATTTATCGTCCACCATCGCGTCTTTGCTGTCTGTCTTGCCACCGCGGCTCAGAGAATTCAGGGTAGAAAGCAAAGAGGGTGCAGATGTGATGGCAACAGACAACAGTTCCCGAGCCTCTGGCTGTTTCAGCAGCTGAGCAACTTCTTCGACTGCAGATGCGATTCCTTGTGAAATTGAGTCTGTTTCTTCTGGAGTCAACTCTTCCACGAAATTTGACAGAATCTCCAGCGGAGAACGCATATTTTGAGTCCCTGGAAATAAAACTTGAGTCCGTATACAATAATACCTACAACCATTATCTTAGGCAGAGTGCAGTATGAATGTTTTCATAATCAAAGAAGGATTATATACAAGTAAGCAAGAAGAAGAAGGCAAAGAAGCAGGAACATACAACTAGATCCTATGAATATTCAGGCAGTATGTATATTGCCAGACATAGGAGGCTGTAATATTTGTATCAGATTGAATCGGTAAGGTTGAGCTCAGTTTATTGTTCACAGTCAGTGTAACTACTCCGGAATAAGTTACGCGGACAAGATGAGTGTAGACTCGCGAATGAATATTTTATTGTTAAACTCGTATATAGCAACCATACAAAATGATAACCCTAGACACACTGTTGCTTATAATCCACTACATATCTCCCCCTTCAGCTTTCTTGCGCAACTGATCAGCATGACGTCGCTCTGTTCTCCCATTGATTCTCACCAGGTACGACAGCATTCCCTTCCTCTCCAGTATTGTTCCTTCTTGACATTCTTTGTCCTTTGTTGTCTTCACCCATACCTCATCCCCCACCGAAAACTCCCGGAACCCTTCTTCTTTGCCTGTTTGCTTCCAGTGGGCCTTGTCCAATTTTGCTTGTAAGTCCGGTTTTACCAAATCCAACCGCGTCCGAATTTGCCTCCCCAACAACATTTGCGCCAGAGACCGCCCCATAGTGGCGTGAGCTGCATTTCTGTACGACAAAAGAAATTTCTGTACCTTCAAGTCCACATCACCTTTGCGTTTTTCGCTGCCCGAAGTCGTTCCTTAAATGTCCTAACGGCCCGTTCTGCTTGTCCGTTCGTCCTGGGATCATAAGGTGTGGATGTTATATGCTGGATGTTATTATCAATACAAAACATTTTAAATTCACTCGATGTGAATTGGGGTCCATTGTCTGACACAATACACTTTGGTACCCCGAAACGCGTGAAAATATCTCTCAAAATTTTTGAAGTTTTCTTGGTTGTCGTTGACCGCATTGGCACCACTTCCAACCACTTCGTGGTGGCGTCCACGAGTATCAGCCACCATTTCCCTTCAAATGGCCCAGCGAAGTCTACGTGGACTCTGCTCCATGCTTCATGTGGGAAATTCCAAAAATATATGGGAGACTCTGGTCTTTTCGGTCTGTTCTTCTGACAGCTGGAACATTGTTTCACATACCTTTCAATATCCTGATCGATACGAGGCCACCACACTTGTAGCTTTGCAATGGACTTCATGGCTCCCTCTCCTGGATGGCCTTCGTGTAATGACGCTAACACTGTAGCTCTAAATCCACTCGGAATCACCAACTTACCACTCCACAATAACACGTCCTCTTCCACTGAGAGCTCTTCTCTTTTCTCCCAAAAGGAGAACACCCGTTCATCTAACAGTTTCTTAGGTGGCCAACATTGCCTTACATACTCCGGAATAAGTTACGCGGACAAGATGAGTGTAGACTCGCGAATGAATATTTTATTGTTAAACTCGTATATAGCAACCATACAAAATGATAACCCTAGACACACTGTTGCTTATAATCCACTACAATCAGGTTATTCCCGGCTATTAGGTTGCACACCTACAGAAAGTTGATTATTTTTTGGAATATTTTCTTGAATGATAACTAGGTAATGGGGAACTTCCTAACAACGTACCCACCCAGTACCTAACTGATGATGTCAAACTGAGAAATAGCTAGTAAATTATCGCGAAGACATACAAATTGTATAACAAAAGTATAAATTAAAAAAAAAATTAAAATTGCATAACATCAAAAATTGTGTAACAGGAAAGGTAACATTGCTATGTACAAAATCTTTATAATATAAATATTATCGTATAGATATATTATCTTATTATCTCTTTATAATATAGATATTATCGCAGATTGGAGTTGGTATGTTGCAGTATGTTATGTAAACAATATTTTTTCCAGCTTGTATACCCATTTACCACAAAAATGGTCATTGATGGCGGGATGAGAGGGAAACCTTGATTCTATCACTTCAGCAACCGCACCAGGACGGTCTGAGCCACCCAGGGCGACATAATGTCTTCGGATAAGCAGAATAAGTAACCACCTACCGACCTATCATTCTTTTTCCACAGGCGACATGAAATCTTCCTATCAAACTGTAACTTTTGAAACTTGGGGAATCAACGCTCCATTCAGCATTGATTTTATCTGCCCTGGTGAGTAGATAAAACGTGGTCTTCCCATGGAATATCACGAAACCACTGGGTAGCTCTAAGTTGTGACCTGAGACTGAGATAGGTAAGTAAATGTCAAATACTAGAAATGTAGATTCATGTGATGTTGTATTCTGTTGTATTCTATTGTGTGCCTGAGTTATACGGACGTTTTAAATTAACGCAAATTTATGCAGCTGTGGAAGGTGAATCTAGTCCCCGCTCCAATATCTTGGCTCTGCGCTACGCAGCGGCTTCAAACTTTTTCCAATACCTTTGACCCAGGAACGTTTCTAAACTCTTGGGCAACTACGAAACAGAGAAATACAGAAATCGTTTAGTATCGATAAATTATAGTAGGTACCTTCAAACATAGCGAATGAAAGCTTTTTCGTGACGGATTCCCCGAAATGTCTCTCAAACAGTCCCAGTGTGGCGTCCATTTTGTCGAACATGCCGAGATTGTCGATTATGTGTTCTTTAGACCTGACGCAAGATGACAGCAACCAGACCGCGACGCCGCCCAAGAATTTCATATCGATTCCTGTAATTTGAAGTCGCCTTTGGTTAATAAAAGGATTATAAGTAAGTAATGCATAATAACTTTCATATTCAAAAATAACCATCAAATTTTTGAAGATAATTAGGACCAAAGCAATTGCAGATGGTACTTAATTGTTACTAGCAAGAGTGCAAGAGTTTGGACTACATTTTTTACTCTTTCCATTTTGGACTTTAATTTTTTGTATAATCATGTAAAAATGGTAGCAAGACTGTTTAAATAAAATAATGTGTCGCCAACTGCATAATGACCTTGGCTAAGAGATAAACGAATCTTACCAAAATATTAGTAATGACAAACATTATAAAAATAGGAATTGAAAATTGATCTGAATCATCAAAAGCGGCTAAAACATTACCAAAACTGGTGGTGACGATACGGGAAAAGACTACTTCGATCATCAAAAATATTTTCTCAAAAAATGTGGTTATAATCAAGTTTTTTGATGGTCAAAAATCGCTACAAGTTTAAAAGCCAAAGTAAAAACACCTTACGTGGTATAAAATGGTGACAATGGACGTAGACAATTATTTCAGTGGTCTAAAATATTTATCCTCGAAGGAATTAAGTCAAATTTGGGTTTTGAAAAGTCAAAAATCGCTGCAGGACGTCAGAAACACTGAATGCCACCAACAATACTAATAGTTTTAACCAGAACTGTTACAAGATTGTGAGTCAAGGCAGAAAAAGCCTACAATAACAGTCAGAGATCACGGTTCAAATAGTATGGGGTTTTGATAGGTAGTAAAAGTATTTGACAGTTCAAGCACCTAGTTGAGTCACTCCGAAAATTCGATTATATTGTCAGCCTGTATGCGTGGAATTGAAAAATAATTATATCTAAATCGCGATTGAACCGGGTAAACATACGACTGTGGTAATCCAGGCTTTGAGTTGTCGTCAACTTGTCACAAACCTTTGTAATCGACAACTATTTCAACCATTGTAGATGAGAATAGCTCAATTACGTATTATCTGCGGCCCGAACGTTGGAGACATTCAACAACCAAACTGCCTGTTGTTTCATAAATTGGAACAAAAATATAATTTTCAAGTCGAAGAGTTTTTCAGACCACTCATAATGATTACCTATGTAGGGACTCCACATTTACGAACTTCTGGCAAATACTTATTTAATGAAAAGCAATACAGCATCGTTGAACATAGTTACGTTTCATAGTTCACACAATTATCAATTATTCTGCTGTCCAGTTCCCTGTAACGTTTCCCGGTTACTATGTTAGAGGAATAGCTCAACTACTGCCGAATGCAGTTATCTACTACAAACGAGTGATGCTACAACCTACTCTCTTGAAATTGCACTATTTAATTTTTCGCTTCTCTTACGAGCTTTTACAAATTGACCAATTATTTTTAATGCTCAATTTGTGCTCGTAGTTGATTCTCATTTTTTACCACTGTTCTTCATATCGATTTATTTCAAAATGCCTCGTTTGACTCGAGAGTAAATTAAAACATTCAGTTCCTTCGAATGAAAATTGAATAGACGTAAGAATCATCTCCGCCCATGTTGTAAGAAAACATTAACAAATTATTACACTTCTGTGATAACGGAAGGTCGTAGACAACTGATTCGGAGCGGTTATGATGGGGATGCGAAACCCAAGAGTAGGTTACGACCGGGCTCACCCACCTTGGCGGCTCCCAGCCCCATTCACCCATTTTTTGGACTGAAAATGTGACAACACCTTGCCACTCGAAGGTGTTGTTGAAATACCTTATCAGTTTTCATGTGTACCTAATCGTTCCTTTTAGTTTATTATTTTCAATAATGAACCATTGGAATCGAGCATGAAAAAAAAATTCTTACCCCCCCTCAAAATTTGATGGTTTCAAGGTATGTAGAATCCAAAACTGCAATAAAAATATTTCTGTCTGTCCGCCGTACGCCGAACGCCGTACGGGCCACTTTTCTTAGTTACCATGAAAAAAAAATTGATGAAATTCGGGTTATAGGTTCCATTCGGCGTCTAGTTGGTCCTCGAAGCTCGACGTTACTGTGAGTCATCTCTAAGGGGTTCAGAATAGGGGTTGAAATTTTCAAAACGCCTATACCATTTTTTTTACGTGAATATTTTTACGGTTTTAAGTAGTTCTTGAACTTGCGAGTTTTTTAAGACCATCCGGAGCATCGTACGTCCAGCCGTTCGTTCACAGTAAGGCCCCGAAGTTTGCACCGACAGGCATTTTCGACTCCAGTGTGAATGAAATTGTATACAATTCAAACCAAATCTCGTAACCAGAGACGCGCCCACAATAGGAAATTTGGCGGAGATAGAATCATTGCTATAGGGATCACCTGATTATATTGGCGGAGTATGAAGTCGAGTTGGTTGTTCTGTGATATTATTTCATTTGAAAAATGATGGCTCTTTTGGAGTTTGTTGGTAGGTAGTGAAACTTGAACAAACGTTGAAGTTTTATTGATGGGTAAATTATTACTACGGTAAATCATTACTCAACGGTAAATTATTACACAACGGTTCATTATACCATCTACGTAGAAGGGGCTGGAGTTTTTTGGTAGGCACTTTTGCAACTTTTTTCACTCCTCATCAACAATTTCTTTTCAGAACTTCATTATGATGTGTGTTTCTTTTTGTTCGGTACTGTTTGTCATCGGCAGAATTATGTTAGCAACATTTAACTCGAGATTTAGGTAGGTACCTAGTAACGAGTACGGGGTTAGGTACTAACCTACGGAGGGTCTTCGATCTACATAATATGTATAGAATAGTACATATCATCATGATGTACATATCATATCATTTGCAGCGTTTTTGCTTCCACACAACCGAAGGTAGGGATGCCTTGGATACGTGATTGAGTAAACAAAATTGATGTCCTCCAAAATGAAAATGTCCACTACCGTTTTGCATTTCAGACATCGAGGAACATTTTTGGTTCAGTGTCTGTCTGTTTGTCTGTGGTCAATTCCTTGTAACGCCCATAACTACCCGAAATAATGTTTGAAATGGGCTGGGATTCGGAGGGTAGCTGCGGGTTGGGTCAAATATGGTCCCATACCAAACTCATTGAAAAAGTACCACAACTTTTGTGTGCGCACGCGCAAACGTGAAATACTTGGAACGCCCACAACTACCCTAAATATCGTTGAAATGAGTTCAAACATGGAGCGTCGATCAGGAGTAATACTTCGATAGTTCCATATGAATTTCATTAGAATCGTGATGTAATGTTCGTCTGCGCATGCGCGAACATGAAATGTTAACCATTTTCTTGTAACGCTTCTGACTACTCGAAAAATAGTCGTAGCGAGCTGAAATGTTGAGGGCACTCGCGGGTTGGATCGCAGATGGTGCCGTTTCAATATCATGGAAATCGTTCCGTCTGCGCATGCGCAAACGTGAAATACTTGAAACTCCTATAACTGCTTTAAATAACGTTGAAATGAGTTCAGATTTTGAGGGTCGATCAAGAATAATAATTTGTTAGTTCTGTACGAATTTCATTGGAATCGTACGGCAACTTCCGTCTGAGCATGCGCGAACTTGAAATGTTGACAGTTTTCTTGCAGCGCTTCTAACTACGCGAAACATAGTCGTTGAGAGCTGAAATTCTCAGGGTACACGTGGGTTGGATCGCAGATGGTCCCGTATCGAAACGAACCTACCCAACGTTTCTATAAATTCATGTGATTCAAGTGAGGAAGCTGTACTGCCTACACGAATTGGCTGACGTTTATAATTAAATTCACTCACAGGTAGCGAGTACATAGCGACATGTACATAGTATTTCTATTATTAATCAACAGATTCCTAAAGGCAGGTACTAACCTTTAATATCAGATGTGATTATGCACGCCTCGTCAAATGAAGCTCGTAGCTGCTGAAAAACATCTCACTCAAGCCAAATTAAGCACGAAAATTAACATTCTTGAAAATAACGATATGATTCACCAGGGAGAAACTGTGGTAGATTACTAGTTTTCCCCTCAGTTCTATTCTCATGACGATTGGTGACTTGCAATAAAATGTTGAGATCGCCAAACCACTTTACGACGAGTTCCCATTGTAAAGCCCAGTAATTGGAAAAACCGTACGTATCTTCTGCTTGTTGTTTCAACTTTGATGGCTTGATTTACTTCAAGGTTTTAATTTGTCCTAAGACTCATTTTCTTCGGATACAAAGAAACTGAATGTGCCTACATTCAACGACATTTTTGTCCTCTCAGATCTTCCAGTACAGCTCCCCAGTTCCAATGAAGGTTCTTCTGCGGTGATTCAATCAAGTGGATCAAATGACTGAATAAGAAAATTATCTTAGTTATTTCACTATTCTTTATAGTTCATGTACCTATACATAATAGGTAACTAAACTATAACTATGACCGAATCCATGTAGTGCACCGTAACGCCTGCCATTGGTGGTGTATGCAATACTATCAACTGACTAGTATTGCGTGATCATTTTAAGCGTGCATTTCATGGAAGGCGCTACCTTTCATTGCAAGGCTGAGTACCTCAACACGATTATAATTATGAATGAATTGATGATATAATACAACCATTATACAAAATCAATTTCACCGATCACCCATATAAAAACAAATTTTCACCGGGTATGGCACCTTCCATTTTCAATGGTAGCTTACCAATGAGTTCAATAAATTATTATGGTTCATTTCTCTGCTTTTCATCAGTAGGTAGGTACATACAATTATTATTTGTACTTTGAAATGAATTATTATAATTATCCAACATGATTATAATTATGAACAAATCGATGATATAATACAACCATTATAAAAAATAAATTTCACCGATTACCCATATAAAAACAAATTTTCACCGATTATGGCACCTTCCATTTTCAATGGTAGCTCACCAATGAGTTCAATAAATTATAGGATTCATTTCCCTGCTTTTCATCAATAGGTAGGTGCATACAATTTTGTACTTTGAAATGACAATTTTTATGAGGATTTTGGGTGACATATGAATTATTTACAAACGATTCCAAATGTGTTTTTGTGACTGTAAGTAGTTGATTGTATTAGCTATTTTAATTTGCTGTGTTATTCACAAACGCTACTTTTCACATCAGTGACCATGGGAGCATATGAGTTGAAAAGAAAAGAAAAAATAGTCTATTTCCACTAATAGGTACACGAAAAAACGCGAAAAACACTGTTATACCGGTTTCGGTGATCAAACCATCGTCAATAACAAACAATAACTGTTTTGTTATTGTTTGTTACTGACGATGGTTTGATCACCGAAACCGGTATTAATAGCGTTTTTCGGTTTTTTTCGTGTATTAGTGGAAATAGACTATTTTTTCAATAACTCCGTTTTTATTTGAAATGGGTTTCCACGATTTCTTCGCGAGTGATTTAGTTCGTATATATGAGTTGACATAACTACCGGATTTATTACTGGGCTAATCAATATTTTGGACATATTTGGTCAATAGCCGACATGAAAAATATGATTGGAGAGGAAAATGGGCTCTTATCGCACAGGAAAAATATTATTGTGCGCGAGATCCAGAGGTCTTGCGGTCAGTGTTTTTGTCATTCGCGGCGATACTCGCAAACCGTCAAAAGTCAACATTTTAGGTGGTGGAATTTATTCGACGCCACCTTCAGTGCCCTAATACTGCACGGGCGTTGGATATATGAAAAATAAATATATGAATGAATATATGAATAAATTATATACTTAACATGGGGTGTGCAGATCCCCTTTTCAAACTATCATGTAGACAACACCCCTTCCCCTTCCCCACTTGATCGTACTGTATTTATAACCTCACAAATTTTTGTATTGACCTTGTCCTATCCAGTACCTACAATTATAGCCCTAACCGTTATCGAACGTAGTTGGAAGGTACCTAGTAGTAACGTACCTACTATTAGGTAGGTAATTCAGTTTACTGCATTACTGTTTGTCCACATATTTTGAAAGGACGCTGGGGACGGGCTGAGAGCTTACTCGAGGGCATAAAAACATGGGGGGGGGGGGGGTGGTCAGAGGCGAAAAACAGTACTGTTGAAGAATATTCTATAACGTAGGTTCCAAAAATCTTCTGGTAGAAATCCAGTTCTCAGATGCTGAATATCAGACAAAGCCTAGAATAGCATAGAAATTCCGAGATGTTTGTACTTATTTGTCTGTATATAGGACAAACCTTGAAGTTGAACATCAGACATGAAATTTGTATCATATTCATTTCTATGAGTTGAATATATCATATTCAACTTGAATATGATACTTTTATCAATTTTAATATATATATACATATATTGAATGAATATGAATGTGAATGCATATGAATATATGTATATTTAGTGAACACGAATATGTATGAATGTGAGCATGAATGAATACGAATATGAATATATATTATATTGAATTAATACATTTATATTATGTATCAATTTCAAACCGTGTTTGAGCAACCCATGAAATTCAGAAACTTCAATAGATCCTACTCGTAGCTAAAACTGCTGGAGCAGTATCGAAGAAACACTGTGGACACCACTTGGTTAAGCCGGCGCTACACGATGCTACCAACACCTTCCAATGTTGGACGCTTGGTGACTGGTAGCATCGTGTGGCCGAGCTTCGAACGTCCAGCGTCCAACGGCCAGCGTCCAACGTTGGCGTTGGAGGGCGATCGCTCTGAGAGCGGTACTTGCACCCAAGTCAAAGGAAAAAAATCAGTCATGCAGCATGACTTAATGAGCGAATTTTCAAAGAAATATTCGAATTAATGGCTATGGTTTTGAATAAAGGAAAACTTCGGTCTAAAATTTGGTTTTCTATGTATATTCTCTTCGTATTTATTTTAATTTGTACGTTTTGTCCATCCTGATTCTACCGTTTGTTTATTACGTAATTGTACTAAGTGCTTATTTATTTGATCGCTGTGGGTAAATTCAAGGAGTTGTACTAATCGTTTGCCTCCCCCTTTTTTGCTTCGAACTCTCGTCTTCAATTAATACTTCTCACATTTTTCAATCTGACCACTCTAAGGGGGTGGGGGTAAGAGTTTAAAGATTATCCTAGTTTTGGGTAATTTTTGCGCACTTTAAATGCTCTAATTTAAGAACGGATTTAGATATCTAAAATCCGATTTCACTATCGTGTTCAGCGTGCAAAAACCTTTAAAATGAGGGGTCACTTGTTAGAAAATAACATTTTGGGGATTTTTGGGTAATTTTTGCGCACTTTAAATGCTCTAATTTGAGAACGGATCAAGATATCTAAAATCCGATTCCACCATCGTGTTCAGCGTGCAAAAACCTTTAAAATGAGGGGTCACTTGTTGGAAAATAACATTTTGGGGATTTTTGGGTAATTTTTGCGCACTTTAAATGCTCTAATTTGAGAACGGATCAAGATATCTAAAATCCGATTCCACCATCGTGTTCAGCGTGCAAAAACCTTTAAAATGAGGGGTCACTTGTTAGAAAATAACATTTTGGGGATTTTTAGGTAATTTTTGCGCACTTTAAATGCTCTAATTTGAGAACGGATCAAGATATCTAAAATCCGATTCCACCATCGTGTTCAGCGTGCAAAAACCTTTAAAATGAGGGGTCACTTGTTGGAAAATAACATTTTGGGGATTTTTGGGTAATTTTTGCGCACTTTAAATGCGCCAAAACCCTCCTTAGAGTAGGCCAATTTCGCCCATCTTCGAACTTAGCCTTTCGATTGCCAAGATAGATTTTTTGTGCAAATTTGAGCTGTTTATCTCAATTCTATCGAGAGTTATCGTCTGGAGTGACACATATATAAATAAATATATATATATATACATATAAAAAAGTGTTAAATTTCAGGAATCGTTTTAGAATGGTCTGAAACGGATTTCTATGAAGAAAATTTCCAAAAATTTATATTATTTAAATTTCGAAGCCATTGCAATAGCTTCATTTTCTTTGAAAATTCGCTAAAAGAAGGGTCCAACGTTGGCGGGAACGTTGGAGGCTCGCTTCTTTGAACAAGGAGGGTCGGCCACACGACTCGGCGTTCAGTTTGTAGCGCAGTGATTCCTTTGGCCACCAAGTATTCATGGACACAGGTAATTTATGATTGAAATTGTTGAATTTTATTGAATTTAATTATATTTATTTGTCTTTAGTCATTGTCATGCCTACAACTGTGTCATGGGTCTCCACTTCATTCGTTTTTCCATCATTCAAAACAAACAAACCTAAAAATCAGTAGGGATAATAAAAAAAGTATACAACCTATCAATTTTTGTCATTATTTTTCAGTTCAACTCAGTTTGAGTTCTAGTTATGCCGAGAATAGTGGGATTATAGATGAATAGCGGTTGAGCTATATAAACCATTAAGGGCATCCCCTGTAATGCATGCATTACTCAACTATATGTTTTCGATTTTACAGGAAGAATGGAATGGAGCAACGAAGTTGTTTTGGAGTTTATTGGGCTGTACGAGGCTTCTCCGATTCTTTGGAATCACAAACACTCACACCACAAACACCGAATCAGCAACAACTGTGCTGCAGCAATCGCTGCAAAATCTTCATCATCCGTTTCCATTATGATGATGAAAAAACTCCCTACGGCTCGACCTTCAAACGGCTCGACCTGGATCGCACTGGATCAAACATTTGCCACCACCGACAACACCGTGTGGCTGGGGCTTTTGCTCGAGTCACTCGTCAAGTCGTCACTCGTCGAGTACGGTCAAACGTTTGGCCCAACATTCGACGCATCGTGTAGCGCCGGCTTTAGCAAATAGGTTGTTCTCGTAAAATGATAAAATTATAATACATACATATATGCTATATATATATATATATATATATATATATATATGGTATATATATATATACAATGAAAAATAATTTTATTGTATATACAGACTTGAGGGAATTGCTACAATTCGTTTCCACCGATAAAAACTTTTTACATGTGTATGTCTTTACTATTTACCTAAAATTTTTGTCCAAATTTTTTTCCACTAAGAAAAATGTAACGCCATATTAATAAAAAAAATAGCTAACGACATCGTCTGGGTAAACAATTTTTTATTTAAGGAAAAACGTAAGGAATTCAACTCGATGTAGAAATACGTTTGTACTGTTTGACGGTTAAACCTTTTGGTTTATTATTCTGTGAATAATACACCTATGTATTCGCTCAGCAAACAATTTTTATAACACCCCCTCAAACTTTTTTCTTTTCCGTTTCAAGGTGCGTAGATTCCAAAAACGCAATGTCCGTCCGCCGTCCGCCGTACGCCGTACGCCGTATCACGTGTACAGGCTTCATTTTTCGTCTAAAAAAATCGTTCTTTCGCACACATGCTCCATTTGGGCCCTAGTTGTGTCCCGAAACTTTTCAGCCCGATCGGAATATACCCAGGGGTGTTATGAGTGAAAATGTGTGTAAAAATAGGTACTTTTTGCGTTTTAGCAACATGTTGGTAACATGAGGTTTTGAGGTATCCTTTTCCATGTTTTTGGGGACGAGAAGACCGAATATGAAGTCGATTTTGACGAAAGACGCGGAAATTGAGGTTTTACCAAAGGTTCAGCTCCCAAAATGGTTTTTTTATGAGTCAAAAACCTGGAAAACTGTCTGAAATCACCATCAATGTGTATAATAACATTAGAAAATTTGTAAACATGTGAATCATGACCATTAAATGGCACTACCAATAATCAAAGATGGTCTGGAAAAAAAGCGTACCTATTTCATGTTTTGGGGGCCAAAATTGGTGGAAATCATCATAAATAGCTATTTCAATCATTCCACATGAAAGAAACAATACATTTAACAGCCAAAAAAAATCTCTAGAACTCAAATAGAATAATAAACCCATGTGACAAGGACTTTGCAGCGTTTTTTCGGTGTGACATCGACGATGTATCCTGTCCATTACACTCCCAGATACCCCTTAGCTTTCAACCAGAGTTGGTTCAATCTCCCATTAAGAAAAAAAAAACCTTTCAAACAGAATCGTGACATAACGTACTTTAAAGAGGTACCCGGTCCGTAATGACCGACTTCGAAAACCCTACGAATTCAGAGTCAAGGCAAAGGCGATTTCCTTGAGAAAACTGGTGCCAACGTAAGGCTAATGGGAGACCCCGCGAGCCACGGACGGAAGGAACGAGCGCTGTTTACTCACGAAACGGCAACTGGAGAGAAGACTTTCTCGGCATAATTTCTATCCACGAGACGTTCAACACCCGACCAATCAGCTCTGCTCGCCAGTTCCCGAAACGCCCTCACCCAGACGTTCATTAATTTGTGCGGAAAAACGATAGGAAATGATGTAACAACAGCAAATTATTGTGTAGAGACACATCTAGCTGAAAGGGCTTGACACGACTTCAAATAAGAACATGCATTGCAGTAGGCATGTAAGCCATTTTTGCTGTATGTACGTCCTAAATTCTCATATTCTTGTCTCCAAACTATGAGATACTTCTTCGTTAGGTATAGATACGGATACGTATCCCGCCAGCGTGTACCTCCCTCGTACTCAGTAGCGGTGCGTGGGCTCTGAAATCGGTGTGGCACCAAACCAGAACACAAAACCAACAGATCTGTCTACAAAATACCCCAAGGCAACAACACCCTTCCCTTATTTACTGATTGAGTGATATTCAGCAAAGCTTATCTCTTTTAATCAACACTCTATCGTCGTATGAAAACGTCCTCAATTTCTACTGCAAATAAGCCACCGAATTCATGTGTTATAAAAATATAGTAGACTAAAACATAACAAAACAATGACCCGTCGGCCGGTACCTACTTGAATGGAGAAGCTATTGACTTGAAGCTATGTAGTTATCTGTGTTAGGACAACGACCAGTCCACAAGACCACAAGCAGCAAACAGGACAAAATGTACGAATGTACCACGAATACAGATCTGTCATCAGAAACGGAACGAACGCAAAAGGCACACAATTTGGCGCAAAAAATTAAAAACTGACAACTGACAACAGAAAAAGCGAATATAGTTCACGAGACAACAAATACAAATCAGAAGACGAGAAGCATCTCGTATCGATATGACAAATTGAATCGAAGGGATCGAATCGATTGTGAAAACGAACGACTGTGGAGTGGAAATTAGATTTTGGGAACAGGGCCCAAAGTCGGCGCGGCGAGCAACATTTTTACTCGACTGAGCATGCGCGGATGGGACACTTTTCCCATTTGCCATGGCAACGGGCCCAGAACCTACCTGCCAGTTTCAGGAACCTAGGTTTCGATTTCGATTGCAGGACATCGATTACTTTCACTTTATTCCGATAACATACTTGGTCTATGGAGCACATCATGGACGTTCTACTAGAATATAGAATATCCATAGAATTTCCATTCCATAGCCAGAGAAATCTGGCGAATCGCTGTTGAACTTGTGAAAAATTCTAGGTACAGTGTACGGAGGGAAATTCAAATGCCAACTGAACAATGGAATTTTTTTTTACTCCTAGTATTTTGGGTGCCGGGGCAGTGGCCCAAGTGGCCTTATGGACGCAACGCCCCTGCTCGTACTTGTTACCTACTAATTTTTAGAAGGTTCACATCGGTCCATTGAACTGTTCAACTCTGCACTTGGTAGGAAAATCTCTGCAATCTGCCAAATCTCAGCATCTCTGTACAATCTGCAATAGTAAAAAATATATAAATCACATATCACCAACTTGAGTAAAAAGGTGTAAATACCTCCTGCTAAAACTTTTTCGATTCAATACACATTAAATACTATCTGTTACGCGGATGTGTATTTCTGTTACATTTTACCTAAAATATTTGAAAATTTACCATCATGAAAGCAAATATTAACTTATACTAACGAATACTTTCCATGGTGAAAATCACCATTTTCTACCTTTTTCTCGTTTAGGTACCTACTTGAATATACTATTAAAATTAATTTCAGACCGAAGAAGACGTCGTTAAATAATGTCAGTGAGATTGTAACGTTGGACAGTAGTGTTACCTGCTGTTCAGATTTTCACTCTCGTACGTGGACCTTGAACGGCGAGAATCGGTCGCTCTGACCGAATTTAGGGGTTCGGATTTGGAATTACAATCAAATTTTGATGAAAACGCGTGAAATTCCAAGGAGAATTGATTTTGAGCTCACATTGTTAACGGAGGATCTTAGTCCTCCTAGCAGCCGAATGTGTAAGTACTAAAGGCATATGAGATTTGGATGTAAAAACACTTCGAAGTCCTTGTTACGTAGGTTTATTATTCTACTGGACGTACCAAAAGGAGTTTTGGCTGTTCATTTGTTGTTTCTCTCATGTGCAATAATTGAAACAGCTATTTTTGGTGGTTTCCACAAATTTTGGCCCCCAAAAACACGAGTTGGGCTCATATAATACAAATTATCTTTGATCACTGATGATAGTGCCATTTAACTTCTTGATTCACCTGTTGATACTGCTTCTAGTTTTATTATACAAAAATGTATGACGATTTCAGACAATTTCCCTGATTTTTGACTCATAAAAAATGAATTTTGGGAGCTGAAGCTTCGTTAAAACCTCAAAACTTCATATTCGGTCTTCTCGCCCTTTAAAAAAAAAAAAACAAAAAAAACATGGAAAATGCCAAATGGGGACCCGAACTGTGAGCGGAAAACGACGATTTTAGACCAAAATTTAACGTAAATTTGAGGCTGAAACTTCGTTAGAACCTCTATTTTCCACTCTTTGGTCAAAATCGACTCCGTATTCCGTCTCCTCGTCCTAAAAAAAAACATGGAAAACCATACCTCACAAGCTCATGTTACTAAAACACCAAAAATCGGGACCTAAGTGAAGAGACCCACAAAGCTATATTTAAAGGTTTTAAACTCGAATATATTACGTTACCTACTATTTCTGACAAATTATTTCCAATCAGTGAAACAGTCATTGAATTGCCTTGATTCACCTGTAAATACTACCTCCTGTGTTTTTATACAAATTTCTGGGGATTACAGCCATATTCACAGGTTTTTGACTCATAAAAAAATATATTGATTTTTGAGGTTTCCGATCTGGCTGCCGAGATAGGGGATACAACTGGGGCCCAAATGGAGCCTTTGTGCAAAAAAAAATTTTTTTAGACCGAAAATTCATGTAGATATCGAATGGCAGACGACGGACGGACATTGCATTTTTGGAATCCACACACGTCGAAACGTAAAGCAAAAATTTCGAGGGGGCGATCCAAAAAAATTCCCGAATCGAATGCACAGGTCAAAATCCGAAAAATCCGAACCAAAAGTCAAAATTCTGAACGACTGGAACTGCTCATTGAAGGCTCCTTTAAAGCAACTCGATAGCTGGTGAGCGCAAGACCCACGCGATGTTCTTGTGGACGGGTGTATTGTACTTAACGAGTTTTTCGCGTGCCTTCGAACGACCGTGGGTAAACTCCTTCTGTTTAATTGCAACGGATAGAAACCGCTGAAAACACTAAGCCGCTCTCCACTTCTTCAGGCGTCAAAATTGTTTTCCTTCCGCCTCCTGCGCTCTTGAGTTTCGAACATACGAATTGCTCGCCTTCATAGTAAGGAAAAATTTGTGGCGGTGATCCATTATTGGAGTTTATATGCGATTTCTCCCAGCCTTCATCACGAAACCATCCGAGGATGCAGTAAAGTGATCTGTAGAGTGGCTAAAAGCTGATTCATAACTAATGCGGTCAAACTTTAAATCAAACATTATTTACCCACATTTGAACTCATTTCATGATTTTGCGCTCAATTTGGGACTGTAGACGTTTTCGCCTAAGTTGTAGTATGATTTGTATAATGCCGACTAATCTGTCAGAGGAGGACTTGTACCGGCACTTCCACCGGACTTTCCATAAATGACACTCCAGAACCGTGTTTTCTCATTTCGTTCTTTTCCAACAAATTGTACCTGTATTATTTGCTTTATTTGTCAAAAACGTAGAGTGCATGGACAATATTGTCAAGTACATACTTACAAAACAGTATTAGAGAGAAAACAGTGTCAGGATTTAAGCAATACGACAGACATTCAGGCAGGTAGGCAACGAGCAACGAGCAACGAGCTAACAACATGAAAACATGAAAAAACATCAATAAGTAGGTAACAAAGTCCACCATACAACAAATTCCGATGAACAAGACCCAGCTCATATAAAATACATCATCTACATAAACAAAACAGACTAGTTAAAACTCTAAAGTACCTAAATGCTAACATCACATCGCATTATTACAGAAAAATGTCAAGACAAAAGTCAACTAAAATAGTAATATATTAGCACAACTGATCATTGTACTCTTATAAAAAATGTTCCACTGTACGCGTCATTAAATAATAGACATCACATTGTTTTCAGGTACATGCCACCCTAACTGTATCAAAATACCCATCAAAGTCATATGGAGCCATGGAAAGGAGTTTATTTTTACAACATTTTTTGAAGAGTTTAATGTTAGTACTAATTTTCTTTACTTGACTCAGGAAGCTCGTTGACAAATTTATGGCACCACCATCTAGACGAGTACCCTTAAAAGGTCCATAACAGTACCCTAGGTATCGCAGAAGTACAATTAGGGCCCGGTTTTCTTATTAATTACATATTTTTCAAGAAATATGCTAAGAACTCGCGCGTAAATTTATAATGGCACATCGTATGTTACATGAAAACGCATTTACAGGGTTAATGACGTATATATTATATCTAATGGAACGGTATCTTTTTAGTGCTTTGGCAAATTTTTATGTCCAAGCCCTTCAAAATATATTCAAATATTCAAAATTTGTGGTCACCGTTTATGTTCTACTATCATCTGGACGTTTAGGTACTTTAAGCAGCCACTCTTTAGTGGGGTACTAATGGCTATAGCCGTAGGTATTTGGAGTTTTTGCTCAAGATGTTGTGGACTACAACTTTTGTAGTACTATCATCATTGTTTACCTGGAAGCGGACCTCGACATGGCATTCACGTGTGAAGTGAGCTTTGTAATTAATCGCGGATCCGCCGACAACTATCAGCTTTTCCTCTAACGGAACCCCTTCGACCAGCAAATAACAGCGATATCGTGGCAACGGTGTTGGAAACGAACAGACGCCGACGTGTCCCTTAAATTTTCCTCCCCCTCGGTTTCCGTGAACCTCTCTCGTAAAATCCATTTTGATGGGTCTTTAGAGAAGGATGTGGTGGGTAAGTAGAAAAACGGTACACGGAACCTATAAGATAAAGGAAGATAATACTCAGTTCGGACAGTAACAGCTGGGAAAATAAATGAAAGGGGCGCGGCCACGCCAAGTGAATGCATTTTGAAGTCACGCACGTGGAAAAGGCTAATTGCATCGCAAGACTCTGTCATCATGTTTCTGTGACAATCTGAAAAATACTCACTTAAAAAAAATTATAAATAAATAAAAAATTTAAAAAAAAAAATCAGATTTGATAGTAGAAAATAATTGAATGTTTGAAATCGAGAAGCTGTGGCACAAACTTCATCTGCTGCCATACACATAGATGTCGCAGGCCTTGCAGATATCCTAGGACAACCAGAAGACCTACCTACTGAATATTCCACCAAGTCGAAGCGTGTGCCGCAATCGAAAGACAGCCTAATTTTGAACCACTAGGGACCAACCCTCAAAATTCGAGCTCATTGCGGCCATTCTTTTCGGGCCACCACATCAAACTAAAATTTTTGGTTGGTGTACTCTTAATTCTGAGAGGGGTCTATTTTATACGGCGGTAACATATATCTGGTGAGTCCCAGTCCTTGCATTATTTTTCATTCAAATAAATTTACTCTGAAATTATTTACTCATTTATATGATGGGTGGGATATCCCATAACAAGTAGTGAAATTTCCTATCAATTAAAAAACGCTGCAAATTATTACACAACGGTTTATTACTTACCTGTACAGATGCCCCTTCTACGTGGATCACGTTTTCTGTGGTCAGTACCCTCGAGCTCCCTCCAAGGAAGCCCTAATTCGAGTACTGGAGCCGGCCCGGGAATTAAAGTGTCATAGGTAAGTACAAACGCGCGGGATTCAATAATCATTAATTATTTGTAGTTATTCATGAAGCATAAGGTAAATAATAAACCGATGTGTCTAATACCGTGTTGTTCTTCAACGTTTGTTCAAGTAGCAAAAGTACCTATCAACAAAATCCAAAACAGCCATCATTTTTCAAATGAAATAATATCACAAAACAACCAACTCGACTTCATACAGCCATCCTTGATTATAATCAGGTGATGGATATCTGAGCTGGATTTATACCGTTTGATTCACGATTATGTTGGCGAAGCTTTTCGGTGCAAACTTACGGCTGGTCGTACAATGCTCCGGGTGGTCTCAAAATATTCTTTAGTTCTGGATAAATTAAAAAACGTGAAAAAAACCATACCCTCCTATTGAAAGTTTTCGGGCTAGGGCGTTCTGAAAATGCCAACCCCTATTTTTCACCCCTCAAAGATGACTGACAGTAACGCCGAGCTTCGAGGACTAACTAGACCCCAAACGGGACCTACAAACCAAATTTCATTAATTTTGGTTCATGGCAACTATGAAAAGTGCAAAGTACGGCTTACGGCGGACGGACAAAAATTTTTTTATTGCATTTTCGGGTTCGACATACCGTGAAACGGAAACCACAAAATTTTAGGGGGTGTTAAATTTTTTTTTTCATGCTCGATTCCAAAGGTTCATTATTGAAAATAATGAACCAAAATTGAGTCATGCAGATTTTTCGCGTTTATATGAAAATAATTACAATGTGAATTGTCTGTATTAGAATTACGTATGTCAAATGGATAGATCCTGAACAATAAGAAAACGGACCTAGGAGTTGTTGCGAACACTCCCTCATTTGATTCAGGGCATTATAAATACGGTTAAGTATCATTAAGGGTGCAGAAAACCGGTGGTTTTACCTTACTTTGCATGACACCGAAGCAACCTCAACCAATTTAAATAGGTACCTACCGCTCACGTAGTTGGAGAATCATTCTAAAGGTAGAAGTACCACCTGGTGCTGGTGCTGTGATGGTACTACAAACTGCATAAGGCTATGGTGATTGGTGGTATAACTGGTATAATATTGTTGATACTATTATTTAACGGACAGTATTTTAACATAATAATAATAATTTACGTACGATCCTGTGGAACCCCTGACACGAGTAGGTACATTTTTTTATTAAGGTCTCATCGATTTGGCTGCCTATCACCAAATTAAGAAGGAACCTAAAATCCAAAGTCTCGTGTTTTCTCTTTCTAACGTTTCCCTGCCTATAATCATACGAAATCATGACCACGTGCCGCGCTATTGCCGTTGAGCAAATACCTAATCGCATTCGAAGATCCTCCCCGCGATTTTATAATTTGTCGATGGCCACTTTCTACTTGCTAACAAACATCATCACTATCTGAATATTGATCGGTTTAGATGTACCTTTCTACATCCCTGCTTGAAAGCTATAATGCTTGTACATTCTACCTGATTAAATGAAAAGAAAATAGTACTTTGAAGGGTAAAGGTAGCTTGAACAATTAATTTACAGGGATACATGAACTGTTTGTGAAGGATAAATTATGTGAAACGCGTTTTTGGCTATAGTTGTTACAGTCTCATTTTCTTGTTCAGCGATCACACTATTTGCGCCCTAACAAACTGGGTGTTCTATTTCTATAATGTCAACGCTGACCGTCCAAAACTGATGCTTGTCGGTCTGAATTTTTTAGGCTCAGCCCCTCAGAAGTGGCTGAGGCCTTATGTTTTCGTTTTTACGTACTTTTTGTACGATTTCCCTAATTTTGAGGGGGGAAAAGCGGATTTTCCGATATTTGAGAATTATGAACACGGTTCCTTAAAAAAAGGAAATTTCAGCTCATTTAGGTTAGTTAGGCTTAGTTAGGCTTAGTTAGTTGAGTATGTGTGTATGTGCATGTATGCATTTCTGCGAACCGCCATAAGTCACAACATAATGGTTCAAAATGGCTCAAATTTTCAGGGCAGTTTGGGGTTAGATCCTCGTTGGTCCCATATGAATTTTGTCGCATTCGGATCAGTAATAGACACTGTGCATGCGCAAACGTGGAAAACCTCGAACCCACATATACCTCACAACCTAATGGTTCAAATTAGATACGTTCGCAATATGGTGGTAGATCAGGGTTAGGTCCTAGTTGGTCCCGTATGAATTTCGTTGCATTCGTATAAGTAGTAGTGACTGCGCATGCGCAAAAGTGAAAACCGTTGAACCGCCATAACCTCACAACCCAATGGTCCAAACAAACCCTCTTTCTCTGGCCCAGTATAACATTGTCTCTAGTGATCCATATATTCAGATGATTGTTCAAAACTTGTTAATACGGGGAACGTCGTTTCTTAATTTCCGAAATGGCCCGGATTGTTAATTGAAAAAATCCTATCTTTTGAACTATCCTAGAAAATATCCTACAAAATACTAGGCAACGCGAGCAACAAACTGGACCCATAAGACCTAGGTCGAGCCATGTAATCCATGGATTACTATAGGCCATAATTATTATGTTTTACAGTTGATTTACGCTTGATGTTTCACGCTTTCTTGAATCTGTTATCATGTTGATAGCAAATGTTCAAAACCTCGTCACTTCAAAATACTCAAGACTTCACTGTTACTCGTATTATCAGTATGAGGATTTATAATCTAAATCCTCATTTCCTGTGGTTGGGCGTATTGTCTCTTCCATCAGTCTTAAATACCAAATAATTTCCACCCTAGGTTTAGGATAATTTTTTGAACTGACATACACATTATGAATACGGCTGATGTGCGTACTCAAGACGTATTCTGAATCTACTAACAAATCGAGAAGGTTTACAATCTAAATTTCATCTCCCGCTAGATGGTTCTGGTGATTGCGGATGCCGTGGAGTGTTTCCGGAAGGTCGGTCGGTTACTCAACCGTAGTGCAGTCTTGCGGTCAGAATGAAACTACCGAAAATGTTATTACTTCAATTTTTATAGGCGACCTCAGAGTTTAAACCCAAGAGTTCTACGCATCTCAACCAATCTTCTGTACGCGTAAACGCCGTAACTCAACGCAAAATAAGCGTCCAAGCTCCAAAGTACAGTTCAAAATAATTTCAACGACAGGATGTGAAAGTAACCCTCCAAGTATTTTGTTTTAACTGCACTCATAAAAACAGGTATTTTTCACATTATATTAATAAAACTAAGTAATAATCAATAGGCCTGTGGAAATTTTCTTCCATCGGTTCTTCGACTTTTAATGGGTAACTTGACCCATCGTGAAGAGATACGTCGTTAAGACAGATGTGTTAACACCTTCATAGTATTTTCCATTCCATCGTACAGGCGCGGATAATGGGCGATTTGTTACACGTTTTAATTGCCCGCAGGCGTTGCGAAAGTATACTGCTATACTGGTTGCTCGAACAAACAATTTTGACTGTAATTACTCAGATTCTCGAGAGAAAATTGAGAGGGGCTATAAACCCATCCACAGCCTGCACCATGTCAATTAACAGTGATAATTAGTTATCATTAGAAAAGAGATTGAAATCCTGTTGCTGAACTTCGTATTTTATGACGAAGATGTTAAGTTATAATAACCTAAGAGCTTCTCGGAGGTCGTTGGATGAAAAACCGGAGTATTTGTAAGATTCCTCCGAAATCCTGGATGAGACCTTTAGAAACGGATATTACCAACATGTACCTAGGTACCTACAACCACTTAATGATGCATACACCTAATAATTATATTCCTACCATAATACGGTGGCAAAAAATGTATTTTTGAAACGTTTGACTGCCGTGTTTGAGAACATGTTTATGGGTTTCTCTCTTCCTGAAGTAGAAACTATCTTAAAGCGGGTATAATTAGCACGCAAAGTATGCAACTTTTAAACATACATCTCACAGATGAGCTTGTGGCGTTTGGTGCTGATATTAACCTCTGGCGGGCCTATGGGAGGAGAAGAGCAAAAATATCGTTTGACGCCACTTACATGAAACAATCATACTGGGCATCTTGATGATTATGATGGGGATGCGTTTAATTTGCCCGCAGTTGATGGCCAGGTCGCTATTTTTTAACCGACTCAGTTTATACCTGTGCAATATACGTACCTACTTCAGGAATAACTGGGGTTATGACGGTAAATATAAATCCTTATAGCGAGATAAAATATTTTTTATTTGGTAACAGTAATATTAGCGTGAATGCCATATCACATTTCATCCCGTTTTCCTCTCATGGGCTGGCCATTTGCGTCACACCACTCATTTTTGCGTCCATCAGATGCATATCGTCGTTTTCCATAATTTAAAACAACAGTTGTTCAATTTTTCGCATAATCGTATCGCCTAGGGTTTTCATATTTCATTATTTAAGAGGCTAAAGCGAACTTTTTCCTACAGTTCAATCATTCAGAATCTGAGCAGTAATTTATTAATGAAATTACGATATTAACCAAAGAATGCTGGAAATAAATAACACATCACTGAACTGTGATATAACAACGTTGGCTAAAGAAGAAGCAAACAATAATCAGTCAAACTCTAATCAAGTAAACGAACATACTATGAATATTGAAAAACTACAAATCACAATTTACCTATTGTTTAACTACATAGTATAGGTACTACATAGTGCATAGTACTACATAGTACATAGTACATACTACATAGTATAGGTACAGTATGTATACATATTGGAGAAAAAAAATCAGTTCCAAATATCTAGGTGAGTTTTTTGAACCACCATTGAAACATGGTTTACAACTGTCTTGCTAACTGGCAGCAGGTTTGTTGGAGCCCACTGATTCCATCCATTGTGATCTAAATCATACCCCATATATAGCAGAGCGCGACTCACGGACGCAAGATTGACGCGACAGGTTAGTAATGAGATGGAAAGGGGTGGAGGTGAGTAAACGTAGTTCGAATTTTTTTACGTTTTTAAAATGATCTCGAACTTGGGACTTTTTGGAGACCATTCAGAGCCTTGTACGTCCAACCGTTCGTTCACAGTAAGGCCCTCAAATTTGCACAGAAAAGCTACGTCAACAACATGATCGTGAATCAAACTGTATAAATCCAGCCCAGATTAATCATTGCTAGGCAACACCTGATACTCACCTATTATTTCATTTGAAGAACGATGGTTATTTTGAATTTTGTTGATAGGTACATTTTCAACTTGAACAAAGTTATGCTTCATAAATAACAACAAAATAATCATTTATCAATTCTTGAAGCACTTGAAGCCTTCTTGAACCCACTGCATATTTATGGAATATAATTGCTCGGCTGGCTCCAGTATTCGATTTAGGGCTTTCTTGGGGGAAGCAGAAGAGTAGGTATTGGCCACAGTAAACAGTGACCTACGCAGAAGGGGGCATCTATACAGGTAGATGATAAAACCTTGTGTAATAACTTGCAGCGTTTCCAGTCGTTTTCGGGTCTGATTAGCTCGAAAAATTTATACACATAACGAGTGTAACAGGAGCATCCCTTGGGCATCCCATCTACTTGACAGTACATTTTGAACTAGGTATCCATTTATTTTGAACTTCGGATATGGAAAGTTTTAGTATTGTGACCAAGCTTTTCATCCTAATTTAAGGCATGATCAGGCACACAATCACAATAGAAGAGATTTGCACCTCCTCCTTTATTTTACTTCTTCCTTTTCTGTCTTGGCAGTCCATAGTGGATATAGGTATGTTTATGGTTTTCTTTGACATATTTACCTATAAAGAATAAAATTGATTTGTTGACAGTGTATTCTCTATTGTGGTTGTGTGCCTGAAGATGCCTTAAATTAAGGTCAACAGCTTTGTCAAAAGCTTTGTGTGAAAAATAAAGGTGTAATTTATTTATTCATAATATGAACATATCATGTTTTCGAAGTTATGATGCGTTTTCCTCCTAAATAAACGGGGAAGTGCTGATTTATTCTGATATATTTTTGACAGCTTATTCACATAACTAATAGTTGCAGTAGCCGGGCGTGAGTTGACTCGATGATTGAGTGACTTGACAAAGCTCAAACCCCCAACCATTCGTACAGGTAAGTGCAGCTGATATATTTAAGAACGCAATTCTAATTTACGTCGTATTTTTTCATTTTACCTTGTTCTGAATTCTTCTTCAAAAGATTAACTGATGGAGGCAGATCCGGTTTCCAAAGGTGTTAATAACTGCGTTCGCGAAACCTTCCCGAAGGCAGGAACGGTCTCTCCTCGGCCCAAGTTGCGGCAAACAGCGCATTTGAAAGTCGGCGCGATTGTCTGATACAGTTCGTGGATTTCATTCGACGAAAAAGAAAAGAATAGAAAAAAATCTTGCAACGGGGAAGCAGGCGGGTACTGGGAGGAAGCGTTACTTTTGTGTTGCTTCGAGAGAAAGTGAAGCTGACAGGAGAGCTTTTAAAGGCCTTGTTTGGAGCAAAGCCAACGGCAGGGGATCGCAGCGGAGATAAGGGACCGTCTCATGGGCCGTTGTGGAAAATTTATGGGTTGAGAATGAAAGCGGACGAGACGCCAGGTTTTCATGGTCATGTGGGGAACTCGACTGATGATAATTTATTATGAACGTGTGGGTTATAAGCGCAGGAGAGCTTGAATTCCGCCAATCCGTTATATACCTGCGAAAAATCAATGCCAATCAAGATATCGAACTCCGCCAACGTCGAGGGTTCTACAGGGTGTCCCAGTTCCTTCTGGAGAAACTCAGGGAATCGATTCTACTCTTCATTTGGAAGAAATAATGCTCAGTAGAAATTTTTCGAAAAATTTAAATATATCCGAAAATTTGTGTTTTTCTACCTTTTCATTACCTTACCAAATATAATCGCTAATAAATTCGAAAACATTGAGACTACAACAAATCCAATTACACCGTTTGAAAGAACGTTAAATTTCATGTAAGATTCTTGATTCTTCTGTTTTCAATGGTCAGAGTTACTTAAAATGTTTGCCAATATCAGTTGGAACATTTGAAAATTTCAAAATTTAAAATTGTGAAAAAGATTGTACGTTCTACTGAGGTTACACAAAATACCTACAACTTGTCAAATTTCACAAAAACTTCTTCATCTAATAGGCTTTAGATTGATATAAGCACTTAGATTCAAAAATAACGTTGTAGCATAGTCAAAAAATTATAATTGAACGTTTGAAAACATGAGCAGAGGTGAATTCGGAGGGAGGGGGGGGGGGGATTAATTAGACCTCGTAAAATAAAACTAACGCTTCCTTGGCTGGTTGAATAAAAATAATGCTGGAATATGAAGGGGACATATCGAAGTTCAAACAACAACGAATGATTAGTTCCAACTATCAACGAGAATGGACAGGAAGGTGTCACTAGAACGTGATTTTGCTTGCACAAGTATTTCTTAACTGCAACAGAACGCTTCTCTTCCACCTGTTCAATTGAATGTGTCTCGTGGAAAGGTAGTTGCTATGCCGCATTATTTTTCAAATCAGGAGTACCAAGATATGCTGCTCGTGTATGGATACTGTAACTGCAGCAGTACAATACTCGTAAAGCCTATTAGGTGAAGAAGTTTTTGTGAAATTTGACAAGTTGTAGGTATTTTTTGTAACCTCAGGAGAAAGTACAATCTTTTTCACAATTTTAAGGTTTGAAATTATCAAATGTTCCAACTGATACCTATTGGCCAATTTTAAGTAACTCTGACCATTGAAAACAGAAGAATCTCACAGGAAATGTAACGTTCTTTCAAACGGTGTAATTGGATTTGTTGTAGTCTCAATGTTTTCGAATTGATTAGCGTTTTTATGTGGTAAGGTAATGAACAGTTGGAAAAACACCAATTGTCGGATATCTTCAACGAAGAACTTTTCGAAACATTTCTAATGAGCATTTTTGGTTCCAAATGAAGAGTAGAATCGATTCCCTGAGTTTCTCCAGAAGGAACTGGGACACCCTGTATATTGTTGATCTCCACCACATAAATGAGTGATTACTAGAGATGGGAAAATGACATATATTGACATGTCAACATATAAAAATGACATATTTTGGCAGTTTTGGGCCGAAATGACATTTTTTCTTCATTTTGGTGGAAAATGACATATTTTATGACATATTCTCTGGAGGAAGACTGCAGCGCTATTCTGAAGGCAAAGAAAGTTATTCAAACCCCAGGCCTGAAGACATCACTGGAGTACATCAAACACAGTTTCGGATGCATCCCACCTGCTATAACACGCCTGGAGAAGTTCGATGCTTCTCTTGATGAGTCGTTCAAAATTGTTCTTGACGTAGTTGAAATGCCGTGGAATGGAGTGGTGGGGCGGAAGGTGAAGGCGAAACTTCACGCAGTAGGTACTCTACAGATCCCGATTGGCCCCGAATAAAAGCTATCGAGGCACGTCTGCGAGGTGAAGAGGAAGGTGAGCTCCCTGAAGAATGGAAGGTTCAAGATGCATTTGCCATGAAATTTGCACCTATTACCTCCGTGGATGTGGAGAGGGCATTTTCCAAACTGAAACACATCCTGTCTGACAAGAGAACCCGTTTAACCGTGGACAATCTGGGCAAACAGCTCATGTTGTTTTACAACCAGGATGAAGACACAGACAGTGAATCGAACGATGACGACGCCGACGTAATTGAATAGTAAATAGTAAATATTGTATAATATACATATTGTATGATATAAATATTGTATACATATTATGTAAAATGTAGAAATCCTAAAATAATAATAAAACAGTGCAAAAAATTATACTTATTGTGGTTTTTGTGAGTACAGCCGAATCATACACTATATATTTTGAGATTTCAAATGACATATTTCATGACATATTTCGGCCGAATCAATGACATAAATGACATATAATTTTTGACATATTTTGCCAAATGAAATGACATATTTTCCCCATCTCTGTGATTACTCTTTGCAAATTAGATGAAATTAATGTTTGGTCCAACATCAAACTGCAATGTGTTCGATAAAAACTAAAAAATACCTTAGGTATACCTATTTAACAATGAAGGCTAAAAGAAAAGATCATTGCAGGCGTCCAACTTAAAAAAAAAATTATTGTCATAAAGTAATCCTCCTGCGTAGAAGTACTGATCTTGGACATATCCACAGTAACCATGCAGTTCATTTCAAACATTAAACAATTAAACTATTAAAACAGAATTTATGTTTATTGCATCGACTTCAATAAATTTAGCAATCGATCAAAATTGAAAATAAAACCGTTAAACCTCACGGAAAATTGTTACGGTCCATTTGTCGCCGATTGCAACGTCATTGAAATGCAGTTACGGGAATTAGGTTCGGAGTTTTACAACTTTTCTTACGAGTCGAGATGTCCACATGGTGCGGTCCTGTGGCGGTAGTTTTGTTGATCATCCTCAACTTCGCGATATCCCAGTACGATTTTTCCGAAACTCAATCCCTATGGAACCTCACGATGAGAGTGACGTCTCTGGCTTCAAACATAGCGCAGAACTCGCTCAAGATCTCCTCGAAACTCCTGAACGCCGCTGCCGGCTCGAACGTGAGGGATTTCATTATTTTCCTCAAAACTCGGGCCAAGCATCCGCCGGAGGTGAGTGGGGCTGAGGTGGATTTTGAGGAAGGGTCGCGATCCAAGTTGTCCGACGGGGTGATGATTTTAGGAGATAAGTTCAAAGTTCGTATAGAAGCTGCAGACACTTTTGGAGTCCACGTGATATGTTCGGGGATCCCTGTGAAAATCATATACCAGAATTACACTTACAGTAATGCGAGTGGGGTGATATCAGAAGGTTACGTCTCGGGTTCCATAAAGAAATTGGACCTTACGTACAAATTGATTATCCTAAATCCCAACTGCCCTCTGTATCTGGACTCCATCACCGTCACTGCCATCGGCACCCCGAACATCCAAGTCAACTCAAAACGGACCTTTACGTCTCCTCTACTCAGGCGCTACTTAAGTAAGCTCCCGAAGAAATGGGAAAAGGACATTCCAGCATCCATGAAGGAGCACTTGCGATTGAATCCTTTTGGACGAGGGATTCTAACTTGCCACGGACCGTCTCCATTCCAGATAAGCCATGATTAGCAATATTCTTCTCAATGTATAGCCGAAGAACAAACTCTGATTCTGATAGTAAATGTTCATAACTGATTTCAACGCTTCAATGTTTATTTTCCACTCTTCATCATCGCGTGAGCGCTCCTAGTAACAAGAATAGGTGAACACCTGGGGGCCTATTCACCAAAAAGATAGTGAAAATAGATTATCTATTTTTAAAATCTCCTGGGAGAGATAGTCTCCCTCGGGAGACAGTCTCTTCAAGTGTCTCCAAGGTTCGTATATTTTATTGAATAGCTCTCAACCCGTACTTACTCAGACGTTTTTACTCATGAATCGATAATATGTACATATTTTAATGAACAATCGACTTACATTTAAGAGATGAGAAAACATAAATCAAAATGACCAATATGGTAGCCGATGAACGAAGGATGATACACGATCAATATCAAACAAACCAGAAATGAGAAAGGGACACCTAATTAGGTGTCTCTCTGAAAGAGATCGAAAATGCCAAGATGGCCACCAAATCTCTCTTTTAGAAGTTACTGAATAACCCTGTCATGGATACTATAAAAATCACTTCTGCCAAAAGAGAGTCAGACCGAAAAGAGATGTCTCTTTGGCTTAGTGAATAGGCCCCCTGAACAGCCTATAACGCAGTCTTAATTAGTTTCTGCTCTCGTGGGTCATTAATACCTTCAATATTGCAAACGGATCTTCTTCTCAACTACAATCCATATTGATAAAATCATTGCGGAGCGTTACACCCCCTCCCTGCAAAATATAATACTACTTGTTATACAACGAACAACTGATGCAGCCTTCTCGTTGGTACCCCAAATACCATTTGAAGTAAGCTGAATTATTGAGTAATTATTGAGTTATTATTGTAATTCAAATTCAGTGCAAATTCAGGTGGGTTTTTTCGTACGAATGTCCAACTGGTTTAGCAGATAGGGGTGGGGAAAAAACGTGAAACTTTTTCTGGAAAAGAAACGACGAAACAGTTTCTCAAAACCTGAAAAAGCTGTTTCAAACGGCCATAGGAGAAACGAAGTGTTAAGCAGGGTTCACATCCATCCGGAAAGCTATCCGGAACGTGCGTACGAGCAGCTGATTGGTTGGACATCAGCTGGGGAGGGGGGAATATTCTTTCCGGAGAAGCACTTTTGAAGCGAACTGTACGCATCTGATTTTTCAGATATTTTCCGCTCCGCATCTGCGCAGTTCACTACTGCGCATACAGAATGGCGTCGGCAACCGAAACAGCTGTGGGAGGAAGCGCGGGAAACGAGTTGTCAGCCAAAATTCCGGATGGTTATGAACGCCTTCCCAACTTCCGCGATTCCCCTCCATCCCTTCCACTGCTTTTCACTAGCTTCCCCTATCCGTATTTCCGGACGGCTCCGGATGGATGTGAACCCTGCTTCCAGCAGGGTTCACATCCATCCGGAAAGCTATCCGGAACGTGCGTACGAGCAGCTGATTGGTTGGACATCAGCTGTGGAGGGGGGAATATTCTTTCCGGAGAAGCACTTTTGAAGCGAACTGTACGCATCTGATTTTTCAGATATTTTCCGCTCCGCATCTGCGCAGTTCACTACTGCGCATACAGAATGGCGTCGGCAACCGAAACAGCTGTGGGAGGAAGCGCGGGAAACCGAAATTCCGGATGGTTATGAACGCCTTCCCAACTTCCGCGATTCCCCTCCATCCCTTCCACTGCTTTTCACTAGCTTCCCCTATCCGTATTTCCGGACGGCTCCGGATGGATGTGAACCCTGCTGTACGGTCTTGATTCGATTTCGGTTCCCAAGGTTACCAATAGTCCAACAGGCCAATAATTGTCATGGTCTATTCCAAAAAGTACACTATCGCAAATAATAAACCAAAAATTCTGTTGCAGGAAAAAAGAAAAAAAGACTGGTGATTAACCGTTTCCAATGGCGACAGCTTCGCAGCAGGAAAAACAAAGAAACAGTTTCATTTTAGGGGGGAAAAAACGGGTGTTAGAAACCGTTTCTGTTGCTAGATACAGCTTCGCAGCTGGAAAAACGAAGAAACAGTTTCGTGTTTTTGTTTTTTTGGCCGAGAGCCAAAATTTCTTGAAGCGTTATTGATGCCGAAGTTGTTATTTTGAAACAGCTTTCCCGGAACTGTTTCGAATAAACGAACTGTTTCGTTTCATTTCTCAAAAAGAACAGAAACACCCATCCCCAGTAGCAGACGTGATCAGCTGCCCGCTTATCAGGTACAGAAGTTGGTCTGATAATTTTCTCAGAGGGATCAGTGCCTCATGTTTGTACGTTTTTGTAGCGAATCTGGTTGTGACGGGACCACGGCAGAAGGCTGATTTAAACACCCACATATACAAGTCAATAATTTATCGCTCATTGAACGAGTAGGTTCATGCAATTTCCCTTCCGCTATCGGCAACTGTTCACATTATTTACTACGGTGGAATGCAAATTTGTCTCATCCTCCAGGCAGGGTTAATGTATTTATCCTCTGATCCGGCTGAAGGCTCTAGTTTTGCAAGATCTTCTCGGTTTCAACAGCCAGTGATAGGAAAAGATTTCACAGAGATCACTGACGAAGCACGACACTGACTTCCATAAATTACGTGCTCTAATGATGATGTTGGTATTTTGACCGCGAGCGAAACTCGTTACTTAGCGTGGAACTTGTTATAAAATAATAATAAGATGGAACACTGGAATAGCTAATGGAAGTGTAAGCCAAACCAAACCAGGAACACCACCGGTGTGCCGGCGCTCAAATAAATACTACGAGTATAATTGATAACCCATTGGTGAAAGCCAAAAGCCCATTTTTCCCCGGGAATTCTCACAATAGTATTGAAAAAAAAGGCGGTCTTTTACCTCAGTTTTTTTCCCCTCCCCCGTCTTCTTCCACAACTCTATAGAAAAGCGATATGGGTTTCTCTCTCTTCCCGTCCTCCAAGGTGAGCTCACCGGGATAATTCCAGTGAATAGGTAAATGGAGAATGACTCAAGCTGTGGCGCGGGCGGGCCTCCGCGAAGTGTGAATGACAGGAAAGGGCCGGCACTTTCACCGGTCCTTCTGGCCGGCTCCGCGGTCCGGCGAGCTGTTTTAAGAGGTTCTCATCTCTCTCTAATTATCGACGAACTGATGACGAAATGAAAGAATGCCGCGGATCAATTAGTGGTTGGGGGGGTTATTTGTTCCTCGAACGAGCGATTTATGAAGTGTTGGCATAGGATTTTGAATTGAAAATTATCGTGTCGGCTTCCGCAGTTAACGGGTAATGAGCTAATAACCACTGGTTGATAACATTAGCATATCGATTAGTCTAAACACTTTATAATTAGGTATACGAATGAAAAGAGCAGAAGTTGACGATGTCAAACTTGTGATTTATGTCTAAACTCCATCGGGTAATAAATTTTTTCATAAATATGCGGTGGATTCAATAATTCTGTCATTAATTATTTGTCGTTATTCATGAAGCATAACGTTTGTTCAAGTTAAAAAAGTACCTACCAGTGAAATCCAAAATAACCATCATTCTTCAAATGAAATACCTAGGTGATACCTATCACGGAATCACAAACTCGATTTCATAAAGCCACGCTTGATTATAATCAGGTGTTCGCTAGCAACGATTTCTGGGCTGGAGTTTTTATACTGTAATTCACACACACTAACGTTGAAGAAGCTTTTCGGTTCAAACTTCAAGGCCTTGAACGACTGGACGTGAAATGCTCCGGGTGGTAAAACAATAAAAAATCATTGTTTACCTGTATAGATGCCCCTTCTACGTAGATCACTGTTTCCTGTGGTCAATACCTAACCTAGTGCCCCCCACCATCAGTAAAGCCTAAATCGAGTACTGCAGCCGGTCCGCGGGTCCGGGAATTACGATTTCATAAAGATGCGCGGGATTCAATAATTCAATCATTAATAAATTATTTGTTGTTATTCATGAAGCACAACTGTCGATAAATCACTTAAAAGGAACTCAATAGAGTTAAGGGAACAATATCGACTGGAAGACGGGACCTACACAGAAAACCGGGTAGGTATTATCACAAAGAAGTCGCACAGTTTCTGAAATAGAGTGTTGTATTCACTATAAAAACTCACAGAACTGACAAACTGACTTTACTCGAATAAAAATTGGTGAAAAAAGACAAGAATATCGACTTGAACAAACTTAAATTCACAGATCGACGCACAAACTGGTTCTTGAGTAAAGTCTTTTCATAATTGTCCGCAGAGGGGGGAAAGCTATCTAGTAACTCACGAGCAGGAGTACCCTCTTTAGCAGTGCGCAAGAACAACTGAAACTTGTCCTCAGCATCCAAGTCGGATCTTTCATGAATTTTGCGAAAACAGGCCCAAAAACTTATCCAGGTTTTCGGTTATATGTCAAATTGTCTGAGTTCCAACTTTGGTAGCTTGTAAAAACACTGCTTGTCTCTAACGCTGACGACAGAGTGAGCGGCTTCAGAAGAGGGGAAAACAGGCTTAGTGATAAGGTCCTTCCTAACGCATGCAGTCATCCAAACTTCTCTATATTTCTCCACTGCATCGTACTCAGTCACTAAATCGTCTTCATTGAAATCTGTTGTATATATTTGCCGGTTGAGCCGGAGTCAGCACGGCACGGGCTAAACCAATCAAAGGCTAGGACGAGCTAAGATGGAGAGGGGGGTTGGGGGGCGGGGCGCGCGCTGCAGCCAGAGCAGAGGACCAAACTAACGAGGTGGCGGGGAGGGGAGGGGTGGGTGAATCATACGTGTAACGACGACGAGTCCGAGAAATAATATTTTAATTTTTAGCGTCGCGGTTCCCGCAGTTTCGAGAAGAGAGAAAATGCGATAGTGGGAACGCCGGAAATGTTGCCGTAGTTCGCGGTAAACGGGCAACCTTACTCGATAATTATTTATTAGACGGGACGACGCGAGCGTTGAAAGAGAAAAATATTTCCACTGACATATTCGAAGTAATTTCATATAGGTAAGAAATCACCTTACCTTACCTTTCGGCGAAGCAATTTCAGCGACCCCCACTCCTTCTTGCCGATCACTCATTGCGCATGCGCAACATTACATACTACAATACAAACCATTTTCTTATCTTAATGGTATATCTAAAGGATTCGGGTTCTATAACAAATAACGCACTTTTTATATCTATTAAACAAATATATTTAATTATATAAATTAGCAGAAAATACATATTATATAGTTCATACACAAAATACAACTCTTTCTTTATGTCTAATAGGTGTATGTTTTAGAACGTCAAATTTTATTTTTATCTTATAATTTAAATCTATAGTAGAGGCTTCCAATTCTCTTTCCAACCAATAATTTGACACATATAAAGACTCTAGGTTCTCGAATTGCAAAATGTAACGTGTCTTACTTCTATATATTATCTCTTTAATCGCTACAACAACTAATTCTGCCCCTTCCTCCAACTCCTCCAATTTTCGACACTGACCAACTTTGACTTTTCCTTTTATTTCCAACATTGTAATATTATTAAATTGTTGGACTTCTTTTTGGGTAAAAAGAGAATCCTCCAAATTTCTCCAGACTCCAGATAGAAATTCTAGTTTATCTATCTTCGGAAACCAGTTGTCCTTGTAACTTGTTAAACCATCTGTTTTTATAATACAAATAGGTTCTTCTCTTGGTAAACAAAACAAATCCATATCGCCATCGTATGGAATTATAATATATCCTTGTTTCTTAAGATCTTCTCTGGATTTGTTCGCATTTATAAACACATTTTTGTGGAAGCCTTTAATGTAATACACGCCTTTAGACCCCTCTTTCTCCGCCAAAACTCCAACATATGGGTATTTTCCTTTATTATTAACGGTAAATGCAGTAACCGTATACTCCCCACTAGTGTCAAAATTTTTCCAGTGAGAGCCAAAATAGGGCAGAAACTGCTCTCTCAACTCTGCTATTTCCTGCTCAAATTGTTGCACGTGTTGGTGCTGTGTTTTAAAAGCTTCCTTCTCATTTAAAAATTCTAGCCTTCTTCGTTTTATGTCCATTTCTTCCATCTCTAGTTTACGTTTTTTAGCAGACAATACACTAATTCGACCGAGTGGTTCTATCTCTTTTACTTGGCACGGAACAAGTTTATTAGTTATATTAGTTCTTTTCCGTAGAATTTGAGGAATCAAATTAGTTGCCGATACAAGCCCAAGCTCTTCTAGATTTATCTCTTTGCAGATGGTTGAGAAAGGCGTATGTGATTTAGAGAAAAATGTCTCGCCACATTTAATATAACACTTTTGGATAAATTTAACAACATCTTTGTTCTCCGTATCCTCCACGATTTCCATGTAATTGATTGGTAAACAGTTAAAGCCATATGCAGAGATTACGTAAGAAATTATTTTACTACGAGACTTCGAATCAGTTGGTAAATTTATTTGCATCCCAGTCAGTTTTTTGGTGTGGCCATTTCCCCAATAAACATACTGCAAAAGATTCTTAAACACAAGGCAAACACTATTCTGTAAAGTATCTGCCAACTTTGTCCACATTTTAGGTATGGATACCGAATATATTGGGGCATTTTGGAAATACATTTTACTAGAGTTTAGTATCGACTTGCAATCTTTAACTGGGTCAAAATGGTGTTGGTTAGAGTAACTTCCAATGTTATAATTATAAATTGTTGCCTCCAATCTTGTAATACCATGAGTTTTCGCTAAGTTGGAAGTAAAAGTTTCCCTTAATCGATGGTCGGGACAAGCGATAAAATCGACAATGTGATTACCAAGCTGCTTGTTAACACCCGGAGAAGTTATTTGGCATATAAACTTATTATAGATTTTAACTCTAGCATTAGTATTTATCCAAGTCAAACAATCTATACCAACAGTTTTGTTGTTATCTACAATTACATTGGAGTTTTCCTTGTACTCTCCCTGGACGCAAAAGTTAAAGTTATTGGTTAAATAAGTAGTAATTTCCTCTTTGTTGAAAATTCCTGCAAAATCTTGAGTAATGTCCAAATCCATTAGGTAGTAATTCTCCTTCCGGAGTTGTTCCAATAAATCCGGTAATTCGTCCAGCAGTCTATCGAGTTTTACATCCGCCAACTCCACTTTGTATGGTACTCCAACGGGAACTTTATACTTTTGCTTAATTTCCACAAAATTTTCTTTTCCAATAATTTGCACAATTTTTTCCGACATAGTGCTCCCACTCTCCAGCAGATAAGGCAGCTTTGCCTTAACTCCATGTTTAGCGGATACAAAATTGGAAAATTTACCTCTCAGGTAAAGATTAAATGCGCCGCATATTTCTTTTTTAACAATAAATCGTCGCTTATGATCCATTTGCTCGCACTCGTCTAGGCCACAAACCTTTACAAGCATAATATTGTCACAAAACATATCCGTTATAGGCACAAGGTTTGAGTCACTTCTCACTAGTAGATCTTCTCCAGCAGTATAATTAACATTTCCAATATCCGTAGCCAGGTTGTTGTCACGAAGATTTTCTGTTAGTAACCACAATCCAAATCTTTCGTTGGTCGGTTTAATTTTATTACCGAAAAGTTGTGGTATACTGTAAACTTTTGAGGAGGACATGTTGACCGCTTCGCGACAACGAATAAACTGAGCGAGATTATTGTCGCAAGCTAATATACAATTACCCCCCACCACCTCCACAATTACCTCCTGGTTTGTATTGTAGTATGCGCATGTCATATTAAATACCTAAACCATTATTTGAAAAAACGTTTCCCAGTTTTGCTACTTTTGTCTTAAACCATTTTTTCGTTAATTCATTTTAGTAATATGCCACCAGTCTTGTTTTTCTCTTGTCGAGCTGGGTTCCCAGCTAGGAAAACACCACACGTTTCCGAAAAATGGTTGGAAAAATGGGGCGGGGGCTGTGCCGGGACGGGGGGTACGCACGTGCCAAGCTTGACTCATAAGCTCTTTAACCCCCCCGTCCCGATTGATTAACAGCTGGTCTAACGTCCTATGCATGGCTTGGAAGGGGGAGGAGGGAAAGAGAATTTTAAAAATTGGCGGGGAAATCTTACAGGTTCTCATTTTTGAAAACTGGAGGGAAAGAGCTGATTCCTGAGTGGGGAGTAGTGGGAGAAATTCCAAAATTGGCGGTTAAAAAAGGTGGGAGATTGATTACCAGGTGGTCTAACGTCCTACGCATGGCTTGGAAGGGGGGTGGAGGGAAAGAGAATTTTAAAAATTGGCGGGGAAATCTTACAGGTTTTCGTGTTTGAAAACTGGAGGGAAAGAGCTGATTCCTGAGTGGTGGGAGAAATTCCAAAATTGGCGGTTAAAAAAGGTGGGAGATTGATTACCAGGTGGTCTAACGTCCTACGCATGGCTTGGAAGGGGGGTGGAGGGAAAGAGAATTTTAAAAATTGGCGGGGAAATCTTACAGGTTCTCATGTTTGAAAACTGGAGGGAAAGAGCTGATTCCTGAGCGGTGGGAGAAATTCAAAATTGGCGGTTTAAAAAAAAAGGGAGGGAGATCCAGCTGGTCTAGCATGGCTTGGAAGTACCATTCCAAGGACGCATATAAGGGGTCCTGGCCGGGGCAGGGGGTACCGCACGTGCCAAGCTTGATTCAGGACGCTGTTAACTCATTAACCCCCTGCCACGGCCAGGACCCCTTATATGCGTCCTTGGAATGGTACTTCCAAGCCATGCTAGACCAGCTGGATCTCCCTCCCTTTTTTTTTAAACCGCCAATTTTGAATTTCTCCCACCGCTCAGGAATCAGCTCTTTCCCTCCAGTTTTCAAACATGAGAACCTGTAAGATTTCCCCGCCAATTTTTAAAATTCTCTTTCCCTCCACCCCCCTTCCAAGCCATGCGTAGGACGTTAGACCACCTGGTAATCAATCTCCCACCTTTTTTAACCGCCAATTTTGGAATTTCTCCCACCACTCAGGAATCAGCTCTTTCCCTCCAGTTTTCAAACACGAAAACCTGTAAGATTTCCCCGCCAATTTTTAAAATTCTCTTTCCCTCCACCCCCCTTCCAAGCCATGCGTAGGACGTTAGACCACCTGGTAATCAATCTCCCACCTTTTTTAACCGCCAATTTTGGAATTTCTCCCACTACTCCCCACTCAGGAATCAGCTCTTTCCCTCCAGTTTTCAAAAATGAGAACCTGTAAGATTTCCCCGCCAATTTTTAAAATTCTCTTTCCCTCCTCCCCCTTCCAAGCCATGCATAGGACGTTAGACCAGCTGTTAATCAATCGGGACGGGGGGGTTAAAGAGCTTATGAGTCAAGCTTGGCACGTGCGTACCCCCCGTCCCGGCACAGCCCCCGCCCCATTTTTCCAACCATTTTTCGGAAACGTGTGGTGTTTTCCTAGCTGGGAACCCAGCTCGACAAGAGAAAAACAAGACTGGTGGCATATTACTAAAATGAATTAACGAAAAAATGGTTTAAGACAAAAGTAGCAAAACTGGGAAACGTTTTTTCAAATAATGGTTTAGGTATTTAATATGACATGCGCATACTACAATACAAACCAGGAGGTAATTGTGGAGGTGGTGGGGGGTAATTGTATATTAGCTTGCGACAATAATCTCGCTCAGTTTATTCGTTGTCGCGAAGCGGTCAACATGTCCTCCTCAAAAGTTTACAGTATACCACAACTTTTCGGTAATAAAATTAAACCGACCAACGAAAGATTTGGATTGTGGTTACTAACAGAAAATCTTCGTGACAACAACCTGGCTACGGATATTGGAAATGTTAATTATACTGCTGGAGAAGATCTACTAGTGAGAAGTGACTCAAACCTTGTGCCTATAACGGATATGTTTTGTGACAATATTATGCTTGTAAAGGTTTGTGGCCTAGACGAGTGCGAGCAAATGGATCATAAGCGACGATTTATTGTTAAAAAAGAAATATGCGGCGCATTTAATCTTTACCTGAGAGGTAAATTTTCCAATTTTGTATCCGCTAAACATGGAGTTAAGGCAAAGCTGCCTTATCTGCTGGAGAGTGGGAGCACTATGTCGGAAAAAATTGTGCAAATTATTGGAAAAGAAAATTTTGTGGAAATTAAGCAAAAGTATAAAGTTCCCGTTGGAGTACCATACAAAGTGGAGTTGGCGGATGTAAAACTCGATAGACTGCTGGACGAATTACCGGATTTATTGGAACAACTCCGGAAGGAGAATTACTACCTAATGGATTTGGACATTACTCAAGATTTTGCAGGAATTTTCAACAAAGAGGAAATTACTACTTATTTAACCAATAACTTTAACTTTTGCGTCCAGGGAGAGTACAAGGAAAACTCCAATGTAATTGTAGATAACAACAAAACTGTTGGTATAGATTGTTTGACTTGGATAAATACTAATGCTAGAGTTAAAATCTATAATAAGTTTATATGCCAAATAACTTCTCCGGGTGTTAACAAGCAGCTTGGTAATCACATTGTCGATTTTATCGCTTGTCCCGACCATCGATTAAGGGAAACTTTTACTTCCAACTTAGCGAAAACTCATGGTATTACAAGATTGGAGGCAACAATTTATAATTATAACATTGGAAGTTACTCTAACCAACACCATTTTGACCCAGTTAAAGATTGCAAGTCGATACTAAACTCTAGTAAAATGTATTTCCAAAATGCCCCAATATATTCGGTATCCATACCTAAAATGTGGACAAAGTTGGCAGATACTTTACAGAATAGTGTTTGCCTTGTGTTTAAGAATCTTTTGCAGTATGTTTATTGGGGAAATGGCCACACCAAAAAACTGACTGGGATGCAAATAAATTTACCAACTGATTCGAAGTCTCGTAGTAAAATAATTTCTTACGTAATCTCTGCATATGGCTTTAACTGTTTACCAATCAATTACATGGAAATCGTGGAGGATACGGAGAACAAAGATGTTGTTAAATTTATCCAAAAGTGTTATATTAAATGTGGCGAGACATTTTTCTCTAAATCACATACGCCTTTCTCAACCATCTGCAAAGAGATAAATCTAGAAGAGCTTGGGCTTGTATCGGCAACTAATTTGATTCCTCAAATTCTACGGAAAAGAACTAATATAACTAATAAACTTGTTCCGTGCCAAGTAAAAGAGATAGAACCACTCGGTCGAATTAGTGTATTGTCTGCTAAAAAACGTAAACTAGAGATGGAAGAAATGGACATAAAACGAAGAAGGCTAGAATTTTTAAATGAGAAGGAAGCTTTTAAAACACAGCACCAACACGTGCAACAATTTGAGCAGGAAATAGCAGAGTTGAGAGAGCAGTTTCTGCCCTATTTTGGCTCTCACTGGAAAAATTTTGACACTAGTGGGGAGTATACGGTTACTGCATTTACCGTTAATAATAAAGGAAAATACCCATATGTTGGAGTTTTGGCGGAGAAAGAGGGGTCTAAAGGCGTGTATTACATTAAAGGCTTCCACAAAAATGTGTTTATAAATGCGAACAAATCCAGAGAAGATCTTAAGAAACAAGGATATATTATAATTCCATACGATGGCGATATGGATTTGTTTTGTTTACCAAGAGAAGAACCTATTTGTATTATAAAAACAGATGGTTTAACAAGTTACAAGGACAACTGGTTTCCGAAGATAGATAAACTAGAATTTCTATCTGGAGTCTGGAGAAATTTGGAGGATTCTCTTTTTACCCAAAAAGAAGTCCAACAATTTAATAATATTACAATGTTGGAAATAAAAGGAAAAGTCAAAGTTGGTCAGTGTCGAAAATTGGAGGAGTTGGAGGAAGGGGCAGAATTAGTTGTTGTAGCGATTAAAGAGATAATATATAGAAGTAAGACACGTTACATTTTGCAATTCGAGAACCTAGAGTCTTTATATGTGTCAAATTATTGGTTGGAAAGAGAATTGGAAGCCTCTACTATAGATTTAAATTATAAGATAAAAATAAAATTTGACGTTCTAAAACATACACCTATTAGACATAAAGAAAGAGTTGTATTTTGTGTATGAACTATATAATATGTATTTTCTGCTAATTTATATAATTAAATATATTTGTTTAATAGATATAAAAAGTGCGTTATTTGTTATAGAACCCGAATCCTTTAGATATACCATTAAGATAAGAAAATGGTTTGTATTGTAGTATGTAATGTTGCGCATGCGCAATGAGTGATCGGCAAGAAGGAGTGGGGGTCGCTGAAATTGCTTCGCCGAAAGGTAAGGTAAGGTGATTTCTTACCTATATGAAGATTCATTTTCAGAACTACTGGGATTCAAGTCAGACGACGACTTACCAAGCGACAAATGGAATTGGTCAGAGGGTATTGTACATGTGTTCAACGTACTAAATATTGGTATATCTGCGTCTTGTTGTCAAGGTGATATTCGTAATGGAACACCAACACATGTCATCTATCAGTTCACTCCAAATGTGGCACCTGGTTATAAAATGGTAACATATCCTTTCACGTTCCCACTGCCGTTACCAAATTTATATGGTCTGATGTACAGGCCTTGTCCAGATTTGCGAGCTTCTTCTTCTTCCATTCTCTTGTTATGTCTTATTGTTTCATTTAAATCCTCATGAGATCGTTTAGCGTCAATTACTGTTTTGGCTACTGCGGCTCCTCCCCCCACCAGGCTTCCCACAGCAGTGAGGAAAGGGAGGGCGGCTAACAAAGCTGGTAGGAAACCCCCTTTAACTTTTGGTTTACGTTGTTTGTTAGATACATTTTTCCATCTATCAACATCTACCTTATTCTTCTTCTTATTCGCTGATTTGAGGGCTGATCCCTTGGATGGTTTTTTGCGAGTTTTTAGCTTCATTGCATTCATAACTAACCAAGAAGCGACGCGTTCAGAGAGTGGTAATTGCTTGTTTCTCGCCAAATCCCAAGCACCCCACTCAAGTTGCTTATCGGCGGTGTACCGTTGACTGTCGTCCTGCGTAGTGTGATATGTGCGATCGTGATTATAGCAGAGGTTATCTAACGCGGAAATTCCACGCTGACCAAGATTATGACGCTCCTCAAAGCGAGTTCCTGGACCACAATACTGATATCCCCCTGGAAGGTGTAATTCTACAGGTAGCGCGTCTATCAAACGATTTACGATGCCACGTCCTCTTTGTTTCGCCTTTACTTTCATAATGATCAGTGAATGGGATGTCGACTTCTTTATATACCGCTTTGAACAACATGAGTTGCGACTCCCGTCAAACGCCTTCAAACAACTCTATTTAACATTTTTTAATTAATAAACAGCGTACTCGATCCTTTATTACGAAACCATTTTTCGCCTAATTAATTTTAATCAAAGCCTCGTATGCCTCAATATAGCTTTTTTTTTTAAAGTCTCAATATAGAAAGAAAACATGGAAATTGTGGTTTTTCTCATTTTAAAAAAACTCCAATTTCAGTCCTTTTGTCCGAACGATGCATTTATATCAATTTTAGGTGTATTTCTGTTGCATAGTTGCCAAAACCATATTTAAAAAAAATGAAGTGGAATATGAACGGAACTTGTGGAAGTAGGTACCCACTATTTCACTAATTTTCAGTAAATTTGAACTTTAGAGGAAAAACTGTAGGTTCAATGAAATTTTAATTGATGAACTGTTATCATTGTTTCTACAGCAAATATACCTACTATAAGAAACGTGCATTAAATTATTAAAATTCCAAATTTTTGAAAAATGAACTTTTTTTCCAATTTCAGTCCTTTTGTCCGAACGACACATTTATATCAATTTTAGGTGTATTTCTGTTGCATAGTTGCCAAAACCATATTTAAAAAAAATGAAGTGGAATATGAACGGAACTTGTGGAAGTAGGTACCCACTATTTCACTAATTTTCAGTAAATTTGAACTTTAGAGGAAAAACTGCAGGTTCAATGAAATTTTAATTGATGAACTGTTATCATTGTTTCTACAGCAAATATACCTACTATAAGAAACGTGCATTAAATTATTAAAATTCCAATTTTTGAAAAATGAACTTTTTTTTCATGGTAACTAAGAAAAGTGGCCCGTACGGCGGACAGACAGAAATATTTTTATTACAGTTTTGGATTCTACATACCTTGAAACGTAAACCATCAAATTTTGAGGGTGGGTAAGAATTTTTTTTTCTTGCTCGATTCCAATGGCTCATTATTGAAAATAATAAAGCAAAATAATAAACCATTCTTTTTGAACAAACGTTCCCCTGTTTGCCTACCTTCTACCTACTTGACCTATTAATTTTTTTCGTTGAAATTACTTCGAATATGTCAGTGGAAATATTTTTCTCTTTCAACGCTCGCGTCGTCCCGTCTAATAAATAATTATCGAGTAAGGTTGCCCGTTTACCGCGAACTACGGCAACATTTCCGGCGTTCCCACTATCGCATTTTCTCTCTTCTCGAAACTGCGGGAGCCGCGACGCTAAAAATTAAAATATTATTTCTCGGACTCGTCGTCGTTACACGTATGATTCACCCACCCCTCCCCTCCCCGCCACCTCGTTAGTTTGGTCCTCTGGCTGCAGCGCGCGCCCCGCCCCCAACCCCCCTCTCCATCTTAGCTACATCTTGGGTAGGCATAGGCCGAATGCGGCTGAACCGGTATATTTATACAACAGAAATCCTTACCAACCTCAGCAAAAAAAGCATCACTCACCTGACGATCCAAATAAAAGAGACGATCGGACTTGTCTTCCAATTTCGAGAAAGCCTCAAGCACAGAAGGAAGGGGAGACTCCTGTTTATCCAACAATTCGAAGAGCTTGGTAGCACAGGTGGTAAAGAGACGTCTCACCTGAGTCCTTTCTGCTTTCAATCTTGTGATATCCATCTTCAAATATTGTCCCCACAAGGGATGCCAGATTTTGTCGATAAATCACTTAAAAGGAACTCAAAAGAGTTAAGGGAACAATATCGACTGGAAGACACAGAAAACCGGGTAGGTATTATCACAAAGAAGTCGCACAGTTTCTGAAATAGAGTGTTGTATTCATTATAAAAACTCACAGAACTGACAAACTGACTTTACTCGAATAAAAATTGGTGAAAAAAGACAAGAATATCGACTTGAACAAACTTAAATTCACAGATCGACGGACAAACTGAATTCCATGGAAATCGAAAAATAAAACGTATCGATACCAAAAAAGCAGAAGGCCAACCAATGACACGAACTAAATCACTCGCGACGAAATCGTGGAAACCCATTTCAAAGAAAAACGGAGTTATTGAAAAATATTCTATTTCCACTAATACACGAAAAACGCAAAAAACACTGTTATACCGGTTTCGGTGATCAAACCATCACCGTATCACCGGTATAACAGTGTTTTTTGCGTTTTTCGTGTATTAGTGGAAATAGACTATTTTTCAATAACTCCGTTTTTCTTTTTTACGTTGCGATGACATGGATGCATGGAATTTCCAACAACAACGTTCAAGTTACAACAAAATCCAAAAGAGCCATCATTCGTCAAATGAAATACTATCACAGAACAACCAACTCGACTTCATGCAGCCCGTGATTACCATCAGGTGCTCCCTAGCAATGATATCTGGGCTAAATGTATACCGTTTCATTCACGATCATGTTGACGAAGCATTTCGGTGGAAACGATCGGCTGGACGTACAATGCTCCGGGTGGTCTCAAAAAATTCTTTAGTTCGAGATCAATTGAAAAATGTAGAAAACCTACTTCTGTTGAAAGTTTTCAAGCTACGGCGTTCGGGAAATGTCTACCCCTGTTTGTCGACTCCACTCCGAAGTAATGCTGAACAAGTGATTCCGGGGTGGATTATGCCAAGTGGATCAGGGTTGGTGGGTTTTTAGTGAGTGAAACCTCACACGGCTGCGGATTCTCCAAAGCTTAAGTCTTTTTCAAGATGTTTCCCTCGTTAAAAAAAACAACAGCAAAAAAACTATTTATCACCCCTTAAAGATGGCGTACGGCGGACGGACATAATTTTTTTTTTAATTCCATTTTTGGATTCTACGCACCTTGAAACGGAAACCATTAAATTCGGTGGGCGGAGGGGGGGGGGGATGTTCATGATCTATCCAAAGGTGCATTGTTGAAAATAATTTAAATAAAAAATCCTGACGTTCGGAATTCAGTTTTAAAACGACGATAACCTTACCCTTTTATTGATAGTTTCCTAGCTAAGGCGTTTTGGAACATTCATCCCCTATTTTACACCCTTTACAGATGACTGAGATTAACGACCAGTTGGTCGCAGACCCGAAATGGGATCTACAAACCAAATTTTATTAATTTTGGTTCATGGTAACTAAGTAAAGTGTTCCGCGTACGGCGTACGGCGGATGTAAAGGGCGGTCGGACAGAAATTGTTTTATTCCATTTTCGGATTCTACGTTCCTTGAAACGGAAACCATCGAATTTTGATTGGGCGCCGGATTCCTTTTTTTTTCATGCTCGATATCAAAGGTGCATTATTGAAAATAGTGTAATGTAATTGAAAATAATCCGACATAATATGTTGATAGGTTAGATGGAAAGCTGGCATCAATAAAGATAAAAGATACCTAAGTAAATTGCACAACGTTTTTTAGCCACCACCACCATCTCTTTTCGATTAATTTGTCACATACAAAGCTGCTAATTTTCCCGCATTGGGAGATGTCGAGGCTAGGTTGCTAATAATTCTCACTCTCACCAGGCACGTCGGTGTGGTTTTATGTGAACTTTTACTCCAAGTAATTTACACTGCGAAATAATATAATGCAAAGAGAATTGCTGAATATCGACGAACTTCGACAAAACGCTGCACCGACGTCGAGTTCATCCTTAACAGGAAGTAGTACCAACGTGCTGTCTGAAGCTTGCAAACCTCAAGCACCTCGTAAATGCACTCGCGATGTACAACCTAACCGCAAACACCCTATTCTCACCTACGTAACACTAAGAACACTGTTGCGCTCACCTTTGGCTGAGAACCCTACTTAAAAATTAAGCCCCGTCGTCGAGCGGCCTTGGAATCGTCTTAGCTTTCTAGAACACCTCAAAAACCACAATAGCCTCATACAACTCCATACGCTTTCTCAACTTATAATAGTTGAATTGCACCATCGCCGATGCCGCTGTACCACAAAGGGTTACGAGTTGTTCTATCCCTCTCGTTCGGGTGTGCATAAGTATCAAATCTAGGAGTCTCGAGCCTAAACTAGGATATCAACGAAACGTTTCTGAAATTACTTGAGAAAACGTTACTTTCTTCAGCATCTGTAAGATAGGTATACCTATCCAAAGAAGGCATGATTCATAGGTTCGATAAGTCCTTATTTTTCATCTAAGTATAGCCGAATAGGAGCTATCTAAAATTTGAGCTCCCTGCATTCTTAATATTACATCGACAAAATATTGAATTAATACAATTTATTATTGTTAAGACTTGATTATCAAGTAGAGTAGAAACAGAACAGAGAACAGAGGACAGAGAACAAGAGAACAGTGTCTTCAGTATCCAATGGATTGTTGTATAATTTTGTTTATTATAATATTGATTTAGTGTAATTATTGTTAAGACGTGATATCAAGTAGAGTAGAAACAGAACAGAGAACAGTGAAAAGAGAACAAGAGAACAGTGTCTTCATGTCCGATTGATTTTAGTTACATACCAGCTTTTCAGCACTCATAAAATTAATAAGGTCTTCACTTCACTGGAACTCAATTCCTATTCATTATAGCTTCCATTTTTAGTAGGTCTCAAGTAGTATCTTGGGGAAGTACATGGGAGGTACATGGATAATGGATATCAATCTGATAATTTTGATGATTTTATTGTTATGTAAAATTTGTTGATAGGACAGTTTAATTGGTTTCCATTTATCTAAGGAATGATGACAATTATTATGAATTTGATCAACTAACATGAGCGCTGTTCATCACAGATTCATTATAAATCAGTTCAATCATCATAATCAGTTCATTATACATCAGTAATGAGTATTAAGAGGGTTCCTCGTTCGCGCAGGCGTACAGGATACTCATTCGGGCGCCAAAATTCATCCAGATTTGTCTAACATCAAGCGAATTATCAAATTTTGAAAAACTTGGTTTTCTCGACGAAACTATTTGACAATATTCACAATTCACGCTAATTGACAAAACGTTGACGAACGAAATTTGACGAACAAAACGAAACGAACAAAATTCACGCTATTTGACAAAACGCGCTGACAAAATTCACGGGGAAGCGCGATTATCCGTTGCTAAAGAGGGTTCCGCCGCAGTGTGAAAATCCCTCAATGAGATCTTTCAATTTGTAGCAACTTTCACGGGTGCAGCGGTGCATCCTTTCCGCCTTGAGCAACTTTTATGGCGGGTGGTTCAACGGAACGAGTTATTGTATCTCTCGCTATATCCGTTACAGAATCACATGCGATAGATGCGCATTGTTGACAGCCACGGTGGTAGATACCTACCACAGGTCTAACTTTCCATTTTGGTTTATTATTTTCAATAACCTTTGGAATACCTTTGGAATCGAGTGTGGAAAAAAAATTAAAAAAATACCGCTCCCCTCAAAATTTGATGGTTTCCGTTTAGAGGCACGTAAAATCCGAAATTCGGTTCTGAGTCCCATTTGTGGTTTAGTTGGTTTGCGAAGCTCGGCGTTACTGTCAGTCATCTCTAAGGGGTGAAAAATAGGGGGTTGAAATTTACAGGACGCCGTAATCTCGATTTTTTCAACGTTTTTAAATTGATCTCGAACTTGAGAATTTTTGAAACCACCCGCAGCAAGCCAGAGCATTGGCACGTCCAGCCGTTCGTATGCGTCGAAAAGCTTCGTCAACACGATCGTGAATTAAACGATATACATCCAGCCCAGATATCATCGCAAGGGAGCACCTGGTTATAATCACGGGTGGCTGTATGAAATTGAGTTCGTTGTTCCGTGATATTATTTATCCTTCTGAAGAATGATGGTTATTTTGGATTTAGTTTATGGGTAATTTTTTAGCCTGACCAAACGTTATGCTTCATGAATAATAAATAATAATAATTTATTAATGATATAGGTACGTAATTCTTGACCGCATGCCACCTCATATTTTTTTTTATGAAACTGTAACTGTTGGCCAGTTCCTTTATTCGATCTAAGGCTTTCCTGGAGGGTGCACGGGTAGATAGCGACTACAGAAAACGGCGATCGACGCAGAAGGGGCATCTTTACAGGTAAATATGTAATAGTTCGAAACGTATTTGCGTTTCTAAGTCCAAAAGAATGTAAACGCCGAATTGAGTAGGTTCTTCTAGCGAAGGATGCTCTTCGTTAGTGGTTCTCCATATTTTCTTTTACTTTTTTCAATTATTTATTATTTTCACTTTTTATTTTAACTTTAGATCAGTTCGATTCTTTTTAAACAACTACACGGAAGGGAACGTGTTGCGAGTGAGGTCTGGACGAGCTCCACCTGAGAGCACAAGTTCTGATGAACTTATTCTCATGGTGGGCAATGACTGAGATCCCTGTTGTACTGCTAGTGATGTATGATGTATTTTTTTTTTTAAACATTTATATTAGGAGAAATCTTTTCTTCATGTACCATATATAACATGTACATTTTTACTCTTTTGTTGCCAAACTATAATGAATTTGAATTTGAATTTGAATTTTGAATTATCGTTTATGTAATAATTTGCAGCGTTTTAGCATTTGAAGTCATCAGTGTCCATGTGTTGGCGCTGGATGTTGGTAACTATCATGAAAATGCAAAGAAATGGATTAATAAGAAAAATATGTAAAATGGATTGGAGGAGGAGGGAAATGCACAGTAACCAATGTACCCAGTATTGGGGAAATGAAACAGTCAGTTAATTAAATTTTCGTTCGATACTCTTATTATCTAACAGCTGTTCTGATATAGTGGAAAACGTGAATATGTGTGAGATTGAATGAGGAAATTCATAGGTTCCAACAAGTTTCCCCCCGTGAAGCTTTGATTTGTCATGCTTTCATTTCATTGCATTCCTCGGAACGGGTGACGCGTCTGTAGGCTGCGCCTGGCTCGCGGGATCTCCGAGAATGTCAAAGGGAACTTAACAGTTTTCCTGCTTACCAGTGATGTTGGCAATATGTACTGATGAGGCCAAGTAATTAGGAGCTTGAAAGAACGTTTTTACTCACGCAATGAAACCTTGAGGCAATGCGCAGAACTAATTTCGTCATCGATCCTAAATTTATCGATCCGTCGATTACCGGTTAAACCTATTCACTCGCAGAATGTGCATCCCACATGGATGTTAGTTTCACATTCACGTTGCTGATGCGTTGCTCCGTCGAACAATCATGGCATATGTCGCCTTATTATTATAATAATGGTCATCGACGCATATAGCACCTACACTGGTACACTGCCAAAAACATTTTTTGTGATTTTCTGACTGAAACCTAATGGACATTTTGTAGTTATATATTTATAGGTATGTAAATATGAGCATAAACATCCATTTTTTTATTTGTCCTTAATTCGTGCACGATAATAACATAGAAATCTGCAGGAGTAGACCAAGATTTGTGCAAGTGAGTTCTGTACGAATTAATGTGGACTTCTGTCTATGTTCCCGATTGTGAATGAATTATCCATCTCCTTAGTCTTTCACCTCATCAGGCCTCCCACTATTTTCTACTTAATTGTTCATATTAATTATTCATTTATCTGAATTTTCACTTAGGTCCAATATCCAACAAGACCAATATCCAGAATATATTAATTTGTAACATCTATTTACAATATGTTACTAAGTATTAAAGGGGCTTCATGGGCCCAACAAAACTGACCATTGCGACCGAAATCGCACGTTTTGGACGCCCCTGCCCAGTGTGATGAAAATCGTTCAGGTAAAAGTTCTCAGTAGGTAAAAGTACGATTAGAATCTATGGGCAGCAACTTCTAGTCATCAATCAACCCAAATTATTACGAAATTTGCCTACCTAGTTGCAGCTGAATATTGTATTATAAAACAGGATTCGTGACATTTCCGTTTCATTTTCTCGACAACAAAAAAACTCGCTTCATGGCTCCATGGCATTTCCACTCCCGCTGTTACCCGTCATGGCATCCTTCAACTCAATGTTGACCTACTAACGTTGAAGTTATAGTTTCAGAAGTGACTGAGCAGTGAGCTACATTTTTTTCTTTCACGAAGACAAGTCGAAAAATAATTTTTTCCCCTTTGAACTGAATTTCTAGAACCATAGGCCAACGTACGCACAGTACGAGTCGAGGTGCGTGACAAATCACTGACGCCTACAACCACGACCCGACCACATCGGCAGACCAAATGATTCGTATCGAGAAAATGTGTCTCGTGAAAAGGAACCATAATTTCTTCTATTACTCATGCGAAAAGTGTCAGTTATGAATTATTGTGGTAGTTTGTACGTGGATTGTGACTTGTGATAAGAGGCAGATAATTAAGTTACCTAACTTAATAACACAATTCGCATCGAATTGCCATAGGTAAAATGAAAAGCTCCATAGTTGATAGTTCTAATTACGGTTCAGGACCTCACTTTCTTCAGTGCCATTCCAATATTGACTTTTTCAAGGCTTCAATTTCTAGCTTAAAAAAGTGCACCTCAAGCTAGTGTCGTTAATCTTACTTTTTTGTTTATTATTTTCAATAATGAACCATTGGAATCGAGCAAGAAAAAAAAAATTCTTACCCCCCTCAAAATTGGATGGTTTGCGTTTCAAGGTATGTAGAATCCAAAACTGCAATAAAAATATTTCTGTCTGTCCGCCGTACGCCGTACGGGCCACTTTTCTTAGTTACCATGAATCAAAATTGATGAAATTCGGGTTATCGGTTCGGTTCGGGGTCTAGTTGGTCCTCGAAGCTCGACGTTAATGTCAGTCATCTAGAAGGGGTTCAAAATAGGGGTTGAAATTTTCAGAATGACGTATCTCAAAAACTTTCGATTGAAGGGTATGGTTTTTTTTACAATATTAAATTTTTGTCTTGAGCTAAACAATTTTTTGAGCCCACCCAGAGCACTGTACGTCCAGCCGTTCGTGTGCACCAAAAAGCTTCGTCAACACGATCGTGAATCAAACGGTATAAATCCGGCCGGGATATCATCACTCATCACTAAGGAGAACCTGATTATAATCAAGGATGGCTGTATGAAGTCGAGTTGGTTTTTCTGCGATATTATTTCATTTGATAAGTGATGGACTATTGGATTTTGTTGGTAGATACTTCTGAAACTTGAACAAACGTTGAAGTATTATTGATGAGTAAATTATTAAACAATGGCAAATTATAACACAACGGCAAATTATTACACAACGGTAAATTATTACACCACGGTAAATTATTACACAACGGTAAATTATTACACAACGGCTCATCTACCCAGAAGGTGCTGGATTTGGTTGAAAGGTACTTTTGCAACTTGAACAACCGTTGAAGTATTATTGATGGGTAAATTATTGCACAATGGCAAATTATTACACAACGGTAAATCACTACACAACGGTAAATCATTACACAACTGTAAATTTTTACACAACGGTAAATTATTACACAACGGCTCATCTACCCAGAAGGGGCTGGATTTTGTTGATAAGTACTTTTGCAACTTGAAAAACCGTTGAAGTATTATTGATGGTCAAATTATTACACAACGGTTCATTATCATTATTCTCTCTCCGTAGAAGGGGAACCTATACAGGTAAATTATTACACAACGGTTTAGGTAGGGACCTAGTAACGAGTACGGGGTTAGGTACTAACCTACGGAGGGTCCGCGATCTACATAATTTATGTAGAATATACATATGTTATATAGAGGGGTTATCTATACGGAGACCTGTGATCTGTGACAGGAGGGTATTCTGTACAAAATAATAAACCGTTGTGCAGGGATTTGCAGCGTTTTATATTAATTACGATGCAATTTTATTTGTATCATTTTTTATACTAATTACGATGCAATTTTATTGTTATAATTAAGTAATTTATTATTGTTGCGATTTATTCTTGTATAACTGATTACAATTTGACAACTGCCATTTTGCTTTATGTTTTTAGTAACTGGGTTCGCCCGTATATATTTAGGTAAATAATTAAATATCTTGAGCTACCTATTTCAGTTACGATTATTAGTAGGATTCGACTGTACATTATGACTATATTGTGGGCTCTCAGATATTCATTCCTTCAAATAAGCCACACAGGCTCGAACCTCCGGTATGTTGCTTCCCGTCTCATTCTCTCAACTAAAAACCAACCAAACCAAGTCCGAGACCATCATACAGTAGGTACCTGTACCTACCCCCCATAATTTGAGAGCTGTCAACAAGGCCGCATACAGATATGGCCCCTTTGTCATTTACATGTCCCCGTTCACCACCGGAAATCAAGACAGCCCGACAAAAGCCTTTTGGAAGTGGGCGTATTCGTGCTTCAAATACCTTCGTATTCGTGCTTCAAATACCTTCCTGTTCGTGCTTAAATTGGGATCCTGCAGAAACTCTTATTTCTTTCCGATCCCCCGTTAAGAAAACAGTTCCCAACCGTACGCTGTTACGCAATAGCAGGGAACTAAGTCATGGGACCTCTTCCTTGTCATTGTTGATAATCCCACTCTTTGCAAGTCAATTTCCACTTTCTTGTTCGTGATGAACGACAACCCATTCGCGTGAGGGTTTTCCACTGCCATAGGGTTTTCCAGTGTAAAATAATTCATTTTTGGATAACTGCATAGCCCAGATCCAACGTCTTCAAGTTGGGTGGACAATAGAGCTTCCTCATTTATTGCAGTATGATGCGTCAAAATTATTGAATAACAATTAATAGAGTAGTAATAAATTACCTAGCATGCGTAATAAGATCATACATTTCAAAATTTTTTGAACGTTTCATGTTCGCGCATGCGCAGACGAAAATTACAGTACGATTCCAATGAAATTCATAAGGAACTATCAAAGTAGTATTCCTGATCGACCCTCTAAGTCTGAACCCATTTCAACGATATTTAAGGTGATTATGGGCGTTTCAAGTATTTCGCGTTTGCGCATGCGCGGACTAGTTACCGCGAGTTCAGTGATTTTGATACGGGACTACCTGCACCCAGCCCGCGCATGCCCTCAAAACTTGGGCTCTCTACGACTATTTTTCGCGCAGTTAACAGCGTTATAAGAAAATGGTCAACATTTCAAGTTCCGGCATGCACCGACGAAAGTTACTTTACGATTCCAATAAAATTCGTACGGAACAATCAAAGTATTATTCGTGATCGACCCTCCATGTTTGAACTCATTTCAACGATATTTAAGGTAGTTATGGGCGTTTCTAGTGTTTCACGTTCGCGTATGCGCAGATGAATGTTGAAGCACTTTTCCAATGATTTTCCAATGGGACCATCTGTAACCCAACCCGCACCTACTCTCCGAATTTCAGCACATTTCAATCATTATTTCTGGTAAATATGGGCGTTACAAGGATTTACCGCAGACAGACAGACACGGAACCAAGAATTTTCCTCGATGGCTGAAACGCAAAATGGTACCTAGTGAAAATTTTTATTTTGGAGGACACTTTCTTTTTTTTTACTCAGTTACGAATCCAAGGCTTTCTTACCTTCGTTAGTGAGGAACTCGCAACCGTTCAACTCACCTAAAAGGTTTATTCAACGAATTTAATTTAATGAGATTTTTTAAAGGGCTTTTAAATTGCATATACCTAGGAGACCCTTTCGGTTTGCACGCATTTTACACCTAAATGCACCAACTGCACGTATTCTTCATTGGGCAGTAAGCAGGGGCGTGATGCCTAATCTAAAACTTTTCAGGGTTTTATAGAAAACGTCACAATGATGAAAGAACATACCTCAAGTGTACCTGTATAGACCATTAAGAATCCGAAATGAATACTTTCTTTGACGTTTAGTGTGTTTTTAGCGAGAAGGGGGGGGGGGGGGGGGGATTATCAATGTGTATGGTAGTGAAATTTCCTTTAAGACCTCAATGTTTTGCATGGATGATTGGGGACTATTCCTCCTCAAATTCCACGATGATCGCGACATATCCACTTATAATACTTACTCCTACGGTGCAAAATATACATTTATATGTATTATGAAGTACCCTGTTTGGAAAAAGTCACCTTCTAGACCACTTTTTTAATTTTTTTTTTTTCAAGCGAATTTTTTATGAAAAGACGCGATTGCTATTGCATCGAGATAATTTAGTTTCATGACTTTTTGAAAACTGTTTATTACCAAATCCGTTTTAGAGCATTCTGTATACATCCCTTGCGGTCAACATTCTTATAATATGTATATATGATACGTATGTACCTGTATTAATGTGTGTCCTTCCGAAGGAAAATTTCGCCAAAATATTCAAACAGACAAACGGAAGGATGATTTTAAAGATGAGCATATTTCAAAATTCTACTGTGGTTAAATTTGAGTTTTTAGGCCTCCGAAAACCACTAAAAATAGCTGAATCACCAAACATCACTAACAACTACTCACAAATCACCACTAATAAATAATATAAAATCACCAAACATTGCTTAGAATGGCGACTTGAGACAACAAAAATGGCTAATAAAAAATGTGTTATCGTTCTGTAAAATTTGGGTTAAAATTGGGGGTCAAAAAACCGGTAAGAATTTTTGATACTGCTTAAAAAATAATAATAAAAAATAATAGAATTAAGAATTAAATAATAAACACATAGATGGGTACCTAAATTACTTGAAATCCCAGAATTCCCAAAAATGAAAAAAATATGTTTCCACCGACTTTGAGCATTACCGAACAAAAATTATTTTCATTGATATTAGAGGCAATTTGTGATTTCAGATTAGGATTCTACATGAGGTTGTGAATGGAAAAAAAAAACTGCCAACCAGAAGAAGGCATCGATTAAAATTATTATCACTGCTTGATAATAATAGTATAATGGTTTCGTAACAATGCGATCTCTCATGGATATCCAACTAGAATCTGAGAGTACGTTACACGAACGATCCACGAGACCTCATAAGTTACGCTTTCCTCACAGAAAAACATTTATATTGTTTCCGCAACGGAAAGCTGATTTTATTCTTTCGCGGTGACCTGACCGGACCACACAAGGCCGGCTATAAACCATTCGCGATCCCATTCCACATGTCAAATCGTCATTTGATGGGGATAAAAGGTAAAAAGCGGTAAAAGGCAGAAGCTTGTACGTGCGCTTGCATCGTATTTTTTTGTACAAATATGGATTGAAAAATGAAAACTCGCTACAAAATTGCGGATTTGTAAGTCCTGAGTCATTTACATCACGAAATCGACGAAAAAAGTAAAATATTTGCTTCAACATACTGTTTGTACCCATATATCACCTGTGTGTCAATTGTAGCAAAAAAGTAAAATGCTACAAATTATTAAGAAAAGGTTTACAATTTACCTTCTGCGTATATCATTTCACAAATTATTACACAAAGGTTTACTATTTACTCACCTTATGTGGCCCTAGTCATGTTATATCCCTAAATCGAGTAACTGGAGCCGGCCCGGGAATTACATTTCGTAAAAATGCGCGGGACTCAATAATTCAATCATTAACAATAAATTATTATTTGTTGTTATTCATGAAGCATAACGTTTTGGTTTATTATTTTCAATAATGAACCATTGGAATCGAGCATGAAAAAAAAAAATTCTTACCCCCCCTCAAAATTTGATGGTTTACGTTTCATGGTATGTAGAATCCAAAACTGCAATAAAAATATTTCTGTCTGTCCGCCGTACGCCGTACGCCGTACGCCGTACGGGCCACTTTTCTTAGTTACCATGAAAAAAAATTGATGAAATTCGGGTTATAGGTTCCGTTCGGCGTCTAGTTGGTCCTCGAAGCTCGACGTTACTGTGAGTCATCTCTAAGGGGTTCAAAATAGGGGTTGAAATTTTCAAAACGCCTATACCATTTTTTTACGTAAATATTTTTACGGTTTAAATAGTTCTTGAACTTGCGAGTTTTTTAAGACCATCCGGAGCATCGTACGTCCAGCCGTTCGTTCACAGTAAGGCCCCGAAGTTTGCACCGACAGGCATTTTCGACTCCAGTGTGAATGAAATTGTATACAATTCAAACCAAATCTCGTAACCAGAGACGCGCCCACAATAGGAATTTGTGAATACGGCCAATCATTGGTAGGGATCACCTGATTATATTGGCGGAGTATGAAGTCGAGTTGGTTGTTCTGTGATATTATTTCGCTTGAAAAATGATGGCTCTTTTGGAGTTTGTTGGTAGGTAGTGAAACTTGAACAAACGTTGAAGTATTATTGATGGGTAAATTATTACTACGGTAAATCATTACTCAACGGTAAATTATTACACAACGGTTCAGTATACCATCTACGTAGAAGGGGCTGGAGTTTGTTGGTAGGTACTTTTGCAACTTTTTTCACTCCTCATCAACAATTTCTTTTCAGAACCTCATTATGTGCGTTTCTTTTTGTTAGGTACTGCTTGTCATCGGGAGAATTATTTTAGCAACATTTAACTCGTGATTTAGGTAGGTACCTAGTAACGAGTACGGGGTTAGGTACTAACCTACGGAGGGTCTGCGATCTACATAATATGTATATAATAGAATAGTACTTATCATATTATATAGAAGGGTTATCTATACATAGAGCTGTGATCTGTAACAGGAGGGTATTCTATACAAAATAATAAACCGTTGTGCAGGGATTTGCAGCGTTTTTTCAAGTTACGAAAGTACCTTTCAACAAAATCCAAACGAACCATCATTCTTCAAATGAAATAACATCACAGAACAACCAACTCGACATCATACAGCCATCTGTGATTATAATCAGATGTGCGTTATGATTATAATATGTGCGATATAAACTATAATATGTGCGTCTTTTCCGCTGAAGTTGTAGAAATTGTAGAACGAATTTAACACGAGGTTTACAGCATTGTGTTTGTAATTAGTACAATTATCCCCCCCCCCCCTTCAACCGTCATTAACCAGAAGCCGTAACCATGAAGCGTTTATTATATAAACTATTATTTTTTATTTGTTAAAAAAGAATCGGACGTCATATCAAAATTAAACTAAACCAATTTAAATATTATTTTATGTCACATGGTAGAATAAGTAAATAAATGGCTTTGCAACTGGTGGCGATTTGGCGTGAATTACTTGTTCATAATTTATTGTAGACTGTAGATAACATTAGTACGAACTGTATATAACATTAGTATGACGTGCTTCCAATCTTGTGTAAACTGTTCGATCGGAGGTGTGCGATTTATCCTTATTTCCGTTCTATAAAATTCGAACATTGAAAACCATGGCCTAATCAGAAGCCGTGGATCCAGCAGTTATTCTGCGAAACAGCAGTCATTATTTATCACGCAAGGATCCGTGGACAGACATCGGACACGAAGCCAAATTGGTTCAGAGGGGGGTTTCAAGTGGAAGTTTCAATTTTGGAGGACAAACTTTTTTTCCAGCGAACAAAACGTAATTGCATAGAAGTTGCCTATTATTTACTGACGTCTATAGTAAATAATACACTTCAGGCAATCCACAGATAATAAAGTCAAAATTAAGTCGCGGAATGAGTTTTATTTCATGGGCAAGAACAGTTGTAAAAGCTGCAAGCTACATCTTCGGCTACATTCACGCAAAGCTCATAAACTCATAATACAGCAGTTCTGCACGCTGCACTCCTTTAGTAAAGAAAACTTTCAAGTTGGATTGAGGACCGAACATGCTTACTGTGAGCCAGCTATTGAGATTATTTTCATCGAAAAAGGAAAAAGAAACGGTGGAATCTGTTTGCAACCTGTTTTCTAATACCAAGACCATGGTTTCCACCATACGTTACCTTCACTGGCAGGTAAATTTTTCACTGGTAGCTGTTTAGGTTTTCTTCCTCTGAAAGACGATTTATTTCCATCCTGGTTTGGTTTCACACAGATACCACTGTGATACTTTTCTGTGTAAATTAAAAAGGGTTTTTTTTTGGGGACAATTACCTACTCTCAAGTTTGGCACAACCCAATCCGGGAATGAATTTCATACCTTCCCCACATTTCGCATGGTCTCGAGTCATGAAGACTCTGGACGATCATCTCCAGTTGACTGCAGCTGCCCTTCGTTACCACCCTTTTCAACGGCGTCGACACTTAGAGCGGATGTCCCCTGATTGTCACTGCTGATGGCCAACCGAATGTCTTCATCAGAACGGGAGATCTCGACGAATAACAGCACGACAAGAACGACAGTATTTGGACGCATTGCCTATCAACTCCACAGAGCCACTGGCAACATTCAATAAGAAATTCTCATTTCAATCAGAAATTAGAAAAACTGAGGAAGACATGAGTCCAGTCTCGTCATATCCGCGATGATAGAGAATTGACAACAACAATAATTATTATGGTCCTTCCTAAAACAGGTATAAAAACTCTCTTGTTGGAAACCACTGCCAATACTTTCCCAGCGTTACATGATTTTCCGTGCCCTGTGTAGATCAAATATCATGTACTCGCTCAGCAAGAAAACGGCCACAATTAGCTGTGATATTGATGTGACAGGTGCGGTCTTGTCTCCAACTGGCCAACGATTCCATTATCAGAAGAACAACTTTTTATGAATTAAGATTAAGATTAAGATCTTGTGACAACATGAAACCAAAAGTGAGCCACTTCGAAATTATCCTCTACATTTAGGTACAAATCAAAGTAATTTAAGGAAACGTTTGACTGATTGATGCGCAGATACAAACCTAATTATCCTATATCGATTAATTAGAGGATCACTTGACCTTGTCACCACATTCGATGTTTTAGCTCCTTATGACCGTCTGTTCATTTTAAAAGCCGTTGAGTTCGTTCTAAAGGTGATCTACTCGGACGTCTAGCATCTATACAAAGGAAGTTCTATATTAAAAAGGCTGCAAATTTTTACACAACGGTTTATTATGTCCCTGTATAGATTCCCCTTCTCCGTATAGATCTATGAATTCCTATTAGCATACGACGCCTATATGGTCGTTCGTGCGGTGGATACCTACCTACCCACATATACAGACACGACAAAAATGTCACGAGTTATTTTTCCAGCTTTCAAGCTAAGAAAATTGAGCTATAGAAATTGGTTCAAATTGTTTTCTGATTCCTGTTTTCCTGACTCCGACATGAACAGAGGATGTGGGTTCCCACCTGAGGGTCTATTTCCGCACTTTACCGGTAGGTATTTACTGACTTGGGATCAGCTGGGTTTTTTCAGTTGTAAAATTATCGCATCGACTGAGCTTTCCAGAAAATGCAGCGAGTCGCATTTCGCCGCCACGGATTAGCTATGACCGGCTGCCGGTGAAACGAACTGGCGTTCGTAACGCAATCTCATACCCGATGATACCAGTTCCGGTTTGAGGAGCTCGAGGGAAATGTCTGTACGACCCCAGTGACCTTACGCCGGGACTACGGATACTCGCGTAATTGTATGTTATTAATTGAATGAAGATGTATAAATTTGCTGAACATTGGAAAGGTGGGATATTAATGATTTAAGGAGGTGATGCTATCGTAGCGATCTTGGGAGGTAGTGTCGAGGAGGTCCGATGTGGTCGTCATGCGAAAATCTCACATGGATAATGCATGAGAGATCATTGTTTCATGGTTGTATAGGAAATTTCTGCGATGATTTTGAAAAATACCTTAATTTGTACATCTTAAAATAAATAGCCCGTTAGCTGCGACTTTCTAAAAAAACCGCTGCAAATCCCTGCACAAAGGTTTATTATTTTGTACAGAATACCCTTCTGTTACAGATCACAGCTATATAATATAATATGTACTATTCTATACATCTTATGTAGAGCGCAGACCCTCCGTAGGTTAGTACCTAACCCCGTACTCGTTACTAGGTACCTATCTAAATCACGAGTTAAATATTGCTAAAATAATTCTGTCGATGACAAGGAGTAACTAAAACGGCAAAAGAAACGCAAATAATGAAGTTCTGAAGGAAAATTGTTGATGTGGAGTGAAGTAGATGCCCCTTCTGCGTCGATCACTGTTTTCTTTGGTCAATACCTACCTTCGTGGTCAAGTATAATGCCGTTGTGTAATAACTTGCTCATCAATAATACTTCAACGGTTGTTCAAGTTGAAAAAGGACCGATCAACAAAATCCAGCCCCTTCTTGGTTGATGAACCGTTGTGTAATAATTTACCATTGTGTAATAATTTACCCATCAGTAATACTTCAACGTTTCTTCAACCAACAAAATCCAATAGTCCATCACTTATCAAATGAAATAATATCGCAGAACAACCAACTCGACTTCATACAGCCATCCTTTTAGTTTAGCTCAAGAAAAATTTAATAACGTAAAAAAAACCATACCCTTCAATCGAAAGTTTTCGAGCTACGGCGTTCTGAAAATGTCAACCCCTATTTTGAACCCCTTAGAGATGACTGACAGTAACGTCGAGCTTCGAGCGTCGAGCTTTGTTTCATGGTAACTAAGAAAAGTGGCCAGTACGGCGGACAGACAGAAATTTTTTTATTGCAGTTTTGGATAAACCATCAAATTTTGAGGGGGGTTAGAATTTTTTTTTTTCAATCTCGATTCCAATGGTTCATTATTGAAAATAATAAACCAAAAAGCTATTTAAAAAACTCTCGTTTTTGCCTATTAGTACCATCCAAACTTGTTTTCGTATGAAAGCAAAGTTATAGACCATCAAAATGAGTGAAGGGGGGGGGGGGGGGTGATAAGCTTCTTCCCCCAACAAAATGATAAGTGTTCACTCAACAAAGTGCGGCCCCAGATCGCGCCTAAGACTAGCGATCGGAGCAACATCTGCGCATTAGCATGTCCTCCTAACGCTGATTCTATTCTACCAAGTCTGAATAAATGTTTAGTGGTTTTTCCGTTTGCTTTGAGTGCATGTTTCATCGCGAACTTATTATTGATGGAATCACGTCCCACACGTATAGCGCGAAGTCACACTTGTTGAACCTGATTTGTGGACCAGTCTCAAATTGCCTTGGAAATCGTGTTATGAAACCAAAGGAAATATAATATTGTTAAGTGCGACGATTCTCTACCTTTACGTTGATAAAAAAAAAAGTCAACCACAGCCACCAGGAGGACATTCACGGAAAATTTCTACTTCTGTGTCTGAAAACACCGAGATTTTCCTCTGATACAGATTTCAAAGAGAAAGTCATTTTCATTCGTGACTACCAAGAAATGGCAAAAACAGAAGGCGGTTCCGTTTCCCAAGGCGGGACCCAAGAAAACTACTGGGAGCAATTGGTCGGGAGACCATTTCTATATCAGAGCTTTTACGTGCAGCCGATGACAAACACGTGCAGCCACTTAGCATCCGAACGGCGTCTTTGTTTAGTTTCACAGCGAACGATGATTGACAAATTGGCGATTTGTGCAACGGTATAACACATTTTTCTGCGGAGAGCGAAATAGAAAGAAAACTGAAGTGAGACATCAACTGTGTCGGCTCAAGAGGAACTGTAAGTCAATCGATGGCGTTGAAGATGCAGATTTGTTGTACCTAGGCCGCCAAGAAAACCGAAAACCTGCAGAGCGACCAAACCACTGTTTACACGACAGAACAAGAAGCCCCCCCCAAATAACTCGACCCCCTGGGGGGTCTCCGGTGTTTATTTTTCGTAACCCATTCTCGAGGGGTCCCTGAGGATGTGTACGAAATTTCAACCCTCGGGACCATCAGGTGCCGGAGTTATGGAAGTGTTATGCTCCAAGGAAGCGCCTTTTGTGAATGCTGTCTTCCCCATCACCCTTGGGGATAATAATTTTGGCGGGCAAAATGGATATCAATCCTTTTTGCGGGTGAGGAGGTTTTCTTGGCGGGTAATTTTTTACAGCATGGTTGGTGATGAGGAGGGTGGGATACGCGATGGACGACAATTGATGAACTTCTTCTTGAATTCATGTAACTGTGATATAATGAACCACTGGATCGAGCTAGGAAAGAACCCCCCCCCCCCCCCCACCTATCAAAAGTTACCCTAAAAGTTTTCGGGTAGGTATAGGTCGTAGCTACATAGAATACCTATACATTTTTAATTTTACATTTTGTACATTTCTTCAAAAACGCTGCAAAGTCCTTGTCACATGGGTTTATTATTCTATTGGACATACATACAGAAATGTTGGATGTTTATTTATTGTTTCTTTCATGTAAAATAATTGAAATAGCTATCTCTGGTGATTTCCACCAATTTTGGCCCCCAAAACACGAATGAGGTACGCTCCTTTTTTTTTTTTTTAAATAAATTATCTCTGATCATTGATAGTACCATTTAATCGTCTTGATCCACCTGTTGACACTTTTTCCAGTGTTATTCTACAAATTGATGGTGATTTCAGACGATTTCCCAGGTTTTTGACTCATAAAAAATCAAATTTGGGAGCTGAACATCTGGTACAACCTCAAAAACATGGAAAACGATAACTCAAAAGCTCATTTTAGTAACATGTTACTAAACACAAAAAGTACCTATTTTTATACACATTTTCACTCATAACACCCCTGGGTATATTCCGATCGGGCTGAAAAGTTTCGGGACACAACTGGGGCCCAAATGGAGCATGTGTGCGAAAGAACGATTTTTTTAGACCGAAAATGAAGCCTGTACACGTGATACGGCGGACGGCGGACGGCGGACGGCGGACGGCGGACGGACATTGCATTTTTGGAATCTACGCACCTTGAAACGGAAAAGAAAAAATTTTGAGGGGGTGTTATAAAAATTTTTTGCTGAGCGAATACATACGTGTATATTATTCACAGAATAATAAACCAAAAATCACAGAAAAACTCTATTTGGTGCTAGTTCATAAATATGATTGCTTCTTTGACTGGTGATAATTTGAACTTCGAGGCAGTCGCACAGTGAGGCCAAAATAGTACTAGCAACAACTGACTGGACAAAATTCATTTCATGGGCTTCTAATTAAGAAAGTTTCACAAATTCCATATTTATATTCTTGATGTTGTTATACCTAGATGAGGCAGTTAACGTATTCTTCATCAAAGCTTGAGAACTCAATAAATTTCTGGAAAAAAACTGATATTAATCGACTCATATTCAACTCCTTACAACGTTACCTTGCGTACGAAAATTATTTGAAGAGTTAAGTTGGGAAAACTGAAAAAATATGTTTAAAAAACTTGCAAGTTACAAGTAAATGAACATTGAAGTAGAAAAGTCATTACTTTGAAACCTTAAATTAGCATTCAATTAATTAATTTTGATAGGTAGCCATAATAACACAACGTGTAATCGGAATCAGCATTCATTTCAGGCTGGGGCTTTTCTTTTCTTCCGTCGTGCCAGCATCGCGGGCGCGATCAGCTGTCCTCCTGCTGGAGGATCAGAATTCGATCTGATCATTTCGCTCTTTACTTGGCTACTCACCTCCTTGAGTGGAGAGGGGTTCGCCCAAAAGCTACGTGGCTCATACTTGAACATGTCACCACGTGTCACGGCGGTAATCCAAGTACTAACCTCGCTCGAGGTATCGAAGTCACCATTCCCTATATGAGAACGGCCTGCTATGTTCTTTTTGCCCATCTGACCTATTGTTCAGTCATTTTTGTATTTTCGTTCCCACTTTGGGACGTAGGTATATCAACTACTAAGTAAGTGTAGCATTCGAGTTTCAACAGATTTTCATTCCTAAAAGTCTCTGACTGACCAACAGATTTTCCTAAAAGTCTTGGGCCGACCCACAGAGCAACCTTAATAATATGGTTCAACAGGTTTTCAAGTACGGAGTAAGTGTAGCATTCGAGTTTCAACAGATTTTCATTCCTAAAAGTCTCTGACTGACCAACAGATTTTCCTAAAAGTCTTGGGCCGACCCACAGAGCAACCTTAATAATATGGTTCAACAGGTTTTCAAGTACGGAGTAAGTGTAGCATTCGAGTTTCAACAGATTTTCTTTCCTAAAAGTCTTGGGCCGACCCACAGAGCAACCTTAATGGTTCTCACGCCTGCCATGTCTGTACTCAAATAAGCACGTGCTTGTCTTCCCAATGCAGAGTCGTCCTGAAGCGCAAAACGCTCCTGGTCATTTGCAGTGGTGGCGGAAGGCTACGAAGTTCTGCTCGACTACTATTTATAGCTTAATCACGTGAATTCGCTCCCTCTACAGAAAAAAGTGCCAAGTTAGCTGGAAACTTATTCACAAAAATACGAAGAATTTTAATTAATCCTTTTGCCTCATAACGCAGAAAAACTGGAAAATGCAGCGGCTCTCAGACCAGTATACCTCTTGGGAGAAACCGCTGCAAATTCTTCTTCAAAAGTATAATATTATTTTAGGCCCTATCGTCTAGATCCTCTTGTGCACGTGATAGATACCTACCATTGAATACTTATATAACTTTAATGGTGTGTACCATAAGAACTATCGAATGAGCACAGACTGCACAACTGCACATGGAGTGAACCGCCAAATTCCACAGACATATTCCCTAGAAACTACACCACTCTACAACCCAAAAACCACTATTGTCAGATCAAATGAAGTTTTTGCTCCGCTTATCAGATTTCAATTCTAGCAGAAAAAATATTAAGATTTGGTTGATCCAACATGTTTTACTGGATAAATTGACATACATGTAACACTTTTCTTACATTCTCGTTATTCCTATCTTGCGCTAATTGCGTGACTCATACTGAGTGGCTGTAATAGAGTATGGTCACTTGGCAATGACCTACGCATGTGTATGTCTTTGAGTGTAGATTACCCAGTGCGTTATTGCTTCAGGCCCGCCCGATCACAAGCGTGTTACCGTTAGGCATATTTTTCTGTTAACCTTAGCGTTTTTGATCAACGGCGTTTTGAAAATGTCTACCTCTATTTCTGACCTCCTGGAGATGGCTGACAGCATAGCCGACCTCCGAGGAACAACAAGAGAGTAAAAGAGACCTACACACCAATTTTCTCTAGGTAGATACCTAATTTTGGTAAAAGTTAAGTGAACGAAAGTGCCGTGTACCGGCGGACGAGCGGATTTTTCCAATAGGTATACGGTTTCTACGTACCTCCAGTAGTACTTTTGGACAACAAAACAGCAAATTTCAAAAGTGGACAAAATAAACCAAAATAAAAACTTTGAACCCAACACGACCTTAATTTTTCTATTATTCCACACACTCATCTGCTTAGAACTTTTGTTGTTACGTGTTGTCCCGTCGTTTTGGCACGTGTCATCTTTGGGCGCATCCAACTTCAAATAGGCGTGAGGAGGAAGAGTAAAACCTCAATTAGAATGATTTCCCGCTAATTAGCCGAACCACCGTACCAAGGATGGCAAATGCTCATTCGGTTACCCCAACCGTCAGGTTTTTCCAGTGAAAGTGAAAGACCGTAGAAGACTTTCGTTGGAAATGTTTTGTTCGGATTAGCAACGGAGTAGATTATTCTGTGACTCCATTTGACTGATAGCACACAGATCGTTTTCCCGCATGAATATGCTATATTTCATGTAAGAGAAAATTTCGCGACCATTTTTAATTCGATATGTCAAGTAACATGCCATGATTGCCGTGTGTGTAAGCAACCTAATCTTACTAGCGCCTTAAATTTAAAAAGAAAATGTTAAGTCTTGTTTTAGCACACAGGCACCAACAAAACTGGTTTCTGCAAAGAATAAAAATCAATTATCATCAAATTTAGCCAAGAAACCAGCATTTTTAGACATTTTTTGAAGTCCTCCAAAATATCCAAACTAAAATTTAAAAAACAGCTGAAATTGAATTTTTCTGTCTTAAATGACTCTTCCATACCACTTTCAGTGATTTTATATCAATTAATTGCGATTTTGGCCGTTTGCACCGATTTTTGACCCCCCAAAAACTCATATTTGACCCCCTTAGAATTGTTGAAAATACTCGTAGCTCATCTTCTTCATCCTTTTGATTGCCGATACGAACGTTTTGGCGAAATTTGGAATTTTCATCATGTGCCTAAGGACAGATATTGTCTGGAGTGACTCATAAATAAATAAATAAATAAATATAATATATATACACGCACATAAATATAAATGTAAATTTTTGTTAAAATCTAGGGATGAATTAAGGATGCTCTGAAACGGATTTTCCTATAAAAAACTTCAAAAATCATCTTTTGAACTTTTTGGACCCTTTGGTATAGCTTCATTTTCTTTGAAAATTCCCTAAAAATTAATGTGATAGGTATATCCGATTTTATAATATCTCAACAGGTAGGTACAAAAATCAGGCGTAGGTACAATTTCTTACAATTGTTTACAAAAAATTACAATGCACCTATTTCAACCGTTTATTATTGTTGTTGTTCGTTATCGAGAGTTATTGTTGTTTGTTCGTATTAGTGAGTGCATGTTGAGGTCCTGCTTCATTTTACGTAGATATTGTTTCGTTATAGTTGTAAAAATGGAACTTATTTCCGAATGAATCGTTTGAATTGGCGTTCATTGTCCAAAGGTAGGTTCATACGGAGACGCAATTCCGGACAGCAATCCGGTACGGCAAGTCGTTCTGCAATGCTATTGGCCAACGCAAAATGGATTATTGCAACGCAACGTCATGAATACTATATCAAAATATCCAGATATTTTCCGCTGTTGGATCTGTTACCGTATCTGCGCAGAGGTTACTGCGCACACCTCTCCTGTTTGGTTGTTCAGCCATATTGGAATGTGACATTCCTCGTTGATTTCCCCGATTAGATTTCCGGTTATGATTCCACTACCATGTGAACGTCTCTGTGGCAAAAATTATGGCGAACGCGCTGCCCTGACGGATTGCCGTCCGGAATTGCATCTCCATGTGAACCTGGCTGGAGAGTTAAAATTCAACCATATCCTACCAACAGTTTTATTATGTTTTAAGGGGAGTCAGTCCGAAAAACAGTGTTTTTTTCAAACGCCTCTGCCTTGCTTAAAACGCGGTAGAAATTTAAAATTTGTTATAACCAATATCGATAGTTTAGATTTTGATGAACAAAACAAAACAAAAAAAATCAAAATAGGTCAAATAAGTATGTAGGTATGAGTACCTAAACTTAGGCATCATTTTGCGTTTATGTTCCTTTTTCTACGAAACTACCCGTCCGATTTCAATGTGTTTTTTTCGTTGCATTTGTCTTGCCTAGATCTATCGACAGAAATGGGCTTTTCAGTTTTCAACAATGTTATCTTATTTTTTTTCAAGAAGTAACAATTCAGGTTTTTGGTTGCTGACATTTTTCCAACCACAAACTCTTCAAATCAAAATTATGCAATAATCCCATGTCTAACGATGCATTAGCAACGTACGAAACAAACGAAAAAATCAGAACCAAAATCGGTCGAATAGGTATCACAGAAAAGGAACAAAAATATCAAAAAATGTAGTTTCGAGAAAAACGCGTTTTTCTGAAGAAGAACATTTTTTGGGCTTGATACATCACGATGGCCACTCATTCTAGCTTGGCTGTCTAAATACAACGGGAAGAGGAATAAGGGAAGGTTATAGTTGTTTATTGCTTCTTATTCTGTTGTTTGAAATTTTTTTATTCAAGTTAGTTTGACATCAAAATATTCCACATTTTTTTCAACGTGAAAGTGAAAATCCCAGTTTTTACTAGTGATAAGCGATTTTCCGAATATGCCGCGTTCTAATCGGATTTTCAAGAAGAGAGTGAAAGTGGCGAGAAGGGTAGTTATTCCCGATGAAAATGGAAAATGGTTCTGGGACTCCTTCATCCTGTTCGTCCAAATCTTCGAAGCGGTCCCCGAAGGTCATCAACCTTGAAGAATACGATGGGTACTCTAACAGGTCAACTTTGAGCTCCGTTTTCTTAGGCTTCCACACTCGGAATTATCAAGTTGTATATACCAAATTGTTCAGAATTGAGTGGAGAATTATAAAAAATTATAAAAAAAAGATTTTTTTTTTCCGGACTGACTCCCCTTAAGGTTCTTGCTCATTTGGGTATTGCGAGGAAATTGTCGGAACAACTCATAGTGGTGGTGTACCTGTGTACTTTTCGTTTTCACATGAAACCCGGCAGCCCTGCTCACCGCTCGGAACACATCCTCAGTCAATAGAAAGTCTTCCTGTGCTTCTGTTGTGGGTTTTAATTGTTTTAAAACAAAGTAAAAGCTGAATGCCGGGCCCCGGGAGCGAAGGGGTTGATTTCCCAGGCCCGTCCTTCTCCTGCGGGGTTAGAAACGCCTTGGGGAAGGGGCCACTACATAAGGCTCCAACGCTCCCGCCCAGCGCAACATTTCACTTCCACCCGCGTTTCCAGTGTATCCGAGACCGCGTAGCACGTACCCCTGCCGTAGTTTCCGCCAGTTACCGCTACCGTCTCGTTGTACGAAAATTACCAATTTTTTTTGCCGTTTCAATCTCGTTAATTCGAGTTGTACTTGCAACGAATATTCGATATTGCCGGTGGAATTCGACGCGTTTTTTTTTTTGGATAATCGCACCATCCCAGACGACTTTGGAGCGACAGCAGCCCAAGTGAGCAGAATCATCGATCGTGCAACCAATAGTACGTAAGTAGCCAATTTTCGTACCTACCTGTCAGTGAATCCAACGCTAGTACTGGTGAATTGTCAGGCTAAACAGAACATTCAAAACATCGTTAAAAACAAGCGAGCATGATTTGCGCGACAAGGTTGGCACAGCTCAACGTATCAATTTATACATATCTGATTTAAATCTATCAAAATATTTGTTGAAATATTTATTTAGTAAACAAAATACGAATACTTAGGTGAAGTGTACCTTTGAATGGCAATTCTCTTTCTGCAGTTTGATTTAAATAACATTTAAAATAAATAACATAATTTTAATATAAATAAGACCATATTCCAACTGGTGTTTCTCAGTGTTTTGATAATAAATTATATTGCTATTCTTGATAGAATACAATGATTTATGCAATACGGTACAGCATGACCTCGGTAATGAGTGCATTTTAGAAGTACTTTCTCTACTTACTTCAACTACCTTCGACCAACGACCACAGTGAATTTTTGTCCATCCTTTGTGACCATAGAACCCTCATTTCAACAAATAATGTCCTCCAAACTTTTTTGTTAATTATAAAACGTTTATTTCATAAAATAAACACCTTTCCTTATTTTCGTTCGTTGATTTTTAGGAGTTCGTAATAATTTTTAGGAAATCTCATTTTGAGATCTATCAACGCCTGGCAGTGTTTTCGGCTATTGAATTCATCTTCTTCCGTTCAACCGTTTCTGTACTTTTTTTATTATTTTTTTTTTTTTTCATATTTATTTATTTTTTATCACATATTATTATTAATATTATTATTTTATGTTAATGGCCCTGGATTGACTCGTTTGCGTACATCCCGGAAGGAAAGGTTTACCTACTATGAATTCCTGCAATGAGAATATATTGAACTAATAATCCTCCTCATTAATCCACATGATTTAATCAGAGGTGGACAGCTCTTATAGCTAGTCAGGTGAGCAACATGAAGGGTTGTAGACTAAACCGATGCCCGCTCAAGACTAGAACAAGAAACGCGACGAATTTTTATCGGAACCAGGAATACGAGTGTAAAGGTCGGACATCCGGCTCCCTAGTAATTTATTTAAATAGCAATATGTGGTGGTTTTTTCGTAGAATTTGTATACCATTTTTAGCTACCTGGAACCCACAAAACTCAAATTATAACCAATTTTTGATCTCATAACATTCGTTCCTTGAGCTCATCTTTATTATTTATTATTTTTTGCAATAAATTAATAATTTATTTACGAACATTTTGGTGAAATTTGGATTTTTATTTATCAAGCACCGAAGATCATGTTGAATATGTGAAATGCTCATGTGTATTCACAACTCAATGTTATGCTGCATATGCTCCCCCAGGGAAGCGCCTGTTGGCATTCTCAGAGGAAACCATTGTGTAATGATTTGCAGCGTTTTATTTTATTTATACGCAATCAAAAGAAGGAGTACGAAATATCCCCAAAACAGAAATATTCGGAGTACGAAACAAATGCAAAAAAATGTTGAAACAAGGCTGTACAAGAGTGATCATTTTGGTTTAATACTCCCTAATAAAGTCAATTGAATATCTCCAATAAAATTCACTCCATCATAACTTATAAGTTATACGTTTTATCAATTATTAAAATTTATATCTGAACGCTTTTTCTGAGTTTTTCGGCTAAACTCGGTGTCATCGTCATCTTGACGAATATCATGAAGATGGCCTAATGGCTTGATGGCTTAATCAATTTCGTGGGTTGGTTTATTGAGATGTGAAATTTCCATTGATTCATTCCGTGAAATCGAAATAACCTGATGAAGCAGTACCTACCAGTGAATTTCGAATCTGAGTTATTTCATAAATATTGTGATCTCGGCCAACTTGGCGACCTACGACGAACGATTCAGTACATTATAATAATGATGCATGTTCTCCTTTGTTTTTGAGAAGTGCTGAGCGTGTATTTTTCTGACATTTTGAGCACACCTTCAATGAGCGAGACTTACAGGTCACTAACATAGTTTCAAGAAAGTAGGTACCTACGTGTAATACAAATAATACATAAACGTATAATACATATCTCTACGTGTAATACATTAGGCAGGTACTCAAATTCAGGAATTTATTATACTCACATCAATACTAATCGGTTTTCAAAATAGCGATCATAGAAGACGAATTACATTTTCAGGAATACAAAATCCTTATGCTATCATTTTTAACTTCCCAGTTGTGAGATTAATGGAAGCTCGAAATTGACATTTGACGGGTCAGTACTACACAGGTAATTCTTGATGTTCTTACTTTTTTTTAAATAGTTACATATTTTGAGTGGCTCGAATCAAAGCTCATGTCACATATAAATTGATGTCAACGCTTGTCCCCAAGATTTTCATACATATATAGCAAATACAATTTAATGCACTTTTAATCCAGTGAAGGAGCGACCAACGTAGGTAGGTACCTAATATTTTCCGCGTAGACGGTCAATATCTGCTTTCTTCCTTTCTTACTGAGGCCTACTTAATATTGTACCTAATTACTTATATTGAATTACTTATGTTGAATTACAAATTGAATTGTGGAGTATGTGGTAAGTGGAGAAGGAGATAGGTATGTCGAGGTCAGTCAGTCCCATGTTATGATAGGTCACTTAATAACCCTAATATTATCATATTAGAAGGGAAAAAGCAATAATTTATTATGAGCTAATCAAAATGCCGGGTGTGAAAAATAATTTTTCATAGTGAGTTCCTTGGTCAAGAACGTTGAGCTATTGCACGAGAAGTTTACTGCCGTCGATCAGATAATAAATCATTATCACAGATAATAAATTATTATTGATGGGACACACTTTGATTTCTCTTATTGGTTTTCTATTCCATTCGTTCATATGTTTATACTTTATTTTCAAACTTTTTGCTCTTTTATTATTATCCTTTAATTTAGTTTATATCCCTGAATACTTATTCAATTTTACTTTTATTACTTGATTAAAAATTTTATATTTTCAAAAAAGAAGCAGAAAAGCAGTGATAGCGCCTAGAAAACATTATTAATTTAAATGAAAAATCATCGACGGAGGTACATAATTTATTATTAATGTGGTCAACTCAGTAAATAAGGAAGGACAAATTATTACCTACTTTTCTGATAAATGGACCATCCTCGGTGAGATTTTCGTCATTCATTTACTTTCGTGTTTGCACCTTGAGTATCCAGTAGGTTGATGTTCATAATTTTTACAGCTTGATAGATTGTTGGTGAGATCTATGTGGTCATTTAGAGAATGGAAGGACGCGACTGTAAAACTATTAGCGTTGTTTCTCGTTGTAATTACGAGTTGTGGTCACTCCGATTGTGAACAGAAAAGTTCCTTTAGAATTGAAATATTTGAAGAGAAAGGGGTTAATAATGATTGGACCAGTCCCTAAATACCCGTCAAAATCAAGGGAAATGGAAAGACGTGTTAATAAATCAGGTATAATTATCATGGGAACTACCATGGACCAGTCCCCTTCCGTGCATTCGCTGTAACCACCACGTCTGTCTCAAGGTGTTAATTGAACTGGGTGTAATAAAACAGGTAGGTACATACCCGATTTATTAACACCCAGTTCGATTAACACCTTGAGACAGACATGGTGGTTACGCGAATGCACGGAAGGAAGAAGAACTCCCTGCCAGTGAACAAATGGTGCCGAACCCGGAACCAAATTTGCTCACTGAACACTGATACGCCTTTGGGGATGAAAGGCAGTATATTTCTGTTCTTGTATGAATACAAATGTGTCTACGAAAGTGAAAAATGTATGTTGTGTTGTCTTCCACCAAGAGTACTTACAAGGCAACATCAATTTGCTCAAAGTAACATCAATTTGCTTCGTGCCTGAAGATGCACGATTTTTTTTCTCAGATATTTCAGTATGACCGGTTTCACGTTGAACGACAGAAAAGAGAAACAGTTCGACAATTCTGGGCATCGAGCTGCCCTCCACTCGTACTGATTGCCCTTCATCACCAACTTGGTGACTTTAATGGTTTCAGCGCCTGTTTTATTTCTAAACCGTCCAATGGGCTCCACTTTCTCAACAATTATTTTCCGATACCTCCGCGTGCTACCGTATAATGTTTGTTTACTCGAAATACTCGTGCGATCCAAGGAAAGGTACAACTTTCTTCTGAACCGTTTACTTCCGCAGGAGGAAGGTGTTTTGCTCATTGGCGGCTTCTCTTGCGTTTCCGAGGCTCCCGCATTATCATTACGTTACCTAATGCTTCTTGAGCAGTTACCATTCGGACGGGAGATCGACGAACCTGGAGCACTTATGCCCGTTTGTACGTCTGTGCAGACCAGTGGGTGTTGGGTGTGCCAGCAGTGCGATTTTCCTTCCAACCAGCCTCCTCATCGAGTGCCTGATGTCCGAGGGAACTGATATGATCGAGGGAACTGATATCCGCCATCGGAACGGTTACTGCGAACGTTTCAATCGCGATCATGTTGACGAAGCTTTTCGGTGCAAACTTCAGGGTCTTACTGTGAACGAACGGCTGGAAGACCAGTGCTCCGGGTAGTCTCAAAAAATTCCCAAGTTCGAGATCAGTTTAAAAACGTGGAAAAATTCGAGGTAACGGCGCCCTGGAATTGTCAACCCCTTGTCAGTAACTCAAAATTTATGGGGAATTCAGCTTAATTACAAACCCCCGTACCAATCCTGGGCTAATCCTCATCTACCCTCCATAAGTCTAATTTCATCAAAATACTCCTCAAAGTCACATGGTGCCATGTTTATTTTTACAACATTTTTGAAGGGTTTAATACTACTACAGATTACCTTTACTAACTCTGGAACCATCATCATAACACCCCTCCTTTTCATAATCACGATTTATGGGGGATTTAACTGATTTCCAAACCATTACCAACCCTGATCTAATCCTAACTTGATGAGTATTTGATGAAATTAGACTTATGGAGGGTAGATGAGGATTAGCCCAGGGTTGGTACAGGGGTTTGGAATTGAGCTGAATCCCTCATAAATTTTGAGTTACTGACAAGGTTTTGAAAATTCCAGCGTTTTCACGTTTTTAAACTGATCTCGAACTTGGGAATTTTTTAGACCAACCGGAGCACTGGTCATCCAGCCGTTCGTTCACAGTAACCCTAAATAGTACTCACAAACCAAATCAAGTACGGCGGTCGTTCTAATTTTTGGACTTCGTTGCATTCTTTCAAAACTTTCTGTTAACGTCTGCGTTGTAAACAGCAATTACTTACTACATCTATTTCATAATGCTGGAGGAACTGCCAGCAATTATATGAAAGGTCAACTATAAAAGATCCACTCGATGCACCGATATACGAGTCAAGGCCAGGGAATGATCTTCAAACAATCGAAGTCGAGGCGACGCCTTGTTCAAACACACCCTCGTTTTTTGAAGGCACAAAATAAACTCAGAGAACCGAACAAATAGAACGTTGTGAAAGTCTTTGTACCGCTTTGGCTCGTGAGGTCTACGACTTAATTTCTTTTGCAACGGTCGAGTAAAAAGAGGATTTTGTCGGTAACCGCTGAACAGGGTCTGGGGAATTAATAAATGTTTCCTGCTGCGTGATTTAAATGATGTTGAGCAAAGAAAGTGCTCTGGGGCGCATCGAGAATGTGCCTCTGTGGTATAAACTGTGGAATCCGTCGATCACATCGGAGATTGCCGCAACTTTCACAGAAAACAAGCACGTTCAAAAATATTAACTGTGTCTCCCAAATACCACCGCTTGATACTCTGGAAAAACACCGTCTGCAAGCATCTATAGAAGTAGGCTGATAGCTGGTTACTGTATACCTTATAGCATTCGATTATATATTATTTTCTCTCTCCGTGCATTCAGTTGATGAGGTAAACTGGCATACGTTGAAGCACATCTTAGTGCATCGAAAAGTTTTACGAAGATTGGGGGTTCAAATCCTAAAGCTGATTATTATCATGGATAATTACTGTTGTTTCATTCCTTAGCACGTATTTTTGAAACATACCTACCTGATATATTCTAACGTAATGTAATATATGCACATGAAACATTCCATTTAATACTGGAATAAGGGTCAATGCAGGACGTTAGCTTCATTTTTGCGACAGGGGCGTAGAATTTCAACAACCTTTGCTCTACAGCCAGTCAAACAGTGGAAATGGAGGTGCAAGAAAAAGTTTTGATTCATTCCCCTCATATTATACAAAACGCGAAGGATGTGTGCGTCTTCTCCGTCTAAAATACTGGACCGATTTTCTGGCTGTTGGATTCCTCGCATCACGGCGCGCTGTGTGGGCCACCTTGATCCAATGCTCCTCTTCTTCGTTCTCAACGGAGCACTCCGTTGCAACTCTCAACCGTCGGGTAAACACGATCATGTAGTAACCAAGTCAAGTCTTGTTATACGCGTACCAAATTTTGCCTCCGATTCCGTTTATATTGATTTTGTTCAAAAGAAGTTTGTGGAGCGATTCTAACGCCACCGGAGCGACTCCTGCGGGATTGGTCGTTCTTATTTTATACCGAAAAAAGGGGAATCAAAATCAATTCAATCACCATTCCAGAATTTGTTATCCAGAAATTTGTAAAACTGAAATTATCAAGTGCGCATTTTTTGTGGCTTCTCTTCTATCCCTAAAGCTCTAGAGCCCGTTGCATTTAGTACCACGGTTTTCCTGCTAGTTTTCAATAACAAAACTCCGGAATCGAGCATGGCAAAAAAAATTTATCTTCACCTAAAAATTTGATGATTTCCGTTTCAAGGAAAATTTCTGGCGTCGTCCGCAGTATTTCGCACTTTCCTCAGTTACCGTGAACCAAAATTAATGAAATTCGGTTACTGTCAGTCATCTCTAAGGGGTGAAAAATATGGGTTGAAATTTCCCGGAAGCTTCAGCTCGAAAACTTTCAATAGAAGGGATGGTTTTTTTAACGTTTTTAAATTGATCCGAACTTGAGAAATTTTTGTGACCACCCGGAGCATTGCACGTCCAGCCGTTCGTTCACAGTGAGGCCCTGAATTTCGCACTGAAAAGCTTCGCTAATGTAACACATCCAACCCAGATAATATCATTGCTAGAGGACCCCAGATCATATTACGCGTGGCTGTACGAAATCGAGTTGGCTGTTCCGTGTTACTGTTTCATCAGAAGAATGATGGTTATTTTGGATTTTGTTGATAGGTATTTTTGTAAATTGAACAAACGTTATGCTTCATGAATAACAACAAACAGTAATTTATTAATTATGGAATTCTTGAAACCACCGCATATTATGAAACTTCCCGGCCGGTTCCAGTACTCTATTTATATGGCTTTCCCGAGCAGAGCACGAGGATAGGTACTGACCACAGGAAACAGTGAAGTACGTAGAAGGGGCACCTATACACTTAAATAATAAACCGTTGTGTAATAATTTGCAGCTATTTTTTTCAAAACCAGATCCACGATTACTTGGTTTTATTATTTGCTAACTCCGATAAATTATTGATCCGGCAATAAGTACTGGGGTACTATGCGATATTTGGCTGTTGCATCGCTTCCCAACAATGAGGGTTATCGTAAGTACTTTTTAGTGAATCCAGATATTGAGGCGTAGGTATTCCACGTACCACATAGCTCCCAAGTCATTGTGATCTGTCAAAAATATTCCTTTGCCTTTAATGGAACGAATCGTCCAATTGAACTCCTGTAAGTATTAGGAATACTGTCACTGCATGTCAAATACAAAATCAATCAAATCAGTACATTCTATGTTTATTGCTTGTCTTCCGAAAAGAATTTTATAAATCTTTTGATGAATATCATTGTCAGCTTTCAATTTAATTTTTGCATAATCCATTTGTCTGACCGGTCTATGAACACGAATCCCGTAGGTACCTACTCGTAACTACTCCTACACTGTGTAGGTACAGCAAGCAGGGAAGTATTTTTACTCGATGGCCTCTAGGTTTCTTCATGTTGTGGGCCATGCAATGAGTCACCGGTTGTTAATTGTTAACGTCAATCACGATGTTTTATAATTGTCATCATCCCGCTGTCTTGGTTTATTACATTTTCAAACAACTAACGTAGTCACGCTCGCCCACGGTAACCCTGAAAACTTTGACCTATCTCAAGGGAAACCGCTCGTTGATGATTTGTTCTGGACCATAATACTTCATAAGATGGGTATCGAAGTTACCTTTAGGTTGTTATTTAGGGATCAGAATTCACTGGCAACAATCCGAATAATAAAAGTCGGATTATTTCAACACAGGATTGTACAATCTAATGTATCTGATCTGAATTACTGCCTCTGAGTCGTCGCATGGTTGAATGAGAAAACAATGAATTTGGATTGGTTTTGTCACAGATCTAGGTATATTATTTTGGCTAGATTTCATTTCAGCGATTTATAATAATCAATCAAGTGACGGCAGATTTGCAGTGCATGATGATTTGATTGCAAATCTACTTCACAATGCATCAGCCATCATTATCACTTAGGTAACTAACTGGTTAGGCACCTAATTTTTCAGTTAAAGACTAAAAGTTAAAATAACAAGACATACGTCACTCAAGAAGAACTTGAGTGACAAGTTCTTCTGGGATATACTCAGTGAGGTAAGATCCAGGGTTATAAAAAAATATATAAATAAAACAATAGATATAAATAAATAATAAAAAATAATAAAAATGAAAACTTTTCAGTTGCCCGCCTACATTTGTTTCGTCGGGTTAATATTTATTTGTTATTAAACCCTCAAAATGTTTTTCTTTCTGAATGTTTCAAGTCACCTACATGATAATTATCTTGTTATTGTTGCGATCTAAGTTTTATTACGTTGTACAACGAGGTGTTTCCCTGTAAGGGTTTCATCACAGCCCCCCCCCCCCCCCCCCCCAGCGAGGGCCCTGACATTATTAGAAGAAGGACGAAGAGTAATATCCCCGAGAATGGACCGTAAAAACAGCCATAAGACCCATTAACGACGCAACACCTCGCGACTGAGCATTGCATCAAGCTATAATACTAGGTTAAGTGTCATACTAGTTCTGAATTGGCAAGGTTATTCGGTTCTCATATCACTCGTGAACAACGTAAACGTGGTTAAATTCAATTGGAAGCCTTGAAGCAGGTACTTCTTGTTAGAACAGTCTCTGTTTAGGAAAGATTAGATTAGTGATTTCTTCATGGTGTCACATGAATCATAATGAGGGCATTTTTAGGGCTATAAGTAACTACTCGTAACATCTACAATCCATTGGAATAGGTACGAACGGGGGGGTATATAGGGGAGGTATATAATTTTTGGGGGGGTTCGGTACATGACGTCTATAGGTAGGTACCTAAAATTCACTATTCATTATTAAATTTGAATCTTGAGTAGACCTGGATTTTGAGTAGAGGGCCTAATATGAACAATAACAAAGCGAATCTCATCAGTATATTTATATAAAACATTCCTTGCTTAGATGGACGTGGTTGAGTGTGGTACTCCTACACGTCCTTCGTGCGTATGTCAGTGCGATTCATCTTCCCCGAAAAATTTACAATTCATTACAATAGCAATTGGTTGCATTGGTTTCAGTATTTAGGTTTGTTTTTTTCAAGGATTATTATTTAACTGATGGTGTATGGGTGGTAAGAAGGAAGCCAATATCGCCCGGGGGCAAAAAGCTGCCCGCCAAACAGCGTCGAAAGAAATTTCACGGTTTGGCGGGAAGAAACAGGTTTCTATGACATCCAACAAAGGGGAAAGGAGCAGGTTTCTATAAATATGCCCATCCAAGAGCGAGGTGCGAAGCACCAAGCATGCTATTTTGGCGGGAAAAATGTATATCAATCCTTTTTGCGGCTGAGAAGGTTTTATTGACGGGTCAATGTTTACAACAGTTGAGGGGGGGGGGGGGGGGGGTCACATATTTTTGCATTGATGAATTACAGATTTTGGTTTATAATTTTCAGTAATGAACCTTTGGAATCCAGCACTGAAAAAAAAAAAAAAAAATTAACGCCGTCCACCCACAAATTAGATGGTTTTGATTTCAAGGTATGTAGAATAGGAAAATGGAATAAAACTAATTTCTATCCGTACGACGTACGCGGTAATTCGCACTTCCTTAGTAACCATGAACCAAAATTAATGAAATTTGGTTTGCATGTCCCGTTTGGGCTCTAGTTGGTCCGCGAAGCTCGGCGTTACGTTCAGTCATCTCTAAAGGGTGAAAAATAGGGGTTAAAATTCACAGAACGCCGTAGCTCGAAAACTTTCAATGTAAGGGTATGGTAGTTTCTACGTTATTAAATTGATCTCGGCCTAAAAAAATTGTTTGAGTCCTCCCAGAGCACTGTACGTCCAGCAGTTCGTTTGCACCGAAAAGCTTCGTCAACATGATCGTGAATGAAACGGTATAAATCCGGCCCAACCGATATCATTGCTATGGAACACCTGGCTACAATCACGGATGGCTGTATGAAATCGAGTTGGTCGTTCAGTCCAACCAACTCGAATAATATCCAAAAGCGTGATATTATTATTTATTCATTCTTCAAATGAAATAATATCACGCTTTTGGATTTCGTTGATACGTACTTTTGTAACTTGAGCAAACGTTATGCTTCACGAATAACAACAAATAAATTAGTAATGATTTAATTAATGAATCCTGCGCATTTTTATGAAACTTTAATTACCGGGCCCCCCTGGGGGGAACTCGAGGGTAGGTATTGTCCACAGAAAACAGTGATCTACGCAGAAGGGGCATCTGTACAGGTAAATAATAAACCGTTGTTTAATAATTTGCAACATTTTCCCCCAGTACCTACAAATTTTTTTATCAGTACGGTACCTACTTTTCTTTAATTTTTTTGAAACCTCGCTTCATCTACGGCTTCCTTGTCCCCAGATGGACATAGGTGAACGTATTCCTTTCCAGTCCAAACACGATTAAGCAATCAATAACTCGATGTAATTCATTGCAATCAATTGTTTAATGACAAACGCGCCGGCTCCACTCGCCGGACGTCGGATCTGAACCGGTTCTTTCGTTTCTGCGTACGATCAACTGCCTTTTTGGAGGCCGTTAAGCGAGAGAACATCTTTCTAGCCGGAGCCTATACTTAACAATTATCTCGGAGTAAAAAAAGCCTGTAATAAGTGGTAGTCGTCCCAATAACAATTTCAGAAAAGGTGACGATATTACAGGCTGGAGGGTTTCGACTTTATAATATCCCGGGATTGCGAGCTCTCCCAGAAGACGAGCGAGGGGTAATGGTCTAAAGAAAACACTCAGTTGCATGGCTAGGGCTGTAGTATAGTCTACGACCTTGAACTTGAAGCCACAAGGTTGCACGTCAAGGCCGTCCGATGGCCCTGTCCAGTGGATCTCTCTAGCTCGGACGAGTGTTTTTTCGGGCTCTTTGAAATTCACCTTTTTCCCCACCTCCGTCAGTTCTTACGGCTGTAATTGGATTTCGTTGTCTGATTACTTTGCGGCTGCCGGTAGATTGGGAGACGGCGATGAGGCAAGTGCGGGCGGGGAAAGACAACGCGAGACTCGCTATGTTTGGTGAGCGCCATCGAATTAGGCGGGCAGTGCCGGATCTAGAAAATATTTGGTGGGTGGGGGACAGATAACACCAGGATAAAACTGAAAAGCTTTTTGGTTCACTATTTTCAAAAATGAACCTTAACCCCCCCTCAAATTTTGATGGTTTCCGTTTCAAGGCATGTAAAATCCGAAAATGCAATAAAAATCGCTGCAAATCCCTGCACAACGGTTTATTATTTTGTACAGAATACCCTTCTGTTACTTACAGATCACAGCTCTCTGTATAGGTAACCCTTGTATATAATATATGTACTATTATACACATATTATGTAGATCGCAGACCTTCCGCAGGTTAGTACCTAACCCCGTACTCGTCGCTATAGGCACCTATCTAAATCACGAGTTAAATGTTGCTAAAATAATTCTGTCGATGAGAAACAGTAACTAAAATGGCAAAAAGAAACGCAAATAATGAAGTTCTGAAGGAAAATTGTTGATGAGGAGTGAAATAGATGCCCCTTCTGCGTAGATCACTGTTTTCTGGGGTCAATACCTACCCTCGTGGTCAAGTATAATGAACAATTTGTGCCCATCAATAATACTTCAACGGTTGTTCAAGTTGCAAAAGTACCGATCAACAAAATCCAGCCCCTTCTTGGTAGATGAACCGTTGTGTAATAATTTACCGTTGTGTAATAATATACCGTTGTGTAATAATTTACCCATCAATAATACTTCAACGTTTCTTCACGTTTCAGAAGTACCTACCAAAAAATCCAATAGTCCATCACTTATCAAATGAAATAATATCGCGAACAACCAACTCGACTTCATACAGCCATCGTTGATTATAATCAGGTGCTCCCTAGCGATGATATCCGGGCCGAATTTATACCGTTTAATTCACGATCGTGTTGACGAAGCTTTTTGGTGCACACGAACGGCTAGACGTACAATGCTCCGGGTGGTCTCAAAAAATTGTTTAGCTCAAGACAAATTTAATAACGTAAAGAAAAAACCATACCGTTTCATCGAAAGTTTTCGAGCTACGGCGTTCTGAAAATTTTAACCCCTATTTTGAACCCCTTAGAGATGACTGACAGTAACGTCGAGCTTCGAGGACCAACTAGACCCCGAACGGAACCTATAACCCGAATTTCATTAATTTTTTTTTTCACGCTCGATTCCAATGGTTCATTATTTAAAATAATGAACCAAAATTTCTGTCCGTCCGCCGTACGTCGTACTGAGCTCTTTTCTTAGTTACCATGAACCAAAGTTGAAGAAATTCGGTTTATAGGCCCCATTTGGGGTCTAGTTGGTCCTCGAAGCTGGGCCTTAATGTCAGTCATTCCTAAGGGGTGAAAAATAGGGGGTTGACGTTTCCAGGACGCCGTTTTCTCGGGTTTTTTTAACGATTTTAAATAGTTCTCGAACTTGGGAGTTTTTTAAGACCACCCGGAGCATCGTACGTCCAGCCGTTCGTTCAAAGTAAGGCCCAGAAGTTGGCACCGACAGGCATTTTCAACAGCAGGGTGAATGAAATTGTATAAATTCAGCCCAAATATCATCACTAGGGACGCGCTAACAAAAAATGATTGCTCTTTTGGAGTTTGTTGATAGGTAGTGAAACCTGAACAAACGTTGAAGTATTACACAATGTTAATTATTACAAAACGGTAATAACGGTAAATTATTACACAACGGTTCATTATTCCATCTACGTAGAAGGGGCTGGAGTTTGTTGGTAGGTACTTTTGCAACTTTTTTCACTCCTCACCAACAATTTTCCTTCAGAACTTCATTATTTGCGTTTCTTTTTGCCATTTTAGTTAGGTACTGTTTCTCATCGACAGAATTATTTTAGCAACATTTAACTCGTGATTTAGGTAGGTACCTACCTAGTAACGAGTACGGGGTTAGGTACTAACCTACGGAGGGTCTGCGATCTACATAATATGTATAGAATAGTACATATTATATTATATAGACGGGTTATCAATACAGAGAGCTTTGATCTGTAACAGAAGGGTATTCTATACAAAATAGTAATCCGTTGTGCAGGGATTTGCAGCGTATTCTTCCTACTACTGTTTCAAGTAACATCAAACTATTCACGGTAAACTTTAAACATGAAACCAGTTTAGGACAGGTTTTTCATATCTTTCATTTAAACTTTGTTCGGGAAGATTTACCCAGCCGATCCCAGTTAACACATACACACGAGCGTTCATCATTCGTTTAGGTCTAAACAGGCGAACCTGTAGATCTAACGGGTCCTTGGGGACGACCGGAAGAGTTTTCAGCGGCTTAAACTAGTCTTTCTAACCTCAACGGAATGATGAAAGTACCTGTTTCTGTGTTATTGGTTTATCAATTTCAGTAATGAACTTTCAGAAACGGGCGTGCAGAAAAAAAAAAATTTAAATCATTCCCCTCAAATCCCTTCAAATACCACCTTGAATCCGGAATTAGAATAACCCAATTTCTATCCGTCCACCGCACCCGGCACTTCTTAGTGAGCACGAACCAAAATTAATGAAATTTGGTTTGTAAGTCCCATTTGCGGTTTAGTTCAAAGAAAATCGCTAGTGATTTAGTTCGTATGTTGCGGTTTAGTTGGTCCGCGAAGATCGGCGTTGCTGTCATTGCTGTAGAAAATAGGGGCTGAAATATTGAGAACGCCCTAACTCGGAAACTTTCAATACAAGGGCACCTATGGTTTTCATGACGCTTTTAAATTGATTCCGAACATGAGTGTGAATCGTACGGTGTACATCCTGCCCAGATTTATCATTGTAACTGCGCATGCCTTAACGAAATCGAGTTTGTTGCTCTGCGATTTTATTTAATTTGAAGAAAGATAGTGACTTCGGATTTGGTTGATTGGTACAAGTTTGTTGCCCACGGTCGAACTAATCATCCAAATCCCGTGAAACCTACACAAATGCGGTAGGTACCTATCTGTACAGGAAAATAATAAGGCGCTGTTTATGATTTATTTATTACAAGGGGTCTCTCCTTTTTGTGCACAGGGGAAGTGGATGGTGGATCCAGACATAAAAACACGTGGAATGTGACGTCACGCTCGGGGAGTGGGCGGAGACAGCTGAAGAAATTCAAATTTAATTTATTTTTATAAAATCACTGGCGCGTCTGAAACAAATTTTTCTTTCACCGTTCGTCTTCAAATTCGATCCACTTTTGATTTCCGCAATAAAAAAAAGTGTGCGATTTCCTCATTCTCGAAGCAGTTGTTGAATGGGTTAATTTATTAATAGACAACATATTCTAAGATAATTTGAAGAAATGCAACGAGGTACCGAGAGAAGGAAGAAAGTTTTTGCACACAGTTCAAGTTGGATAATCACTTTTTCCTAAATGTGCTGTCGTTTTTGAGATCAGTTATATAAATTAATGTACAATCAAATTTAAATTAATCTCAGAACTGAACATTTGGTAGAATCACTCAATTTGGTTGTATACAAAAAAGTGGAAAAGTCCTGCCCACTCAAATTCTGTTCAAATTGCTAGGCGATGGATAGGTAATATTTTATACTTCTTCCTATAATTCGAGGAATGATACTATACATTCGCATCTTTCTCAACAGCCCGCCAACAATTACTTGCACACAAAAAAACATACACATTTTTTATGGTTATCAAATTATCAAAGTACTAGGTACCTCCAGCTCTCAACCTGTTTAACAAGGGAATTGATAAACAAGCCATTAGACACTTGAATTACTTGTCACATTTACTTATTACTCAAAAGAGCGTTACGTGAGGAATCTTATTGACAAACGGGTTATGACATATTCATAAAACATGTGATTATTTAGTGGATATGTATACTTTCCATACATCCTTAACGGAAGAGCCATCGAAACGAGCGGGCGTTGCTAGTGCTTCTATGAAGATACAACTTTTACTTGCACTTACTTTTGGTAGAGTTTGCATCTCATTTTCAACTTACTGTATATAATTTCCTGTGTGGTAGAATACTTTCCACCTTTTCCTTTTATGTCAAAGCAATGATGTCGTGGTCAACGATCTATGATTCGATCCTATTTCCCGATCTCCTTGCCTAGTAAATGGAGATGATGCATATCAAGATAGAACCGTCTGGAGAAACCAATCCCCTAAGTGATACCTATCACCTATCGCTAACTCCACTCGGAGTGAGACCAATTTGACAGACATTACTAAACACCAAAACTATCATTAGGCTTCAGGAAATATCCCATCGGGCTCTCGGTTTAATTGCATAAAAAGAACTTTCTCAGCCTAGGCGAGCGAAAAATGTGATGTAGAAAACGTAATCTCACCTTCTTGATTAACTGGATGTCTAGTGGATGGAGCATGACAAGCTGGTCGGGTCGGAAGCCACCAACCGGCCAACAAAAATGATTAGCCCAAGTGTAAGAAACTCGTATTCCTTGTGAAAACGAGTGGAAATACGATGAGATACCTCGTATCCACAAGGTGTGGGAGGTGGGCGAGAAGGTGTGTTTAGCAAATTAGTTATGGGCGGTACGTGCAGATATGGTATTGCTGGTTTTCAACCGGCGAACTTTGCGTAGTAATGGGATTTCCACCCATAATACTAAACGACTATGAACCACGTTTTAGGGTCGTGCGAGGCAGGGGAGTTGCGTCCATAAGGCCACTTGGGTCACTGCCCCGGCACCCAAAAACACTAGGAGTAAAATAAACTCCATTGTTCAGTTGGCATTTGAATTTCCCTCCGTACGCTGTACCTAGCATTTTTCACAAAGTTCATCAGCGACTCGCCAGATTCTTCGGCTGCGGAATGGAAATTCTATGGATATTCAATATTCTAGTAGAGCATCCATGATGGGCTCCATAGACCAAGCATGTTATCGGAATAAAGCTATAGTAATCGATGTCCTGCAATCGAAATCGAAACCTAGGCTCCTGAAACTGGCAGGCAGGTTCTGGGTCCTGGGACCTAATGTCGCCATGGCAAATGAGAAAAATGGCCCATCAGCGCATGCTCAGTCGAGTAAAAATGTTGTTAGCCACGCCTACTAATCTGATTCTTACTCCAAAACCGTTCGTTTTCACAATCGATTCGATTCCTTCGATTCGATTTGCCATCTTCTGATTTGTTTTTGTTGTCTCCGGAGTTATATTCGTTTGCTCTGTTGAGTCAGCTGTTGTCAGTTTTTAATTTTTTCCGTCAAACTGTGTGCGTATGCGTTCGATCCGGTTCTGATGACAGATTTGTATTCGTGGTCCAAACGAGCATTTTGTCCTGTTTGCTGTTTGTGGTCTTGTGGATTGATCGGCGTCCTAACACACAGATAACTGCCCAGCTTAAGTCAATAGCTTCTCCATTAAAGCAGGTACCGGCCGACGGGTCATTGTTTTGTTGTATTTTAGTTTACTATATTTTTATAACACGAATTCGGTGGCTTATTTGTAGTAGAAATTGTGGACGTTTTCGTACGGCGATAGAGTGTTGATTAAAAGAGATAAGCTTTGCTGAATATCACTCAATCAGTAAATAAGGGAAGGTTGTTGTTGCCTTTGGCAGCAACGTAGACAAATCTACGAAATAAAGAAAGTAATCTACGAAATAAAGAAGAGAAAATTTGTCTACGAACGCAGGTTCGTAGACAAATCTGTTGGTTTTGTGTTCTGGTTTGGTGCCCCACCGTTGTGGGCTAAATTGTTGCAGATTCAGTTCTGTGTCGTACAAGAGCAACAGGATTCATCTAGCTTTGTAGTTACCTAATTTTTCAGCTGCTTAATACTATAAAATTCTTAGTAAAAATGAGACAACACAGGGAAAAACTTAAGAAAACCGCCAAAACAGAGGTTTAAACAATAACATACTAACCGAAGCTTCAATGAACATAATATAGATAGGTACTTCAGTAAACACTTCCAATACTGAAGTATTTTATGAAGAAGACATTAATGTAAGGGCTATCAAGGATATTTGTGGATTCGAGTAGGTATAGCCTTCCTCGTTTTAGGAAAGGTTCCATAATAACCCGTTTATTCCTGTCGTTACCCAACTATAAGCTATAGTTATAGGGAAAACACTCTGGTAGTTAGTGAACATAATTTCCATTAGTATATTTAAAGGATTAGTACTGCCCCAACTCCAATAGACTACGGGATGTAGAGAAAAAATATTTATAGTGAATAATTATTTATTGAAAATTGATTTTCAGCCTCGTTACTTGGTTAAGTTTAGCGCCCATGAGTCGCAATAGGGACACATGCGAGATACATATTTATCTAACCACTATAAAGGTACTATGGAGCGAAAGTGCCGTTTCTGCATTGACGCTACGGGAGTCTCATTGAGACGAAGTGTTTATTCGTTTGATACCCGATCATTTTCATAGATCCCGGTGTAAAGTGCTCCCTCGCAGCACAATAGATACTCGTGCCTCGTCTATTATCAAACAATGCGCATTGCCTTCGTCCAGTCGTAATCAATCCGAGTGAAAAAGCGTTGACTAAATCAAAGCCGAAAGGCACTTAGCATCCGGGATGAGGAGGCTCCTTTTCAGTAGACGAGATTAGCTGCTGCCTACGAACAAGGGGCCGCTACAATAGTTTATGGATCCCGAGAGTAACAACGCATTGGACTACCGGGATACGAGGAATGGCTGTCTGTACCGTACTGGGACACAGAGATCTCCAATTGCAATCAAGAAATAATATTACCATTGAACAAAACAAACCTTTGGGAAGAGGTACGCGCTATATGAGTCGACCAGCAGTATTAATATTGATAACCCTTGTTGTTTTAGGGATATATGTATGTACCACCAACTATTACTCTGGCATATCTGCAGTGGTCACAACCTAAGCGATGATACACCGATAGCGAAGCTCATCTCGTAAAAGAGCTCTAAAGTGATTGAAAATTAGTGGTGATGGTGACCAGTTGTATTGGTAAATAAATTCCAAACTGTACAAATGCGGGGATTTATGTTTAAGAACCAAAAATTGCAACCATGTATCATGTTTGTGCGCGAAAAATCATGGTTCCACGCGACTCTCCACTATGCATTGTGCGCGAAAAGAATTGACGCTCAAAATTGAATCGCAAAATCGACCCGCAAACGATGCTAGTATCCCAGTGCTCGTTTCCACGCGACTCTCCACTATGCATTGTGCGCGAAAAAATTTGACGCTCAAAATTGACTCGCAAAATCGACGCGCAAAAAATGCTAGTATCCCAGGGCTAAAACATGATACATGTTAATAAGTGAAATTTATCACATCTTACTGTACTGCGGTCATTCTAAGTAGAATGGGGTATGCGCTCGTAGGTATTTTATTTATTTTTTTTTTAATTTTTATGATGACCTCCATCTGGAGACTTTTGTCACCAACCACACTGCCCTAAGATAAATACTTATATTATTTTTCAAACATTCCAGTAATTCTGACGTCAACGCATCCCTATCGCCAGGGCTGGATTCCCCTGCCAATGTGTGACGTCAGAATTACTAGAAATCTTTAAAAATCATAGATAAAGAACCGTATCGTGGATAAGGTAGATCCGTGTGGATGGTGTCGAAGTTCTCAGAATGGAATCTAGTTTCATTAAAAAATCATATAAACCGCTTTTGTACCGCCCTTCAGCGAGCAGTTTACAGAAACAGAAGGTGCTCTAAAAAAGATGTAATTTCGTCTTGAAACTTTTACTTTAAAGAGGTATGTTTCGTACGTTTTTTGGATTCTAACTGATACTCATGAGATTCGCATATAGGTACCTATAATATGTACCTACTAGGCTGATTAAATACTCCCTGAGTGCAAGCTGGAAAAAGAGGTTTCTTTTAGCAAATGTTTAAAGAAACTAGGCTATTGCAATGGGTCCAAAGTTTTTAGAACGTGACTTTTCGAAAATTATTTTGGTCGAGATCCGTTTCAGAGCATTTTAAATAGATCGCTGGATTCTACCCTTTTTTTCATTCATGTATGTATGTAACTAACTGATACGTACTTGATTCTTGTTTGAATGATTTATGAATATTTGTGTCCTTCTAGACAATATCAAACCTTGAATACGAGAGAAAAGTTCAGAACGTTGCCTTATAAAATTCGAAAAAATATTTGTACCTAATTGCTGAGCATGTATAATGGCTGAGATGTATAAAATGTTTGTAACAATAGGGTGAGCTACGATGAGCTAGTTTCAAAAACAAAAGTCTGCAAATTTGTCCACAAATTTGCTGTAATTTACTGTACCGTTAATAGATATATCCCTGCTGTGAATCAATGAAAAATATAGTTTGATAAAACTACGGTTAAAAAAAATTAATAAAATAATTTAATGAAAAAAAAATTAATAGGTTAAAGTAATTCAATAAAACGACGGAGATTTTAATGAATACATTTTCTAAAATGCCATAGATGAGAAAATACATCAATAGCAAATTCTAGTAAATGTCACAAAAACAGCAATCTAGTTAAATTCTTTAAAATATAATGACCCCTCCCCCCTACCCACATATTTCTATTCCATCGTGGATCCATCCTCTTAACATTCATTTGACCTTATCCGCTCTTCGTTTTTCCATGGGGCCGTCCAAGCTTGATGCCTCACGCAAAAATAAAAAAGAAGTTAATAAACGGCAATGGGGAGGCAGAAGGCACGTAACTCTCCACGTCGATTATCTCGTAACGACGAAGGAGTAAATCTGATTTTGGAGGGTTGGGAGATCTTTCCCGTGGACCAAGCATCCTTTTACCACATACGTCAATAATGAGAAATTGGACTTGTACGTTGAGTTAATGGGAAGTCATTCAATATGACACGAATCAGTAGAACACCAGATTAGGTGACTCTTGATAAAATTGAATTGATTAAATATCAAATGAGTGCCCCAAACCACAAGGTGTCGTGAACTTCGGCCTGATGGAAACTTCATTGTTATTTGGTCATGTTACAATATTATTATAATTTCGGGGTTGACAGCAAAATTATGATAGATATTCAAAATTATTTTTAAGCTGCACTTCAATCATTAAATTATTTTAATTTTAAATTTGTTAGGGTTCTTGATGTTTTGTCATTGAACCCTAACAACAGTGGTCAAGAACCTTAAACACATTTATTGTGTCGGAAAATCAGTTTGGCAACATCAGTAATTTAATGGATACGAATAAAGAGGAAATATCGAAAGAGAGGAAGGAGAAAATATAAGAATTCACCGCAATTTTGCGACACAAATTCTGATGAAACCCATGAGCTCCAAAATGCACACCGTTGTTTGGGAGCTGTGCACCAGATGTGTATGAAAAGTGGGAGCAAAATTATTTTACTAAGAGTTTGGGCGTTCGAAGGAAAGCTCAAACATAGTTACAGCTTTCTTTTCCAAACAATATTAACCATTTTGCACTCAGCACGACTCTGCTAGTATAATTCAAATAGCGTGTTTGTGGAAAAGAACCGATCTTGGGCTCCAAAGTATATGCCTCCCTCATGTTATGAATTAGGTATTGAAAATTAATAGGTAAGTGAACGTTCTTCCAAAGGTGTAATCATACTGAGGCTGTAGTTAACGTCTGGTTACTGATTAACGGAGAAAATGGCGTCTGACGTGGAATTCAATTAGCGGGCTGTACGGGCTTAGAAGAGTTTTGAAAAGGCCTGATAGTCTTGAGGGAGCGATACTGGACTTATTCACTTAGGCTCGAGCAAGAGTGAATTATGCGCCCGGAAATTCAATTTTCACATTTTTATGGGCCGTAAAAATTGTAATCAACATGATAAGTGGCTATTGGGAAAGTTCAAAAAGTTGCGGAGCTACGAGTACATAGCGCAGGCGATAGCAAAATCTTTCTAGCTCTCATGAATTTCAACCTACTGATGGTATAATCCACATGACCAAGATGACATCATCCAAGACCACCAAGAATTCCAGGATTATACCCAACTCCGATAGCTCTTTGAGGATCTTGTTCATCAATTTAGATGAGATTGTAGGATTGGTGCTGGAGATTCCAAAAATTACATCATTGGTTTACCTTGAAAATCCCGAATCTTCATTCATTATTTGTAACTCGATCGTGCTAAGGCAGTATTAAACAAGCATATTTTTTTTAATGATAATACTAATGAAAGTAGAGTAAGCAGCCATTTCAGGCTGGGGCTTAACGTCCAACTGCGTGATCGGCTTTCCTCTCAGGAATATCAGAATTTGATCCAATCATTTCGCTCATTAAACTATTGTGCCTCACCGTGACGAGGAGGAGCGTTGGGATTCGAACCGACGGACCGCAGTCGCCGCCCCAATCCACACCACCAAGCGACAGAGCGCATAGCCTCGGTCACCGGCTCACCCCAGGAATAATATTTATTAATGGCTACTGTTTTTTTGTTTCGACAGGTGGTGGGGAGAAAAGGTCATTTACCTGAAGCAAGTCACTTATTATCATTTCAGTATCAGTAATAGGTGCTAGACCTGGGCTGATCGCTTTACCGATTTATTGATAATAAAATTGATTCATAATCAAAGATATCACAGTCGATCTTCGTCAGAGGGGCTCGCTAGTCCAAATAGCCTACTTATAGTCCAATTTGTGAAAATATTTGATGTAATAACTATCTGGTTACAATTATGAAGTGGAGTGGATATATCCAATCTTCTTATTAATGAACTGCGATCGGCAATCGTAGAAAACGACAGTTGAAAGTAAAAAATTCCGGCGGCGTAGTGCAGAACTAGACTGAATTCAACGTTGAAAAAAGTAAATCGATTGAGAATTAAGCCCTGAGCAACGCACACAAATTTTGCCGAAAACCCGCGTTTTTTCTGCATTGATCCCCCCCCCCCCCCACTAATAGCCCCCTCCAGAAATAAATTTCGCAATTCCAGCGGCGTAGTGCACAACGACAGATTTCTGCATCAAACACAAAAAGGTCCACATGGATCAGTTGAGAATTGCGGCCTAGGCACAGCACACAAGATATTGTCACACACGCACACAGACATACACCTATGGTTTTTTTCACGGATTTGGAATCAGGATGGTCTGAAGTGCATTTGAATGTGGTGTGCATCTGATTGTGGTTCTTTTCATTCTTGGCTGAGTTTTGTCCTCTTCTGACCTGATCAAATACATAAGGATGTCTCGTGCTATCGAGAAACGTCCTAAAAATTTGATGTTTTACTAGGTTTTCGAAAAGATAAAGTTTGGTGACAATGTTCGATGCTGGGTTTTGTGAAATGGCGTTAGAAGAGGTCGCTTCGAGTATATTGCCTGGTATTTTCCACTAATTTGCCTGCTGTAGCGTCGGAATTTGGCATTTTGTACTTCGAAATCAGATTCAGCACCCTCTAAAGCCCCGGAAACAATTTTTAGCTGAAAATTTTGTCTGAGCAAGCAATGACGAAGCTGAAAAAAAGCACATGCCGTGACGCATCAGCGAAGAGTTCGGATTTCCAAGGCCCAGTTTCGGACGTTTTGGCAAATCTGATGCCCCTCAAGTTCCACCTTTTTGGAAAGCCCTCAACAGACGAACTTTCTATTAAGTGATCAAAACTAACTTGCAACTTCACCATTCAGAATAAATCCAGAATAAATTACCGAAACGTTGTTGACCAGACAACAGAGACAGAGACAGAGTTAAGTGCCGACAAGCGTGAGGTGTAACGATGGCAAGATCTTTCGTGGGTGATTTATCACACGGAGAGCCCCGCGTGTGGTCTCAATATCTGCGGGTAGAATTATCACCGACTCACATCCGCGACTCATTTTTCAACCCGGTCCCCCATCACTTCGCTATCTTGAACTAATATACGGATTTCCATTCGACTCTGTAAAATGAAATAGCTACACGGGATGTGACAAACATTTTGGTTTGTTATTTTAAACAATGAACTCTCGCGCAGACTGGAGCATGGGAAAAATACACTGCCAAGGACATGGCACAGAAGCTTCCTCGTGGCCTTCACAGTATGCCACCATTAAATTTTCATACATAAATATTCATATATTAATTAACGGATTAATTAACATAAAGATTCAGATTAATTAACGGAATTATTTAGCTGTTATACCTAATGCGAAGTTAGTATCCATACTTTAAAATAAAGTAATTAGTCCACGTATAGAACTGAGAACGCAAAGAGACCTATCAAATTTCAACTTCCTAGGGTAAACAGGAGAGAATTTTGCACATCAGCTGAGCAGGGTGCGAAGCCCGTCGTTTCATTCGTCAACGCAGAGGCCCTTCCAGGTTTATAGTTCTATGGTCTGGAATGCTCGACGTTGGGAATGGGTACGCGGTGCCAGTGCCACGTGCCACTGCCACCGGTGATTCAATCATGACCAATGTCGTATGGAGCCTCAAGGGACCTTACCCGCATCATCCCTGAAAATCTGAGCGAAATCCGTTCAAAATTGATGGAGTTATATGACCGTAACAAGAAAATCTCGTTAGCGCGTGCGCAGAGGCTATCGTTGATTCGATCATGATGAAACTGATAGGGGACCATCTAGTGCTAAACCCACGCAATTCCTGAAAATTTGATTGACATCGCATCAAAATTGTGGAAGTTATGGCTGTGGCAAGGAAATTTGGACAGACAGACGGACAGACAGACAGACAGACGGGCAGACAGACAGACGGACGGACGGACAGACAGACACGAAACCAAATTTGTTAATGAGGCCCTGAAACCCAAAATGCAAATGGAAGTTTTGATTTTGAAGCACAAAAAAATGTTTCATTTCGAAAGTGAAAAAAAGCTTCCGCTGCCTTGCAGAAGTTGATCATCATCATTCATTACTGTGTTCATTATTTTTGTTATACACCAATTTAAGATATTTATGACACCATAGAAAGATTCGTAGCAAAAGAAATGGATAGTTTCATGTTATTCTACTTGGCTGCGATAAATGGGATGCAGAATTGGTGTAAAGTGTATCGGTAGTTAGCCTCGGCTCGATGGGGGACCAGTTCGTGAATGGGAAGGCCTCGACTCGCCCACGTCGATAATTAGTCTTCAACTAATTAGGGGCTTAGTAATACTCTTTCCTGCCTCTTATATTACGCTTTTATCTTCGGCTACCTGCATCGGCACGCATCTTGCGGAACCGGCGTCCGACGGCGGAAACTGGAATCGCCTGCATATAAATTCCCACTAACCATACGTTTGATTTGATTTTAACGTGGACTGCAGCTCGCGTCCTGTTCTGATTTCTGCAATCTTCCCGGTTAAAACACGTAGATCAAGACTGAAATCTGTTTCCTGTTCAATGTCAGCATTCGGGTAAGAGTGCAAAATTGATGAAGACACATCATCAGGACGCATGAACAGTCGCTTGGATGTGCCAAAAGATCGGAGCATTTACTGTTGAATAATGGAGGCATTATAGAGGGCGGCCAATCCAAGTAAATTTTTCGATGTTAGCACCCCCACCGCCAACCACCACCCTACATGAATTTATACCCATCGATAGCTCCAAAGCTCTTAAGCATTAGGTAGGTATGTACCTAGTCCCAAAACTGTGTAGAAACAAAATCCATGATAGTCGGATAATAGTATTGTAGACTGGTTGTAGACAACCATTATGACAGAGTTTAACAGTGGGGGTGGACCTCCCTCAAGAGTCCCCCTCCTAGACCAGCGAGATTATCACCGGTTAAGAAGGGGTACCGATTAGGCTTCCCCAAACCGATCCCGTCTCCACCGGAAGAAAAAATGTATCGAGAACAGCCCACACTCTTACACCACGTTCTTCCCCTCCCGCTAAAACATATGAGGAAACAGAATCGACATCTTCGTTAAGGCCCCCCCCCCCCCCCCCCGGTCATATGCTAAAATACAATAGGTAGTTTGTCTTGTTGATCAGCAAATTCGCAAGATTTGACCAGGAACCGCAAATCAGCATAAAACTGCTCAAACGACTCACCAGACCGTTGTTTTCTACTGAGAACCGTGAGATTTCCTTAACTTCATTGACTTTTGGGACACAACGTTTCTCAAGCACGTCCAGAATACCCTTGACGGTTTGATCATCCGGTTGGCTCGTCGTACTGCTGGTATAAAGTCTCATTGCCGGTACATCCATTTGATTTTTCAACCTTGCTACCTGAACACGTCGTTATTAATTTATTAATAATTATTGTTATGGCGTTTATGAAGATACCTACCGTATCTGTATTGGCGACAATAAAATATATATGAATATGAATACCTACGAATGAATGAATGAGTTGTGAATATATTAACACTTATTTATTACTGTTCCGCTAAAGGAAAGTAAAAGAAACGTAAACAGTCATTTCAGGCTGGGGCTTTACGTCCAACTGCCACCCGGTGTCATGATCCAGGTATTAGGTAGGTACCTAAGTCGTCAGAAATGGCAAAAAACTAATAAACTCAGCTATGAATAACTTTTCTGCTATAGGCATACGCGTGCCAAGGTAATGGATGTCCAGGCTACCACCTGAAGTAGTTTTACTTTCCGTTTTGGTTCAGTAATAATGGAAAACCCATTCTGAAATTAAATCAAACAATGCCGAGAATATCATTTTAGAAAAGCGTTCAATATTTGAGCATATCTTATAGTTTAGGTAAAGGTACAAGGCAACAAGGATTCGCTCATGAGACAGGAGAGACAGATTAGTAAAGCTAAAATATTGATAACAATCACTCTTGATCACAATTAGATCACAGTCTCACGAAAATCAGCTTCATGATAATCATAATAATTATCCACCAAAATGAATCATGCAATGAATGGTTATTACCACAGGATGCAGTTCTTCTTCTATTCTGTGTTTTGTTGTTATATGGCAGTTGTTTGCGCTCTTCCGCTGCTTTCCGTTCGCACAGCAGCTCTTGCAGCCAAGATCTAATCCTTAGATCCTCATTGCTCTTAATCACAGCGCTATAATAATTATACAGCAAGGTCTTCGTTTAATCTAATCAACGACTACGTGGAAAACGGCTACTGAATCTTTCTGGAAACGTCGTGAATGGCACATTGCTCTGCTCCCAAGTTCCCACGAACTCATTGGTATTCACGATCGCCACCAGGTGGGAAGCTTCGCCTCACACCCATTCCAGGGGTGATCGCCTGGACTTGGGGCGGATGGGCGGGTACGCATCACTCTTGATCGTGACGTTGGAGTGACCAAATCAAAGGCTACTGTTACATCGGAGAAAAACAAAACCAAAAGAAGAATTTCTGAAAGGCATTTTGGCTCCTTACCAACTTCTGATTGTCTTGTTCCCGGGTACCGTTTGAAACCCTCATTCTAGAGCTCTCCTTATAGGTCATGTGATGAGCTGGTTGAATTATAATAGAGGTAGGTAAGTAAAGAATATTATATTTGTTTGCCTATTCTTTCGAAGATAACAACTATTCCAATCTTTGTGTGCATATTAAATACCTATAAAATCCCTCACAGTCTAAGTGACGATGATGAAGAGTGAAAGCGAATTTGTAAAAATAATTATTGCAACTTCTCTTTCATCGAAATAGAATCACATGAAATACATTTTCTGGCTCTTTGAAATTCTCAGTCCAAGGAAAGGAGGTAATTTCTGATACCTTTTAGAAGTTAGATAGTCAACAATGGTAGAGCATTACATTGTAAAGTATTTGGAGTTGAGTACCAAGAAATATTTCCGGCGCACATTGGCGAAGAGCTAACCTGGAATTACAATAGACGGTACCTACCTAAGTCAGTTCCCGAATACATTCGTTCCTAAAGTACAATTTGATTTCACTCGTTTCTTCTTGAAGACTCTTCTTCTATAAGACTTTCTTTGAGAATGTCTTATAAAACATTTATCTTAGGTAGTTCCTTTATGTGTAGGTAGGTGCATGTAGAATGAATGGGGAATTTTCGTCAAAAAAAAAAATTTTTTTTTTGGAAAAAAACGCGATTTTTGGAAAAATTTTAGTTTGAAGCCCGTTTTCAAAAATAATCGTTATTCTTTAAATAATGAGGGTGATTAAAAGTAAAAATGCGGCAAAAAATGACGTACGAGGTGTATTGACATCTGACTGGCTGTTGGGCCAAGGTGGAAGAGGCGAAGGTGCTCAAGGGCAAACCTTTCTGGCAACCTTTAACAACTATTGCCGTGACCTTCCCCTAAATTTGATTTTTACACGTTTTTTTTCAATTTATTTATAAATTTGCTGTTCCATCCATCCATCCACTGCGTTCCTGTACATCGTTTAAAGTTCTGTTCGTCAAATTTGCAAGCCACGAAAACTGCCCAGCGAGAATCCATCCGCGGATTATTCAGTTGATTTTTACCCAAAAAGAATCGGTCGTCGCCTAGCAATGGATTGAGTCCTCTACAGAAGGAAGGACCGTCCGTCGTCCTGGCGGGTTGACCCATTTCACCGCATCTTTCACTCGACGAGCTCCCGCCGCGCAAGTGCGGGAGCAACACCCGCAAGGACCCGGGGACCCGCGTTTTCTCATCGCCTTCAGTTTTCTTTCAATCACCTTCGAAACGAAACGCACCTTTCTACCACTGCCCTTCTCCATTCTTCTGTTACCCTCAGCGTTCGTTACATTGCGCTATTGTTAATCAATAATCTGTTACCGCTCGGGATCAGATGATATATAGAAAGTGAAGGCGGCGCGAATGGAATAATAATAGAGTCATATCACGTCCTGTGGATCAGCGCTACCAGTTCCCAGAGGCTGAGCATTGGGTATTTCGGGAAATTTCATCGTACAATGTATGAACCACAATGTGAACCACTGCACCTTTTTCGGTATAATTTATCCTGAAATTAATTATGGGCATTCCACTCAAATCCACTTGATTCACCTCCTTCAGCTTTACGGCACGGACAGAGAAATCAGAGAAACCAATATATTGAACTACTACGTTTCGCATAAGAAAGGTTCCTCGTAGTAAACGGAATCTTCTGAACAAGACAAGTTAGCAATGAGACAGATGATGTATGTGTGTAGAAAATGCCCCTGAATCACAATTATTGTACCGTAAATCCTCAGAATCGATTGGGTCGATGTCTTCTGAATGTCCCCGTGCGTTGGATATGACAGAGTTAATTTCGGTTCTCCCAAGAACAAAGTTTGACATGGGACGTTCTATGGTTCAACCCACACATATCCTCCTAATCCCAGCAGGATACGAACACAGCTATGCGTGTGGCTTGGGTTTGCGGACACAACAGACAGATGAACTGCCTGACAGCTTCAGAACAGAATTTTTGATAAAAGCGAAAATCGTGATTTTGGATAATAAAAATAATTATCCTTGAAAAAGAAAGTGATCACAAGGCTTCTGCTTAGTTGTGGTATATAGATTCGGCAAATTCACATGAAATTCTGTGGGTCCATCCACAATTCAATTTTACATAAAATTTTGGGTACGTACATCATAACTATTATGTATTCCGCAGAAGATTTCCAGGTGTCACACGCAGTTTTGTTAGCAAATATAACCATATCAACCGCAAGAATGAGAAACAGCCCTGGAATCCGCCGTTTCCAAACTTGTCTCCGAAGGTCGCAAGTATTGCACTAAACAATGCCCGAACCGCTAATATGAATGAGTTAGGGTACCGTCAACTTTCATAACTACTGGAAAATAAAGAAACAGACTTCGCAAGCTTATGAATAACAGGAGTTGAGTCCGGTGGGAAGAGCGTGGCCGCTTTCAGCGTGGGGAAGGAAAGGGTTGCACTACCGATGCGTGTCTCAAGAAAACACTTCTTCATCCTCATGTAAGTCGTCGTAGACAATGGAGAACTGAGAGTATCAACGTTGATCATCCAGTCTATGAAGAATATAAATCACATGAAATCATTAGCCAGTATTGCATACATGATAATAAATGTTCAATTTTCTATGACGCAAATAATCATACACGTAATGAAACTACACATAATGAAGATGGTGCACCGCATATAGGTGCCAAATTTTCTGCAAAATTACCTATAAGGTTTTTGCTATGCGTGAGAAATCGGTGTTTCTGGACCACTGAATGGAATTTCGGTCAGAATGACCTGATTTCATGCTGTCATTGTTTCATTAATTCTTATAGCTACTTCATAATGACATGTATATCCTGGAATTTAACCTACTAGATTGTTAATCAATATATTTTGAACCCTGTACGGTGCGACACTGCGTCTCGCAACGTATTGTGGATAATTTTGATTCGCTCGTTCGATTTAAATGGAGTTATTCTGGCGTATTTTGATTTAATTGCGTCTGCTAGTGAAGTTTACATCTAAGACGTATGCTTTCGAAATCGATCACCAGGTACTGGCCGCAGTTACTCGTTACTCGTACCACGTAGAGACTATAATACAAATTAGAAATGGAATCGCCGTATCCAGGTATGCGTGGGCGATAACGGCGTGACATACTAACCATCTTACTGCAGCCCAGAATGCATTCAGGGATGCACTACCTAATCACTAATAATTATAGTCTTCCGGAGCGCCGGTGTCCTTTAAACGTACTAGGCAATTTCGGTTGGGTCTTCAAAAGGAACTTTCTCCGTTGACAACATGCGATCATTTACAAAATGTGGGACTTAGAAAGGGTTAGTTCATTTTGGATATGTAAAGCTCGTTGCCTTTTCGTGTAACAGCTACATGCAGATAGATGCAGCAGTGTACAGTCAACAAATCTGGATTGGCATTTCATAACTTGGTTCGTATTTACAAGAACTGTACTTGTTTGATGCTTCCACCTTAGATCACCCTGGCAGAGCAACTTGGAGCCACAATATTCAAGTTCAGTGATACAAATGTCAGATTATCTCACTCTTATACTGAAATTTATTCGATTTCATTGACATCCACCCTGAATTTTAGATATCTTCTTGTCTATCTTTAATTTTTCCTATTTTGGTTTATTTTCAATAATGAACCTTAGAATCGAGCATGAGGAAAAAGTACCCCCCCCCCCCCCCAAATTTGATGGTTTCCGTTTCAAGGTACGTAGAATCCGAAAATGCAATTAAAAACGCTGCAAATTATTACACAACGGTTTATTATTTACCTGTCTAGATTCTTCTGCATTTCCTGTGGTCAATACCCTAGAGCTCGCCCCCCTTCACCCCCCAGGAAAGCCCTAAATCGAGTACTGAAGCCGGCCCGGAAATGTTTGTCATTAATAATTATTTGTAGTTATTCATAAAGCATAAGGTAAATGATAAACCGTTGTGTAGTCATTTGCCGCGTTGTTTTTTTTTTACAAGCTTTCCAGTTTGGTGGGAAGTAACTCGTAGATTATTAAACCCAAATTGGTGACAAAGTAGACCCATCCCCCTCCCCAACCAGTTTAATCTCGTAGCATTCCCAAATATCCCTCCTGGCTTTTGCTTAGCAAGTCATGGACTTTTTCGCATCGGTTCCAGTTCCAGGTTTTTCCTTCTATCAATTTCCGCTGCGATCTGATTTGAATCTCCGATCTGATCAGTCGACCGTGGACTTGCGACTACAATCAGCATCATCTAACTATCAACTTCCTCTTCCTGCCACAACCTGCAAAAAGAGCTTTTTTCGTCCGAGAACACAAGAATGACTGGGCGAGAGGAGTTTCGGCCTTTATCGACTATGATGTTTCGATGCTACCGCTAAACTCAACGATCGCGCTCTAAGTGTTCAATGCCTTTGTCGAGATTCCCCGGTCTAAACCATTTTTCAACAATCGGAATGTTTTTGTACTTTTTTTTCTACTTTCGTCCTTCCGTTTCTTTCTCTTCCACGCAGCTATTTCTACGCAGTCCCAGGACCTCTTGGTAACCGCGGGAGGTCGATGCACTGGGGTTTAGGAGAATCGGAATCCGCCCAGGATCCATAAGCGATTTTGACGAAGCTCCGGACACAACTTCGCCCGACTGTAATCGAAATTTGAAATGGGCTAAGCAACTTTCTGGAAAAAAATCTGAAAAATTCAAAGCCCTGCGTGTGGGGTGAGCTTTTTCTTTGATCCAGTATTTGCTGAAAAGTTTATGCGGTGTCAGATCCCCAAAAAATGAAGTAAGATGCCTTATTCCAGGTGACTTGAAGGACGTGGTGAAGACAGGTAGCGGTGGTATAGTACATTTATTACTGCCTGATATTTATTACATAGTGCTTGATGATCAATGATCGATGATCGATTTGAAATATTGGTACAGATCGATCTATGAAAGCCACGACTAGCATAATCGATCCATATTTTTTATTTGCATTCATGAAAGAAGTGAGTTAAATTAGTGGCGCTAATTTATTGCGATTTGCCTATTGGTGCTTTAAAAATCATTGAAAACTGCTCAACATTGATACCAATAAGATCAGTAAAAAATACTTGGACACTTGAAACTGAAAAACTTTGAAAAACAACCTAGAGAGTTTTGCGCAATTTTTCTCGTACCAAGTAATCATCCAGCGCTTTATCATTATGGTTTTGTTCTCATCGTTCATAATTTTGAAAAAAAGACAGCACCTTCAAAAATTTCCTACGCTACAAGAACTTCGTTTAAATTCAAACAAACAGTTTTGAGAAGATGTATTTGCATCCATTTTGTTTTTCGAATTTCAGTACTAGATTCAGCACTTTCTGTTTCGAAAATTTTGTGTTCTCAATTTTCTCTACAGGTCTTACTGTTAATTCCATAACTCTCACAAATTTTTTAACATGGCACGAAATATGTGTACAAAGTCACATCATAAAACATTATGGTTCACTAGTGGATCCTCGCGGTCCGTCAGTTCGCTCCTTCCGCTATATCCCACAACGAATTCCTATAATCATAAATAACAGATATCGTGAAGAACGTTACAACTATTTCGCTGCTTCAGTCTTTGCAAAATGTCCACCAGTCCTTTCGGTATCCATCTCAACTGATACGAGAGATCCAACACTTCACCTAAGTGGCATCTTGGTATACCAACGATTTCCAACAGAACAGACAGTAATACGCGTCTAAGGCGTACCACGATAAGTAGCTGCTGCTCCAAGATCGAGCTCCTTGGCATATGACGAGAGAGGCTCAAACACGCGGAAATGACATAAGTGAGCGCAATCATCATCAAAGAAGGATTAAAGTTCTAAATATTTACGAGGGTCGCGATACTCTGAACGATGTTCCAGTAATAGTGCTCGGATTAAATTGATAAATACGACCAAGAATCCCAATTTAATGTTTCTTTATTGAAGCATTAGAAATTTGATTTGATTGACATTTCGCAGCGCTCTCAGTTAATAATAAACTGTAAAATGGGGAATCACAGCAGATACGAAGCAGTTGTTGTGGGAAGACCTCAAAAGGAAATCGATGATTCGGGTTTCTCATTGATCGATCTTCATGGCGGTTATATATAATTTACATAACTGGTTGCAGCTACTTAAATGTCAAAGTTAGTGTCATGAATATGCACCTTACTTGGGTTTTTTTCTCGACCATCAGGTGACTTAAATTGTGATAAAGTCTGTTATGCATTGGATGCCGTTAGGCTCATAACCTCCGAGAAAGTATGATGTCTATTATATTGCCTATCTGAATGATGGCTCGCTATATGCAAGTTTATAGATGAATCACCCAATCTTTAAGTAAGTACATATTTCTTCTTTGAATGCAGTTTGTGGCAGGCAATTTGCTACCGTACCTACTTCAGTTATAACAGAGGAATTGACTAGTTTTAATATTTAGATGCAACATCTGATGGTCGACCCCATCGTACGATGAAAAAAATTAAACTAGTGCTGTGAAAAAGGTTTTATTTAGCAGTGTTAAAATACATGGACATACCTTCTTTGGAGTTGTTGTTCATTCCCATTATTGCCGTTACAAGGCGGTAAGCAGGTTCTGTGGGATAAAACTGACATGAAGCTTACAGAACGGAGGTAACTGCGTGGACCTTAAATACAGGGGATGTTATTCCGTAGTCAGTAGCTCAGCTCAGTGGAATTGAAGTACCTGCTCAGTGTAATAAAGGGAGGTACATAATTGCTACGTACTATGTACCAACTTGACATATGATATTATACCTTATTTATAAGTATCTGGTAGGTATAATCTTACATTTGTGTGTAATCTAACATCAGTGGGTGTACAAAATGAGAGTAATTAAAAGTGTACACTTTTAATTACTACGACGAATAAGCCGGGTACCCGGCTAACGGGCCTTTATTCGTCGGGAACAATAAATTTGAGTGAAGTGGATTTAGAAAAAAAACGCTGCAAAGTCCTTGTCACATGGGTTTATTATTCTATTGGACATATTTAATTGGTCTACAGAAATGTTGGCTGTTCATTTATTGCTTCTTTCATGCGTAATAATCGAAATAGCTATTTCTGATGGTTTCCATTAATTTTGGCCCCCAAAACACAAATTAGGTACTTTTTTTTTTTTTTAACTATCTTTGATCATTGGTAGTGCCATTTAATCGTCTTGATCCACGTGTTGACACTTTTTCCAGGGTTATTATACAAACAGATGGTGATTTCAGACGATTTCCCAGGTTTTTCACCCATAAAAAATCAATTTTGGGAGCTGAACATTTGGTAGAACTCAATTTTCCCCTCTTTGGTCAAAATCGACTTCATATTCGGTCTTCACGTCCAAAAAAACATGGAAACCGATACCTCAAAAGCTCATGTTACCAACATGTTGCTAAAACGCAAAAAGTACCTATTTTTACACACATTTTCACTCATAACACCCCTGGGTATATTCCGATCGGGCTGAAAAGTTTCGGGACACAACTAGGGCCCAAATGGAGCATGTGTGCGAAAGAACGACTTTTTTAGACCGAAAATGAAGCCGGTACACGTGATACGGCGGACGGCGTACGGCGTACGGCGGACGGCGGACGGCGGACGGACATTGCATTTTTTGAATCTAGGCACCTTGAAACGGAAAACAAAAAATTTTGAGGGGGTGTTATAAAAATTTTTTGCTGACCGAATACATAGGTGTATTATTCACAGAATAATAAACCAAAATGTATCGAGACCAGATACTATGCAAAAGGAGAAACCTACAATAACGAACTCTGTGCATCCCAGATATACGATCAACGGGGGACGTCTTTCGTTTCGAGATGCAAGCTTCAGGAATTTTACATAGGCTGATCAAATTTGCTCAAATTTCAGCATTGCAGGTTGAATAGGGAAGACCAGACTCAATTCTCACTCGTCGGGTGATCCCGCTTTGTCATATTTCAGCAGCGTAGGTTGTATAAAGGGGAGCCCCTTTTTCAGGTTGATTTTGGTGGGAAATAAGCCTCAGTACTTACTCAATTTATTTTGGTGTCTCCCTGTCATGTCATTCTTACCCGACTTGTGCCAAAGAGGCCCCACCAGAGCTCAGGAGCTTAGGGTGAACAGAAAAGAAAGTAACATCTGGCTCACTCATCTTATTTGGGTGGCTTCCCAACATGTTGTACTTACCTTGCACCAGCTTCATATCAAATTTCAGCATGCAATTTTAAAATACAAAGCATGTATTCTGAAAATTGTTAGATGGGAACAAAAGGCTTGGTTGAATAAGGAAGACTAGCCCTAATGCATACAGCCGATCGGGATCCCCGCCTTGTAATTCTTACCCGTTGTACCTTGAGCCAAGAGGCCTGTACTAGAATTTCTGCATCATAATATTGCTTAAGAATGATATTAACCTGCTGATGTCACTCTGCTGATTAGGGAGTGGAGTCGGATAGAACACAGTAGTGAAGTCGAGGTGCATCGCAGCGAGTCAGACGTGCAGACGGCATTGAAGGGTCATTTCGAGGACGACAACGAAAGTGGAGCGCTAAGGAGTCACGTAACGCCAGACGCTGAGAATTCTCCGGTACCCGCGCCCTCCAGTTGTCAAATCGCTCATCGCACCCTTTGGGAAATCACTGTAAAAATAGTCAATAATCTAAAACTAACGCCTACCCCAAATCGAAGGCCACAGTCCTATCGTACGAAGGAAATGAGAGGAGAGAACACGTACAACGGAATCGATAATTCCATTCCTAAATGAAACATCTATAAGCATTTTCCCATCACATATACCTACTGTTCAGTTTCTTATAGTTCATGTTGGTGCCTATTTTTGCTTCTTTAAATATTCCAACCTTGTCGGATATATTAATTCTCGTGTCATGTCACCTCACCTCAGACCTCTGCTAGGGAGCATTACCTTTACTCATGTTTCTTCCAATAAACGAAGTATCACGGCAAGTGTCATCTGTGGCCGTGTGAGGAGAATGACGGCGGACGCTCGAGAGCCCCCCTCCTAGTGAGATTATCACCTGTTAAGAAGGATATCGATTAGGCTTCTGACAAACGACCCCATCATCACCGGAAAAACAAACGACTCGAGAACTGCCACTGTCACGCGTCTTTTACATCAATCATACCTGGCCACAACAGCTCCCTTCACGCATCTCAAGTTGGCTGGCCTGAGCTAGAGCGCGTTTTCCATTACAGGCATTTACTCTTTATGAGCACGAAACACGAATATAAGTTACCTACATAGTATTTTTTTAACAACCAACAGCTGATAGGTATTCCCGGTGACTGATTGCCTTCACGACATTCCGTTTGTTATCTTCATTTGAAGGAATGCGGCGCCAGATGGCGTCGGAGGAAGGATATATTACAGAAAGAACCGGAGTCCAGGGCAACAATAGGTGACGCGTCGCCGCAGCGGGAAACAAGAATGATGCTAAGTGCCGAGCTAATACCGTTTCTTCAACTCCATGTAATATTCAAAGCGTGGGCTCCCTCAGGCCGCTGTCCTGCCTGGAATATTCATTCACGCACTCCCTCTGCAAGTGCGTGGACATGCAAACGACCCGCTAACGACTTACGAGTTCGTTTCGTGGCCCACGTGAGTGGGATCGAGTTGTTTCTTGGAAACCAATACAGATCTCATGTGGTAAAAAAACCCCAACCGTGTGTGTGTGTGTGTGTGTGTGTGTCGTCGATTAGTATTCACGGGATCTTGAAGGGCTAAGTAACCTTTATTTGTTGTTCATTTGCGAAACTGCACATGAAAAACTCATTTGGCCAAGAGCGCTGAATGTAGTGAGGTTTTTAAATCCCACCCGAACTCACTTTGCTCTGCTTACATTCCCATTCTACACGGTCATTGTAAGGGCTAATCCAAAGACAGTGGTGTATACAGAAAAATTTTCAATTTTAAGGGGGGTGGGTGTCATTTACTCCCTCATCCTTCGTGTTAACCTTCAAGATGTAGCAGATCCCCACATATCTTTATAAGTACCTACCTACTTAATATCGTCTGGTTACAAGTGAAATCCACTAAGTCACATTTTTCACATTTTAAGATGCTCCTATGTATATTTTGACGCCCGATAGATTGGCGAGGTCAGTTGTTACATCCGAGCAAGTCCGTCTCATACGAATTCTGGTCTAGTGAAATCCACTTATAGCGACTCAAGTGGATTTCTCCAGACAGAAAATTGATAATTACCGATGCGGTATAATTATAATAAGACTTGCTGTGAAATCCACTGAGCCATCTTTATTGTGGATGCCTAGTAAGTTTTTCAGTCAGAGTTACCAACCCACCCCTGAAGTCTCGTGCACTAATTTTCCAGCTGATTTGCCTTTTGTTTCACTCTTTTTGTCTTTTCCTTCTTACTTCTTCTGTCCTTGGTCCTTGGCAAATCAGTTCTGCATCCAATTCAGTGTTATGATAATTTTCTTGATGGCTGCGAGTGCCGAATTTTGGAATTCGTACTTTTAACCGTGATAATTTAAAAAATAAAAACGCTGCAAAGTCCTTGTCACATGGGTTTATTATTCTATTGGAGTTCTAGAGATTTTTGTTGGCTGTTAAATTTATTGTTTCTTTCATGTGGAATGATTGAAATAGCTATTTATGATGATTTCCACCAATTTTGGCCCCCAAAACATGAAATAGGTACGCTTTTTTTCCAGATCATCTTTGATCATTGGTAGTGCCATTTAATGGTCTTGATTCACATGTTTACACATTTTCTAATGTTATTATACACATTGATGGTGATTTCAGACAGTTTTCCAGGTTTTTGACACATAAAAAAACCATTTTGGGAGCTGAACCTTGGTAAAACCTCAATTTCCGCGTCTTTGGTCAAAATCGACTTCATATTCGGTCTTCTCGTCCCCAAAAACATGGAAAAGGATACCTCAAAACCTCATGATACCAACATGTTGCTAAAACGCAAAAAGTACCTATTTTTATACACATTTTCACTCATAACACCCCTGGGTATATTCCGATCGGGCTGAAAAGTTTCGGGACAAAACTAGGGCCCAAATGGAGCATGTGTGCGAAAGAACGATTTTTTTAGAGCGAAAATGAAGCCTGTACACGTGATACGGCGGACGGCGTACGGCGGACGGCGGACGGACATTGCATTTTTGGAATCTACGTACCTTGAAACGGAAAAGAAAAAATTTTGAGGGGGTGTTATAAACATTTTTTGCTGAGCGATTACATAGGTGTATTATTCACAGAATAATAAACCAAAAGTGAATTTTCATCCCCCAGACTTTTTTGTTACTATGTAATTCCTAAAACGCTCTCCCTCGATCTTGATCGAAATTAGATGCAATTCTCATGGAGGAAAACGATAAGTATTACCACTCACGATTTTTAGTCAAGTGAAAAGTCTGGTGAAATCCGCTAAGTCAGGTTCCTTCGTAGGAAAAGTAGCATTACGAGTACTTTCGAATTCAGCTGACCCCTTGAGATTCATAGGATGGCAACTAGACACCATATGGCAGCTACAGTCCAAATTTCTACCCTCTAATCCGATTTTCTCCCTTAGAAAGATCTAATCAAAAAATTGAAAACCTTCAAACTCGATTTTCTCGAAAGCAACATTTTCGACCTAATGGATTTCACTTGTAAGACGACGAATGTAAAGTTGTCCTCCGACTAAAAAAGTGGTCTGGTTCCTACCTGCAACGATATCACCTTTTATCGTCGTATAATGAAATTGGACAACCGCAAATTTATTTTTACAATCCACAATTCACATAGAATTAACGTGAAATCATTAGTCAACCCTTTCAAAACCTTCAGTAAAAAGATTTTACAAGTCTCGACGCGTGTTTACTTTCCCTTGGCAACTCCATCAGGCTGAAGGTATTATGTTTGCACTTACATCTACAGCCCTGTCACTGTTAGCTCCGAACAGCCCTGACAAGGCTATTCGATTGATGCTCAAAAGACGGGCCAGCTCAAGTTCAATGGCGAGCTCAGCGAGAGAGCAAATGGGCCCGTAACGTTTGGCGACTCACAATGGGCAACTTTCTTTGCAACTCTTTCATCTCATTGAACATTTTCTGTTGTGCCCGTTAGAATGAGCAATCACGTGTAGGTAAGGGACAGGTGATATCTATAAGATGCCCTAGAGCTCCCCGCTAGGATGTTATTTCTGTCAGACCTATCCTTGATTGTATGCAATTATTGTCACATTGGCACCAGTAGAAAATAATGACAACACCATCGCCCCCTATCCCCTTGGGGAAAAATAAAGACTTTCACTTCACATGCATGCAATGTTTCATGCTAGACTAAATGTGTGTGTGTGTACTTTGATTCGGTGCAGTTATAATGTTACGATATTAAACTGCCATTCACAAACGCACAGTGTCTTTATAACAGGCAAAGGTGATTTCTGCGAAAAATATCCAGAATATCCCAAAATAATTTCATTCGATATTGTAAATAAGTCTAGAATTGGGTCTGCATTTTGAATTTAATATGAAATTAATCTATTCTGACAAATGCGATGCATAGTGTTATGTCTGTAGGTACTACATAATCAGAAAACCACTAGTAATGCATCTGATGTGTTTCTTGCTAGTGATGACGGGCAAAAATATGGTGACTGTGATGTAATTGTATAAAATTGCTACTTAGTATGACCACAGTCGTTTTGAGGATAACTAATTTTCAATTGATGGTTGTTTCTCTGATACTGGTAAAATGGTATAATGTCAAGTACCTGTGTATAGTGAATATCGGGCAAGGTTTAACGAAAAGTTAGTACATGAGTAGTGAGTCCAAAAATCGTTCTTTATCGTATAAATTTGGATCTTCTCTCCCACATTTATAAATTCGAATCACAGAAGCGCTGAGGATAGTGAGCCCGTTCGGTACTTACTCAAACACAGTATGTGAAGCTTCCGAATGATTTTTGATTGATTCCATTTTGACTTCCATCGATAGAAAACTAGGAATGGAACACTTCCTTTGGTATTCGACGAGAAAGAGGACAAAATGAGAAAAAATAATACTAGGTGAAGCAAGTGAATTTTTCGCTCGTGAGTAAACTTTAAGAATGCACACGGACGTGGTTTGCGGCATTGAAGAGCTGAAACCAGTGTCCAGTAAGTAACGAGGTCGATGATGCGAATTGGACACGCACGGGAGACTCGCCCAGGCCTTCTCCTTCGGCGGACCCAAACCTAGAAATGTGACAACCTCTAGAAATGTCGCTTTTTATCATCCTCTATTCCATTTTCTCTCATTTTTTTCAGTCGCCACCTTCTCTTTGCAGAGCCGTGGAGTGTATCCCACTCACGTGTTTTAGAGTCGCAGTTCATTTTTTTTTTTTTTTCTGTAGGTATTAGTTTGAAACTTGTTCAAGTGAAAATAGCTGGAATCCCTCGTACGAATACGAGAAAGGTGCCGGTCGTGGTGATGCCTGCCAAATCCGAACTACTACATTTGAATAGGTGCACACAAGAACCGGGTGAAGGTTTGTGTATTGCTGTGCAGTCATCCAGTTTTTCGATGGATAATTGGGACGATGATTTACCTTTCACGGGCCTGACACCTTACGGCTGTTCCAATGGGGTCTTACTTGCTTACTAAGGTAGTACCTGAAATGTTGCCATTGCTGGCGCACTTTTTCTTCTTTTTAAATAGGCACCGAGTAATAGTAACAAATAATCCATATATTATGTATTATGTTGGAGCCTTTTATCGTGCCTTCCTTCAATAAATGTAGAAGTACGTGTAAATGATCCAGTAACCTTTGATTCAACGGTAAATATATTTACTAAACCGTCGGAGCGTTATTGCTTCAGTACTTACAGCCCAGCACCGGTAGCGACTGTCCGATTTAACATGAATGAAACTCGTGGTTCATAAAGCCATAAAACGATGGTAATTTTGGTAGAAATTAAAAAGAGAAACCGGCGCTCGAAGGTCGTTTTGACCGGAGTGCGTAAACCCGTTTGCCATTCTCGTCAAATCATCATTTATGTACAGCGCGTTACATAAAAAAAATCGCTACATTCTCCGGGTGAGTGAAATTTTTCGGAAGTCCCGACCCCACATTTAAAAAAAACAGGGTCTTTTAATGGAGGAAGGCTGCTTTAATCATGTCCACTTATGGCACTGTCGGATGATACCTTTGAGTCGAATGTTTGGTTCTTTTTCGCTTTCTATAACATTTGGAAATGCCACTTAAGGAAAAAATTTTGCCGGAAGACAAATTGGCAGTCGGTGACACTGTCAATCAGCATCGACCTGACATCTCTCAAACACTCCAGTGCGCATGAGGATTATAAATATATATGATAGTACCGCCGGCATTCAATCGCGGAACATGTTCACCACGGAGTGGAAGAATTAGCTATAATGAAAAGAACCGATCAAACCTGACTATAGATGAAAGCAGGTAGGTGTATATGAGTACCTTATGGCTCAATGTAAAAAGTTCCAGTCGTGCAGCATGGTTATAAAAGCGAATTTTCAAAGAAATATTCGGGCTACTGTGTAAAAAGGAGATATAGCAAGAAATCATACCACTTTTCCTAGTTATATCATTTCGTGATTTTAGCCATTTTTCCGATTTTTGACCTCTATAAAGTCAAATTTGACCCACTTTTTTTTAAAGAAAAATATTTTCATCACCAAAATATCCCATCTTTCAATCATGAATAACCATTCCACACAACGTCAGGTGAATTAATATTGATTTTAGCTCTAAATACCAATTTTTGATTGCCAAACATACAAATTCCACCCCTATTCTGTACGGAAAACAACTGAAATGGTATTTTTATATCTCTACTCGCCCTTCCATATACCACTTTCAGTGATTTTATATCAACTGTTCGTGATTTTAGCCGATTTTACCAATTTTTGACTCCTAAAAACTCAAATTTGAATCCCTTAGAATTGTTGAAAATTTCTCTTCTTCGAATTCATCCTTTTGTTTAATAATACGAACATTTTGGCGAAATGCGGAATTTTTATCATGTACCTTCCCAAGGTCAGATATCGTCTACAGTGACACGAACATATATATATATACCATATACATATATATAGATGTATATATAAATTTTAATTAAAATCCTGGGAAGAATTCAGGGTGCTCTGAAACGGATTTGCCTATAAAAAATGGCAAAAACTCTTTTTCTGCCAATTTTGGACCCTTTGCAATAGTTTCATTTTCTTTGAAAATTCGCTAATAAACCCAATGAAAAAAAAAATAAATAAATAAATAAAATACCAAGCTACTACAAACACAGATTAGTAGATCCTAGAGAAAATTTTGTCAAAAATGCATGTATTGAACATTTTGGACCCATCGCAATAGCTTATTTTGTTGGAAAAGTCACTAAAAACAAAATGATGCCAACACCGCCCAAAAACAGCTGGTCAACATGCTACTCGATGAATATAGCTGTCAGAAATATTGTTTGTTAGCATAAAAGCTCAAACAGGTTGAGCGCGTCAATCGAATGAAACGAGTTTATTTTGGAGCTCCGCCTTTTACGGCCCGGGGACCATGGATAATCCGGTCTGAGTGATCCAAATCGGACCTGTCAGTCATCCCATTGCCTCCCATCATTCGCTCGCCAATCTTGATGATACCTATCATTTCCAAAACACCATTTTCCAATCCGGAACGCCCTTCAGTGGAAGAAGAATTTGGGCTTTGCCCCGTTCCACTCGTCAAATTCAGATCGGCACCTTTCAATTCGAAGTAACTTTTTTTCTTTCGTTTTAAACAATGATCGATTCAAAAAGAGAAACCGAGCTACTGATTGCAAGCTGTCATTTCATCTTAGGGTTGAAGTTCGCGAACGTTCGGGACGTTGATGACCGTTTAAAGTGTGAAAATTAATCTTTTGACGTATGAAAAATATAAGTCGGTTGAGGGTCAGGGGCATACGAAAGTGCCACAGGCGCGTTACACTTGGGCTTTCATGTGTCACTCGAGTGGCGGCTTATCATCGACGAATCAAATAATACCGGGTCATGATGGGGAACTTATCTGTTCCTCTAACCTCCCGTGCATCTCGGGTTCTTCCCACAAAGCAAGCTGCACAAGAGTCCTCAACGACTTGACAGTAATGGAAACGTAGGAACTGCTGGTATAATTACAGCTGATTGCTAGAGAAGCTCTTAATTTTATTAGAATCCTGCGGCATTTGTCGGTCTGCTCGGCGATAAAACTAACTTCCGAATGGACATACATACATCGAGCTCATGAAATTATAATTCTCAAGAAATTATACATAATATGTAATTAGTGTTATCCAATTTCTCAAAGAATAGAATGGCTTCCCACTTCAGGTTGCTATTTTGTCCAAAGGTTTTGTTCTTTATCTTGTTTGTGTGCATGGGTTTCAGTGTTGTATTTGCTCTAACTTGCTCTGACTTGAATTTGCTTCTTCGAGTCGTTGAGGAACCTAAGGCGATACTCTGGAGGTTGGGACTACTTGTGCATCCTGGTCATATATACGTAATACGTATCCTGCACTTCCTCTTCATCCTGCTTACGCCTCCTGCTATGTCACGATGTGCTCCATCCCCTAGCCCTCCTGCCGTCTCATCCTTGCCACATCTCCGGTCACTTCGACCGTTATAAAAATGTTTACATCACTCGAGGAAGTTACCCTCCTGGTATATACGTCGTTTTCCGCTTTCAACCTGCAGCCGACGCCCCCTGCAAGCGAATCTCTTCGACGGAAAGTAAAACCCGCATCGTAATCAAGAAAAAAACGGCTATCGGGAACCGTTCTGCGTCTGAGGTGCACAAGCTTCCACTCTCGCGGGGACCTTGAAGGCCTGGATAAAAAATAACATTATCCACGCTCCTTTTCACTTTACATTGTCCGGCAATCTAAGGTGCTCTATGACTGCTCGAGATTCGAAAGCCCAATTTTATTTAATACCAGCTTGCTGGAGAGGGTCTGTTGTTGCATAGATCCCCCTTCTGGGCGAGGCCTCGTATTTTTCCTTCGACTTTTTCTCGAGCCGCGCGGGTGTGGCACGAGCAGATATTCAGCTATGCCAATTCAACAACACGTGTCCACGTTCTTTTCTTTTGTCTTATTTTCACTGGCTTTCGGATGCCATTGGTAAAAGTTTTATGAGTCTGGTGTTGTTAATTACCACGGTAATACGCACTCACTTATTAGCCATTATAATTCAGATATCTGGTATGTACCACCTACCTATCCCATTGTACTCACGATATATATTATGGCCCTAACAGAAGGTACAAAAGACCTTACCATACACCTCAACTGAGCAACGAGCCGTTGGTATTTGTATTACTGCGAGAATTTGTCGGTATTTGTAAAAATGGTACCGGACCTGTAGCATGCCAAACTGCTGCAAGATCCTTGTCACAAGGGTTTATTAGACAGTTTTTGTACTTCCCGTCATCTTTACACGTTCAACCGTGGGACTGATAGGCCAAGATGATACGGGGTACGGGAAGACGGACCAATTATTCTCGAATGAATACGACACGATTGGGACCTCAGTGAAGAGACCCTCAAACCTAATTTGACGGTTTTAAACTCGAATATTAGGTTGCTGTTTCTGATAAATTATTTTCGATCAGTGAAGCTGTCACTGAATTATCTTGATTCACCTGTTAATACAGCCTCTTGTGTTACTATACAAATTTCTGGTGATTACAGCCATTTTCACAGGTTTCTGACCCATATACATTGAATTTTGAGAGTTACAACTTTGTTAGAACCTCAGTCTTTGACTCAGTGGTCGAAATCAACTTCACATTTGGTCTCCTCACCCTAAAAAACCATGGAAACGGTACCACACAAGCCCAAGTTCACTAGAACCACAGAAACACCTAATTTTGCACCCATTTTACACTCATAACACCCCCATAAAACAACTACGGCCCAAATGGAGCCTGTGCGCGAAAGAACGATTTTTGTATACCGAAAATTGAGGTAGATATGATGACACGGCGGACGGCGGAAGACATCGCATTTTTGGAATTTGCACACCTTGAAACGTAAAAAAATTTTTTGAGGGGGTGTTCAAAAAAAATCCGAACCAAATATGTAGGTAGGTGTATTATTCAGAGAATAAACAACCAAAATGGGTCAACAAGACAAAAACTCAGCAGGTCTGTTTTACTAGAATAAACTTGCTTCTGAAGCGCTGGTAGCTAGTTTGCAAACCTGTTACCTAATATGAGCGTTGGCATGTTTCAGAAGACACTAGTTTGATTTATATTTTAACTTAACATTGTTCGTTGAAGCTTGGTGCAGACGTTGCTATTTGGCCCTGACTCGCTTGCTTTTTCCACGATGTTCCTACTCGAACTTGCTTCACAGCCTAGTGAATCGCACAAAAACGCCCGTTCAGGCGAAAATAGTCCTCATTATCCAAACCCTCGTTTTGTACTCAGTTTCATGCCCTCGCTGCTCAATTTCAATCAACGCCGAGTCGAAGGAACATTGTTTAATCAACCCACACCTTTCCATTTCAATGATCGGAGATCGTTGCGGGCAGCATCCTATGTTTAACCGTAATTACCCATCATTATCTTCATCGCGTTGTGTAATGGGGACGACGTAGGTAAAGAAGCGATAATCAGTTTTTTTCCTCCCGAAGCGCTATTTGTTCTCTGACCTTTCAGTGCGTAATTGACTTCAAGGATTCCGATCAAACGAATCCCCAGAACAAAGAGCGGGTCGCCCTCCGGGTTACTTCTATTTGCGATCCTTTTGACACTTGAGAGGCGGCAAGAATTGCAAAAATATTCTCAAAAATAGTTTCAGCGCTGAGTTTTTTTGTTTTTCGTCACTCATAGCGCCCTTGAGTGGGCGCTTGAGGTTGACAAAAAAATGCCACCTTTATGCTGTAATGGAGATCCTCTACCCCCTTTTCCGAGACAAATTCGAGATGATTTCGCGGGGTTAATTGCAAGAAATTTTTCTTGAGCCCCCGATGTCATTCGACAGTCCTTGAACGCCTATTAGTTCTGTCCTTCGGGAAAGCCGCGGTGGGAGAATCCCGATGGGTGCGATACACTTGAGGGAATGCTTTTATTTTTATTGTCGCTGTCCGCTGAGGAATTAAAGCCGTGTCACCCGTTTCTTCGAACGATAAAATGCGATGGTTTGGGATCCTGGAATCACTCGAATCTTTGACAGTGCCCCGAGACAAGCGGTGATTCATCTAAATAGTTAGGCAGCTACTGTTTGAACGAGAACAGAACCAAGAGACCATCACCTTTGGAGAATAGCACGGGTACGTAATACTTGACAAGAAATTACGTTAATTATTACGCTGTTACTGTAATTACATTACAAAAAACCTGCTCTTAGATCAATATCAAATGCTCTCTTTCTTTCTTTACACTTCATGATTCACTTCAATAAAACCGCAGAGCGACGTCTCACCCCCTTCTATTCTGAGGTGGAACTTTAAACAAAAAAAAGCTACTCTAAATTTTACAAAGAAAAACGGATTTATTGAAAAAATAGTCTATTTCCACTAATACACGAAAAACGCAAAATATAATTTAAAAAAAAAATTTGGAGTATTAGTGGAAATAATATACTATTTTTTCAATAACTCCGTTTTTCTTTGAAATGGGTTGCCACGATTTCTTCGCGAGTGATTTAGTTCGTGCTAAATTTTACCTTTAGCTGGGATTGGAACTTCTGACCCCGGAACCTGTGTAATTCTAGGTATCTCGCCAAAATCAGGCGACTCACTTCTAATTTCATATTGCACCGAGTAGTGAGAAAAGGGAGGCAAAGATTAGCTCCCCCCCTTAGAACATGCTGATTCTGCCTAATTCTACCACGCAGTCGCAGGGTAGTCGCTGATTCCCACTGGATAGTAGCAAACATTCAGATTCCTGACTCGTGATTTTGGGTGTTTTTAAATCTTAATCCGGTCCTAATTTGCTGGGGTTTACACCAACTCGTTGATTCATTGCGTTGAATTATGATGGAAGCGTAGCTTAGCTTTTTTTTTGCAAGCCCCTGAGATGATTATCGTCTTAAAACAAATAGGTTAGACTGTGTCGAGATAAGCAACTGTTACCGTAGTGTCACTGTTGTGCCGAACTCCCATGACCACACAACCTGTTTAAAATTTACCTCACGGCACCAATTTCCATATTATTTTTACCGGAGAAAACGGTAAATATGCTAATCGATTTCTTACTCTGACACACAGTTCTCATGATGCATTGGTAGGTGAATTTCTCAAACCGATAAACCTAAAATTACCAAGAAATTTAATCAGTGATAAGCTAGGTAACACAACATAGCAGAAGCCGTAAGTTTACTAATAAAATAATGAAATATTATTTCAAAGAAAAACGGAGTTATTGAAAAATAGTCTATTTCCACTAATACATTGTTGTTGTGTATTAGTGGAAATAGACTATTTTTCAATAACTCCGTTTTTCTTTGAAATCGGTTTCCACGATTTCGTCGCGAGTGATTTAGTTCGGAATATTATTTACTGAAATTAACTGCCGGCCGATGCTTGCAGTCCCACAAGTGTTTATATATATGGTAAACTCCTAAGCGGCTCTGCAAGATTAAGTAATCACTAAAGTATCATTTTAGTCAATATTATCCACATTTTTATATTGAAAAATCCAAGATTTTATTTTGGTGGGTATAATAGAAATGCTGAATGGTTTAACGAAATATGTATAGCCATAGTTACCTTCCTACTTAGTTTTAGTGAAAAAAAATTACTTAGGTAAGTAATCTTCAAATTTATTTAAAACGTAGTTTAAGTAAATTTAAATAATTTTCTGGAGTTCTAAGCTATAAATTAAGTATCAAGAATAAGGTCAGAAAAGTGATCGATGAATCAAAACGTTGTGAGGGTATAATTGTTCAGACACTTCCTTCTACTTTGATTATTTTCTAGAATTAAGGTTTCAACTCGAGGTTCCTACAATTTTGATGGGCGATAGTTTGCAGCCCCACAATACATCCTACTACACGTTTTACTGCATAAAGTAAGCGGCTGGATATCTAATCACGGTTGCCACCCCGCAACACACAAACACCTCCCTTTCATTAGAGCGAGATATTTTTACGAGCAAAACTAATAGCTCCGGACAATTGTTTTTGTTCCACTGCAGAAGCGAGTCGATTGGCATCACGCCGGCGCTGTAAAAGTGTTGACTAAGTACCGTTGGAAATCTATTACGCGATGAGAGAAAACTCAAAGTCGGGTTTACAGTTAGTTGAAGAGCGGTTGGCCATGAGGATGGCATTAACCAGAGTTATGGCCCATATTAAGGATTCCGTAGTTGCCAAGTGCAAAAACTACTGCTGCTCTAGCTCTGCAATTTATTGAGACGATATGATGACAATTTAATGTAATCGAATTCTAAACAACTCCAGGGATATAGGCGTGGCAAGGATGTACCTACACGTGATACCTACCAGTGGAATGGTACCTACTTAAGGTCGGGTCGTCCTCTTCCTTAAAAAGAAAGAACAACTCATCTCACAAAATGACAGCTTTTCAGAAGAACGATTCGAAGTTTTTTTTCTCTTTTTTGCTTCACTGAATTTTGAGATAAATTTAAAATTCCTTTGTGACCAAATGACCGATAAAAAAATCGACAATAATAATCAAAAACAGCGATGACGCGTTTTTATTACATTCTGACAGTTCTTTTTCTCAGAGTCCTCTTTCCTTTTAGTGTCAAATGAATATATCGCGTTTTAAATACCTACTAAAACTATATGTCAATGTATACGCAAAACCCATCTCATCGATGATCAGATTTTAATATAACAATTTAAGGAAGAGTAGTGATCATGTTGTCATCCAGCTAAATCATGGGAGATCTAAACATCATGTTTCTTCTTTGCCGAAGACGAAAGCCTTGCATTTATGCAATGAAAATTTCCATGCGTGTTTTGGGTTTCAAACAACTAAAAGAATGCTCCAAATGAACGGAAATTGCCGGTGCATGTTTGCGTACCAGGTACCTGCCATTAAAATCTGCAAAATGCAAATGAATTTCCTGACACGTAGTGTACTCAATTTCTATTCAACAGATTTTTTAAAATTTTCACGAATCTTGGATCACTGTTGGTTCCCTAGGAATTGAGATCGGAGTCCGTCCACTGCCCACGCCTGAGCAAACCACAAATACTTTGTATGTAATCGTCGGTTAGGTTTGTTCAACCGATTCCGCAGAGCTTTTCTGGGATCATGGATGTTGAGTTTCTGGTGGTCTCCAAAGAATTTCAGTACATTCGAAATTATAGCAGCGTCTGCGTAGGCGCAATCAACGAAAACCTTGTAATTCCGGGGGTTACGTAGGAGCAATAGGGTCGAGATAACTAGTCCGATTTCCCTCAAATTGATAGGAATTTTGGTTTATTATTTTCAAAAATGAACCTTTGGAATCGAGCATGAAAAAAAAGTCTAACCCCCCCTCAAAATTTGATGGTTTACGTTTCAAGGTACGTAGAATACGAAAATGCAATTTAAAAAATTCTGTCTGTCCGCCGTACACCGTACTGGCCACTTTTCTTAGTAAGCATGAAAAAAAATTCGATTAAATTCGGGTTTTAGGTTCCGTTCGGGGTCTAGTTGGTCCTCTAAGCTCGGCGTTACTGTCAGTCATCTCTAAGGGGTTCAAAATAGGGGTTGCAATTTTCAGAACGCCGTAGCTCGAAAACTTTCGATAGAACGGCATGGTTTTTTTTACGTTATTAAATTTTTCTTGAGCTAAACAATTTTTGAGACCACCCGGAGCATTGTACGTCTAGCCGTTCGTGTGCACCAAACAGTTTCGCCAACATGATCGTGAATCAAACGGTATAAATCCGGCCCGGATATCATCACTAGGGAGCACCACATTATAATCAAGGATGGCTGTATGAAGTCGAGTTGGTTGTTCTGCGATATTATTTAATTTGATAAGTGATGGACTATTGGATTTTGGTGGTAGGTACCTACTTCTGAAACTCGAACAAACGTTGAAGTATTATTGATGGGTAAATTATTACACAATGGTAAATTATTACACACCGGAAAATTATTAGGTACACAGCGGTAAATTATTACGTAACGGTAATTTATTACACAACGGCAAATTATTACACAGCGGTAAATTATTACGTAACGGTAATTTATTACACAACGGTAAATTATTACACAACGGTTCATCTACCAAGAAGGGGCTGGATTTTGTTGATCGGTACTTTCACAACTTGAACAACCGTTGAAGTATTATTGATGGGCAAGTTATTACACAACGGTTCTTTACACTTGACCACGAGAGTAGGTATTGACTCAGAAAACAGTGATCTACGCAGAAGGGGCATCTATTTCACTCCACATCAACAATTTCCCTTCAGAACTTCATTATTTGCGTTTCTTTTTGCCATTTTAGTTACTGTTTGTCGTCGACAGAATTATTTTAGCAACATTTACTCGTGATTTAGGTAGGTACCTCGTAACGAGTATGGGGTTAGGTACTAACGTACGGAGGGTCCGCGATCTACATAATATGTATAGAATAGTACATATTATATACAGAGAGCTGTGATCTCTAACAGAAGGGTACTCTGTACAAAATAATAAACCGTTGTGCAGGGATTTGCAGCGTTTTTTTTAACACTGTTCTATTCTATGCTCTAATCAAGGGTCCTGGCTGCGGCAAAAATATTTCGTACACCTGATAATGTTTGTAATCACAATAACGATGTGAGGACCCTCCACCGCCCACGCACCTGGCAAATATCTCTGTTGGTTTGGGAGCTGAGTAGCTGGTTGGGCTACCGATTCTTTCGAAAACCCGAACACCTACGCGGAGTCCCCGTTCAGTGAACTGTCGCCAGGAACTCAGGAATTCGCGTCAGGTCTCATTTTGGGAAACCGGTAAACCGCGGCTCAGCGGCTGTTAATTTATTGTGAAGGTGTTTACTCACTACCCCGATTACGAAACAGATCCTCACCACGTCATCCCCTCTAACCGGCCGTTGACTTTCTCATCCCGAACAAGTAACCTTTTTTTCCCACCTTTTTACTTTGCGTTCACAGGAATTTTTCCCTCGGGAATCCGTTGAATTTGCCGGCCTCGCTCGCTTCGAAGTGGTTTCCGCTCGGGATACGCTCATTTCAATTTCTCTTGAAATATGAAAGCGAAACCGAGTGGTCTTTATCACCCAGAAGGTATTGGGTGTTACATAGGGAAGGAATCCGATAGCAAGTTCCGATTTCCGCGATTCAGTAGAGTTCGTTGAGCAGAGTGTGGGCATTGGGCAACCGGTGGGCTGGTGAGCCGAGATCCGCGTTCTGCGAAACCGGCCCACGGATCGGCTATCGTTTGAAGATTTGGACATAATTTGTCAAGCTAGACGCATATTATTATTCACGAGTAAGGAAAAAGGATCGTGGGATGAAACCCAGAAATTAAATTAACTTGGATTCTGACTCGCCTCCTCACTGAACGCTCCAAAATTTTTGTTCATTTGGCGTGTCGCGCCCTCACTTACATCGAGCGGCAATACGTTCTAACGATATCCAGTAAATTTTTTTCCATGAAATTTATAGGTACTTTTTCGAGCCAATTTCACACTTTTTCCAACCAGTATTATACTTTTTTCAACCAAATTCGTAGGTACTTGTTTTCAATAAATGTAACTTCTTTCAACAAATTCATTCGTTCTCTATTTGGTATTATTTATGTAATGAAGTGGTGTGGATTTGGTCGAAATATATAATATAATCGAGTTTGATATGATGTAGGTACCTACTATTATTGGTAAGTACCTATGCTCGATTTACTTATACCATTAAGTTTTCCTACGACATCATCTGACACTAAGAAAAATAAGTAGTTTCCGGTCACCACGGTCATAGGTACTTTTTCGAGCCAATTTCACACTTTTTATTATGCACAGTATTATGCTTTTTTCAACCAAATTCGTAGGTACTTGTTTTCAATAAATAATGTAACTTCTTTCAACAAATTCATTCGTTCTCTATTTGGTATTCTTTATGCAATCAAGTGGTGTGGATTTGGTCGAAATATATAATATAATCGAGTTTGATATGATGTAGGTACCTACTATTATTGGTAAGTATACTCGATTTACTTATACCATTAAGTTTTCCTACGACATCATCTGACACTAAGGAAAATGCTTATTTTTCTTAGTGTCAGATGACACTTTCCTTACTTATACTGTACCTCGATAAACAGTTGCAATCTTAACCATTCTACTTGTCTTTACCCTTATTTATTTTGAAATCTTATTAATTGGGTTTTATCGTATTTCAGAATCCAGACAGCCCGAGCGCAACAACAGATGTAAGTATAAAATAAATAAATGAATTAGTAAAACTCATTTCGGTACCTACGTAAATAAACATAAATAGGGGTACATTTTAGTATCTACTTCTGCACACGTATAGATTTTTGGCCTATAGGAAATAGAAAAAAGCGCAGCAGTTTTATTTTATAATTGTATTAATGGTTTAGAGTTTAGAGTATCTTGAAACCTCAGCTGTGGCCAGTTTGACAACCAACTGAAAAATTCAAGTTTAAAACGTTGATTGGGTACATAGTCGGTAATTTCAAATACCTATAATTCAACAGGAAAATCGTATGGCAATTTACACCTAGTACTTAACCTGGCTTTTTTATTATATTATTGAACAGATTCGTGAGTTAGAACACGCGATGTAGCCAGCTTGAATGAATCGTCATGGATCTCAGCGTGGAGCTCCAAGATGACAGTCTTTAGAAAATGGGACAAAGACATTTCACCTTAGTAGAAACCAATGGTTCCAGTTTTTCTCCTGAAAAGGAAGGATCAAACGGAAAAAGAATGATCTCGTTTTTCTCTATTCTTTCCCTGGGTGCAGGTTTTGGTCAAGGAAAGTCCGAAATGCATTTTGACCCACGGATCGCACTTTCTCCTTATCTGACTCAACTCCTCTGGTTTTCATTGGTTCCCGGCCGGTGCAACTGGGATATTTGCATTTCTTTACACGAATATGGTCTGTCTATATATTATTAGTCTTTCTAGTTTTGTACGATAACCTTCTGTAATTGTCCCTTTAACCGCGTTTCAAGTAGGTACATGAGCAATATCCAGCCATCTAGCATCAAGTGAAATCAGAAAGAATAAATGTCATATTTTGCCATCTGAATTTCAGGTATCAATATTATTTGCAGATTGCAGTGTTCATAGATCTAATCTATCTTGGACGGATGTTACCTATTTAGTTACAGTACTTCAAAAACCGTATTTTCAAAGCTTTTCTCGATCTATCTACCTTATTAAGAATATACCAGCCAAATGGACGAACTAAATCATTCGCGATAAAATCGTGGAAACCCATTAACCCCCCCCTCCCGCACCCCACCACAAAAAAACACCCAAGGTTGTTGTTTTTTGATCACCGAAACCGGTATAACAGTGTATTGTGGTTTTTTATTTACAATAACGAACCTTTGGAATCGAGCATGAAAAAAAAAAAATTTAACCCCTCCTCAAAATTTGATGGTTTCCATTTCAAGGTATGTATAATCCAAAAATGGTGTAACAAAATTTCTGTCCACACGCCGTTTCGCCTTACCATGAACCAAAAATAATCAGATGTGGTTTGCAGGTCTTGTTTAGGGTCTAGTTGGTCCGTGAAGCTCGGCGTTACTGTCAGTCATCTGCAAGAGGTGCAAAATAGGGGTTGAAAATTTCAGAACGCCGTAGCTCGAAAACTTTCAATAGAAAGGTATGGTTTTTTTTAACTTTTTTAAATTTATATTAAACTAAAGAATTTTTTGAGACCACCCAGAGCATTGTAGGACGTCCAGCCGTCGTTAGCATCGAAAAGCTTCGTCAACATGATCGTGAATCAAACGGTATAAATCCGGCCCAGATATCATTGCTAGGGATCACCTGGTTATAATCACGGATGGCTGTATGAAATAGAGTTGGTTGTTGTGCAATATGATTTCATTTGAAAAATGATGGATCTATCAGATTTTGTTGGTAGGTACTTTTGATACTTGAACAAATTTTGAAGTATTATTAATAGGTAAATTATTACATAACGGTAAATTATTACACAATGGTAAATTATTACACAATGGTAAATTATTACACAACGGTTCATTATACCATCTACGTAGAAGGGGCTGGAATTTGTTGACAGGTAGGTACTTTTGCAACTTGAACAACCGTTGAAGTATTATTGATGGGCAAATTATTACACAACGGTAAATTATTACACAGCGGTTCATTATACTATCTACGTAGAAGGGGCTGGAATTTGTTGACAGGTACTTTTGCAACTTGAACAACCGTTGAAGTATTATTGATGGGCAAATTATTACACAACGGTAAATTATTACACAGCGGTTCATTATACCATCTACGTAGAAGGGGCACCTATACAGGTAAATTATTACACAACGGTAAATTATTACACAGCGGTTCATTATACCATCTACGTAGAAGGGGCACCTATACAGGTAAATTATTACACAACGGTTTATTATTTACCTTATGCTTCAAGAATAACTACAAATAAATAATTATTGAATTATTGAATCCCGCGCCCGATTGATGGCTGTTTTGCATTTTGTTGATAGGTACTTCTGCAACTTGAATAAATTTTGAAGTATTATTGGATAAATTATTACACAACGACAACGTTTATTATACTATATACGTAGAAGGGGCACCTATACAGATAAATTATTACACAACGGTTTATTATTTGCCTTATGCATCGTGAATAACTACAGATAACTAATGACTGAACTATTGAATCCCGCGCATTTTTAGGAAACTTCAATTCCGAAGCCGGCTCCAGTAGGTAGGTACCCTATTTAGGGCTTTCCTGGGGGAAGCTCGAGGGTATTGACCGCAGAAAACAGTGATCGACGCAGATGGGGGCATCTGCAATGTAAATAATAAACAATCGTGTAATAATTTGCAACGTTTTTCGTGTATACTAGCCTAGTGGAAATAGAAAAACTTTCAATAACTCCAGTTTTTTTCTTTAGCCAATTGGAGCTTCCCGTTGGATGTTACAGTAAACAGCTAAGTTGTCCTGCTACTATTTTCCCACGTGTGTGGTCTAATGACGAAACTGATTAAATATATTGCTGATTATAGCTCTATTATTTTATTGGCCGTTTCGGACCAGGCTATATCTGGAGCTATGACGTAGCCTGGAGAAATGCAGGGTGGATCGCTCCCGATAAAAGTCGTTTCTACGCGGCCGTTGGTTGGACTCCGATGAATATTCAGACGTCTCACTTCTGGGCGGACGGGTCGAAGACTCCGCGACATTCCCCACCGGTGAAGTCACACAGGACGGATATTATGAAAGTTTGTCCTGTGTCCAGACCAAATTGTCGGCTCCCAGATGATCTCTGAGATCGGATCAAACTGTTGACACGGAACGAATATAAATAGCTACTTATAGCTGGCAGAATCCCAATTGGCCATTCATAATGGAGTCCTACAACAGAGGGAAAACACTATACAAATAAGAAATCAAGTTTTATAAATTCACTTAGAGTCTTATCATTGCATGCTTCAGTCTAAACTGCTGAGACCTTCTTTAGCCATAGGTATAGTCAATAATTCCGACATACATGTGAATGATAAAAATATGACAAACGTCAGGTGAATCAAAGAAAAAGGGAGTTATTGAAATAATAGTCTATTTCCACTAATACACGAATAAACGCCAAAAACACTGTTATACCGGTTTTGGTGATTAAACCACCGTCAGTATAAAAAAAAACAGTAAAAAAGCTTTATTGTTTGTTACTGACGATGGTTTGATCACCTAAACCGGTATAACAATGTTTTTCACGTTTCGTGTATTAGTGGAAATAGACTATTTTGGTTTATTATTATCAATAATGAACCATTGGAATCGAGCATGAGAAAAAAATTGTAACCTCCTCTTTAAATTTGATGGTTTTCGTTTCAAGGTATGCAAAATCCGCAAATGCAATAAAAAAATTTCTGTCTGTCCACCGTACGCCGTACGCCGTACTGGCCACTTTTCATAGTTACCATGAAACAAAATTGATGAAATTCGGGTTATAGGTTCCGTACGGGGTCTAGTTGGTCCTCGAAGCTCGGCGTTACTGTCTGTCATATCTAAGGGGTTAAAAATAAAGGTCGAAATTTTCAGAACGCCGTTAAATTTGTCTTGAGCTAAATAATTTTTTGAGACCACCCGGAGCACTGTGCGTCCAGCCGTTCGTGTGCACCAAAAACCTTCGTCAACACGATCGCGAATCAAACGGTATAAATCTGGCCCGGATATCATCACTAGGGAGCACCTGATTATAATGAAGGATGGCTGTAGGAAGTCGAGTTGGTAGTTCTGCGATATTAGTTCATTTGATAAGTGATGGACTATTGGATTTTGGTACTTGTGAAACTTGAACAAAGATGAAGTATGATTGATGGGTAAATTATTATACAACGGCAAATTATTACACAACGGTAAATTATTACACAACGGTTCATCTACCAAGAAGGGGCTGGATTTCGTTGATCGGTAATTTTGCAACTTGAACAACCTAGTACGGGGTTAGGTACTAACCTACGGAGGGTCTGCGATCTACATAATAATATATGTATAGAGTACATACATATTATTATTATTATGCGATATAGACGGGTAATCTACACAGAGAGCTGTGATCTGTAAGAGAAGGGTATTCTGTACGAAATAATAAACCGTTGTGCAGGGATTTGCAGCGTTTTTTCAATAACTCCGTTTTTCTTTGAAATGGGTTTCCACGATTTCTTCGCGAGTGATTTAGTTCGTGTCAGGTGAATGCCTATATCTATTATGCAGCCACAATGATAACTAACTACCTATAATGGGCAATCATTACCCAGGTGACTACACTTCTAATACCTACGTACAAAAGAGGAAAAGAAGAAAAACCACACAGATCCAAGATGTAAGGAGCAATGGTAATTAATACCTAGTATTTCGTATAACGTTTCTTATTATACGATTTCTTTGGGTTTCTTCTTGTTGTGCTGCTTAGAAATGCTATTACTGAATTTAACACCGATAACAGTCATATTACAGGGACTGTCCGGTTCATAAGATCTGTCGGTGGATAAGAAGGTTATGGGACTGTTCTGTCCTCAGCATCCGTGGCGTGGCGCTGGTCAAGTTTACAAATAGTAATTAATAATATAAACAATAATAATATAACCTAGTAATAAATGTAATTAATCATGATGATATCCACATGTGAATATTCAAATTGGGAACATGAAGTACGTTGGGCCGCAGGTTTGCTGCTTGACTAGAGACACGTAACAGATGGGTTGGGGATTACAGATGGGTTTCATACCTATATTATAATATTATATATTAACCTATACAAGTCTTACCTAGAAGTCTGACGTATTTTTCATAAGGCTGAAGAATGTCTCAATGTAGACCGAAACGATTCCACAAAATATATAATAATATATTACCTAACATGTACCTACCCAATCAGTGTCTATTTTAATTATCCTTTTGAAAGAATATGGTCCTGCCATCCAACTGTCTTATTTTTCCGCGACGCAACGGTTAATGGACCTGGACCTCCTCTCTCAGCTCTACACGTACCTACACAAATCAAGTTGTAGCAGATTGATTGAATTAATATGTTGAATGCTTAACAACATTAAGCACCGGTGTTTATTGCAACATAAATTGGTTACCCAGAATGTCTATTATACGTCATAGCAAAATCAAACGCTACGAATTACCGGAATTTTACCGTATATATTAAACGTAGGTAATCGTTCTAAATATTAGTTTCCACACGAATGTGGAACCTATCAGGGCTCGAAAACCGCAAAAGTTATCTGAAACTGATCCGCCCGCTGATTATGAGAATTTATGGCCGTTTAGTTTAATCACGTACTTGGTCTACGCGCCGTGTTATTACTGAGGGAACGTGGCTTCGACGACTATACTTTTTTCGTTTTGCTTCCCCAGTTGGCCTGGCAGACAGATTGAAAGTACAATTCCAGTTTTCGCAGAGGTTATTAGAGTAGGTATACTAATTACAGGCAGCTCGGCGGACGTTTGAGTGGTTTTTGATGTCAGCAATCGTCTATTGGAATGCTAGGAGACCACCACTCACCACCAAGAATATGGGTTATCACGACCAATAACCTACAACTATAACACTATAAAAAATCTTGAATGATTATTACGTCGAAGTTATACTCTTAAATATAAGCTCATTCTAATTTATTGATGCACAAAACCATAAGGGGGTGTGGTTAATTGTTTATGAACATGGAAAATCCAATACAATGCTTCCAGTATTCATTATACGCATTTATTTTTTGCTGCTGACCGTGCAGACGTCCTTATTATTAGAGAAGAAAGTTCAGAACTGATTAGTTTTCTACTTGTATGCACAATTCTCCCAGGAATTACTATTATTTAGACAAATGTGTCTCCCTTCAATATTTGCTGCTGACTGTGTAGACGTTCGCGTAGACGTCCTTATCATTAAAGAAGAAGGTTCAAAACTGGTTAGTTGTCTACTTGTATGTACAAAAGTTCCTCCTAAAATTTCCCCCTAGGAATTACTATTTAGACAAATGTGTATCCCTGCCTTTTCATTGTTATACAGCTGTACCAGTCAAAGCTTCATTTCTTATTCCAGTAAATCGGACTGAATTGTAGAGAAATTTAGCTAAACTAAAAAATAAACCAAAGAATTATATTGGTAACAATGAGTGAGACTTGTCATATACTTAACTACAATATAGATACTTACCCACGACAATGACATAATAGGGCAATGAACTTCGTTATTATCATAGATATCTATACTACGACTGAGAAAAGAGGAGAAGTAATTACATTATCTAAATCGTTTGCTTAGCTGACTTGATGTAACGCAAATATTTATATTGCAAGTGGCAGATGCAAATTTCACTCAGTCGCGTTGCATGGCTGAAACATTTTGAAATTACCAAAGCTCCGGTATTCAATTTGCCATCTCCCAAATTTTTCTTTGCCACCATCAAGACCAGTATCAGGCTGATTTCGTATTGAACTACGAGTATTATCGGCGTAATCCACGTGTTTCATTCAATTCGTGTAGCCCTAATATGCGAATATAAAATCAAAGAAAAAAGCTGCAAATTATTACACAACGGTTTATTATTTACCTGTATCAATAGATAAACCTTCTGCTTAGATCATTGTTTTCTGTAGTCAATTCCTACCGTGCAGTTTCATAAATATGCGCTGGATTCAAGAATTATATTTTCTCCATTCTATTCTCTATTCTTCTTCTATTCTCGATGATATTTCAAATAGAGTAAACGTGGGGTTCGTTGACCCCTTTTAGTTTTTTGAGAAATATTATGGAATTGAACAACTGACAGTAACGCCGAGCTTCGAGGACCAACTAGACCCCAAAAGAGACCTGCAAACCGAATTTCGTTAGTTCTGGCTCATGGTAACTAAGGGAAGTGCGAAATGCGAAATACGGCGGACGGACAGAAATTGTTTTATCCCATTTTCGGATTCTACGTACGTTGAAACGGAAAACATCAGATTTTGAGGGAGGAGGGGGGTTAGGTACAATTTCTTTTTCTTTTCATGCTCGATCCCAAAGATTTATCACTGAAAATAATGAACCAAAAAAAGATATAATGGTTGCACCGTCTCAAATAGCATGAAACTGTAAGGAGACTGAAAATGTTCATTCTGATCACTATAATATAGAATGACAGTTTATTGGATACCATTAATAATGGGTTTACCATTTAAACAACAACAAAAAATTTTATGAGCTTCACACACAGTGAATTTGTTTATTTTATTGTAATTTTATCGTATACCACAGGTTATGGTAGAGTTATTGATTTTATGAACAGGTAATAACTAACTTAATTCCCTGGAGGTGTTTTTAAGGAGGAGTTCGGAGGTAGATCGATATGATGACCAGTGAACGAACAGGCGTACATATCTCGTGGTTTTCAAAAGCACAAATCGACGCGTAGAACGTCGAAGAAACCCCCAGCTGTATGAATCCGCATTTAGCGGCAATCGATTAGGCATAGCATCCCATATACTTCACGCATCATCGAAGAACATAAGTAGTCTCAGTGCCTGAGGCGTGTGTGAATTCCCGCATTCGATTCCTGAAGAGAAAGATCGCTGGTTGATTGTAATGTATAACACCGCCTCCAAGCTGTGCCCTACCATGACTACGACCTCACACAAAAGTAGATCATGTTTTAGTATCGGGCATTGCTCAAGTGTCTCTAAATTGTAATAACTGCACCGAGAGTGTTGGACCACGTTTTATGTCAGTCTTGTTAAAATGATAAATAACGAGAGAGTGTTCTTTATATGCGAAAGCCAAGCGATTGTGCTCTGAAATTAAAGCGCCAGTTACAGCAAAATGTGAAGGTAAAATAATTGTAATAACGAATGTTTCGGACGTTTTTAGCGCAGGAAATACTCGTTCAGCTCGTTCCGACAAATTTGTCGTATAATTTATGTAATATAGATGCGCGCAGTTACTTGAAAGATGGTACTGACTTTTTTTTGCCTCCCAAAAGATCACAAGCGACTATAAACGTCCTGCGCATACATCACGAGCTTTCGCCGCGTGAAATTGAGCGTGAGCTGTGGAGTATCATATGGTAAACATCAGTGATAATTTAGCGATATAATCTCAACTGTTGCTTGTTCCCAGTGAATCGGTTACAATTAGTTATGCGCTGCGGTACCTACGCACCTTGCCCGGTAGCTTGTTCTCATCGCGGGTAGTATTATAGCAGTGAACGGATTATGATTGTTACAAAACGAAGCCAGACAGCGGTTTGCCCTTGCGTTGTGCGGAACAGGTCAGCTATGGATATCGGGTTAAGTCTGTATCTAAGCATGATTCCACTCTTAAAGAATGGGACAAATCATTAGTTTTAAATTTGTAACGCAACTGTGTATGTCGTCCACAAACATGCTGTGTGTTAGCTTAAGTGTCCTAGGTCCCTAAATTTTTTTAATTAATTTTTTTAATTTTAAATAAACTGATTATTTACACATTTTGTATAATACAGATAGATTCACAGGTAAAATTATGAATGCAACGTTCCTTTGTTTATTACCTGAACCTGTCCAGGCTCGTATCTCACCCAGCTCCGCTTGTCGTTCGATAATATATTGCTTCCGAGTCTGCGAAGCAGCGGAAGCCTTGTGTTCACTTTCGTGAGCCGAAAAATTTTTGTCTTCAGAAATCAAAATTTCCACTTGCATTTTGCGTTTCAAAGCCTACTGAACAAATTTGGTTCCGTGTCTGTCGGTCTGTGAGTCTGTGAGTCTGTGAGTCTGTGAGTCTGTGAGTCTGTGAGTCTGTGAGTCTGTGAGTCTGTGAATCTGTGAGTCTGTGAGTCTGTGAGTCTGTGAGTCTGTCCGCATTTCCTTGTTACAGCCATAACTTCCACGATTTTGAATTGATTCAGCTCAAATTTTGAGGGATGGTGCGGATAAGGCCCCTTGAGGTCCCATACAAATTTCAACATGATTGATCCAGCGGTACGCCCTGCGCATGCGCTAACGTTAAATTCAACAAACACGCATAACTTTCACAATTTTGATTAAATTTCGCTCAAATTTTCAAGGGTTGTTTGGACAAGGCCTAGTGAGTTCCAGTATGAATTTCAGCATGATCGGACCCTGGGTGCGCTCTGCGCATGCGCTGGCGTGAAATAGATTCAATTTCCTTGTTACAGCCGTAGTAACCAAAGATTTCACCCAATTTCAATGTAATTCTCAGGGATTAAGCGGGTAGGGCCCATTGAGGTCCCATATAAATTTCAACATGATAGAGCCAGCGGTTCGCCCTGCGCATGCGCTCTGTCTGTCTGTCTGTCCTTCTATGTACGGCCAAACGGCTCGACGGATATCGACCAAATTTGGCACGAATATCCAGTAGGCTCCCAAGTTGTGCAACGTCGCATTTTTAATTCCCTGACCATAGCGGAACTATGGTCGACCATGGTCAACTCCTGAATGGCTTGATGGATATCGACCAAATTTGGCACGAATATCTAGTAGGCTCCCAAGTTGTGCAACGTCGCATTTTTAATTCCCTGACCATAGCGGAACTATGGTCGACCATGGTCAACTTCGTTAATTGAAATGGTAACCCCTATTTTTTATCGCGTATTCGTAATCTACGTGAAATTCTATCTACGATCGACCCTTCGGACTACCCCCGCGGTCGACCATAGCGCATCCATGGGCCCCTCCATGGTCGAATCCCGAATTGCACAACGGATATCGACCAAATTTGGCACGAATATCCAGTAGGCTCCCAAGTTGTGCAACGTCGCATTTTTAATTCCCTGACCATAGCGGAACTATGGTCGACCATGGTCAACTTCGTTAATTGAAATGGTAACCCCTATTTTTTATCGCGTATTCGTAATCTACGTGAAATTCTATCTACGATCGACCCTTCGGACTACCCCCGCAGTCGACCATAGCGCATCCATGGGCCCCTCCATGGTCGAATCCCGAATTGCTCAACGGATATCGACCAAATTTGGCACGAATATCCAGTAGGCTCCCAAGTTGTGCAACGTCGCATTTTTAATTCCCTGACCATAGCGGAATGTAATGTAATGTTATGTAATGTTATGTAATATGTATATTTCACGTTATGTAATGTAATGTTATGTAATGTAATGTAATGTAATGTAATGTTATGTAATGTTTGTAATATGTATATTTCACGTTATGTAATGTAATGTTATGTAATATGTAATATGTGACGAGTAATGTTATGTGATTGTGACGAGGAAGCTCCTGTGTCATCACCTTGGCAGTGTATTTTAATTTATAATTCTTATACATTATATTTGTCTACTTCTTAAATATCTTAGTTTCAACAAACTTAGTAAATCTAGTATAATTAACGTCTAATGAAGGTCGTTGTGGTAGCACATTTCTGTTATTCAGAATTTTAAATCTATGGATGGTGGATTTTTGGAGGGTCATTATGAAATTACATTTCTGTTATTTACAATTTAAATTTAAGGATGATGGATTTTGCATTTGTTTGATTCATCAAGAGTTGAAATGTTAGTTTTTTTAATACGGCTACAGAATTAGTTGTTTTAATTGCTGATGGTAGATTTTCGAAAACCGAGGGTGCTAGCCAAGGCAAGTGTAGAAGTCATTGCTGGGCGTGCTATTGATAAAATACTTCATGCGTTCAACCTGGTAGGTCTCACATCACTTGTTTTCTTGAACAAGCCGAGTGATTTATGCACATATAAAGCCAATCTGTAAGCATACGTCATTCTTGGAGAAAGCACTTCAAAACCCTCGTAAAAGTTCATGTTGGAAGTCAATTCGAACGACGACTCCAATAGTTGTTTTTGTACGACCGGTTGCCCATGTTGTCCATACCCTTTTCCCCTTATGTTGTTAAAAATAGATTCATTCGTGTTCCGAAGAATATACAAGCGCACACTACTTAACACTAGTTAAGTATACGAAGAACCGCACTCTGCGACAGTTCACTATTCGGGTGCGCCTGTGTGATTTCGTGACTATACGTACGAGTAAGACAGTATTCACAACCAAACTTAGGTTACCAAAACTACTCGCGTAAGCACCTCCCCAAATGGTTATACCATAGATCAATATGCTATAAACATAAGCACAGAAAACCACCAACATGACTAACCACCACTTTTCCAACATGGTAAACACTAAAAAATTCTGAAAACCCAACTACACTACGAACTGCACAAAAACATCTAATCGGGTAGTAAATATGGTGTAGTAAACGAATGGATTTAAAATAATAAAAAATAAACTAAAACTACAAGTTTGTTTTGCACAAGAATAAGAATAACTAATTTCTCCCTTGAGAGGGAAAAACATTAAATCATGTTTAATGTTTTTCCCTCGCAAGGGAGAAATTAGATATAGTTTTTTAATGTCAAGAAAAAATGAAAGCCACAATTTCACTGAACTGTACAAGTATAATGTTGCATTTACTGTACTTATTATAGAACTCGCCATCAACAAATGGTTGCTACAACAGAAGGTAGTAACTGTGTAGTAACCAATGAAAAACGTAGCTATTGACTCTTGTTTCTTTCGAGTGCGATATTCTTTATGGTTGCTACAACAGAAGGTAGTAACTGTGTAGTAACCAATGAAAAACGTTGCATATTTGCGTGTCGGAATTCACAGAATGACCCCCAGCCCTAAAACATTAAACATGTTAAAACAATAAGAGCTTAATTTTACCTAATTGTTACTTTAAAAAAGGTGAGCAGAGTAGTATGGAGTATTCTAAAATAAGTATTCTGAAGTAAGTGGAGTAAGTGGTAAGTTGGTGGAGTATTCTAAATATCGATGAGTAAAATGGTGAGAGTTCATTCACTCTGATCTGAGCCTGGCAGTACAAGTTACGATGCTGGGATGCTATATTTTTTCAATATTTAGATATGGGTGCGAGAGCTGGACGCTCGACCCTGCCTTAGAGTATAAACTAAATGCCGTTGAACTCCATTTTTACCGGCGAATGCTGCGAACACAGTAGGCTGATAAAGGGTCAAACGATGAGGTTCTAGCCACAATGGGCAAGCACCAGGATTTGCTCTTAACTTTTAGGGAGTGGAAGACCAAATATTTCTGGCGTTTAATGGGAGGAGAAAGGTCTGAGTTACTTCGACTCATAATCCAAGGAAAAACTGTCTGGAAGATGTTCATCGGAAGACGCCAGAACTGGATGAAAGATTTGCGACGCTGGTTCGGCTGTTCGAACCTCGATACAGATTGTCTTGAGGGGTGCCGCTTCACGCGAGAAGACTGCCAATTGGATCGCCGACCTTCCCACGGAGATGACGTGACAGGAAGAAGAAAATAAGTATGCATTTAAATTACAAGTTAATAACAAAATTTGTCAGCGTATTACCAAGCCTTGTACAAGATCCGGTGAACTTCAGCTGTCGGTAGTTTTACCATAAGCGTAGCATGTTTGTTAACGATTGTAAATTTATGCCAAAATTGTAAATACAACTTTTTTTTAACAATAACAAATCGTTTATTTACACATTGTTCATAATTCAAATAAATTGACAGGTGAAATAATTATGAAAGCTTTTTTCTTTTTTCTTTTTTTTAGCCTAAGGTCAGTGACTTGCCCACGCTCACCTCTCTCCCAGCTCAGCTTGAGTATGCTTTCGTTCGGCAATACATTTAACGTTTATAATACGTATACATTATATCAGCTTTTTAAACCTCTTAATTTTAACAAACTTAAATCTGGTATTCTTAATTTCTTATGAAGTTCATTATGAAATTCCATTTCTGTTATTCAGAATTTAAATTTAAGGGTGATGGATTTTACATTTTTTGGTTCATCAAGTGTCAGTGTGTTATTTTTTTTAATACAGCTAAAGAGCTAGTTGCTTTTATTGCTGAAGGTAGATTTCGAAAACATGTCATTCTAAACGTTCATAGTGAGGGTTTAACCGAAAAAATACATCATCAACATGAACTTGAACTTGAACAGTAAAGTGTTAATCACAGTGATAACAGTGATAAAGTGTTAATCACAGCTGATTCAAACCACACAGAGAAATCAAATATAGAAGAAATTCTTTATTTCTTTCTGTTTGTTCTCGGCAACTTCGAGTAGCTGTTAATGGGCACTTCTTGATAACAGCAAATTCATGGTTTTATAGGTAGGTACGTACCTAGTATTTAAAGGTAATTATTATTAATAACGAGAAAAATCGTCGAGTAAACTCTAACTCATCGACTGCATTATGTACAATTGTGAACGTTAAGTCAGCCTGTTGCCAACTATCTACGATTTGGGTACCAACTATCTAAGGGTTTCTAGAAAAATACGTAACATTCGGATTTTTGTAAGTTTTGAGTATTACGATATGTGTCTAAGGTACCATCATCAGTACTCAGCTCACACTGTTCTTTTGTAGGAGTAGGTAGGGAAGTGGGTGGGCGTTCAAGGCTACTGCGAACGGAAAAGTGATCCAAATGGAACAGTTAGCTATTTATTTTTTATTTATTTTTTTATTTATACAGATTCAAGGGTCTGGTGATCCACAGAACCCACTTGACTATTACCTATATTTCTGAAAAGACTGATGGACATTCTTTTGTTTGTGTTACGACTGACTGCCTGTAGATTGTGGATGGGTGAAAGGAGAAAAATTTCTCCCAACTCCACATGTCCCTCATTCACGCTCTCGATTATTTAACGCGAGTAATACCAAAACAACGGATATCATCATTCGTGCACTGCATGACTCCACCCACCTTTCGTCCAGAAGTAAATCTTCATTTAAGATAATGCGGATCATATCTACTCACTCGAATCCTATTGGTGAACGTATACGAGAAGGGCTAATAACACGTTCCATTCTTATCCGGTGCAGGAAGTGAAAGCTCAATAATGAAAACGTTGCGCAATAGCAGTTCAATCAAAGCACAGAAACTCATATGATTGTGTATTTATTACCAGGCGAACAACTGATGCGTTGCCCCAAGAGCGTCGAGATCCTAGAACGTTATAAACGTTGCTTAGATAAACGACAACATCGTAAACATGCCCAACTTTGTTCTTATGAGGTATTTAAATAATATTGGAATTATTGTTGGGCATGTCTACCGCTTATATAAAAAGCGAAACATCTCAATTTTATGGTTTAGGCTCAATTTTATAGGTTTGGTGGGTTTCCCCAAAAAACTAAACTGCCATAACCAGTTTTTTTCCCTAATTCTCGGCGAAGTAAGAAAAATTACGACTGCTTATTACGAGCCACTAGGTAAAATTTGATTGATCTGTAGGGATGTAACATTGTTTTTGAATTGAATTTTGAAGTAATTTTGGTGGTGGGGGGAGGGGGGATTTGAAAGGGCTAAAAAACCATTTAAATCCTGTCTTGTAGATATCTAAGATTTCACTCAATAAGTACCACTGTTCTTGCACTGTGTTAATCAGTGAGGCTGGGAAATTTTTTCGGATGTTTTTGCCTTATTTATGCGGATCAATGCACTTTCATTTCTAATGGTCAAGACATGGCAACTACTCACACGTGGTCAGCAAATGAATTTCATCTGGAAGGCACTTGGTTCACTTCAAATACCCAGAAAGGAAATACAGATAAATTGTAAAGCTATTGCCACCAACAACCCAAAATACATATAATGTTAAAAACTCAGAGAGTATCAACCAAAATGAACTTAGCGAATCAGGATGTTATGCATTCAATGTTGTACAGCTTTTCATGGGAAACCAAACCCCTGGAAGCCAAATGGCTCGCTGGTGATAGCTCATTTGGGGGAAATGAATTTGTAAATAATTGAAAAGTATAAGAAATCTTATCCACCAAGGTTTGAACCAAAACGTACATCCCAGGCCGTTAGATCGCGTGAGATCTGGGTCCTGTCATCGCTTGAATCGAGGTAAAACCAGGGGGCTCACTTTCATCGACAAATTACGTGAATTAGGCTCATCCTGTTTGCATACTAATACTCCTATTTTAGATGGTCCACTGGAAGGTTCCCACCTGTCCGCTTCCTTCTCTTGAATCTTTCAATATCGAAAAACTTTCACTCGGCTAAAAGGAGTGCAAACCTGGTGTATTTTATCTCGTTTCAGTATGTCTTGAACAAACTCGGTTATTTATAGCTTTATTTAGCTCTCAGCAAGGGGCTGGGCGTAATAGAACCATACGTAGTTAACTGAATATTTAGTGGATGGGCGTAATATTGACTTATTTTGTGGACGGGCTTTTACACCGATGAGCCGTTGAAAGTGTTGAGTCAGACTAGGAGTTATGTGCCCACATATTTCATAAGCAAATTCGGGTAACGTGCGTTGCAATCATATCCTTTTGTTAGGAAAAACAGTAGGTATTGCTCAAGCGTAACAATTGATTTTGATTTTCAAAATTTAACGTTTGGAATTGAGCAAGAAAAACTGTTAAACTCTCCTCTATCAAAATGGATTGTTTATACCTTTCTGAGTCAGGGACCACGGTGCCTCTATTGTATATTTTTCAATCATCGGCCTGTAACTGCTGTAAAAACTGTAAATACTATTCAAAAACGCTGCTAAGTCCTTGTCACATGGGTTTATTATTCTATTGGACATACCTACAGGAATTTTGCAGTTCATTTATTGTTTCTTTCATGTGCAGTAGTTGAAATAACCTCGACTGTTTTTTTTTTTTTTTTTTTTTTACAGATCTGATTATCGTTGAAAATTGATAGTTCCATTTAATTGTTTTCATTCACCTGCTAATACTACTTCTAGTGTTATTATGCAAATTTATGGTGATTTGCAGACAATTTCCCAGGTTTTTGACTAATAAAAAATGAATTTCGGGAGCTTAACCTCCGTTACAACCTCTGTTCTTCACTCGTTGGTCAAAATAAACTTCATATTCGGTCTTCTCGCCCTAAAAGACATGGAAAACGATACATCACAAGCTCATGTTCAAAAAAAAATGGGAAAAGATACCTCAAAAGCTCATGCTACTAACATGTTACTAAAACACAAATCCTTGTCACATGGTTTTATTATTCTATTGAACATACCTACAGAAATGTTGGCTGTTCATTTTGGTTTATTATTCTGTGAATAATACACCTATGTATTCGCTCAGCAAAAAATTTTTATAACACCCCCTCAAAACTTTTTCTTTTCCGTTTCAAGGTGCGTAGATTCCAAAAATGCAATGTCCGTCCGCCGTCCGCCGTATCACGTGTACAGGCTTCATTTTCGGTCTAAAAAAGTCGTTCTTTCGCACACATGCTCCATTTGGGCCCTAGTTGTGTCCCGAAACTTTTCAGCCCGATCGGAATATACCCAGGGGTGTTATGAGTGAAAATGTGTGTAAAAATAGGTACTTTTTGCGTTTTAACAACATGTTAGTAACATGAGCTTTTGAGGTATCTTTTTCCATGTTTTTGAGGACGAGAAGACCGAATATGAAGTCGATTTTGACCAAAGACGCGGAAATTGAGGTTTTACCAAAGGTTCAGCTCCCAAAATTGGTTTTTTATGAGTCAAAAACCTGGAAAACTGTCTGAAATCACCATCAATGTGTATAATAACTTTGGAAAAAGTGTAAGCAGGTGAATCAAGACCATTAAATGGCACTACCAATGATCAAAGATGATCTGGAAAAAAAAAGCGTACCTATTTCATGTTTTGGGGGCCAAAATTGGTGGAAATCATCAGAAATAGCTATTTCAATCATTCCACATGAAAGAAACAATAAATTTGACAGCCAACAAGAATCTCTAGAACTCCATACAAGAATCTCTAGAATAATAAACCGATGTGACAAGGACTTTGCAGCGTTTTCTTCCATGTGAAATAATTGAAATAGCTATATCTGATGGTTTCCACCAATTTTGGCCCCAAAACACAAATTAGGTAGGCACGCTCTTTTTTTTTTTTTTTTTTTTTAACATGTTTAATGTTTTAGGGCTGGGGGTCATTCTGTGAATTCCGACACGCAAATATGCAACGTTTTTCATTGGTTACTACACAGTTACTACCTTCTGTTGTAGCAACCATAAAGAATATCGCACTCGAAAGAAACAAGAGTCAATAGCTACGTTTTTCATTGGTTACTACACAGTTACTACCTTCTGTTGTAGCAACCATATGTTGATGGCGAGTTCTATAATAAGTACAGTAAATGCAACATTATACTTGTAGAGTTCAGTGAAATTGTGGCTTTCATTTTTTCTTGACATTAAAAAACTATATCTAATTTCTCCCTTGCGAGGGAAAAACATTAAACATCTCAAGGGAGAAATTTGTGATACTCCCTTGCCACTTCTTCCTAACTAATGATTATGGATTTATCTGAGAACTTGTACGTCAGAATAAACCATAATCATTGCATTGCATGGATATAGACGGAGAGGTGATCGGAGATGGTCCTGGAGAGAGTTCGCGCAGCGCTGCAGTTTTATAAATTCCCAGGGTCGGTTGAAGTGAACGAACATTAACTGTTAGACTCATGTACTCTGATGAGACTGAATTTGTGATAAATACCTAAGGAGATTTTTTTTAATTACCTTTGATCATTGGTAGTGCCATTTATATGTCTTGATCCACGTGTTGACACTTTTTCTAGTGTTGCTATACAAATTTATGGTGATTTCAGACGATTTTCCAGGTTTTTGACTAATAAAAAATCAATTTTGGGAGCTGAACCTTTGGTAGAACCTCAATTTTCCACTCTTTGGTCAAAATGGACTTCATATTCGGTCTTCCCGTCCCAAAAAAACATGGAAAAAGATACGTCAATAGCTCATGTTACTAAAACACATAAAGTACCTATATTAATTTATACACATTTTCACTCATAACACCCCTGGGTATATTCCGATCGAGCTGCAAAGTTTCGGGACACAACTAGGGCCCAAATGGAGCATGTGTGCGAAAGAACGAGTTTTTTAGACCGAAAATGAAGCCGGTAGACGTGATACGGCGGACGGCATACGGCGGACGGACATTGCATTTTTGGAATCTACGCACCTTGAAACGGAAAAGAAAAAATTTTGAGGGGGTGTTATACAATTTTTCGCTGAGCGAATACATAGGTGTACTATTCACAGAATAATAAACCAAAAACCATCCCTTCTGAAATCCCGGACCAACATAAGGAGAATCCAATAACAACAAACATTTGGCCGAAACTTTAGATGGTCATAATCGTTTCCACTCGAGGCAAGGTCGCGTAGCGAATCCCGTTGTCTCGCCGTGTTACTGGCGTACACCCTTGCATTCAGAAGAGAGCGACTGCAGAAAGAAGGAAAGTAAAGCAAAGGGTGACAACTCCGAAATATCTCCCGTATGTGGGTCGGTCCGACTCCCCAAGACATACATATAATACGTGAGTCACATATTTTTCTTGTAGCGTGAAAAAAAGTTATCTTAGGTATCCCTGCTGGCCACCAAGAGACGCTCTTTTTGTTATGCTTAATTTTATTACCGGGTCGAGTCGCGGTGATCACGTAGTTATCCTTATCTTTGTGACGATACGAAAATAGCGGTCCTTTTTGCGGACTTTTGGAACCCAGAAATATGAGTACCTTTCCCTCCACATGATTATACTGGGTGCTGTAGGCAAAATTGTGTGGACCGATGCTCGAATGCCCAGGAATTTTACGTTAATCTTATAATGAAGACCATGTGGTTGGTATACATAAAACACAAAATAACTACTTACATAGGATAGATAGGTCAGATAATTATTCTAGGTATTGGCAATCAAGAATGGGAAACGTAATTTGATTTCGTCTTCAAGGTCGCGATGATCTTACGTATTTATTAAAATTGTTAAATTTAATTTATTTTATAACTCTGGATATATACCGGTTATATTCCGGTGGGTATATCACGGGCGGACTTTTGACTCGAACATTATTTCAATATTTTAGTCCCCTTACTTGGACAAAATTTACAATATTAGAACCAAACTAAATCTGGTGGTACGTATTGAACCCCTCAGAAAATCAGGACGCCAAATACCACAGTGCAAAAAATGTCAAGGTTATCTACACACAAAATCCTTCTACGAAAAAGAGCCACGTTGTGTCAAATGTGCAGGAAAACACGAATCCACCGATTGTAAGTTGCCCCTGGACACCCCTCCAAAATGTGTAAACTGTGGCAAACACCACCCAGCTAATTACAGAGGCTGCGAAATTGCAAAGGAGCTCCAGAAAATTAGAAACCAATCTAGAAACCCAAACAGGAGGTCCCAGCAACCAGCAAAGCTTCAGCTTCAACATGATTATTATCAGAGGTGAAGAGCTAATACGCCAAATATCGGGAGCTGGGCCAGAAGTGAAAATACACCTCTACCACCGGGCTTTCGGAAAATACGTTCCCATCATCAGGGCTTGAAGGCTGCTCTATCCACACACAGAGTCCACCAAGCACATCCCCACGAAGAGCACGCGAAGAGATAATCGCTGGTCGGGTAAACACGTGCAAACTTTTCAAAGCTTGTATTGGTGCCCGGCCGGGACGAGAACCAGAGACGCCTCGAACTTGTGTCCCAAACTGGGACATAAAGATCCGACCATCTGGAAATCTTGCACCTTTGTCATATTCAACCGTTAAGCCCCGAATGCTGGCATCAAAAGGTGAGACAGAGGACCCGAAAAGGTCGAACGAAATCCGACGAGGTGTGGTCTGTGCCTCTGCAAATACTTCTATACATAAACATTTATTTGTGACCAATGGAAAATTTTCGTCAAATTCTTTTTTTTTTTTTTCAATATATATATATACAACTCTTATGATGATGAGAGTTTGAAGCCCATTTTCAAAGATAAGCAGTTTTTTAAAAATTAGGGTGATTAAAATAAAAAAATGCGGCAATAAAAAATGACGTATCAGGTCTATTGACATTTGACTGGCTGTTGGCCCAAGGAGGCGAAGTAGCGAAAGTTTCAGCGGCGAAGGTTCTGCCAACAATCCTGGCAAAACTTCTTGGTATCTTTCAAGAAACTTTGATGTGACCTTTCGTGAACCTACACTTGGTTTGATTCTGAGAACATTTTTTTTAAATTTATTCATAAATTTTCTGTTCCATCCATCCATTCACTGCGGTTCTGTACATTGTGTAAAGTGATGGAGTAGCCCTCTAAGATGGGTTTGGATTGAGTGAACTACTCGGCAATTTAACTCATACGTCATTTCTAGCGAGCACTCGGAAATTCAAATTTCACACTCGTTTTCTGTACATATTTCCGATATAAACACCTAATTATGAGGTCAATACATACGTATTTCAGTTATTGAACAGAATTTGGCCGAAAAAAGAAGAATTTGTAACCCACGAAAATTTCCCATTGTAAAGGGTAGTTGGGAACTGTCCAGGTGGTGGGTAGATTGCTCTCGCTTGAGATGACTCATCTCGCCTGCTTTTGTTGGTGTCTTTCTCCCACTTTTATTATTTTGTTGGTTTCAATCTAAAAATCCAAAACCGTGGTGATTTGTAAATGAATCGTTGTGTTAGGGTACGATTATTATAAGACGTTCAACCGTCACTTTTGAATCCCGCTAAGCACTAACATTATGCGTCTCTCTCAATCAAGCACCGCCAGCGAAGTTCATTATGAATTCTTGAATAATATTATATCCTATAAAAAGGTCAAAAAAACTTGTTTAGCACATTATTAGTCGTATTTCGGATATTGTAGGGATCCCGTTGCGAATCGACCGCCGTTTATAACAACTGGTTCTCTCTGGGGGAGGCGATACATACGAACTCTGAAACTCTCATTCTGTATATCATTCCGTGAGAGAGGGTTCTTTTGTTTAATGTGACGCGTTTCATGTAACAACATACTCGTTGTTTCGATATCCGCCCGTGTTCACAGATTTTAAGGTGAAAGTAGGATACTATGTATTATCATAAAAAACACACTAAGAGCCACGCTGGGGGAAAAATGTGATCCAATATTTTTGGATCACACAAGGAAGAAATTGGAGCTGACGAAAACCATCTGGAAGATCGACTGAGGCCTGAATCGCTCCAGTCGGGACGATGAAAGCGAACGATAGACTGGAAGAAAAAGTTATTTTTTTCTTTTCGCAAGACAACCTAGACCTCGAGGACTGACCTTAGTCAACATCGAGACCAGTCCTGGTTTGTTCTGGATTGCTCTATCGCGTTCGATTTTCCTTGCACGACTTCCGAAAACCGTCGGGAGATGGAGAGCCTCATTCGAAATAGACGGCGAGCTGTTGGAAATTGCATGTTTTCTCTCTCTTGGACGTTACGTGAACATTTGTTATGAGGGACGTTTGGTCTTATCTTGATACATGAGTGCAGTGAACTCGTGAAGGTCTGAAGTTCAAGTTCTTCGAAAGAAATAAAACTGAGAAAGCAGCTGTAAAAAGCTGGGGAGGTAATATGACGAAATAACAAGGTATCATATTCATACTTCATCAGTTTACAGGGTGTCCCAGTTCCTTCTGGAGAAGCTCAGGGAATCTATTCTACTCTTCATTTGGAACAAAAAATGCTCGATAGAAATTTTTCGAAACGTTTTTCGTTTTAAAGGTAGGTATCCGACAATTTGTGTTTTTCCACGTTTCCATTACCTTACCACATAAAAACGCTAATAAATTCGGAAATATTGAAACTACAACAATTCCAATTACCTACACTATTTGAAAGAACGTTAAATTTCCTGTAAGATTCTTCTGTTTTCACTGGTCAGAGTTACTTAAAATCGGCCAATACCAGTTTGAACATTTGAAAAATTCAAAATTTAAAATTGTGAAAAAGATTGCACGTTCTACTGAGGTTACAAAAAATACCTACAACTTGCCAAATTTTACAAGCAACTTCTTCATCTAATAGGCTTTACAAGTATTGTGCTGCTGCAGTTACAGTATCCATACACGAGCAGCATATCTCGGTACTCCTGATTTGAAAAATAATGCGGCATAACAACTACCTTTCCACGAGGAACATTAAATTGAACTGCGGAAGAGGAGCTTTCTGTTGCAGTTCGATAAGATGATTAACCGAGTTTCATAATTTATTATTAAGAAATACTTGCGCAAGCAAAATCACGTTCTAGTGACACCTTCCTGTCCATTCTCGTTGAATGTTGGAACTAATCATTCGTTGTTGTTTGAACTTCTATGTGTCCCCTTCATATTCCAGCATTATTTTTATTCAACCAGCCAGGGAAGCGCTAGTTTTATTTTAGGAGGTCTAATTAACTCCCCCCCCCCCCCCCCCCTTAAATACACCTCTGCTCATGTTTTCACAAGTTTAATTATCATTTTTTAACTATAGTACAACATTATTTTTAAATCTAAGTATATCAGTGTGAAGCCTATTAGGTGAAGATTTTTTTGTGAAATTTGACAAGTTGTAGGTTTTTTTTTTGTAACCTCAGTAGAACGTACAATATTTTTCACAATCTTAAATTTTCTAATTTTCAAATGTTCCAACTGATACTGGCCAACATTTAAAGTAACTCTGACCATTGTAAACAGAAGAATCTTACAGGAAATTTAACGTTCTTTCAAACGGTGTAATTGGATTTGCTGTAGTCTCAATATTTCAGAATTTATTATTATTTTTTTATGTGGTAAGGTAATGGAAACGTGGAAAAACACAAATTGTCGGATATCTTTAAACCGGAGAACTTTTCGAAAAATTTCTACTGAGCATTTTTTGTTCCAAACGAAGAGTAGAATCGATTCCCTGAGTTTCTCCAGAAGGAACTGGGACACCCTGTATACCACTAAATTAATGTATTCTCCATCAATTTACGAATTGGTAACATTATTTTTCGCAAGAAAATGTGGATTGAATGAAATTAACGCCTTGAATCGCTGGATCAAGCAAGCCGGCGGGCAAAAAATCGCTAATAATCGTCAGACAGTTAAAATTCATCAACTTTGAAAATCTAGCCGTATTATGTTCATGACGCATGACTGGAACCCAATTTTGTTTCTCGCATCCGAGGTTTTCGCGCCTTCGATATAGAGGTATCACCATTGTCGAAGAAAACAATTGGGTAGTTCCCCACTGTAGTAGGTGTTATTGAATCCCAAGGACCTACCAATGTACCTACCTACTTTCTGTACCCCTTACTTCTACATTTCTGCTGGGAGGTACAAGGTTTTGAAACACTCGTCATCTGTGTATAATTATACAGCTCTCAAAGTTTTGGCAACGTTTATTGAGCCAGTTTCAGCCAATTTGATCCTAAAATAAGTATTTATATACTCGCAGATACATCCTCACTACATGGTTAATATAGAAGGCTAAAATTTCAATGAAGAACGCGTATTTGCAATTAAGAATGTTATTAATGACTGCAAGAACATTTTTTATTATTCTTCATCAGCGCCACGCTACACAGAGGCTTATGCTAATACCTTATTAGCGAAAACCGTGACAAATTACTCACCGGAATTAGCGCTGTGATCTGTAATAATTGGCCGGCTCCTAATGCCATAATAATAACCGGCAATTGGGAACCCAGTAATTATCGGGGACCGCTGGATTTTGTCAGCACAATTTCGTACATCGCCGTAATTTCAACTGCAGATCGTTTGACTTTGAGCGGCGCACGCGCAGAACGGCGCACGCGCAGAACGGCGCATGCGCAGAACGGCGCATGCGTGTGCGTGACATGCGTTGTGCGTTATTCGGTGGTTCTCCTCTTCCATTTCTTCGCACGCCACCTTCACTCGGCCTTGTGTCCGCTATTCCATCAACTCTTTCGTTCGCCCTTTCGCCTGCGTTCATCCCCACACAAAGCTCTCCCTTTCGTTCTCTGTTCTCGCTTTTCTACTTTTTTCTGTTTCTATTTTTGAGCAGAGTAACCGATATAAGAAGCCCATTGATTGATTTTCAAGCTATATCTACCCTACCTAGTACTACAATTTATGGTTTGAAGCATTTTATATATAAATTAAACTACCCAATTCCACCAGAAGCACAACTTATATAATGTTCTCCACATAAGCACATCACACCTGAGCTTAGAGATCCTACCAATTTTTCCAAAGAAAATATAAGAAGTTGATTTTATCATGGATCGAAAGAACTCATTACTACTCAATTCTCGTTTATTCTCATTTCTCAAAAGTGTTTATGTAGGTATAGATTACCTACCTATGGTTTACTTCGATATTATACCTAAGCAGTGGTGTAAGGAATGGATGTTTCCCATAGTATTTTTATAGATTCACGTATCATTTGTTTAACTGAATTTATTGGGTACGTTTGTTTTTCGTTCGTATGGTTGACAGTGTATATTTACATTTATTATAATAAATTTCAAAAATCTAGGAGGGCAATTCTTGCTGTATAGCTAAGGCCTGGCCTAAATTAAGGCAATATATTAACAATTTGTAAATTTTTCGATTTTACCGTGTAAATAAATAAATTAATGAAAACGCTGCAAAGTCCTTGCCACATGGGTTTATTATTCTATTGGACATACAGAAAATTTCTATACAGAAATGTTGGGTGTTTATTTATTCTTTCTTTCATATAAAATAATTAAAATAGCTATTTCTGGTGGTTTCCACCAATTTTGGTCACCAAAACACGAATTAGGTACGCTCTTTTTTTCCAAATTATCTTTGATCATTGATAGTACCATTTAATCGTCTTGATCCACCTGTTGACACTTTCCCAGTGTTATTCTACAAATTGATGGTGATTTCAGACGATTTCCCAGGTTTTTCATAAAAAATAAACTCATAAAAAATCAATTTCGGGAGCGGATCATCTGGTAGAACCTAAATTTTCTACTCTTTGGTCAAAATCGACTTCATAGTCGGTCTTCTCGTCCCCAAAAACATGAAAAATGATACCTTAAAAGCTCATTTTACAGGCATGTTACTAAAACACAAAACGCTGAGAAGTCCTTGTCACATGGGTTTATTATTCCATTGGACATACCTACAGAAATGTTGGCTGTTCATTTATTGTTTCATTCATGTAAAATAATTGCAATAGCTGTTTCTGGTGGTTTCCACCAATTTTGGCCCCCAAAACTTGAATTAGGTACGCTCCCTTTTTTTTCATTTTTTTTTCAAATTATCTTTGATAATTGGTAGTGCCATTTAATCGTCTTGATCCACGTGTTGATACTTTTCCTAGTGTTATTCTACAAATTGATGGTGATTTCAGACGATTTCCCAGGTTTTTGGCTCATATAAAATCAATTTTGGGAGCTGAACATCTGGTACAATCTCAATTTTCCACTCCTTGGTCAAAATCGACTTCATTTTCGGTCTTCTTGTCCCCAAAAACATGGAAAACGATACCTCAAAAGCTCATGTTACCAACATGTTGCTAAAACGCAAAAAGTACCTATTTTTACACACATTTTCACTCACAACACCCCTGGGTATATTCCGATCGGGCTGAAAAGTTTCGGGACACAACTAGGGCCCAAATGGAGCATGTGTGCGAAAGAACGACTTTTTTAGACCGAAAATGAAGCCTGTACACGTGATACGGCGGACGGCGGACGGACATTGCATTTTTGGAATCTACGCACCTTGAAACGGAAAAGAAAGAATGTTGAGGGGGTGTTATAAAAATTTTTTGCTGAGCGAATACATAGGTGTATTATTCACAGAATAATAAACCAAAAGGAGCGTTTTCCTTTAAAAAAAAAACAACGGTAGCGCCCCCGTAGATTGGCATTAAATGATAGTTCACGGAATCACCCTCAGAAGTTGTGCATCCGTAAATATTATGCGGTTACGGATGCACTCTATAAATTTATCCTTAACCCGCTTGTTGAAGGATCGTCAACGGAAACACCCGTGGTTTACGTGGTGTACTATTTCGGCAAAATCAACTGATGATCATTTTCACGGGAGTACCCCCAAAATCCCCGTATAAGTGTAGTGATTTCCGGTGGTTAATCCTTCAACGTTCCATCGCACGCCCGTGGGTGTTTGTACGGGTCGTCATAGCCCCACCCTTGACTAACCCGTAACACTCGATCGCCTCCCCGTAGCCCATCCATGATTTTCCCATGAATATCCCTGGACTCTCCCAAGGTTTTCTCTAGCCCACCCATCACTGTCCTTAATGCTTCCGTGCCCTTCCTTCAATGATCCGTGATTGTAGGGAATCACGGCGGATGGTTAACGGACAGGCTGAGGAAACGCAACCCTCCATTGCCTTTCCGTTGAGGATGCCCCATAGAAACACACGGGCCCTTTATGAACGAGCAACGGAGAGACGTGTACTACCTTCACCTCTCCGTCAACCGGTTAACGGAGACGTCGAGGCAGTGCACGTCTCCTCCTCCGTCATCGCCCGTATAGGGTACGTAACCATCTACAGAGCACCCTTTACGGACGAGCTACTGAGGATGACTGAGAGACGTCCGCTGCCTCAACGGCTTTATCGCGTTTTATCGCGTAGTATGTCATTAAACCGGTCGTCGGAGCGGTAAAGGAAGTACGCGTCTCTCCTTCGCTCGTTCGAGGATCCGTAGCCTACCGAGTAGCTCGGCCGAGTAGTCGGTGGAGTATTCGGCCGAGCTACTTCGATAGGGCGAGTGGGTGCTTACATTTCAGCTGATGGGCAGAGACGAGACAGTTGCGTTGTGTAGTGTTCCGCGTCAACAGCACACAGCGATGTAAAAAGAGAACGCTGCAAAGTCCTTGTCACATGGGTTTATTATTCTATTGGACATACCTACAGAAAATGTTGGCTGTTCATTTATTGTTTCTTTCATGTAAAATAATTGAAATAGCTATTTCTGGTGGTTTCCACCAATTTTGGCCCCTGTGTAATGACATACTAGGCGGAAACGCGGAGCGGAATCCGCACCAAGAAAACGCGGCGCGGAAATCGCATTTCTGAGCGAGATGTCATACTATGTCAAACCGCAGGCGGAAAAGAGGGACGCGTTTTGGTTTAAATCCACCTTTTTTGCGTTTGCACCACAGTTCGTCCTCAGCCATGGAGAGTGCTAGAAGGGTTAATAACTTTATCAATGTCGCAGTTGTTTGCGCTGCAGAAGCTGAAGGCTTATTGCAGCCGCGTCGTACACGCAGGTTTTCTGTGCACCCATACCATGATGGCCCCGACCCATTTCCTGCTTTTTATGCAGACATTCGACAGTACAAAGATAAATTGTATACGTATACAGAATGCCACTGGCATCATTTGACTATGTGCTTGAAGTCATACGTCCTATCATCACGAAAGAAGACACCACCTTCAAAATGGCGATATGTGCAGAGAAAAGATTGACCATCACACTGAGGAAGTACTCTTCCGTTAAAATTCTTACATTAAGTAGAACGTGGAATTTTTAATATGGAGATGAAAATTAAAACTGAGGTGGATACAACTTTTAATTTGAACAGTAAATTTTTTGCAGTACCCACGTAGATTAAAATATGTTGATGTACAGTATATACATATATATGTGCATACATTATGTACACATAGATACAACTAATGCAATTAAATTTCTCCTTTTCAAATTTGTCTTTATATAAATCACTCCCCTTGTCCCAAAGAGCTTTTTGTTTCTCAACAAGAGCTATAATTTCCTCAGCCATGATAACTGTACCGCGTTCCAAGTGCGACTAATTTGACACTACCCATGCCCTTCTTTGTGTTCTCCCCTCCAAATCGCTCCGCTCCGAGTTTTCGGAAATCGCCGATCCGCCGACAGGGCGCGACAGAAAATCTACCGCGCGCGTTTTCCAGCCGAGTATGTCAGGTCCCGTATGAGAACGCTGTTGGCGACTTCGCGGATAACGCTGCGTTTTGCGTTTTTGCGTTTTATCGCGTAGTATGTCATTAAACCGGTCGTCGGAGCGGTAAAGGAAGTACGCGTCTCTCCTTCGCACGTCCGAGGATCCGTAGCCTACCGAGTAGCTCGGCCGAGTAGTCGGTGGAGTATTCGGGTGCTTACATTTCAGCTAATGGGCAGAGACGAGACAGTTGCGTTGTGTAGTGTTCCGCGTCAACAGCACACAGCGATGTAAAAAGAGAACGCTGCAAAGTCCTTGTCACATGGTTTTATTATTCTATTGACATACCTACAGAAATGTTGGCTGTTCATTTATTGTTTCTTTCATGTAAAATAATTGAAATAGCTATTTCTGGTGGTTTCCACCAATTTTGGCCCCTAAAATTTGAATTAGGTACGCTCCTTTTTTTTTTCAAATTATCTTTGATCATTGGTAGTGCCATTTAATCGACTTGATCCACGTGTTGAAACTTTTCCTAGTGCTATTCTACACATTGATGGTGATTTCAGACAGTTTTCCAGGTTTTGGACTCATATAAAACCAATTTTGGGAGCTGAACCTTTGGTAAAACCTCAATTTCCACGTCTTTGGTCAAAATCGACTTCATATTCGGTCTTCTCGTCCCCAAAAACATGGAAAACGATACCTCAAAAGCTCATGTTACCAACATGTTGCTAAAACGCAAAAAGTACCTATTTTTGCACACATTTTCACTCATAACACCCCTGGGTATATTCCGATCGGGCTGAAAAGTTTCGGGACACAACTAGGGCCCAAATGGAGCATGTGTGCGAAAGAACGAATTTTTTAGACCGAACATGAAGCCTGTACACGTGATACGGCGGACGGCGGACGGCGGACGGACATTGCATTTTTTGAATCTACGCACCTTGAAACGGAAAAGAAAAAAGTTTGAGGGGGGGTTATAAAAATTTTTTGCTGAGCGAATACATAGGTGTATTATTCACAGAATAATAAACCAAAATGGGCAAAAAAAACGAGCCCTGTTTGAATGTATGTAGATACGTTGGTTCTACTGGCCCAGATCAGCTGAAAATTTAATCATGAGTAACTCCGTTTATTCGATAACATAAGTAATTACAAACCATGTTCATTTCAAAGATCTTAGCTGTTTTGCAATGAATACCAAAATTGCTACACTACATCATGAGCTAAATTAACTTTCGAAGAAATTCAGTATTCCCCTATGCAAATCTTATCTTGCCTAATTACTCATGTAAACGACAACAGGTATTCCCATTTTCTTGGACGTTTGCCTCAACAAGTTTATTCTTACTTTCATCGCAGTTACTTTCACTGCCTTCGTTTTCTTATCTGTTAACTATCCAGTCAATGGGTTAGCGAGTTCTTTCACTCCAACTAGCTCGCATCACAGGCGTTACGGCTATTTCTAGACGTCATTCCATTTATAAAGCCGTCACTTTAGAAGCTGTTTACCCGACATGAAAGCTCATGGTTGTTACCGAGAAAACCTCACCAAGTGACTTGTGTTCCAGTTTGTATCGTCAGGGGCGACTGTTGCCTGCGTTTACCGTTTGCTCTAGTTCCAATGATCTCATTATTTTATTTAATCTGTATTAGCCCTTCGTGTCTCCATAAACTAAATTGGATGAGTGTTATGTCACCAATTATGTGACTTCTTATTATGTGAATGTTTCATAATATCTCTTATGCAGTAAATTAATACCTATTCATGAACTCCCACTGAAATTACTACTACTGAAAGTGATAAGTTGAGTTTATTGAAACGTTCGTCTTTGTATTGTGAAAAAAAACTGCCAATTATTACACAACGGTTTATTATTTACCCATATAGATGCATAGATCACTGCATAGATCGCTGTTTTCTGTGGTCAATACCTACCCTCGCGCTTTCCCCAGTGAAGCCCTACAATCGAGTAGTGGAGCCGGCCGGGCAATTAAAATTTCATTAATATGCGGTGGATTCAATAATTCTATCATCAATAAAATTACCTATTTGTTGTTATTCATGAAGCATAGCGCTATCATGTAAAAAATTTACCTACTTACCTATCAACAAAATCCAAAAAACCATCATTCTTCCGGTGAAATAATATCGCGGAACAACAAACCCGATTTTATGCATTCATGCGTGATTATAATCAGCTGCTCCCTAGCAATGATATCTGGGCTAGATGTATACCGTTTCATTCACGATCATGTTGGCGAAGCTGTTCGGTACAAACTCAGGGCCTTACTGTGATCGAGCGGCTGGACTAAAAATGCTCCGGGCGGTCTCAAAAGTTTTCCAAGTTCGAGATCAATTTAAAAACGTTAAAAATATTCGAGATAACGGTGCCGTGGAAATTTCAACCCCTATTTTTCAGTAGCGTCGAGCATCGTGGACCAGTTAGACCCCAAACGAGACCCGCAAACCAAATTTCAACCATTTTCGTCCACGGTAACTAAGGATAGTACGAATTATGGATTTCCAAAGCTACTGAGACCATCAATTCATCGAATTTAACCTCCCACTTTTTGTGGTAAGCCATCTTGCAAGTGGAAAAAAACAAAAAATAAACCTTTAGCTTACCACCAATTTATTTAAAACAAAGCTCAAATTCTGATCATCATCAGGTATGTATGTATTCCTTTGGCCTGTGATGCTCAGAATTTGCGCGAAGAGCTTTGTTTTAAATAAATTGGTGGTGAGCTAAAGGTTTATTTTTTGTTTTTTCCACATTGTTTCTGAGACCAGAAAAACATAGTTTCTAACAGGACAAAAAACGCTGCAAAGTCCTTGTCACATGGGTTTATTATTCTACTGGACATACCTACAGAAATGTTGCTGTTCATTTATTGTTTCTTTCATTTGCAATTATTTAAATAGCTATTTGTGATGGTTTCCACCAATTTTGGCCCCCAAAAGCACAAATCACGCTCCTTTTTTAAAATTATCTTTGATCATTTATAGTGCCATTTAATTGTCTTGATTCACCTGTCGACACTTTTTCCAGTGTTATTATACAAATTAATGGTCATTTCGGACAGTTTTCCGTAGTTGTTGACTAATGAAAAAAAGAATTTTGGAAGCTGAACCTTCGTTAGAACCTCAATTTTCCACTGTTTGGTCAAAATCGACTTCATATTCGGTCTTCTCGTCCCAAAAAACATGGAAAACGATACCTCAAAAGCTCATGTTACTAAAACTCAAAAAACGCTGCAAAGTCCTTGTCACATGGGTTTACCTACTATTTTACTGGACATACCTACAGAAACTTTGGCTATTCATTTATTGTTTCTTCCTTGTGAAATAATAGAATTAGCTATTTCTGATGGTTTCCACCATTTTTGGCCCCTAAAACACGAATTAGGTACGCTCCTTTTTTTTCGATTTATCTTTAATCATTGGTAGTGCCATGTAATCGTCATGACACTTCTCCTAGCGTTATTATACAAATTGATGGTGATTTCAGACGATTTCCCAGGTTTTTGACTCATATAAAATCAATTTTGGGAGCTGAACATTTGGTAGAACCTCGATTTTACACTCTTTGGTCAAAATCGACTTCATATTCGGTCTTCTCGTCCCCATAAACATGGAAAACGATACCTCACTAGCTCATTTTACTAACATGTTACTAAACCACAAAAAGTACCTATTTTTGTGCACATTTTCACTCATAACACCCCTGGGTATATTCCGATCGGGCTGAAAAGACACAACTAGGGCCCAAATGGAGCATGTGTGCGAAAGAACGACTTTTTTAGACCTAAAATGAAGCCGGTACACGTTATACGGCGGACGGCGTACGGCGGACGGACATTGCATTTTTGGAATCTACGCACCTTGAAACGGAAATGAAAAAATTTTGAGGGGCTGTATAAATTTTTTGCTGAGCGAATACATAGGTGTCATATTCACAGAATAATAAACCAAAAATGGACATTCAATCTTTATAAATTCCATAAAAATAGTTGGTATAGGAAAACTCAGGAATAATGCATGAAATCTTCTTTCAAAATATTAAACCGCCTACTGGGCCTCTAAATCGACATTCATAATGCCAAATACTATTGGCTTGGAGTTGCTAAGGCGCCACTTTACTGAAAGCTATGACCAATGATGTTCAAGTTGCTGGGTTGCAGATACTGAGAGTAACCGATTGGGATTTTTGCCACGAAGACGTCATATATTTCCCGCAGACTCCACTTGCTGCTGAGGTACAAAAACGCACTATTTCGTGATATAGGTGGCGACTTATCGGACTTCCATATCAAGGGCATGAGACGAAAGATTTCTCATAAGGCAGCGCCTCGGGCGAGTAACAAGGTGTAGGGCGGAGTGGGTGTACCAAGTTTAGTGCCCTAGGCCATACTGGGCCCTCTCCCTCAAACTTCATCACGAAATACTTGTGATAATCTATTTTTCGAGACTTTTACCAGCGAAAATCCTCTTCTTCAGACTTGGATTCAACTTTCATTATATTTAAAGACGCCGTTCCGTTAGATTGTAATACTATCTTCATCTCGACAATGAAAGGGACTTTTGAAGGAGAAAATTGGGATTTCGCATCTTAACGGGTCATCGAGAACCCTATTACTCGGAAATACGTTGAAACACATAAAGTGCAATGTAGTGATTATTCCCGAGACGCAATCTTTATTATAGTTTTAACTTGTAGCGAACATGTAAGGGCATAAAACTCACATGTTCCACAGTATGAATCCCACCACTAGGCACTTGAAAGCGTCCCATCTAGGAGCCATTTTTTGTTATCATACTAAGAGTGGAAGTATGGTGACACCGTCAAAAATAGGTTGTTCTACAAAACCGTGGAATCTTGTTCAGAAGGTGCTTAAACGAGTTTCTGGACGGTTTGATGCCGCTCCGTATGTTGTAAATTAAAATGGTCATAACTTCTTCGAAATACTGTCTTTTTCAGATTTTCTTTTTGTGTTTTGTTCAGCTCGTTGAACTCTTCAATTTGAGATGAGAACGAGCTTTCTAGGTGGAGAAATGAGAGAGTTATGGCGGGTATTCTAGTTTTTTGTATTTGCAAAGGTAACTGCCGTAAGAATGAACCAAAATTGGCGCGGTTGGTACCAAAATGTACGTTAGGATGTCTAGTTTACTTGCCGATCGATGTATTGTGTGTTCAACACGACGCCGAAAGTGGAATTGTTTGTGTCAGGCGCTTGACTATGCAATTAGCCGCAACACAAACAAATGTTGCGGGTCCAGACCTCACCAACAACTCGGGTTCTCGCTGAATGTTTTCATTCCCCACGTTGCCTTGCCAAGTCGTCTTTACCTGGACACCAGTACTTATCTACTGTTCAATTCGAATGTCTAAATCCGAATCAAATCTGAATTTATCCACAAACAATTCTTCTAGAATGAGATAATAGCACGTCGACCATTGCAAAAACACAGGGAATCCATCGCTTGAACAGAAATTACGACCATGGATATGAACAAGCGATTCATCTGTTGGTACTTACGTGGAAAAAACAAGTTAAATCATTATATTGAAATGCTGAGTGGAGTGAAAAATAATTGTGACAATCCCGTGGTTGACAAAGGTACCCCTAGAATTACTTTACAAGCTGAAGTCAAAAGGCAATGCCTGAGGAGATAATTATGCAAAACATAATTGAGAGAATTAAACATTATTTTAGACAACCTTTGATGCGCGCATTAATAGTTGAATTTGTTCTCAGCCTTCATCCAATTGAACAAACTCCAACTTTAACGATTCGTGAGTTGTGGGTACTATGTAATACTACGCGATATCTGACCAAATCCAACGACTGAACCAATTTTAAAGTGATTCTGCAAAAGCTAAACGATCAGCAAGTGCCACAATCAGTCAATAAAAAACATAGAAATAGAAAATCAAGCTTCACGATCGAGTTATTTTTCATGGCAGTCGAAACCAAATAACATGACTGCCAAAATGCTTTACCCACTCTACTGGAGGTGGTCTGATTCTGATTACCCATTTTCGTTATATATACATACGATTTTCTCCGTCCGAACATTCACTGTAAATTCATCATCAAATTTTAGCAGCGTATCTGCACGAGAAGCGGGAAGGAGAGCACTCTGTGATGGCCGAGGGGAAAAGCACAGTTTAAGATAGAAGTGTTAGAGTGCGTTACGGTACAGTCTTACAGCACTAACAACGTGTCTTCAAAGCCACTATTATTTTCACCTGATTATTCGTATACCTTTAACGTTATAAACCTTTGGAATCGAGCATGAAAACAAAATTTCAACTCCCCTAAAAAATTGATGGTTTACTTTTCAATGTAGGTATGTAGAATCCGAAAATATAATTAAAAAACGCAGCAAATTATTACACAATGGTTTATTATTTACCTGTATAGATGCCCCTTCTGCGTAGATCACTGTTTTCTGTGGTCAGTACCCTCGCGCTCCCTCCAGGAAAGCCCTAAATGGAGTACTGGGGCCGGCCCGGGATTTGAAGTTTCATACAAACGCTCGGGGTTCAATAATTAAATCATTAATTATTTGTAATTATTCATGAAGCATAAGGTGAATAATAATCCGTAATACCGTGTAATAATTTGCCTGTATACCTTCTGCGTAGATAGTGTCATAAACCGTTGTGTAATAATTTACTGTTGTGTAATAATTTACCGCTGTGTAATAATTTGCCGTTGTGTAAAAATTTACCCAATAATACTTCAACGTTTCAAAAGTTGCAAAAGTACCTACCTATTAACAAAATCCAAAAAAAGCCATCATTTTGCAAATGGAATAATATCGCAGAACAACCAACTCGACTTCATACAGCCATCTGTGATTATAATCTGGTGCTTCCCTAGCGATGATATCTGGGCTGAATGTATACAATTTGATTCACCCTCCTGTTTTCGAAGCCTATCCGTGCAAATTTCGGGGCCTTACTGTGAACGAACGGCTGGACGTACAGTGCTCTGGGTGGTCTCAAAAAACTCCCAAGTTCGAGAACTATTTAAAAACGTAAACGAAGTTCGAGGCAGCAGCGTCCTGGAGATTTCAGCCCCTATTTTTCACCCCTTAGAGATGACTGACATTAACGCCGAGCTTCGCGGACCAACTAGACCCCAAATGGGACATACACACGAAATTTCATCAATTTTGGTTCATGGTAACCAAGGAAAGTGCGAAGTACGGCGTATACGGTGTATGGCTGACAGACGGAAATTTTTGTTGTTGCATTTTCGGATTCTACATACCTTGAAACGGAAACCATCAAATTTTGATGGTGGAGGGGGGGGGGGGGGGTTAACATTTAATTTTTATTTTCATGCTCGATTCGAAAGGTTCATCATTGAAAATAATAAACCAAAATTATGAATCTTTTGGATTTTGATGATGGGCACTCTGCAACTTGAACGTTGAACGTTGAAGTATTACTGAGTAAATTATTAACCAAAGATAAATTATACAACGGTTTATTTTACTATCTACGCAGAAGGGGCATCTATACAGGTATATTATTACACAGCGGTTCATTGTTTACCTTATACTTCATGAATAACTACAAATAATTAGTGACTGAATTATTGAATCCCGCGCATACTCCCGCTCCAGTACTCCATTTATTTATTTATTCCTGGGGGGAGCTCGAGGGTATTGAGCACAGAAAACAGTTATCTACGCAGACGGGGCATCGATACATAAATAATGAACCGTTGTGTAATAATTTGCAGCGTTTATTGCATCCGTTTATAGTTTCTTAATTTGTTTATTATTATTATTATTATTAATTGGTTAAATATTAAATATAATAGTTTGTTAAATAATAAATTATAATTTGTTAATCAACTGTTGCAGATATTGACTCGCTGAGGCCGCAATAACTCACAACACGGGTTCTCCTTACAAGGCCAGCTGACAACAAGGTAAATGACTTAAATGCCCTACCACTATAGAACTATACCTATAAAACTACCACTAGGTATATTCAGGGTTAGAGTATGACCAGAAGCCTGGATGTCATCACAAGTTCAGGAATTCAGAATAATTGATAAATGATAAATGACGAAGTATTACTTCCCCTACCGACGATTATAAGGTATTGCTACTCAGTGTTAGTTTTCCCACGAGTTTTAACGTTGCATTTAATTTTACACATTATAGGTAATCTAATTATTGTATTTTATCTTAGATCTCTTCGAATTTTATTGGGAATTTCGAGTGGCAGTAAAATGACAAACAACGGAAAATAGACCCAACGTATGCCGTTATTATCATTTCAGAAGGATATAATTTATTTGAATGCTCTTGTGCTGTCGAGTTCTTTGAAGTATACTTGAACAGACATAATTATTTAACAAGTGCGTTTCCTTATCTTTGCATATTTTTCATAAGTGAATAATGTTGTTAGTAATCGTGGGGGATGGAAAAGAAATTTGTATTTCTACATTTTGAGGGGAAGGACTTTTGGGTACAACTAAGATTAGGGAGGGGGATTGCCGTTTGGCAAATACGAATTTTTTCATCCCCCCCCCCCCCCCCCCCCTCAAATGTGGAGTTCACTGTTCTGTGACAATCGCTTTGAGCTCAAGGGAAAAAGGTTAAATTTTGGACATTTGTTGATAGGGAATTCTCGACGAAATAACTTAATGATTCAGGTAGGTAGTGAGCAGTACTTGGATCCTCTGCAGTTCACGGATGATTTGGCTCTTCGTCGGGGAATTAATGAACCCATCAGACGGCCTGTTCCCAACTACCCTCCACATTTGTTCTCAATGTACGGATTTTTCAGGGGCAATTAAGCAGTAAACTATGCGTCAAACTGTACAGAAAAGTAGTTGAGGTGTAAACTGCACATCATTTTTTTGTTTGAAAAGGCGCGAATCTTTTAGAAATTCATCATGTCAGAGATGAGGTTTAATAATTGGTTTATTTACTTCATTTCAACATTAATTTCAGTAGAACTTTAGTGAAGAAACCCTGCCTGAGATAGGATTTAACTGTCTCTGACAAGAGGAATGTGTAAAATATAAAAATTGACAGGATTGTATGATAATACCTACCTACTCACCTATTTAGTCGTGACTTCTCGCCCACCAGGTGTTCTGTATTATGACTACTGTCAATCAGCAGATCAATAGTTAATCGTCACTAATCGATAAATCTGTGACACGCAATCTGTGGGCACCATCCTGTTAAGAGTAGATGTGGGAAGCCGATCACATCTGCTGGTTTCCAAACAATGAATCCCATCCTGTCAATTTCAATTGGAATTTGAAAATTAAATTCCACACTTCTTGCCCTGATGCAGTCACATTTTGTTCAACATCGAGATCGGCAAGACGATGACTTAGCGGTACTAAGTTGGCCAAGATGACGTGACCCATACAGAAAGAATGAGCCTGAGAGCAACGAACGCCCTTGCCCGCAACCTTGGCTCCCGTCTTCCGCTTCCTTCCCATCTTTTTAGGAGAAAAACGTTCATTTTCGTCCCGTTGATGCACCCACTATTGTTTTCTCAACCTTCCGAATTGACTGTCGAAATCCTTTCGGGGAAGATGTGAATAGAGTTGCGTCACACGGAATCATCAGTTTCTGTCATTATCTTGACTTCTATCGCCTATCGGTGCCCACACAAGAGGACCATTATGGTGCAGTAGAGAAGATCACTATCTCGGATGTCATTATACAGCTTGCTTCATTTACAGCTGAAAGCCCCAGCTCCATTGAGCGACCACATCAGAACGCCTTTCGTTGCCGCTATTGGTTACACGGATGCGCTTACGTATCGACATGGCACTGACAAAGTTCTTCGGGAACCCAACTCAGGCCTCCTGTAATTTCAGATATATACGAGGCATATCATTGTTATTTTTTGAAGCATACCATTGTTCCCCAGACAAAATACAAGAACCAGGAATATTATATTTTATAATAGAGCACTTCTAGAGTATCGGTGACTTTCATGCATTCCATGAAACCTGTCACATCCTTATAACCAATTTGAGCCCCGCTGTCAAAATAATGCTGAATGTCCACATTGTCAGCGTCCCCGGAACATCTTAACTGGACTTTTTTGTAGGAACTGGCTGCCTGCACGTCTCGTTATAGTGTCCACCAGCAACCAATAACCCCATCATGTCCTTGTTACCTGGGTATTAACGACTCAATGATAAACAACGTAAACATGAATTAAGCTTATATGCCATCACCCATCACCAACAGAATTTGAAAATGAAAAATATTATGTACCTACGTCAATATTATTCTCATTCACAAGTGTCGTATTTTACAGGATGGTTGTGTTGCTGGTGTTGCTCATGTGGGCTGGGAGGGCGGCTTCGAGTGGCGCCACAGACAGTAAAGATTATTCAACTTCGTCAAGAAACGCGAAATCACTATCTTTCTACAGCCCTTATTTGGACGATCCTCAGGTATACATAAGAAACCCATCATAACATGAATCAATTGATAAACTGTCTACTCAAATATCGATTTTATCTACATCGCTATTTGAGCTGAGGTATTGTGAGCAATATCAGCGTCTCATTCAACAAAAATTTCTCATCAGTTTCTTAACTTAAAAAATTATATTGTAATATAAAACGCTGCAAAGTCGTTGTCACTTGGGTTTATTATTATATTCTTTCATGTGCAATAATTTAAATAGTTATTTTAGATGGTTTCCACCAATTTTGGAATTTTGTCCCCCATAAACACGACCTTGGCTCTTTTTTTTAAATATATATTTAAGATTATCTTTGAACCTCGAAAATGCCATTTAATTTCTTGATTCATCTGCTAATACTACTTGTAGTGTTATTATACAAATTTGTGGCGATTTCAGACAATTTCCCAGGTTTTTGACTCATAAAAAGTGGATTTCGCGAGCTTAACCTTCGTTACAACCTCAGTTCTCACTCTTCGGTCAAAATCAACTTCATATTCTGTCTTCTCGCCCTAAAAAACATGGAAAACGATGCATCGCAAGCTCGTGTTCACTAAAACCTCAAAAAAAAACCTCGACAACCCCTATTTTTACACCCATTTTTCTCCCATAACACCCTTGGGTGTGTTCCGATCGGGCTGCCGAGCTTCGGAGCACAACTAGGATCCAAATGTGTTCCCAAATATGAACCCAAACACAGTGCGGAAGAATGACGATTTTAGACCAAAATTTAACGTAAATTTAAAGCTAAAACTTCGTTAAAACCTCAATTTTCCACTTTTTGGTCAAAATCAACTTCATATTCAGCCTTCTCACCCTAAAAAACATGGAAAATATCACAAGCTCTTGTTCACTAAAACCTCAAAAAAACACCTTGAAAACCCCTATTTTTACATCAATTTTTCACTCATAACACTCCTGGGTATATTCCGATCGGGCTGCAAAGTTTCGGGACACAACTAGGGCCCAAATGGAGCATCTGTGCGAGATAACGACTTTTTTAGACCGAAAATGAAGTAGTTATACGTGATACGGCGACGTACGGCGGACGGACATTGCATTTTGGTTTATTATTCTGTGAATAATACACCTATGTATTCGGTCAGCAAAAAATTTGTATAACCCCCCCTCAAAATGTTTTGTTTTCCGTTTCAAGGTGCCTAGATTCAAAAAATGCAATGTCCGTCCGCCGTCCGCCGTACACCGTACGCCGTACGCCGTATCACGTGTACAGGCTTCATTTTCGGTCTAAAAAAGTCGTTCTTTCGCACACATGCTCCATTTGGGCCCTAGTTGTGTCCCGAAACTTTTCAGCCCGATCGGAATATACCCAGGGGTGTTATGAGTGAAAATGTGTGTAAAAATAGGTACTTCTTGCGTTTTAGCAACTTGTTGGTAACATGAGCTTTTGAGGTATTGTTTTCCATGTTTTTTTTTTTGACGAGAAGACCGAATATGAAGTCGATTTTGACCAAAGAGGGGAAAATTGAGTTCTACCAAATGTTCAGCTCCCAAAATTGATTTTTTATGGGTGAAAAACCTGGGAAATCGTCTGAAATCACCATCTGTTTGTATAATAACCCTGGAAAAAGTGTCAACTGGATCAAGACGATTAAATGGCACTACCAATGATCAAAGATAGTTTAAAAAAAAAAAAAAAAAAAAGTACCTAAGTAATTTGTGTTTTAGGGGCCAAAATTAATGGAAACCATCAGAAATAGCTATTTCGATTATTACGCATTAAAGAAGCAATAAATGAACAGCCAACATTCCTGTAGGTATGTCCAATAGAATAATAAACCCATGTGACAAGGACTATGCAGCGTTTTTGGAATCTAAGCATCTTGAAACGTAAAAGGAAAAATTTTGAGAGGGGTGTTACAAAAATTGTATGCTGAGCGAATACATAGGATTCAAATAATAATAAACCAAAAACCTGAGCTGAAACACACAATGATACTGATGTGGAAATGTCATAGGTACCTACGTCATTGATGCGAATCTGGTTGATCCTATAGAAGAGAATGAGTAGTTCCTCAATGCCTATTGATTATAAATATGAGGTTTTTCATAAACATGTGAGAAACATGTGCTGATTCAGTAGAGTACAAAAAAATAATTAAAGCAATCAGCTAATCACAACCAGTAGCCCAATAAATTGGTTTCAGAGGTATTGTTTTGAACTAGGGGAGGATGAAAACTGACAGTTGTGTCCGGGTCGAGAATTGAACAAACCTACATTTTTTGTACTGTTCGAGCAGCGGATAGTGAGCTAATGAAGAGTGATTACATCTAATTAGGTACTAATTATTTAGTATTTGGCCATGAAATTTGGTCCTGAAAAGAAACAGGGAAACTTTTCTGCCCACAGCTCTACATGTGCTTGCTCATAAGATATTTTATGCTGCCAGCTGCAATTGTTGTTCCTGCGCCTGGTACTGCTGTATTGTTTCACCTTCCTAGTGTAACCTGTGTTCAAAATTGCAGGTGGTTCTGAACAACGTGGCCAGCGAGTTCGCCAACACTGTCGACTTCAACGACCCATTGGACTTCAAAAGGGAGAACGAAGCGCTCGGCAGCAGATCTCGACCTGGTCGTCCCAAACACCAGGATTCTCCGGTGTACTACATCAGGCTACCTCCCAGCCCTTACATGCTCGTCCCGGGTATGGGCTACGTCTCCAGGCCACCTCAGCTCCGACCCCCGCCAGTCGTCCAGCCCAGGCCTCAGTCCCAAATATTCAACCTCCCACTCAACTTTGCGTCTAATGGTAAGACCGACTGATGAATGAATGAATAGTTTATTTATAAATCTGTGTATTTTCGGACCCATTGTTCCGCTCTTCCAAACATACAGAAATCGCAATATAAATTCAAACTGTCAGGCTCAGCCATAAATTAAAAAAAAACGCTGCATGGGTTTATTATTCTATTGGACACACCTACAGAAATTTTGGCTGTTCATTTATTGTTTCTTTCGTGTGCAATTACTGAAATGGCTAATTTTGATGGTTCCACCACTTTTGGCCCCCAAGAACACGAATTAGGCTCGGCTTTTCCTTTCAACAGATTATTTTTGATCATTGATAGTACCTGTAGTAGTTTTTTTAATACTGGATTCCACAGGTTCATTATTGAAAATAATAAACCAAAATATGGGTGCATCTGTGGCTGAACGGAAGGTACCTATATAGCATTGAACTGAAACTATGATACGAAGTCGGGTAGCAGTTCCTCGGGGAATAGGTGGTATCGGCGTGACGTCATGATCGTAGCGGCAAGGCCTGCAAGAGGTAGGTTACAGCTGAAACTGGGGCATCCGCCATTTTGTTGCCGGTTAGCATTGTTGTTCAGCCTTTGTTTGTTCTATTAGGGAAGGGGGAGCAGGGGGCTCATTTAAGTCCCTTAGAACCCCCCCCCCCCCCCCCCCCACACGAACCTTGAAACTATAAACATCTAAGTCTGCAGAGCAATTACCCATAGTCAACATAGTAAAAAAAAACCACATTCATGCAGCATGGCTATAAGAGCGAATTTTCGAAGTTTTCGGCATCTTCCTCCTCCGCCTAAAATTTTCTGAAAATTAATTTTCGGCCAATGTTTTCCCAACTTGATACCATACAAAATTAAAACAGGAGTAGTTTTAACCAAAGTAAAATTTGGTGTGGAAGGGTGAGGAGGGGGAAATCAAAAATGTTTTGAATACCAGAAGAGTAGGTATCGGATACGTAACAAATTTTTTGTTCCATTTTTTGCCGAGTAACACCTCGGTTTGTAGATTCTCCAACGCTGAACACGATGGTGAAGTCAGAATTGCGATATCCCATTCCGTTATCAGATTAGAGCAGACGAACCAGGAAGAACATCTCAAGAAATAACCACGTTCCTTAATCTTCAAAGTGCTCCAGTTTGAGAACGGAATGAGATATCGCAATTCTGATTTCACCATCGTGTTCAGCGTACAAAAACCTTTAAAATGAGGTGTCACTTGTCAGACTTTTTCATTTTGGGAATTTATGGGTAATTTCCCCCCCCCCCCTAAAACTCCCCAAAACTTCCCCTTAGAGTGACCCGATTCTGCCCATCTTCGAACTTAGCCTGTCGATTGCCAAGACAGATTTTTCGTGCAAATTTGAACTTTTTATCTCAATTCTTTCGGGAGTTATCGTCTGGAATGACACATACATATATAAATATATAAATATATATATATATAATTTTTGGTGTCTTTCGGCAGTGAATTCAGGATGGTCTGAAACGGATTTTGGTATAAAAATCTTTCGGAAATTCGAGTTTTAAAAATTTTGGACCGAGAACAATAGCTTCCTTTTCTTCGAAAATTCGCTAATAAAGAGATCGGTTAGCAGGAGACCATTTTCCACCTGAGGATTCTGTAGTTCAGACAGACATAGTTTTGTCCTGTTGTCCAAATTAACGAATTTTGGAACACAAAAAGTGGGTCAAATTATAATTGTGTAGCGTCAGATCAGTTAAAACCCGTCAAAAATAGCTGAAACAAGAACGGAACGTCATCAAATGATATAAGATGGTGACCCTAGACTGAATAAGAGTAGATTAAATAATTATGTGGATAGCACAAAGTATATAATTTCAAAATCAAAAGAGTGTTCCGTTGTACCGAAAGCTTTTGTTGTAATATATTTGTCCATATTATTATCTTACGATAATCTTGAGATAAATTTGAAATAAACTGTAGACTCAAATATAACTCAGTATAATGATTTATTTATAATCTTATTTTACAGGCAAGCCTACCGGTATCTACACCTGGAAACAGGACTCGCCGATCACGAACCTCGACAAGGGGCCTTACCATTTCAACGGTCGGCCCACAGACATGTTCCTCCTTAGAAATCCATTCAACGCTCTCTACGACAACGGATTCCAAAACTATCTGCAGTAGATTTCAAATTCCGTAGTCATAATCAAATTCTACCATACGAAAGAAGGTAACCTACCTACCACTTTTAGTGTAGCTGTATATAAACAATTTCATCCGTGAGTCTTTCTCTCAACGTAGGTATATAGGTTTTTCATGCAGTGTAAACCTAAAAATATATGTATATGACTATGAAACCAATTTTTCCTATACTTGGCTTACATGATTCTGTCAACCTAGTTACTAATCACATGTAACATAATGAATCCAACATTATATTCCCACTTGACGGTTCCATAATTATCGTAAAAACGAAGTCAGCTTCACAGATCTGCTTTGTTCTCTATTAATTTAATCAAGACAAACGAAAATATTTATTTTGTTTTCTATACAATAGCAAATTAGTTTTAATAATTTAAGTAATGAAATCAAAATTTTGTGTATACACCATATCCCTTAGAGCTGTACAACGCTTCTGAATTACTATTCTTCCTCTCTTTTTAGGATAATAATTTGTACTTAGACGGTCGTTTTAATTATAATTATGTAATTTAATGGTTTTTTAAGAAAACGAGTTTGTCATTGTAGTTATTAATATGAGTAGTATTTGTAAATTGAAACTGATGTACTGACGCGGAGGACGCCCTAGTTCATTGACACCTACAAAATTAATCGTTTTTAAACAAAATAGGTCGTGCAGAATGGTAATCCATATTCACCGATTCAATTTGGCAATAGGTGTCAATCACCGAATTTACCTGAATGAATATTGTTTATGTAATAGGACTTAATTGTTAATAATTAAGGTATAAAATAAATTATTAAATTTCGAACTGATGGGAGGAAACATTGAGGAAATTTTTAAGGAAGCAGTTACTTGCAATAGGATACTTCTAGTCCTATGGTTCGTGTATTTATTACCCGTGGCATGAAAAGTAAAGATGTCCTTCCGAACGAAGGCTATTTATATATGTGTAATTTATAGGTATTTATTTTAAATATTGTACATAAACCGGACTCGAGGTTATGTAATTTATGTTTTTTTTTTTTACCATACTCGTATTGTACTTTTCTCTTTAATTGTCAATAAAAATTGAAATGTTCCGTGTGAATTATGAGTTTTTCAAGTCCCCATCAATAAGTGCGGAACTTTTGGTATCTTGAAACGATGTAAATGGCCCGCCATCTTTCGACTCGTTCAGCAGAATAGAATAGGACATCGTATTCTTTTAAAAAAATTATTATTACAGAACCAAATTATCGTAACGAGTGCATGGCAACCATTTCTGGGCGAACGGTCTTTAGATACCGCGAGAAGCAAATCACCAGACGATGTACCGCCCATCACGGGCCGACCGGGAACTCCCTCAACTTCAGCTGATATAAAACTCTTACTTGTCTAATAAATTATTCTTAAATGTGCCAATAGTAAGATTATACGATTACTTTCGAGGAAATCATTGTATAGACGAATTTCTTGCTGTAGATTTAGATTTGTGGCAAGTCGTACCGACGGAGGGCTAGAATTTCTAGCTGAGTAATATTACTGTGATTGGTGATTGGTTGGGCTTTCTTGAAGGTACCCCAGAATATGAAGCAGGGATGAGTATATTTATGTACTACTTCAAGATTCCTAGGTCTTTAAAGTGGCCACGACAGCTGACACCCTAATTTAGTGATAGAATCTATGTCACATCGCACAGATTGTGAACTAAAAACTTGCTTACCGATAATTGCCAACAGAGTTTATGAATACGAAGACAAAATGAGGAATAGGTAATCAGATAATTCTTAAATTATTTTTTTCATGCTTGATTCCAAAGGTCTCTTGTTGAAAATAATAAACCAAAAAAAAAAGACGGTTTACGTTTCAAGGAACGTAGAATCCGAAAATGGAATTTAAAAAATCTGTCCGCCCGCCGTACGCCGAACTTCGCACTTTCCTAGTTACTATGAGCCGAAATTAATGTAACTGGTTTGGAGGTCCCATTTGGGGTTTAGTTGGCCCGCTCGGCGTTATTGTCAGTCAGTTATTGTCAGTGTAATCTGTAAGGGGTGAAAAATAGAGATGAAATTTTCAGAACGCCGTAGCTCGAAAACTTTCAGTAGAAGGGTATGGGTTTTTTTACGTTATTAAATTTGTCTTGAGCTAAAGCTTTTTTGGTTTATTATTTTCAATAATGAACCATTGGAATCGAGCATGAAAAAAAAAATTCTTACCCCCCCTCAAAATTTGATGGTTTACGTTTCAAGGTATGTAGAATCCAAAACTGCAATAAAAACGCTGCAAATCCCTGCACAACGGTTTATTATTTTGTATAGAATACCCTTCTGTTACAGATCACAGCTCTATGTATAGATAACCCGTCTATATAATATAATATGTACTATTCTATGCATATTATGTAGATCGCAGACCCTCCGTAGGTTAGTACCTAACCCCGTACTCGTTACTAGGTACCTACCTAAATCACGAGTTAAATGTTGCTAAAATAATTCTGCCGATGACAAACAGTACCTAACAAAAAGAAACGCACATAATGAAGTTCTGAAAAGAAATTGTTGATGGGGAGTGAAAAAAGTTGCAAAAGTACCTACCAACAAACTCCAGCCCCTTCTACGTAGATGGTATAATGAACCGTTGTGTAATAATTTACCGTTGAGTAATGATTTACCGTAGTAATAATTTACCCATCAATAATACTTCAACGTTTGTTCAAGTTTCACTACCTACCAACAAACTCCAAAAGAGCCATCATTTTTCAAACGAAAAAATATCACAGAACAACCAACTCGACTTCATACTCCGCCAATATAATCAGGTGATCCCTACCAATGATTGGCCGTATTCACAAATTCCTATTGTGGGCGCGTCTCTGGTTACGAGATTTGGTTTGAATTGTATACAATTTCATTCACACTGGAGTCGAAAATGCCTGTCGGTGCAAACTTCGGGGCCTTACTGTGAACGAACGGCTGGACGTACGATGCTCCGGATGGTCTTAAAAAACTCGCAAGTTCAAGAACTATTTAAAACCGTAAAAATATTTACGTAAAAAAATGGTATAGGCGTTTTGAAAATTTCAACCCCTATTTTGAACCCCTTAGAGATGACTGACAGTAACGTCGAGCTTCGAGGACCAACTAGACGCCGATCGGAACCTATAACCCGAATTTCATCAATTTTTTTTCATGGTAACTAAGAAAAGTGGCCCGTACGGCGTACGGCGTACGGCGGACAGACAGAAATATTTTTATTGCAGTTTTGGATTCTACATACCTTGAAACGTAAACCATCAAATTTTGAGGGGGGGTAAGAATTTTTTTTTTCATGCTCGATTCCAATGGTTCATTATTGAAAATAATAAACCAAAATATTTCTGTCTGTCCGCCGTACGCCGTACGCCGTACGGGCCACTTTTGTTAGTTACCATGAAAGAAAATTGATGAAATTCGGGTTATAGGTTCCGTTCGGGGTCTAGTTGGTCCTCGAAGCTCGACGTTACTGTCAGTCATCTCTAAGGGGTTCAAAATAGGGGTTGAAATTTTCAAAACGCCTATACCATTTTTTTACGTGAATATTTTTACGGTTTTAAATAGTTCTTGAACTTGCGAGTTTTTTAAGACCATCCGGAGCGTCGTACGCCCAGCCGTTCGTTCACAGTAAGGCCCCGAAGTTTGCACCGACAGGCATTTTCGACTCCAGTGTGAATGAAATTGTATACAATTCAAACCAAATCTCGTAACCAGAGACGCGCCCACAATAGGAAATTTGGCGGAGATAGAATCATTGGTAGGGATCACCTGATTATATTGGCGGAGTATGAAGTCGAGTTGGTTGTTCTGTGATATTATTTCATTTGAAAAATGATGGCTCTTTTGGAGTTTGTTGGTAGGTAGTGAAACTTGAACAAACGTTGAAGTATTATTGATGGGTAAATTATTACTACGGTAAATCATTACTCAACGGTAAATTATTACACAACGGTTCATTATACCATCTACGTAGAAGGGGCTGGAGTTTGTTGGTAGGTACTTTCGCGACTTTTTTCACTCCTCATCAACAATTTCTTTTCAGAACTTCATTATGTGTGTTTCTTTTTGTTAGGTACTGTTTGTCATCGGCAGAATTATTTTAGCAACATTTAACTCGTGATTTAGGTAGGTACCTAGTAACGAGTACGGGGTTAGGTACTAACCTAAGGAGGGTCTGCGATCTACATAATATGTATAGAATAGTACATATTATATTATATAGACGGCTTATCTATACATAGAGCTGTGATCTGTAACAGAAGGGTATTCTATACAAAATAATAAACCGTTGTGCAGGGATTTGCAGCGTTTGAGACTACACGGAGCATTGTACGTCCAGCCGTTCGTTTACACCGAAAAGCTTCGTCAACATGAACGTGACTGAAATGGTATGAATATCATTGCTAGGAAACACCTGATTACAATCACGGATGGCTGTATGATGTACAGTTGGTTGTTCTGTGATAACATTATTTTCAAAGAAAAATGGAGTTATTGAAAAATAGTATATTTCCACTAATACACGAAAAACGCAAAAAACACTGTTATACCGGTTTCGGTGATCAAACCATCGTCAGTAACACACAATAACTTATTATTTTAAGTAAGTATTATAATAAGTTATTGTGTGTTACTGACGATGGTTTGATCACCGAAACCGGTATAACAGTGTTTTTTGCGTTTTTCGTGTATTAGTGGAAATATACTATTTTTCAATAACTCCATTTTTCTTTGAAAATAATGTTATCACAGAACAACCAACTGTACATCATACAGCCATCCGTGATTGTAATCAGGTGTTTCCTAGCAATGATATTCATACCATTTCAGTCACGTTCATGTTGACGAAGCTTTTCGGTGTAAACGAACGGCTGGACGTACAATGCTCCGTGTAGTCTCAAACGCTGCAAATCCCTGCACAACGGTTTATTATTTTGTATAGAATACCCTTCTGTTACAGATCACAGCTCTATGTATAGATAAGCCGTCTATATAATATAATATGTACTATTCTATACATATTATGTAGATCGCAGACCCTCCTTAGGTTAGTACCTAACCCCGTACTCGTTACTAGGTACCTACCTAAATCACGAGTTAAATGTTGCTAAAATAATTCTGCCGATGACAAACAGTACCTAACAAAAAGAAACACACATAATGAAGTTCTGAAAAGAAATTGTTGATGAGGAGTGAAAAAAGTCGCGAAAGTACCTACCAACAAACTCCAGCCCCTTCTACGTAGATGGTATAATGAACCGTTGTGTAATAATTTACCGTTGAGTAATGATTTACCGTAGTAATAATTTACCCATCAATAATACTTCAACGTTTGTTCAAGTTTCACTACCTACCAACAAACTCCAAAAGAGCCATCATTTTTCAAATGAAATAATATCACAGAACAACCAACTCGACTTCATACTCCGCCAATATAATCAGGTGATCCCTACCAATGATTCTATCTCCGCCAAATTTCCTATTGTGGGCGCGTCTCTGGTTACGAGATTTGGTTTGAATTGTATACAATTTCATTCACACTGGAGTCGAAAATGCCTGTCGGTGCAAACTTCGGGGCCTTACTGTGAACGAACGGCTGGGCGTACGACGCTCCGGATGGTCTTAAAAAACTCGCAAGTTCAAGAACTATTTAAAACCGTAAAAATATTCACGTAAAAAAATGGTATAGGCGTTTTGAAAATTTCAACCCCTATTTTGAACCCCTTAGAGATGACTGACAGTAACGTCGAGCTTCGAGGACCAACTAGACGCCGATCGGAACCTATAACCCGAATTTCATCAATTTTTTTTCATGGTAACTAAGAAAAGTGGCCCGTACGGCGTACGGCGTACGGCGGACAGACAGAAATATTTTTATTGCAGTTTTGGATTCTACATACCTTGAAACGTAAACCATCAAATTTTGAGGGGGGGTAAGAATTTTTTTTTTCATGCTCGATTCCAATGGTTCATTATTGAAAATAATAAACCAAAATATTTCTGTCTGTCCGCCGTACGCCGTACGCCGTACGGGCCACTTTTGTTAGTTACCATGAAAGAAAATTGATGAAATTCGGGTTATAGGTTCCGTTCGGGGTCTAGTTGGTCCTCGAAGCTCGACGTTACTGTCAGTCATCTCTAAGGGGTTCAAAATAGGGGTTGAAATTTTCAAAACGCCTATACCATTTTTTTACGTGAATATTTTTACGGTTTTAAATAGTTCTTGAACTTGCGAGTTTTTTAAGACCATCCGGAGCGTCGTACGCCCAGCCGTTCGTTCACAGTAAGGCCCCGAAGTTTGCACCGACAGGCATTTTCGACTCCAGTGTGAATGAAATTGTATACAATTCAAACCAAATCTCGTAACCAGAGACGCGCCCACAATAGGAAATTTGGCGGAGATAGAATCATTGGTAGGGATCACCTGATTATATTGGCGGAGTATGAAGTCGAGTTGGTTGTTCTGTGATATTATTTCATTTGAAAAATGATGGCTCTTTTGGAGTTTGTTGGTAGGTAGTGAAACTTGAACAAACGTTGAAGTATTATTGATGGGTAAATTATTACTACGGTAAATCATTACTCAACGGTAAATTATTACACAACGGTTCATTATACCATCTACGTAGAAGGGGCTGGAGTTTGTTGGTAGGTACTTTCGCGACTTTTTTCACTCCTCATCAACAATTTCTTTTCAGAACTTCATTATGTGTGTTTCTTTTTGTTAGGTACTGTTTGTCATCGGCAGAATTATTTTAGCAACATTTAACTCGTGATTTAGGTAGGTACCTAGTAACGAGTACGGGGTTAGGTACTAACCTAAGGAGGGTCTGCGATCTACATAATATGTATAGAATAGTACATATTATATTATATAGACGGCTTATCTATACATAGAGCTGTGATCTGTAACAGAAGGGTATTCTATACAAAATAATAAACCGTTGTGCAGGGATTTGCAGCGTTTGAGACTACACGGAGCATTGTACGTCCAGCCGTTCGTTTACACCGAAAAGCTTCGTCAACATGAACGTGACTGAAATGGTATGAATATCATTGCTAGGAAACACCTGATTACAATCACGGATGGCTGTATGATGTACAGTTGGTTGTTCTGTGATAACATTATTTTCAAAGAAAAATGGAGTTATTGAAAAATAGTATATTTCCACTAATACACGAAAAACGCAAAAAACACTGTTATACCGGTTTCGGTGATCAAACCATCGTCAGTAACACACAATAACTTATTATAATACTTACTTAAAATAATAAGTTATTGTATGTTACTGACGATGGTTTGATCACCGAAACCGGTATAACAGTGTTTTTTGCGTTTTTCGTGTATTAGTGGTAATAGACTATTTTTTCAATAACTCCGTTTTTCTTTGAAATGGGTTTCCACGATTTCGTCGCGAGTGATTTAGTTCGTATATTATTTTCATTTGAAAAATGATGGCTCTTTTGGATTTTGGTGATGGGTACTTCCTCAACTTCGACAAAGGTTATGCTTCATGAATAACAACAAATAGGAAATGATTGAATTATTGAATCCGCGTATTTTCATGAAACTTTAATTCCCGGGTCGGCTCCAGTACTCGACTTAGGGCTTTCATGGGGAGCTCTGGTAGGTATTGACCAAAGAAGCCAGTGATCTACGCAGAAGAGGCATCAACACAGGTAAATAATAAACCGTTGTGAAATAATTTGCAGCGTTTTTTCTCATGCGCAGACGAAAGTTAACTTCGGGATTCCATGAAATTGAACTGTTTGGAAACCAACGCGCATATTCACCATCAGAATTTCAGCTCGTTTGGGTTGTTCTATAGACGAGTAGGTTATTTCGATCTTCTTCAGATACGCGAAAAAACATGTCGATAGACCCGTCCTTGATGTCTGAAACGCAAAATGCGTGTATAGAAATTTTAATTTTGGAGGACAAGCCCCATGAAATTTTTTCGGTTCCTGTAAGAAACACCGTTTCCTTCCTTTGAAAAGAGAGGAAATCTATAAGGTAATCAGCCAATTTCATACCAACTTATTGAACTTAGAGTACTTTAAGATTGATTGACTGCATGATCATGTTATACATCTATGGAAACAGGGTACAGAGGGAAATCAATTTCGAAACTTTTATTTTAAAGAACCAAGTTTGAGGAACGTATAGTACAGGTGCCTATGCAGTTTGGCGCTTAGTGCTTCACTTTCTCCATCTTGTTCCTTGCAGATTTGGAAGCGGCGACATTATGCTTAGGTTTTGCTGATTTTTTATTGGGTTTAGTAAAATTTTTGTTGATTTTGGTGTCTTCTCTTTTGTTTGACATTGTTTGTTTCTTCTTGTCAATGTTCCCTTTGACTGTATTTTTGGCAATAACCTTGTGGGAGCCAGGTTGACGCGAGGCAGTTTTTGTGACACGTGGTTCTGTACCGCTTTTATGACCTTTGTTTTGCCGTGATGGAATAATCGATCTTGTTCTGGCATTTCGGGAGGTTTGGGTCTGGTGAAACCTTGGAAGTTTTCGAAAAGGTTTTTTAGCTGGATGCTTCATCCTCCTGAATCTTTCCTCACCGCCTTCATCTTTGCCGTCGTCACCGCCCTCATCCTCACCACCACCACCACCACCACCGGCATCACCGGAATCATCACCGCCAACTTCATTTTGAGCGTCGTCCTCTTTCCCGAAAGCCACGTCATCATTTCCAATGCCGCCATCGATAGACGGGCGACTCGTCATGGTGAACTCGGGAGGGTCGAAATTCTCGTCGATCTTTTCTTCCTTCTCCACCTTGGGTTCTCCACCGATCACGAACTCGCGGTAAGTTCTCTTCTGTTCGGTGATTTTATCGAACAGCTCGTGAATGTTGGATCCGAGTTTTGACATGTCGAGGACGCACACCAACAGGCGACCGCCAAAGCGTGGCTTACACCTGACGGTTCCTCGCTGGTCACAGATACACTGACGCCCAGGCCTCTCCACCATTGCGCCGTATATGTCGCATTGCTCTGAAAAGTGAGATGAAAACAATGAGTGTGCTCAGATCATTTTGGTTTGCTGTTACGTACGAGGAAGAAAGAGCCTGTAGTCATCCAAAGTGAGTAGAACATACCTACATGACGTCTGGTGCTCGTTCTCCACTCACCTAGTCTCACGCAAGAAAATAGACTGTGAAGTGATCAGGCTCAACCTGTTCTAAACATCCCGACTCGAACTTCGTTTTGCTCCATACACTTAGGGCGGTATTCATAGTCCTCACTTTATTAAAAGTAAATGCTTTAGTGAACAAATAAGGAAGCAACGTCCACTTGGGCTATTCATAGTCAGTGATAAAGCAAATGCTTAAGTCTTCCTTTATAATTTCCTTTATTCCTATTTCATAGGCAATAAGTAAAGAAAAATCTTTACTTTTGGGCCTAAATAAGTGGAAAAAACTAAGGTACGTCGAAAGGTACCTTAAGCATTTCCTCATTGATCGTTTGCACTGTTCTGTTTTCATTTATGTAATCTTTTCAGTGGCATCGTGCTCGGCATTCTTGTTTATTACCCAATTATTTTGTATTTGTTTTTGTTTTTGTTTTGATACGATGGGTTACGAAATTTTGTTTGATGAGTCGGATGACGAGTTCGATGTAATGGAGAGCATGCGGGTGATGCATACTGGCTTCATTTTCGGTACAAAAAATTCGTTCTTTCGCACACATGCTCCATTTGTGCCCTAGTTGTGTCCCGAAACTTTGCAACCCGACCGGAATATACCCAGGGGTGTTATGAGAGCAAATGTCTATGAAAATAGGTATTTTTTGTGTTTTAGTAAAATGAGCTTTTCAGTGTCTGTTTCCTTGTTTTTGTGGGACGAGAAGACGAATATGAAGTCGATTTTGACCAGAGTGGAAAATTGAGGTACTACCTTTGCATTTTGTATATGTTCACTCTTTGAAGTAATCCTAACGTGAGCTGTGAGTTTGTCATCGATTTTGATAGTTCCTTAAAAATCGTTCCAAAAGTTTCCAATTTGTTCATTATTGACTAACTTTTTATGACTTTGCCTACTAATAAGATTCTACCTGACCAATAGTAGGATAAAACCCAATTATTTCCTTTTTCGAAGACCAGTATACGTCTCATGACCATGTTGGTAGTTGATTCCACTGAAAAGGCAAACCAAGGAACTACCGTAATTTATATTTAAAAGGAGTAAAAGAGCGAGTAAAAACAAAACGGAAGAAGGAGTAATACAGAAGGGAAAGGGAGAAGTAAACGCACGTCAACACACCTAAACGCGAGCCTAAGTGTATAATAGAAATGTTTTCAAAATAAAACAAAGGTTGCTTGCTCCACTGTTTTCTTGTCCTGACACAGGGAGGACATCGGTGTACAAAACAACGGAAACCCAACAGAATGGCATGGCTAATAGCCGAGGACATAAATAACCAAACAAAAACACACACCCTGCCATTACTGCCAACTTAAGCTCAAACCAGGGAGTTGGGAAAAATTTCGACTTAACATTATAAAGTACCTAAGAGAAAAAATTTGACTTAAGTAAATATTTTTCTTTACTTCGGGGAGTGATGTCTATGAAAGCGAAATCAGATAAAGCATTTCCTTAAGAAATTATTTTACTTTCAGAAGTAAAGTATTATTTTTACTTAAGTCAGGACTATGAATACGGCCCTTAAACGTGGCATAGTACTATCAAGCGAACCAACTCTCCTTTACGTATAAGACAATACACAAACACTGACCAATACACACATATTTACACTACATAGTTACACTACATATGTATGTACTCGTATACACTTATCAGCGCAGGACAGTTTGCTAAATAAATTGGTGATCGTATAGAAAGGAATTCTGAAAGTACGTTTTCATCTCCCACGTCGCTTTCCTATGGATGAACATTGCATGCGAACCAAAACCTTCTCAGTCAAACAACAATTTTTCAAAGCCCTTCTTTTGTACTTCCATACACATCCGAACCTACTTTCCAGACTGCATCATTCACATCCTACACGTTACCACATAGAAGGGAATGTAGATAAATCCCAGACCTAGAATACAATTATCAAAGAGGAATCCATACTACATGTCATCATGACGATAATTTTCAGATACCTCAACCCAACACTGAAATCTCCCGAACTATATTCGCGCGCTGCCTACAAAAGGCATATCTTCAGCTTCTTAATAACACAGGGTCCTAACAAAATTGAAAGATATTTGACAAGCCAATATACATAATTAATCAATCTTGTCTGCTTAACCTCAAAATAAGTTTTCTCTGCGTTTCACCAAGTTCCTTGAATCGGTACGAGCAACAACAAAACTCCTTTGCAACGCCGCGGACTTTGGTCTAATGTTGCAACGAAGTTTGACATAAATTTATATGAGTAATTGAAAAGGAAATATATTTTAAATTAAATCGCAGAAAGTATTATATATTAATTTTGGTTTGTATTATAGTATAAGATAAGAAGTGAACAAATATTACATTCTATTATATAATAACATAAAAAGCGAACAAATATTGCATATCTATCCTACAAGGAATATTATGTACCTACCTAATTATTTTGTGAATTTCCGCAGTTTACGTCAATAAAATCTCTCTCGCACTCTCTCTCGCTCTCTCTCTCTCTCTCTCTCTCTCTCTCTCTCTCCCTCCCTCTATGTCTTATACTTATTCTTCATTGTAATATGTAAAAACCGTCAAGTAGTTATGACAAGGGGTTTGCAACTGAATTATTGATGATACAATATTAACCCAATTGATTTTCCGCGTATTTATTTAGACAGTGGGTGGGTGGGCGGGGGGGGGGGGGGTTAGGAGCGTGAGATTTTAGACAAATTGAGAGCTGTCCAATGAGCAGTTAATGATTTTCGTGGGATGTTAACTAACGGAGTTGCAATTATCAACAACAAACAAAACAACAAAACATGTTTTGTGTTAGGTAGTTACATTTCTAATGATGAAAATCATTACAAATATAACTAACACAAAATTTGTTTTGTCACAAAATTCGCGACTCCCAGGAGAAAAACATATTGACGTTCATTTATTATAACCAGCAATCATAGAAAGGTACACATCATCATAGAAGATTGGAAATGGAGAAATTCAGAAGCATTGCACACGAACATAATAAAACTTATAAGCAAGTAATTATAAGTACATGAGTAGTAATTAGAAGTCTATGAGTAGTAACTGAAATTATATGAGCGAATTTTCAAGTTGGCGTTTAAGCTGATTTTGAAATTTTTGAGATTTTTAACCCCCCAAAACTGGACCTAAGTTTTGAGAAAAAATTATTTTGGCTATTGAAATTGTCTTTTTCTGTCTTAATTCACCATTAAGGTATATGCTAATTTTGGTGATTTTATTTCAATTTTTTTGTGATTTTCACCCATTGCTGATTTTGACCCACAATAACTCTATATTGATCCATACATTTTCAAACGTTGCCCATCCTAGAACTCATCATCCGATCGTTTGACATCATGAACATTTTGAAGAAATTACCTTCCGATTTCACGAGAATCATTTGAAGACACATTGAAGCTGCCCATATGAGTAATTTCATTTTCAGTTATTTGATGTTGATTCCGGTTAACTCTTGAAATACAAGTCGCAAGATGTTTCCATTGAAAGTGTGCTGAAAGTATTGACGTGGACCCGCTGTAGGCATGAAAACTACAAAAAACGAAGGTAGACGTTCAATGTGATTCTATTATAGTTTTCAGTGGAAATTATAAAGATACCTATAAAGATAATATTAGGCCTTATTACAATCGTTGGTATAATAGACTTCGTCCCAAATTATTTGGGTAGAAATTGAAATATCGGTTGGATTTAAATTGAAACCAATGAAAGCAAGAGCGAAAATAACGAGTTCAATTCACAGATACGTCAAAAAATGCGACTACGCACGTTATACCTGAGGGTCATTCAAACTCCCATTATATCGGTGCATTGTTCACCTAATATTATATTTGCTAGAATTGCACTACCTCGCCCGGGCTGAAGGACGGATTTCAAAATGGAATTTCAATTCCATACGTTTTACATAAAGGTTCATAAAGGTTCTGTATATCTACCTTCCTTGTTCCTTTAAATATCACTGTTCGGCAACCGTACATTTTCAAGCCTGTTGCTTACAGTTTGGAACTAGTTGGATAAACTGGCAGTTCACGATCATATTTCTACCTTTTTCCCGAAATGCTGCTATAAATACTTGCCTACTTACGTTACTCGAATTAGCAAAAGCCGTACTACTTTTTAGGTTTACTGAAGGGGTTTTTTGCACAACCACGCCCCGATCTCACCACATCTTTCTTGTATACTTGAAAATCAGATGGTAGAAAGTGATTGACACAGAAACGTCTAAAAATTCACAAATCCTACTGTGACCCCTACCCTGTACCCTAATGGTAGGGTAGGTTATGTTAAGGTGAAGGATAGGAGAGATTTTGCCCCTTAGGGGTCTCTTCGGGTGGCTGGCGCCCCGTGGTTATCACCACAGCAGGCGTTAGTTGGAGAGAAGGCTAGCACCCCGCGGTTATCACCACAGCAGGTGCTAGATGAAGGAAGATATCCCGTGGTTATCACCACAGCGAGTGCTAGGGGAGAGAGAGAGAGAGAGTGAGTGAGTGTTGGGCGGAGAGAGGGGGGAGGGAGAGAGAGAGAGACGCCCCATTGTTATCACCACAGCAGACGTCAGGAAGAAGGAAGCTAGCAACCCGCGGTTATCACCACAGCTAGCAGGTGCTAGAGAAAAAGAAGGCGTCCCACGGTTATCACCACAGCAGACCCCAGGAAGGAGAAGGCGAATAACCCGCGGTTATCACCACAGCGAGTATTCAAGAGGGAGCACCCCACGGTTATCACCACAGCAGGCGCAAGCAAGGGTAAGAGAGAGAGGAGGTGTAGGTCGAGTCAGAGAGAAGGGTCGAGATCGACCCTTCTAGTCCCTTTCCCGGGGCGTCATCCCAACTCGTCCTCGTTATTTATTGGTTAAATCTGATATTGCATAGGAGTGTAGTGTTTGAGGGGTATCACGACACCTACTAAAATCTATAATCGATTTTGCTTGTCCTACAGGGATGATGTGGAACAGTTTGTACACCCCGTTCTATACATTTTGCTCATCATCTATCAATTTTTTTTTTTCGAAACTTGTACTAATAGCCTATAAAATTACAGTCATTCTGTAACGCTAGATACGACAAAATAAATTATCCTCCCGGCTGAACAATGAAATTCAAAATTAGTCGATCTCTCCAATTGCACAGTGATATTTTTGATCGCCATCACCACAACAGTTCCACAATGCCCTACAGGCGAGAACGGTGTATAACGTACAATTTGAATGGAAGCAACGTCTCGTTACACTGAATTCGGTTGATGACGATGGAAACCAGTGAAAGGATTAATTTATTATTAATAGGTGGATTTTGTATAGTCCAGGTAATCGCAGGTAGGTGATGTCCGTTATCAAGTTTTCTTCAGGCATTTATGTTTCCAACTAAAACTGACACTGTAGCATGACAGAGTCTGCTAATAGCAAATGTATCAATTCATCGAATTTCTTTTTGCACCTTATGTTGTAAGCCATCTAGCAATGTGGAATAAACAAAAAAATAAACCTTTAGCTTACTACCAATTTATGTTAAGCTAAAGGTTGGCTAAAATTGGTGGTAAGCTAAAGGTTTATTTTTTGTTTATTCCACACTGTATCAATGGTTCATCGGTCATGTTACACCCCGAAGTCCGAGCCGACTGTTCTTGCCTAGGTCGAGTCATCCCCCCCCCCCCCCCCCCCCCATACACACATACAAAATCTTGGAGAAATTCAAGCGCCTAAAGTCCGCCCATGTATTGCACATGAATATTACGATTCGTAACTCGTAACAGTAACGAAACATGAAAACAAATTGTTTTCAAATGAAAGCTTCACCGGTTCGTTGCCCACTAAATTCAACCGTTGAATCAACCGACTAATGGTCCAAAATGAAACGTCTTCGATATTCTTGGGACAAAATTACTCGTAGTTTCATTCCAATCTGTCCTTCGAGGCCGGGACTATTTCAAACGAATCATGCACCTCCCCGTCCAGTCAGCTACCTACTCGGACCGATTCTCACGATTCTGGTGACGTCGGGTTCCTCATTTTCTACCAACGACATGTCCTTCGCGTTTAAGTTCAATCTAACCGCGTATGAAAAATAACAAATCAAGAAACGAATAGGTACTAAAGTATCGTCTTACTGTCGCCATTACTGGTGCCAGTGGCGTTAGTGGTGGCGTCGAAATTTGTCGGGTACCTATATGAGCGAATTTTAAAAGAAAGACAAAATGTTCGGTAATGAACTGATGCAAATTCCCTCTGCGCAAATTTTCGGAACCAAAAAACTTTACGGATCAATAAGAAACACGCATTTTTTTATTATTTCAAACTGTGGGTCTGACGGAGAGCTTTCCAAAAAGGTTCTGTATGATGGGTCGGAAATGAACGGAAATTTGTGAAAAGGTGGAAGGAAAAAAGCGTGTGACGTCATCTGCTGTATTGCCCTCTCGCTCCCACACATGGGATCCGAGTGAGAGGGAGATGCATTCCAGATGACGTCACGCGTTGTTTCTTTAGCTCATTCCAACCAAACTACTCTGAGTCCATTTTTGAGGCTAAAAGCAGCAAGATCCGACCCACGTCCATTCCTCATTTTACTACTAATTTACAACAAAATTTCCTTGTAATTTTTGTTCAAATATCCCTTAGTTTCCGAGTTTACGATTTAAACAAAAATTTAGCTGACGATTTAAGATTTTTGCTTCCACACTACCGAAGGTTGGGAAGCCTTGGATTCGTGACTTGAGTAAAAAATAATCATGTTCTGAGTTATAAAAATTCATTCTGAAGCCATTTTGCGTTTCAGACATCGAGGAACATTTTTGGTTCCGTGTCTGTCTGCCTGTCTGCGGTACTTCCTTGTAACGCTCATAATTACCCAAAATAATGGTCAAAATGATGCGGGTTACGTCACAGATGGCCCCATATCAAAATCATTGAGAAGTACCGTAACTTTTGTCTGCGCATGCGTAAAAGTGAAATACTTGGGACGCCCGAACTACCCTAAATATTGTTGAAATGAGTTCAAACTTCAAGGTTCGAACAGAAATAATACTTTGATAGTTCCAAATGAATTTCATTGGAATCGTAATGTAACTTTCATCTGCGCATGTGCGAACATGAAATGTTGACCGTTTCCTTGTAACGCTTCTAACTACGCGAAAAATAGTCGTAGGGAGATGAAAGTTTGAGGGTACACGCGGGTTAGATCGCTGATGGTCCCATTTCAAAATCCTGTAAATCGTTTCATCTGCGCATGCGCAAATGTGAAATACTTGGAACGCCCATAACTACCTTAATTATCGTTGAAATGAGTTCAGATTTGGGTGGTCGATGAGGAATAATTTTGATAGCTCCGTATGAATTTCATTGGAGCCGTACTGTAACTTCCGTCTGCGCATGCGCAAACATGAAATGTTGACCGTTTCCTTGTAGCGCTTCCAAGTACGCGACAAATAATCGTAGAGAGCTCAAATGTTGAGGGTACTCGCGGGTTGGATCGCAGATGGTGCCATATCAAAACAAACCTACCCAACTATTCTATACGTTCATGTGATTCAAGTGAGGAAGCTATACTGCCTACTCGAACTGGCAGACGTTTTCTGTGTTTTCAACCTTGCAACACAAAAACGGCCTTCATTTACGGACTAAAATTATAATTGAGTTTTATAGGTACTGCTGAAATGAGTGAAAGTTTTCCTATTTCCCTGATGCCAATGGCCCTGAAAATGCGCCTGAAAAGTGAATTTTATCAAATTTGGTAAATCACTATTATTTCGAATGGCTCCACGACTCAAAAGTAATCCTAGGTGTCTAACCAAATGCATTATAGGAAAAACTTCCTACAAATTTCAGCATTCTAACGGTATGGTCATACTTTAGTTAGCAGGGAAGAAAATTATGATTTATGATTTATGATTTTTACGATTTTTCAAATAAATCTATTTTTAGCGTGTTATACGACTTCACTGGACCTGGCCATGAGGGGTTTGGTATCGTTTTCTCGCAATTTTTCCCACTGAATCGAATGGTCATAGTCCTGGAGTCATTTCGAGCGATGATATTATGATGAGCTGCATTTTCGATCTCCTGCTTCTATCTACTCCTCAATTTTACTATTTAAATTAATAGTGTTACGGAAATTTTTGTGATTGAAGGTCGAAAATGCGACAAAATCTCAAATAGTCAAAAACTCGAAAACCAAGGGGTTTTGAAAATTTCCCACGAAGAACTGTTTGTTGCAAATTAGACTTGTAGAACGTTCCCTGAAGTTGTGTGACTCCGAAAATGGGGCATTCTCTACATATGCATTCATTCAAATATTCGCTGTTTGTTTTTAAAATTTTTTTTAATGACTCCAATAATATATTACATAATTATTACTATATTTCTGAGGTCTGGGGATGCACTCAAACTTCAACATTTGATTTTTATTTACCCGGTCTGACTTAGATAGTTTTTCCCCAGAACCGTTCGAATATTACTTAGGCATTGCGTTAAATCGAATTTGGCTCAGGCCGGGTCGACTAACTCAGGAAACTCGAAAAAGGAAATTCAACACCAAAAAAGCCTTTCATGTAAATAATAACTCTATCAAAACAACTGAGACCTGATTTTATTGAAGAACGTGTTCAATAGTAGATACTCGCTGCTTACAATGACCAGAATTAATTTAATTAATTAATTTTAAAACGGACTTCTTTATCCAGAAATAGATTTAACGCTGTTGACGTCACTGCGGATTTCTTCGTCCACTCTCGGATGTTGAAACATGACCCGGCTGATTTTAATTAAATATTTCTCCCAATCAACTTTTCTGTTGAACTGTCTTTAATTGATATCCACCTTGTTACAACTCTGAAAGTGATCACCTTTGATGACATAAATGAATCAATAGCATGGATAAGCTTACTGAACATGGAAACCTGTCTCAACCATATCATGGAATAAATCTTCCAAGTTCCAACGGTGGTGATAAGTGAACATCAAATCTTTACGAATTTTCAAGAAATTACCTGACTGGGGAAGTGTGCGAATCCATGTTCGGTCCACCTCAATATGTAAGTTTAAATGAAAAATATGAGGGGTTTCCTCATTGAACACTAACAGTGACTGAGGAAACTCGCAGTGGCTACTAATTAGTGTGTGTTGATTGAATTTTTAAATTCTTTTCACAGGCGTAAGTGAAGAGATCTATGAAGCGGATGAAACTGAATTGAAAGGCTTATTGGTGAAAAATGTCACACGAGAGTGCACAGCCAGCGAGAATGGAGTTGTAAAATGCAAACGGAAGAGATTGTTGGGCGCCAGGTTTTTCTTTTGCGTGGGAGATTTCAGACACCAAAATCATTGGCGCCCATGTCGGAGTTGTTACGGACCACAGTATTATCCACCACCTTATTATCCACCGCCTTATGCACCACCTGAACGAGATTATTATCAAGAAGAACAAGAGCAATTACAGAGGGAACGCGAACAGCGGGAGCGAGAAGAAAGGGAACGAAGAGAACGCGAAGAGCGCCAGGAAGAAGAAAGGGAACGCCGAGAACAAGAACGCCAAGAACAGGATCGCCGAGAAAAAGAACGTATAGAGAATGAACAAAGGGAAGCTCAAGAGGAGCGAGAGCGAATAGAACGAGAACAAAGAGAAAAACGAGAACGAGAGGAACGAGAGCGAGTAGAAAAGGAGCGTAGGGAGAAGGAAGAGCAAAAAAGAGAGGAACGTGAAAAGCGAGAACGAGAAATACAAGAAGAAGAGAGAAGAGAAAGGGAGGCAGAAGAAAAACGGAAACAAGAAGAGAGAGAAGAACGTGAAAGGAAAGAACGTGAAAAAAGAGAATATGAAGAAAAGGTAAGGCAAGAAAGGGAAAGGCAAGAAAGGGAAAGGCAAGAAAGGGAAAGACAAGAAAGGGAGAGGAAAGAAAAGGAAGAACGAGAAAGGAGAGAAAGGGAAGACAAGGAAAGGAGAGAAAGGGAAGAAAAGGAAAGAAAAGAAAAGGAAGAAAAAGAACGTACGAAACCTCCAACAGGGCAACCAGGAACCACAGGACAACCAGGCCAACCAGGTCAACCAGGGCAACCAGGGCAACCAGGGCAACCCGGTCTGCCTGGGGAGCCCGGGCAACCAGGCGAAGGATGCAATGGGCAGTGCTCTACAACTCCAATCTCTTCTTCTGAAGGTCCTTCCCCTAAGCACGACCACCATAAAACAACACCTAACCACCAGCCTCATACAACGACTTCTAAGAAACGACCTCGCAAGCCAAAATCTAAAAAACCCCGTCCAAAAACAACCCCTAAACACAGGCCTCATAGGACTACCACTAAAAAGCGACCTCGGAAGCCAACCAAAAAACCCACAAAAAAAGGTAAAGGGAAGAATAGGTACCCGGATGACCCAAATTTCGGGCCTTTGAGAAAGAGGAAGAAAAAGGTTGGTTGAAAACCTCTCTGTAAAATGGAGTCCTGAAAAAAAATATAAAGAAATTGTCAGCGGGCCAGCGACAACGTAAAACAGCACCAAGCACCACTCTCATAAGACAAATACTACAAGGGGAAGTCAGGAGACAGCCACCAAGCACCGACCTCCTAAGAACAGACAACCAGTAAAACAACAACTAAAAACCAGTCTTATTGGGCTTAGAACACTACAGAACGATCTGGAAAGCCGACCTCTAAAAACCTGTCCAAAAACCACCCCTAAATACCAACCACATGGGAATTCTACTGAAAAACGGCCACCCGTTGTTTGAAAACCTCTCGAGAGCTTCCGCAACATGAAAAGTGCATAGTAAAAGGGGGCCTCGAGTGGGGATTGAACCAACAATCTCTCGTCCAGGGAAAGGAAGAAAAAGGAAGGGAAAGAAAAATGATAGGTCCAGTCAGTAGAGGATAGAAACAAAAGCAAAAACGTGGGGGGGGGGGGGCTAAAGGTGGGGTGGAAGCCTTTATTTTTTCAACTTTGTATTATATGGGCAAATATGTAAAAAATAAAAATAAATTCTAACAGGGGCGACCTTGGCGCAACTTAAGGCTGCCATAAAAACTTCGAAAACTTAAGAAATTTTTCAGTTTTCGGCTTAAAACATCTTCACGGTGCCTCTTAAACAAAATTTCACTCATTCCAAAATTTAAGAGCAATAAATTCCGCGTCGATTAACATTAAATTTGGGTCAATGGATTGGTCGGAATCGGCGCTCAACTTCAGGCAGTTTTCCATTTTCACTGAAAAGTGTTTTAAGTGCAGTTTCGCAGGCCTATAAATAAAAAACTGTTATTCCACATGAAAAATGACATATAAACAGTTGTGGGGTATCAAATTTTGTGTTCAGAGCACCCCTATTTTTATTAAAATGTTTTAATCAATTAAAATTTTAAGTTGAGTATTAAAAATAGCGGAGCTCTGAACACAGAATTTGGTGTTCTACAACTTGGTCATATGACGTTATGAATTTTTCATTGGGAACAACCGGTTATTACTATACAGGAGTGTGAAACTGACCAAACCGCTAAACCAAATTTAATATTTAAGGTGTTCATTCGATGCAGAATTTAATGCTCTATATTTTGGGTATGAGTAAACTTTCCCTACGATGCAGCCATCAGCTGCTTTAGACCAAAACCTGAAAAAACTACCAATATTTCGAGGATGTTGGTTCGATTCCCACCTCAGGCATCCATGGCTTTCTACGTTGCTCATTTTCTTGTCTAATTAATTCTCAAATGCTCGTCTCTGTTGGGCAACGACTCCGCCATAATGTCAAACCTGGTTTATTGGGATCATTATTTCATGCCTTCGTCCCATTTATACCAATTTTCTGTTTACCAGTGCCAGTGAAGTTTATTTTGACTTTAAACAATGCATTTCTCATTTATTTTCATTTAGTTTACAATTCGTTTATAACACTACTTTGTAAATTTCCTGTTGCCGTATTATGAATAAAACAATTCACCGACCGCCATCCCACCGTTACGGTCACAGCCGCACGCCAGTTGACTAATTTCTGCATATTATAGCTTTTGCTGAACTACCAACTAATTTCTGCAAACCGCTGTTAATCGTGAAACGATACTGGTATTTTTCGATAAATAAAAGTCTTGAACTGAACATCTGAATCGGCGAGTTGTTTCCCCTAAATTCTTGCTACTTACTACACGAATTTCAACATACTTCGTTCAGCCAATGGCACTAAAATCACTTATGAGGTTGAAGAAGTGACATTAAATTATGTTATCACGCCTTGTTTTTAACCCATTTAAAAAATGGAGGAGGTTCTGAATTCGACCTGCTTCTATGTTCTTTTGCTTACTCACTATCGAAGGTAGGAAAGCCTTGGATTCACGATTGAGTAAAAAAAAAAAAAAAAAATCATGTCCTCCAAAATGAACATTTCTACTACCATTTTGCGTTTCAGACATCGAGGAACATTACTGGTTCCGTGTCTGTCTGTCTCCTTGTAACGCCCATAACTAGCAGAAATAATGGTCGACATGGGCTGAAATTTGGATGGTGGGTGCTGGTTAGGTCACAAATGGTCCCATACCAAAATCATTGAAAAAGTACGGTAAATTTAGTCTGCGCATGCGCAAACGTGAAATACTTGGAACGCCCATAACTACCTTGAATAGCATTGAAATGAGTCAGATTTTGAGGATCATTCAGGAATAATACTTTGATAGTTCCATATGAATTTCATTGGAATCGTACTGTAACTTTCGTCTGCGCATGCGCGAACATGAAATGTTGACCTTTCCTTATAACGCTTCTAACTACGCGAAAAATAATCGTAGGAAGCTGAAATTTTGAGGGTACGCGCGGGTTGGATCGCAGACGGTCCCGTACCAAAACAAACCTACCCAGCTATTCTAACTATTGATTCAAGTGAGAAAGCTATACTGCCTACTCGAATTGGCAGACTTATGGTTGTCAGCTATTATTCCGAAACTACTGGACCAGTTTCGGTGAATCTTTTTTCAAATGAAAGAGGATCATCCCCGTGGTTCCACACTATTTTTTCAAGTAGGGAAGTAGTACTAGTTCTGTATTAGGCCAGTTTTACTCTTCGATTTCTCGAGTGCTTAGACAGATATTGCACAATTTGTCGACAGAAAACAGCCTGCCAAACACTGTGGATGCCCCAGCAATGATGGTATCAGTACTTGATAGCATGGAGTACTTCCGAATGAACCAGCCAGGTTTCGATGGAGGTGTAGATTATCTATAGATGTAGGTATATTGTTTAATTACAATAATTACACTTGATTATCGACAAAATACCTGACCAAGATTGAAACCGTTGATATTCGTGGGCATCTCCGCAGGTCGGGGAGTTCATCCAAGGGAGATATTCATCATCTAAAAAATATGGAGTTTATGGAATTGATAGTATTGATTAAGTGCGGCAGCATATTTATTTTTTTTCCGTTGGTATACCTGCATCCCGGAAAAAGCTACGAATCGCAATGGCAGAAAAACTATTCTGTCTCCGTAGAGATAAGAGAAAATCATCAGATTCTGTATTGGCGCAGAAGGAGGTAAGGTGCAGTGCAGCACCTTACCTCCTTACCTCCAGCAACTTTTCAGTGTTTCTTCCAAGAGCCCGATCCTACAACTTGCGGGCACTTATGGACATTCCTCGCATTGCATACCAGCTTTGCAATGTTCAGGTTTACCATCCAACGCCAATCTGGCACCTTTTCCATGCTCTGGATTGTTTTAAGATATTTCCATCTACCGAACCGCGTTACGATTGGACAGTCATAGCCGTTCCTCGCTACGCAAATTATCCTGACATTTTTGTATGTCTTCTCCCACCAGCCACCGTTCGATGGGTTTCTGTTCGCCTTGATTTTCAACCAGCTTCCTCGGTAGAACTCGTCACAAGTTTTGGCATCGTTCGAACCACAATAAATATTGCAGTTGTCTCCCAACGAGACCATCACTCCAAGACCTGGATGTTCATACCAGTTCCGCTCGTACGCAACCAGTTCCCATTTACCGCCGCCACGGATTTGCGCACAGTTTTTGAATTCATCCGCTTTGCAAAGGATTTCCATATAACCATGATTTTTAGTCCAGAAACCAACCGACCCTGTAACAACTTTCGAGAACCCTTCCAGAGGGAATGGTTTCCAATCGTTCCAATCTGTGAATCGATTGCATTCCCTTATATCACGTTGGTTGCAATAAAGCGTACAGTGTTCCAGCACGATAATCCATTTCGCCATACCTGGATGTCTTACATTAACTTTCTTGTTCGATTTCCATGTACCTCCATGAATGATGGGGCAGTTTTTCATATAATCCGCATTGCAAATAATCAAGACACCTTCATGTTTTTGATACCACCATCCTACTATCCTGGCGGTTAATTGTTTTTTCGCATTGAATTTGTACCACTTCACGTGGCTGTACAGCTGATTGCACGCTTTGGCGCTGGCTTGGTTGCAATACAATGTACAGAGCTGAATCACCGAAATCATTTTGGCGTTTTGGCGGCTTTCTACGTTAACATTGTACACTTCCCATTCAGCATCAACTTTGACTGGCGGACAATGTTTGAAATATGCAGCGGAACATATAATCATCACACTTTTACTGGTAATTTTCCAAAAGTATTCAACGCTTGAAGAGAAACCCACCCATGGTTTTCGTTTAAACAATTCCGCGCATTTCTTAGAGTCTTCGTGATCACAATACAATGTACAATTAATCAAAACTACAATCCACTTCGCGTTTCCTGGGCGTTCGGTGTTGATGTACTTCTTCTGCACAAAATCCCATTCACCTTTGTGAATACCTGGGCAATCATTGATGTTTTTAGCCTTACAATACAGAGTGGTTGAGCGATGCGTCTGCTTCCAGAAGCCATGACCAGGGTTTTTGCTTTGACGCCATCCTCCTCCCCCAACGATCTTCTTACAACGCTCGATGTTCTCCTTACTGCAAATCAGCTTGACGCCCGGTTTCACCACAATTACCCAATTCGAATTGCCAGGTTCCAAATTCGGAGCTTTCCTCACCTCTCTCCACGAACCCCCACCTTTAATTTTAGGGCATTTCCCAACCACGGCAGTTTGACATATTATCGTTCCTGCGCCATCTTCGAGCTCCCAGAAACCATCAGTGGAACGACTCGAAGTTGTCCGTCGTTTCTTGGGTTGTTTCCTACGGTTCCGACGTCTTTTTGATAATCGACTATTTCCTGTATTCGGCTGGGTGCGTTTTTTTCGCCTACCATTGTGCTTACATCGTGTACCGTACTGCCTGCGATTCGCGGCGTACGACTGCAATATAACCCCCGAGTTCTTGTTTCCAGTCTGTTTTGCTGACTGAGCCAAATGGTTAACTGGACGCAAAAATGCATCCTTCCTACTTGTAAGAAGGTCGACCGACGTGTTTCCATCTTGAACAGAAAAACACAAACTAAACCCATTAGGCAGTCGAACACATAGAAAGAATACAAACAAATTTTTATTGGATTCATGTAATATATGCCTTGAAGAGCACACTGTGCTATTTATTGTACTTATTTTGTAAATTGCATTCTACTTTTAAATTAACAAAAACTCTCGTTAACCAAACGCTGGACAGAAACTATTTCTAAATTTTCAGTGCTGGTAGGTAACCATGAATTACTAATCATCTCGTACATGTCCTTATCTTAGTAGGTATACGAGCTGTTACTTGCTTCGACACACTTACCTGGATTCTCTGATGGAGATGCGGTAAGACAAAAGAACACGGTAACTATTAATGATCTCATCTTGGCACCTGTAAGTTCGATTTTAGAGAAACGCATTGCAGTAATGAGGGCACCATAAAATACAAGCGACGGAAAAATAACAACAGGCGAAATTTGATAATGGATCCTAACTTCAAACAAGCGCTTGAATGAACAATAGAATTTTAACTGGCATTAGTTGGAAGACAATTTTCTGGTTTATTAGGTTTATAAATCGCATAACGAATCACTATTCCACTATTATATTATATTATTCAATTATTGAATAGGTAGGCAGGTATATCCTCTTTTAGTTTATTATTTTCAATAATGAACCTTTGGAATCTAGCATGAAAAAAAAAACGCTGCAAATCCCTGCACAACGGTTTATTATTTTGTACAGAATACCCTACTGCTACAGATCACAGGTCTCCGTATAGATAACCCTTCTATATAACATATGTATACTATTCTACACATATTATGTAGATCGCGGACCCTCCGTAGGTTAGTACCTAACCCCGTACTCGTTACTAGGTACCTACCTAAACCGTTGTGTAATAATTTACCTGTATAGGTTCCCCTTCTACGGAGATAGAATAATGAACCATTGTGTAATAATTTGCCCATCAATAATACTTCAACGGTTGTTCAAGTTTCAAAAGTACCTATCAACAAAATCCAGCCCCTTCTTGGTAGATGAGCCGTTGTGTAATAATTTACCGTTGTGCAATAATTTGCCGTTGTGTAATACTTTGCCATTGTGTAATAATTTACCCATCAATAATACTTCAACGGCTGTTCAAGTTGCAAAAGTACCTATCAACAAAATCCAGCCCCTTCTGGGTAGATGAGCCGTTGTGTAACAATTTACCGTTGTGTAATAATTTGCCATTGTGTAATAATTTACCCATCAATAATACTTCAACGGTTGTTCAAGTTGCAAAAGTACCTATCAACAAAATCCAGCCCCTTCTGTGTAGATGAGCCGTTGTGTAATAATTTACCGTTGTGTAATAATTTACCGTGGTGCCATAATTTACCGTTGTGTAATAATTCACCGTTGTGTAATAATTTGCCGGTGTGTAATAATTTGCCGGTGTGTAATAATTTGCCATTGTGTAATAATTTACCCATGAATAATACTTCAACATTTTTGTTCAAGTTTCAGAAGTACCTACCAACAAAATCCAATAGTCCATCACTTATCAAATGAAATAATATCGCAGAACAAACAACTCGACTTCATACAGCCATCCTTGATTATAATCAGATGCTCCGTAGTTATGATAATTTATTATCGGGGCCGGATTTATACCGTTTGATTCACGATCGTGTTGACGAAGCTTTTTGGTGCACACGAACGGCTGGACGTACGATGCTCCGGGTGGTCTCAAAAAATTGTTTAGCTCAAGACAAATTTAATAACGTTAAAAAACCATACCCTGTTATCGGAAGTTTTCGAGCTACGGCGTTCTGAAAATTTCAACCCCTATTTTCAACCCCTTAGAGATGACTGACAGTAACGTCGAGCTTCGAGGACCAACTAGACCCCGAACGGAACCTATAACCCGAATTTAATCAATTTTGTTTCATGGTAACTAAGAAAAGTGGCCCGTACGGCGTACGGCGGACAGACAGAAATATTAACATGTTTAATGTTTTAGGGCTGGGGGTCATTCTGTGAATTCCGACACGCAAATATGCAACGTTTTTCATTGGTTACTACACAGTTACTACCTTCTGTTGTAGCAACCATAAAGAATATCGCACTCGAAAGAAACAAGAGTCAATAGCTACGTTTTTCATTGGTTACTACACAGTTACTACCTTCTGTTGTAGCAACCATAAAGAATATCGCACTCGAAAGAAACAAGAGTCAATAGCTACGTTTTTCATTGGTTACTACACAGTTACTACCTTCTGTTGTAGCAACCATATGTTGATGGCGAGTTCTATAATAAGTACAGTAAATGCAACATTATACTTGTAGAGTTCAGTGAAATTGTGGCTTTCATTTTTTCTTGACATTAAAAAACTATATCTAATTTCTCCCTTGCGAGGGAAAAACATTAAACATGATTTAATGTTTTTCCCTCTCAAGGGAGAAATTGTCATTTACCTTATGCTTCATGAATAACATTATGTCTTTACTTTGCTACATAAACTCGAAAATGAAACGCGGGACATGCAACGGAAACAATTTCAATTTATCTTTGATCATTGGTAGTGCCATTTAACATTCATGATTTTTTATTGCAGTTTTGGATTCTACATACCTTGAAACGTATACCATCAAATGTTGAGGGGGGGTTAAGAATTTTTTTTTCATGCTCGATTCCAATGGTTCATTATTGAAAATAATAAACCAAAAAGTAACCCCCACCACGTGGAATTTCGGATATAGAATTCGAAAATGCAGTAAAAAATTTCTGTCTGTCCGCCGTACGCCGTACTTCACACTTTTCTAAGTTACCAAGAACCGAAATTGATGAAATTTGGTTTGTAGGTCCCGTTCGGGGTCTAGTTGGTCCTCGAAGCTCAGCGTTACTGTCAGTCATCTCTAAGGGGCGAAAAATAGGGAGTGAAATTTTCAGAACGCCGTAGCTCGAAAACTTCCGATAGAAGGGTACCTATAGTTTTTTTTACGCTTTTAAATTGACCTTGAACTAAAGAAATTTTTGAGACCACCCAGAGCATACACTGTACGACCAGCCATACGTTTGCACTGAAAAATTCGTCAACATGATTGTGAATCAAAACGGTATAAATCCGGTCCAGATGTCATCGGCAGGGAACACTTGATTATAATCACGGATGGCTGTATGAAGTCGAGTTGGGTGGTCTGTGATTTCTTTTGAAAAAATAATCTTTTGGATTTTATTGATAGGTACTTTGCAACTTGTTTAAACGATGACGTAAATTAAGACAACGGTAAATTAATGCACAAAGGTAAATTATTACACAACGGTTTCTAATACTAGCTACGCAGGTGGGTCATCTATACAGGTAAATTATTACACAATGTTTTATTATTTACCTTATGCTTCATGAAAAACTACACTCAATAAGTTATTTAATTATAGAATCCCGCGCATTTGTATGAAACTTTAATTCCCGGGCCGGCTCCAGTACTCCATTTAGGGCTTTCCTTGGGGGAGCTGTCCACAGAAAACAGTGATCTACGTAGAAGGGGCATCTATACCGGTAAATAATAAACCGTTGTGTAATAATTTGCAGCGTTTTTATTGTTTACTTTTGTTGACATGATATATCTTCCGTCCAACATTCAGAAGGCTCCAATACTATTCTCCTATTATGAAAATAGACTTTAATTAACTACCTAAGGGTATAGTATTTTTCATAGCTTATTTACTAATTACCGGACTCCATTTGCTGCCTTCGAGGAGCCTGTCGTTTTGTCCAGATTTCTTGATACGGACCCATCTGCCCTTTTCCAAAACAGCGGGACACTGCTTGATGTCATTGGCATCACAGAAAACTCGCTCGCCTGCCCAGTGGGCTGGCAATACACTGTAGCACAACCCCCACCATCGCGGGTGATGAATTAAACTTTGGCCTGTCCTGTAACCTCAAGCCATTGGCTGCCATTGGGCCGTTTGCCACCAGGAACCACAGGATTGAGAAACCGCCAGCCTACAGACCTACAGACCCTACAGAACCTACACACTCCTGGTTACCCCGAATCGTAGGACAGCCGTCACTACGCAAGCCATAGCAGTATAGAGTTTTGTTACCAACACCACGATTCAAAGTGACACGTTCAAATATATATTTCAAATGACTCGTATGATGCTTCAAGAGGCACCAGGCACTGCTAGTGCACAATCCCTAACTCTAACCGAAGGACAGTAGGTAAATACTCGAATTTCCAGTAAGTTTCACAAATGTAACAGCATCATCATCTTCATCGGCAGTCCTATGATGGTCTTTCCATCAGGTTCCATTGTAACTGACCTCAAGTGGCAACGTGTTGTACTTTCTCTGAATGTTTCCCAGTCGGTTTTAGAAGAGTCGACAGCTGGTCGCTCTTTCCCGAGTTTAATGCCATCAACTTGAATTTTACGAGGCTTTTGTGGAACTTTCTTCTCAATTTTTTTTCCCCAGAGTGAAGAAATGTGGTTGTAACGAAGGTTCAGCTCCCAAAATTCATTTTTTATGAGTCAAAAACCTGGGAAATTGTCTGAAATCACCATCAATTTGTATAATAACGCTAGAAAAAGTGTGAACAGGTGAATCAAGACAATTAAATGGCACTATCAATGATAAAATATCATTTGAAAAAAAAGGAGCGTAATTGGTGTTTTTGGGTACCGAAATTGATGGAAACCATGAGAAATAGCTATTTCAATTACTGCACTTGAAAGAAACAATAAAAAAATGAACAGCCAACATTGTAGGTATGTCCAGTAGAATAATAAACCCATGTGACAAGGACTTTGCAGCGCTTTTAAATACAGGATGCCATCTACTTGCATTCGATTGAACAGGGCATTGGCCACGTGAAGGGAAGTGACAAAGCAAAGAATCACCGTTTCACCCTGCAACATCTCAAACTTAGCATCCTTCAAAGGTCCTGAATTCGGCTCCAAACTATCCATCATGCCTCGGATTCTGCGTTTACATAAAAAAAAAAAAAAATTTTTTACAATATTTTAATTAAATTTCTGCGTGATACAATTTTGAAGTCCCATGAAGTGCAAGATGAAGAAGCAGCAGTGCCCAGATGAGACCAAGGTAAGTCCCTTAATAGTAATCCAGGATGCACAATGGAAGGTAATCCCCGAGGAATCATAAAAAAGTCCTGGATGCAGACTCGCAGTAAGACCCAAGTAAATCCTCGAAGAACGATAGAAGTCCCTGATGCAGAATGGTAGTCAGTCCCTGAAGAATGATGCCCTGGATAAAGTTCAGACCATGTTGATATTTGGTACTAGCCCCTGGTAAATTCCAACCGCCCTGCTTCTAGCCTTTCCAACTGACTGCCCCTGAGATTTTACATGTTCATAAAGTAATAGTAGTTAATAGTGCAGGTTAGGCTCTTTTGCAATGCACAAGTTAGGCATTTTTATAGAAACATTAGCTTGTCTTGGATAGTTGAGGGCACTGGGTAGCGTCGTGAGCAGAGCAAAAAATAGGTGTCTCCCCTAGTAGCACCTCAAACTTTGCGAGAAGTATAGGACCTGAATTTGGCTTCCAGCTATCCATCATGCCTGGGATTCTTGGGCACTCACGCTCATCACGCACAACACAATAAATCTTTGCCTTACCCACGTTGGTCACCAATATTTTCTTATTGTCCGTTCCATCATCACTTTTCGAATTCGGTGAAGGCTGTACACTGTATTTGGGCTTCCAGTTTACACTTCCTCCCAATCCTTTGATTATGTGAGGACTTTTTGAATTATTGTGAATATCATCAGGATGTTTCTGTGTATCGCTAATTCCAATAACAGTCGGTTGCCATTGGCTTGTCTTGGATAGTGCAGGACACTGGGTAGCGTCGTCAGCAGAGCAAAATATAGGTGTCTCCCCTAGTAACATCTCAAACTTAGCATCCTTCAAAGATCCCGAATTTGGCTCCCAGCTATCTATCATGCCTCGGATTCTTGGACACCCACGCTCATCACGCGCAGCACAATAAATCTTTGCCTTCCCTACGTTGGTCACCAATATTTTCTTATTGCCCGTTCCATCAATGCTTTTCGAATTAGGTGTAGGCTGTGAACTGTTTATGGGCTTCCAGTGTACACTTCCTCCCAATCCTTTGACTACAGGAGGACTTTTTGAATTATTGTGAATATCATCAGGATGTTTCTGTGTAACGCTAATTCCAATAACAGTTGGTTGCCATTGGCTTGTCTTGGATAGTGCAGGACACTGGGTAGCGTCGTCAGCAGAGCAAAATATAGGTGTCTCCCCTAGTAACATCTCAAACTTAGCATCCTTCAAAGGTCCTGAATTTGGCTCCCAGCTATCCATCATGCCTCGGATTCTTGGACACTCACGCTCATCACGCGCAACACAATAAATCTTTGCCTTCCCTACATTCGTCACCAATATTTTCTTATTGTCCGTTCCATCAATGCTTTTCGAATTAGGTGTAGGCTGTGAACTGTTGATGGGCTTCCAGTGTACACTTCCTCCCAATCCTTTGATTACAGGAGGACTTTTTGAATTATTGTGAATATCATCAGGATGTTTCTGTGTATCGCTAATTCCAATAACAGCCGGTTGCCATTGGCTTTTCTTGGATATTATCTCATTTTTCTCATCAGCCTTATTGATTATTCCCAAAGGTTCACTGTTTGTTTCTAATCCCAGCTGCCCATGTGTTACTTTAGATAACTTCAAAGTTATTGCGTTCTCCTCTGATTCCGGCATCCGATCGGCAGTTCCTCCAAATTCTTTAATCACAGGGAGCTTTTGTTCTGCAGGCAAACTACAACAAACTCTTTCATTATTTTGGTTTGCCACACAATTTTTTGTGTTGGGCTCACATTTTGTTGAACGGTTGGGTTTACCACTTAGTTTAGGCATCGGTTGCCATTGAGTTATTTTTGATAACTTAGCGCATAACCCACTTGTTTGATTATTGCATAGGAATTGCGTTTCTGTTTGCTCCAATTTTAACTTCCCTTGTCCTTCGATATATTCATATGCCCTGTCGTTACCACTCCCGTAGCCTTTGAGTTTGGGGCAATTTCGTTTATTTGAAAAATTGCAATAGATCAACTCAGTGTCCCCGTGTTCGTTCTTACTATCGACACTTTGCGGCTTATTGGTACCACGTTTTGGACGCCACCGTGTCGTTTTTGACAGTTTGGGACACTTATCAATTGTCTGAGCGCTGCATAAAATAGTGAACTCACCTATGGTAGTTTCAAAACCACTTTCTCGATAGCCTGTACTATATACAGGTCCCCAGTCTGCTCCTTTTATGGTTATGGGACATTTATCCTTCTGTTTCGTGGTGCAGTAAATGGTTGCTCCTTCGAACTGCTTCGCCCACTTCGGCTCACTTTCTTCGGTTTGCACGACGTGATTCGCATTTTGACTATTCCCATTAGCTTTCTTGAAACTATCAGGTTGCTGTGTCGTTTCAAAATTTGGGGTTTCTGTTGTGGAAGTGGATACTGACGCAACTCTATGCCATGTTCTGTTGCTCGAATGGCTGCACAACAGGACGTTTTCTGTTCGACAGAAAATCTTGATGTCCGCCGGCAGCATAATCCACGCCTCTGGCCCTGGCAAAGTTGGGCAGTTACGTTTCATAACGGCGTTACAGAAGATTGTGGTGCCATCCATAACTGCGTACCATTTACTGCCTTTCGGTATCTCATTAGGTGATATTCCATTCACATCAAGTTTCCACTCAGTCCCACCAATAACGACTGGACAGTGAGACACATTCGAAGCCTGACACAACACTTCAGTAAACCCAAGTTGTTTCACGTAACTTCTTAAATTTGTCGAGGTACCGTCACCTGATAACCTGCCAATGGTTGTCCCAGTCTTTGGAGATACCGACAGTTCCGTCGTTCTTTGATGCTGATGCTGAGCACTCTCCGATTTGGAATCATCTAAAACATATTTCAGCATCATCATGTGTTCATACACTGTTATAGCTTAATTTCTATTCCTTTGCATAGGAAGCGTTATTAAGCAACTGCAAAATACCTATCAATCGTATCGATCAAGGTCCATCACTATCTGTAGTAATAATTCATTAATTCTTCAATTTGCATCAGAATATTATCCAAAATCTGCCAGAACGTCCACCGAAGTAGGTGGCACGAAAATGCTAAACTGGTGCATGTAAAAATGAGTGCTTTTAAGATGTTATGCCTGTATTTTGAGGCAGGTACTGCCCACCCACAAGGCAAAAAGTTGTTTCATTGTGATTTGCCGAACTTGGAGACATTTTTTCAGCATTTCTAAAAGCTAGGTACCAACATAACCAAAGTAGTATATTATTCCGTGATAATCATAGATCCTATGTACTCGTAGCAATCCTAAATCCCAAGTCACACAACTATCCGGTCCTAGAAAAACAATGGTTAGATATTCACCATTCAAATCACTATCCGTTCGTATATAATCTAGAGCTACAGTTAGCGATGAAGGAGGATATTAGTGTTAGGGCCGGTTGGTGGCTGGGAGAGGATGAGGTCGTCCGATCGAATCCCAGCGGCCCCTCGGTATGTCTTATAGCGGTGAGGCAAAAAGAAACCTTCAGTGAAATGATCGGAACAAATTCCGATCGACTTGAGAAGACAGCCGATCACAGCGACGCTGTCAGGCAGTTGGTCGTAAAGCCAACCAGCTCTTGCTATATGGCTAGGTATTCAGTCTTAATTTTAAAACGACAATAATTGTACAACAAACTAGAAACAAATTTATACAAACTTCCTTATTCACTAGTATGTGACATATATCGATGAGAAATTCATTTTCCATACCTGCGTAAGATTTAGATTCGCCAACTGTCAAACGCACTACGAACAACAATATTAGCATCATCTTGTGGTGCTTTAGGAGTCTGAACGAGCTTAGTAATGTAGTGTTTATGATCAACGAATAAAAATCTAATTGCTAGCGAGGAAAAATTTTTTTTCGGAAGGAACTAATTATTATTTGTCTTTTAGTTCTTGGAGTAGGCTGTTCGTTCAGCTAACGGTTTTTACAGCCAATAACGGTGTAGGTATCTAAAAAAGCACCTGTAAACGTCAATAATTAAAAGCTACGAAAAGAAACGAAAAACGCTGCAAAGTCCTCGTCACATGGGTTTATTATTCTGTTGGATATACCTACAGAAATGATGTTCATTTATTGTTTCTTTCATGTGCTATATTTGAAATAATACCTATTTTTCATGGTTTCCACCAATTTTGGCCCCTAAAAACACGAATTAGGCTCCTATTTTTTTACAAATTATCTTTGATCGTTGTTAGTGCCATTCAATTGTCTTGATTCACCTGCTGATACTACTTTTAGTGTTATGATACAAATTTATGGTGATTTCAGACAACTTTCTAGGTTTTTGACTCATAAAAAAAGAATTCTGGAAAATGAACCTTCGTTAAACTCAATTCCTCACTCACTAGTCAAAATCAACTTCATATTCGATCTTCTCGCTCTGAAACATGGAAAACGATACCTCACAAGTATAAAACCTCAAAAAAACCCTCGAAACCCCGGATTTTTAAACCCATTTTCCCCCGTTTGTGTATTCCAACCCCTGGGTGTATTCCAATAGGGCTGCCCAGCTGCAAAGCACTAACCCAAATGTGTTCCCAAATGGGGATCCAAACTGTGTGCGGAAGAGCGACGATTTTAGACTAAAATTTAAGGCTGAAACTTTGTTAGAACCTCACTTGTCCACTCTGGTCAAAATCGAATTCATATTCGGTCTCCTCGTCCTCAAAAACATGGAAAACGATACCACACAAGCTCATGGTACCAAAGCACCAAAAAATCCCACTTTTACCCCGATTTTTCGCCCATAACACCCATGGGTATATTACGATCGGGCTGCAAAGTTTCGGGACACAACCAGGGCCCAAATGGAGCCTGTGTGCGAAAGAACGAATTTTCTAGACCGAAAATAAAGTAGGTATGGATAATACGACGGACGGACATTGCATTTTCGGAATCTACGCACCCTGAAACGTAAAAGAAAAAAATTTTTTTGGAGGGGGTGTTCCAAAAATGTTTTACTGAGCGAATACATAGGTAGGTGTATTATTCACAGAATAATAAACCAAAAGCATATCCGCTCATGCTTGGTTGGAACCCCGGTGAGGTAGTGTGCCCATTGTGAATCGAATAAACACTGCTAATTGACTCAACTGTGTTTACAATCAACATTAAGGTTATCAACGTTTTCATGCCTACTGACAGTCTATGCCCATCTGACTATTCGCTCAAACGATATTTCAAAGGTGTCATAGCTACCTACAAATCATCAATTCCTTCAATTCCGAATATTTTATTAAATTTTGATTTTACTGAATTGACTCTTGTTTTAATTTGAAATATGTAAGATGCTAGGATATGGGACATTATGAAATTAAATCTATGAAGAATAATTACCTAATTTAAATTCACTCGTCAAAGATTATCAATAAATCCAAAAGATTTGACCGTGATAGATGATAAAATTTATGGTAGGAGAAAATTACCAGCGATTGAGCATTTGAGAACCAGTAAATCCTTTATTTTGACTATATGAACAAAGCATTGCGATCATGATCATCGGTTATTCCGGATTGGTTCCTGCATTATCTCGACATGCTTACAATGCGTTGCTGGTATGTATGGCGGGTTTGATCTAAACAGAAGTGAAGGGGCCATCGGAAAGGGCGCCTAATCGAAACATGATTTTTATTGTGATGGTGACAGGATCTCGCAGTCAGATAATAATTTTTCGTTCCGCTAACCAGGAGCCTCAAGTAGGCCCAGACAAAATCATATACGTACAATCTGACAGATAGAATAGTACTGAGAAACTCGAAATCCAGAAAGCACAATACCATGGGCGTATTCTTCCTAGTGGCACAATTACTGGTACCAGAGGCGTTAATGGTGGCGTTATCGTAGAGTGCAATCTTACCTTGACATAAATTAAGATATAAACTTTTACGTTGGCTTTTTCTCAGCGAGTGCATTTTCTCTTATTAAACCACAACAACTCAGTTGCCAATCTGGCAAATCGTATGACGCTACAATCATAATAACGTGGGACTTGTCGACTTGACAAGCCCCCTCAAGTCCTACGGTTTGGGGGTAGGTAGTCTCTATTCCCATCTCTTGCTTGCAGAACTCGGTCTTTGGAGAAGGAAGGGCCTATGCCAGCATATCCGCTGGCGTCATATCTGTTGGCAAGTATTTGAACCAGGGGCGTTGCGTCCATAAGGCCACTTGGGCCACTGCCCTGGCACCCAGAAACACTAAGAAGTGTAAAAAAAACTCCAACCATGTGTTCAGTTGGCATTTGAATTTCTCTCCGTAAACATTACCTAGCATTTTTCACAAAGTTCAACAGCGACTCGCCAGAGTTCTCTGGCTATGGATATTCAATATGTGGTTCCGTCATGTTGGCTCCCTGTAGCTCCCCAGACTGAGCATGTTGTCCGAATATAGCAACAGTAATCGATGATGTGCAATCGAAATCGAAACCTAGGCTCCTGAAACTGGCAGGTCCTGGGACCTAGTGTCGCCATGGCAACAGAGAAAAGTGGCCCGTCCCCGCAAGTTCAGTTGAGTAGAAATGTTGTTTGCCACGCCCTTTGGGCCAATGCCCCAGAATCTGATTTCAACCCCAAAATCGTTCACTTCACAATCGATTTGATCCCTTCGATTCAATTCGTCATCTCGATACGATCTGAATCACATTCGCTTTCTCTGTCAGTTTTCAATTTTTTTTTTTTTTTTTGTCAAATTTTGTGCGTTTTGCGTTCAGTCCGGATCCGATGACAGATTTGTATTTGTGGTACCTACGTGCGTTTTGTCCTGCTTGCTGTTTGTTGACTGATCGGCGTCAGCACACAGATACTATCTGTGTTTTGTGAGAAACCAACACTCGGGAACCAATTGGCTAAGTTGGCAGAGTGAGCTAGAAAACTTGCCTCCACCTGTAGGGAGGAACTTGGGCATTGACTGAGTGTACAGTCACCTTCTACGAGGGCTTCCCTGTCTGCTTGCAGCAGGAGGGAGACAGTAAGCTTTGAGCTGGGTTCTCCTTCAAACATTGGACAATTTTCCTTTCAAATAGCTTAGTATTCTTTTTGCAGCTTTCCAGTGTGTTTCATTGTATCTTGTGTTGACCTTGCTCAAATAATTTTCCGTGAAAGCGATATCGGGCCTAGTAACACTGTCCTGGTACATCAGAGATCCCACCAATGAACGGCAGTTGCTCTGCCTCCTGTAAGAGTGTTAAACGAAAATGCTTTCATCACTGGATGCCAGTCTATCCGAGATATTCACATCACATCCTTAGCAGCTACTATTGGTAAGGATCTCCGTAAAACATAATTATTAAACTGGTTGGCACGAGTCCGTTTGGCTTTATTTTATTTTTTAATTCTTATTGAACGTTACGTCACTTACTCATTGGTAATATTTTCATGTACAATATAATATCCTACAAAAATGTAGTAGCTAAGCCTGGGCTTAACATTACACAAAACCTATGCCAATGCACCCCAAAAAACAACCCTACTGTAAACATTTGCCCGCTAAGATCCTATGCGGCAAAAAGAATTTATACATCCATTTTGCCCGCCAAAGTAGCACACTCGGTTCGCGCCTTGCTGTTGGATGTGCATAATAGAAACCTGTTGCTTGAAAATTGAAAGAACTAAAAATAAAGTTCATTTAAAAGAAGTAAAATTGTTTTTGTTTCTAAATTTTTTATTATTGAAAAAAATTTATTTCTTTTTTAATGAAAATTTTAAAAATTTGTGAACTTTTTTTTCAATTTTTTTCGTTTTTAAAGCGCGCTGCAGAAGAGTATAATTCGCGAAAGTTAAAGCGTTCTAAAAGAAATAAAATGGAAAATATTAGGTTCTTTGACCATATATGTTGCAGCGTTTTTAAACAGTTTTAACTCGGCTTCTACTAAATCGATAGGGTTCAGATTTTGACCTCTTCCTCAGAAGACGCAGTGAACAGGTTTGCCAAAACAGCTCTTAAAAACCTCTCCAACCACCCGCCTTCCACCACCGACGAAAAACAAATGGGTGGAGGGGGACAAATAGCACAAAAGGCACTTCGTTGGAACATAGCTAATGTTTATATGAAATTTCAGTTCGATCCGTTAACATATATATTATGTCTGCAAGGAAGTTTGAAAAATGACGATTTTCAAACTTCCATGACCCCGTCGATGGTCCCGAGGGCTGATATTTGGTACACGTCCTCAGGGGCCTCTCAAGAATGGGTGTATGAAGAAATCAACACCGGTGAACCGCAGGGGGCCGAGTTGGGGGGGATAGGGGGTAAACAACGCAACTGGTTCTGTCGTGTAAACCGTGTTCTTGGTCGCTTGAGTTTTTCGGTTTCTTAGCAGGTGCCAAGATAAATATGTTACGAGCCAGTTCGACGGAACTGCTTTGGTCAGCTCGACCCAGTTTTCCCGAACTCCCCTCAGGACATCGCCCTCCGGTTCAGTCTGCCGTAGCACCTTGTACGCGACTCACTCTCCTTTATGAAACATTGTGTTATACATCTAGTAACCCAATAAAATTAATATAATGTGTGATGAATGTGTTTTAGCGTACATCCACCACGAGCGGTGCAAGGGGGGATGTGCCCGGAATTTGGTTATGAGCGAATCACCACCATGATCCGGGGTCTTTTCGGATGTGTCCGTTGGTTATGGGCGTACCACCACCATTCACGGATTCTTTTAGGATCGTTGCCTGGTCGTCCAGGATCTTTTTGGATGTGTGCTCGGTTTGGTTATGGGCGGACCACCACCATGCCCGATATCCTTTAGGAAGTGTGTCCGTTGGTTATGGGCGTACCACCACCATTCACGGATTCTTTTGGGTTAGGAGAGAGACGAGGTAAGGAGGAGAGAGAGTAGTCAGCGACTAGAGGAGAGCGTAGAATGAGGAAAAAGATGCAGGAGGCGAGTTTTTATATGCTTGGGAGCTGTCTCCCTCCATCCTCTAGCTAGTAGAGGATGGTGGGGACCTCCTGGCTGGCCCTCGGCTCTCTTGCGTCTTCTGTCCCCACTTCTAGGTTTATTTGGCGAGATCTTATTTCTACATACAATAGTTGTGGTTCTGGGAGGATACCACGACAATTATACCTATGTAACGTTCTATGTGCGGGATTTATGACTTCTCAATCTAAACCTTAAATCAACGCGAGGAACATTACAAATAAATTTCAAGTCGATTGGCTACATAATAGAAGGTAGGTACCTGAAAATGAAAATATTAAATTGACGGATTGAAGATTTCGTAACATACGGAATCAAGTTTGCGCAGACGCAAACAGGGGATTCTAACTTTCTGTCTGTGCAGGGTTTAAATTAAGGAATGAATCAGAAGCAGCGTGATGTACCTATTGACTGACTATCGAGGACAACCACCTGATGATCCTCAACCTTGTACGAGTATAAGACTGCCCCAGTAATCGCAACGGTGGGGGAAAAAAACCGCCAAAGCTAACGGACGAGCCGTTTTCGATGGTCAACCAGTTCACTTCCATTCTAGGAGCGGATGCACGCTGCTTTGAACTTGCCACCTTTTCAGGCAAGACGACTCATAACTGTTACAAACCCCATAACAGACGTCCGCCGTCGAACAAACAAACTGGTTACTCGTCTGGCTCCCTGTCATATTCAGTGATTCGCGTCGTTTCTCCATCTCCAGTTGTCTTTTACCTTTTTCTTTTGTCTTTTTCTTCCTGCTTATCTTGAAGGATCGTAATTCCGTTCGCGACAGATGGAAAAAGCGTTCGATTGTGAAGGGAGGATGGGAAGAAGTAGGCTCGCCGGGCAGATGCCGATGTCACATCAATCGAGCCCGGTTTGGTCGCTTCAAACAGTTTCCGCACAGCTAAAATGACGCGATACCTGATAAAAGGAAAGGTCTATGAGTATACAGACATACTACTCAGTATTCAGTACTGTTTCAAAATCAAGGTTTTCAAAGTCAAATGATAAGTTTTCCCAGTCAGAATAAGGCAATGCACCGAAATACACCTGACACTGGAATTTTTCATTAGAACTGTGTTGTGTGTTGTTTTCTATTCTAAGGAATCTGAGGAACCCGCTACTTCCGCAGTATCAGTATTATTTGGAGATATCTACCTACCTTTGACTGTTTTCAGTGGGGGGGGGGGGGGGGGCGCAAAAATGTTATCCTGGCTCCTTCTGCTACCTATCGAAATATTTGGAAGTCATCTTCCTCGACCAATCAGACCATAACCAGGTAAATAGGACTACTTACTAATTGGATCCAGAGTTGTATCGAATCACAGAACAACATAAACTTCCAGATATTATAATATCCCCAGGGCCATTATTATAAATCGATTCTGGCTATTATTATTGGAAAATCAAGTATTATTAATAACTGGATATTATTATTAACAGGGACAGTTAAAGAAATTGCTGAAGGCACGCTAAAAGATTGGGAAAATGGGAAAACAGTGGGCCATCTGAAAAGGTCGTTATACGGATTGAGGCAGTCTGGCCGCCAATGGTACAACAAGTTGAACGAACGTCTCATTCAGCGTGTAGGTATGACACCCACAAGCATGGACCCTTGTATTTATAAAGCGAATGATGGGGATGATACTGTGTACATGGCAGTGTACGTTGATGACCTCACATTAGCATCCAAGAGCTACACAAAGCTGAAAGAAGTGAAAGATAAAATTAGGAAGGAATTTAAAACAAAAGATATGGGGCGTATCCATTATTGTTTGGGTATAGAATTTGAATATGAAAGAAAGGGGGTAATGAGTTTGACCCAGAAAAAATATATTCTTGAACTGCTGAGAAAATATGAAATGGAAAATTGCAAGCCCATTTCAACGCCCCTAGAAGTAAAAGCCTCATATGACGGTGTTGAGGTTGATGAAAAGCAAATGGCTCAATTTCCGTTTAGGTCTTTAATGGGTTCCTTGCCCTATTTAGCCATAGGAACCAGACCAGATATAGCTTTTGCCGTGAACTGTCTGAGCCAGTTCAGTAATAAGTATGCAGAGGCGCATTGGAAAGCGGCGAAAAGAATTTTAAGATACTTGAAGGGTACGCTAGACATGAAATTGACTTATAAGAAAATGGATCAGACCCTTATTGGATTCACAGACGCTAACTATGGAAACTGTACACTTGATCGTAGATCATTCAGTAGAACGGTGTTCATGATGTCAGGAGCTGCGATTACATGGGAGTCACGGAAGCAGCGAACAGTGGCTACATCCACGACGGAAGCGGAATACTATTCCTTGACAGATGCAATCAAAGAAGCATTGTACTTAAGCGACTTTTTGTTAGTCTCGGACATCCAATTGAGGGGGCGCTAGTGCTGAAATACGACAGTCAAGGCGCTCTTGATTTTTTAGAAAATCCCACACACCATGGTCGAACCTAACACATCAAAATACGTCAGGCGTTCATCCGAGAGGCTATAGAAGAAAAAATGGTAAAGCTGGAATATATGCCATCTGAAATTATGCCAGCGGATTTCTTAACTAAATCGACTCCAACAGTGAAGTATGAAGCTTGTTCAGAAGCACTAGGTCTTCAGACGCTCACTTGAGGGGGCGTATTGGGAAATCAAGTTTCGGTCTCGAGTTCAAACACAAACATATGGTTCACCTGTTGTGAACCACTTGTTGCATATGGGTTTGGGTTTTTATCAAAATATAATTATTCATTCGTGTCTGTTCCATCAACAGTATTGTTTGTCTTAAAGCTATAGTTTGATTAATTCACTTGAACACCACTGCAGATAAGCAGTACTCTGCAAGAATTACACATATTATAATATCCAGATATTTTATTTAAATAAATATGGATTTAAATAAATTTTAAAATTAATGAATTAACCATTTTGGTTTATTATTTTCAATAATGAACCTTTGGAATCGAGCATGAAGAAAAAAAAATGAATGGTTTGTAGGTCCCATTTGGGGTTTAGTTGATCCGCGAAGCTCGGCGTTACTGTCAGTCATCTCTGAGGGGTGAAAAATAGGGGTTGAATTCTCCAGGACGCCGTAGCTCGAAAACTTTCAATTTTTTTTTTAAACATTTTTAAATAGATTTCGAACTTGAGAATTTTTTGAGTCCACCCATACTCCAGCCGTTCGTTCACAGTAAGGCCATGAAGTTGCACCTCAAAGCTTCATCAACATGATCATGAATGAAACGATATATATCCAGCCTAAATAATTATATTATGCTAGGGAACACCTGATTATAATCACGCATAGCTGTATGAAATCGAGTTGGTTGTTCCGTGATATTATTTCATTTGAAGAATGATGGTTATTTTGGGTTCTGTTGATATGGTACTTTTGTAATTTGAACAAACGTTATGCTCCATGACTAACAACAAATAATAAATTATTAACGACAGAATTCTTGAATCCACCGCATAATTATGAAACTGCAATTTCCCAGCCGGCTCGAAAACTTTAATTTCGCTTCTAGTTCAGGGCTTTCCTGAGCACAAGGCAATGGCCACAGAAAACGATGTTCTTCGCAGACTGGGCATCTATATTATACGTTTAGGCGTTTCGAGGTGCCTACAATCCGAAAATGGAATAGCAAAAGTTCTATCTGTCTGCTATACGCCCTACTTCGCACTTTCCATAGTTACCAACCATGAATCAAAAATTAATGATATTTGGTTTGCAGGTCTCATTTAGGGTGTTGTCGGTCCTCGGTGTACTGTCAGTCATCTCAAAGGGTTGATAAATAGGGGTTGAGATTTTTCGAACGCCGCAGGTCGAAATATTTCAATAAACGCTGCAAATTATTACACAGCGGTTTATAATTGGCCTGTATCGAAGCCCCTTCTGCGTGGATCACTTTGTGTTCAACACCTACCCTCGTCCTTCCACCTGGAAAGCCTTAAATCGAGTACTGGAGCCGGCAGGGCAATAAATTACAGTTTCATATATAATATTTTTCTCATCAGCTCTTTGACCCAAAGTTCCAGATCTCAAGTGTTCAGCGAATCTTTTGATCAAGATCGCAGATTAAAAAAACAGTTAGGTAACCATCGAATTCGTCTTGTTTTATTCTGTAGGTACCTGGAACAAAAACCGTTTAATAATTTCGAAAAAGAAAACCCCCTCTCAGGAAAGTTATAGTCTGGTACACTTCAAAAATCAATTTCTTTAACTGATTACCTTACGGCAACTTGATGAATTTACGAGGGTTTTCAACTACTAGACAATGGCTTGTGTCATTAATCTGATTCGCCTTTACCGAAGCAGATAATCATTCATTAATTCCCATCATCCCTTCCATTGCATATTGCATAATGATACTTCCAGTGAGTTTATTTTGTTTCTGATACATATAAATGACCTTTTTAATATGAACTTGAGATGCAAATTTGTAGCTTTTGCTGATGATATAGCTATTGTGATAAATGAGAATACCTGGGAGCTAGCGCATTCTATAGCAGAAAGGACTGTCTATGAAGTAGCCAAATGGTCTAGCACAAATAGTCTCACCATGAACCTTTCGAAAACCAAGTCCATTACATTCTCAATAAACAAAACAGGACTTCCAAATGACTCTAAACTCAAAGTACACAAGGAAAACTGTGGCGTAGTAAGAAATTTGTGCAGCTGCATGGAAATAGAAAGGCTGAATACAATAAAATGCCTAGGAGTGCACTTGGATCAGCATCTCAAGTGGAAGGATCATGTAGCTGAATTAGTGAATAAAATCAGGAAATCCATGCACTACTTTCTGATGCTACGAAGATGGCTAACGAAAGAAAACCTTAAAATAGTGTATTATGCTCATGTATACAGCATTTTAACTTATGGTATCATTGTCTGGGGAGGTACTTATGCGTCAACCTTTAATAGTGTAAACATAGCAATGAATACAGTTTTGAGAATTGCAACTAATTCCCATAAACGTACTTCAACTAGTTACCTGTACAAATACTTCGGTGTTCTCACTCCCTGAATGGCTTGTATTCACAGAACTGTTTTATATGTGCATAAACACCTGCATTTATTTACTAAGCAAGCGGTGATTAGACCGACGCGAACAAATGCCAACTATGTTCTCCAGATACCACAGGCACATAATGATTTCTACACTCGACAATTTCCATGGCTAGCTCCAGCCCTATTTGAACAGTTACCGCTCCTAACCAAGACTTCAACATCAACAGGAAAATTTAAAAAACTAGTTCTAGACTATTTTGAGCTTGAAAATAACGAAAGTGTTGTTATAAATAAGTTTAAATTAGGATAAAAATGCAAATCAGCCTTCGTAGCATTAAGTGTATTTACTAACTACTTAGGAATAACCTGTAAATACTGTTGGTTCTTGATCAATGTAACTCATTCTCCAACCACTTATGGTGTGTTTTTTCAAGGAAACTGCTGGTACATACATACGCAGTAATAAATAGTGGTGGAAGAGACGAGCCTGGACGGGTCATTGACCTTAGGCTCATAAACCAACATAAGTTTAGATCTTGTATTATGTATACAGACTCTCTAAAAATCACTATATTTGTTGTATAAAGTATTTGCTGAATAAAAAATTGAATTGAGTGTATTTCGCAAGTTATTCGCGGCGATAATTTGGATTATGGATTTTGAATTGATATTTAAACGTCCAAAAAAATCGGTGAACAAAAGACTGGGCGACCCTATAAAAACCGCTCTTGCTTGAAACGATTAGAACTTTCTTGAAAACTCGAATATGAACGTGGTCGTTGTTTTCACTGCTTTGATCGCTCTTCTTGCTTGCTTGTGTGGCGTCACAGGTATAACTTTACATATGTATAGCTACATTTCCAGTTACTATGGCAGTACCAACGTCTGCCTCCGTCACGTCGGTTTGAAGCAACTTCTTGTTTAACCACCATAATTATATTGTCGATGTAACAATAAATAAGAAATGCTATACGGGTATACTTGTCTTTCGCACCAAGCGGTCGCGTGGTTACTTATATATTTAGGTAACTGGTTGTAAGAGGCAGCGACAAAAACAAGTTACTTGTACCGGGAAAATTAGAGTTTTTATAAAGAGGTTTTCATACCAAAAACGCAAAGGTCACAAAATTTCGTTCCGATTTAGACGTTTTTCTTATACAATGATTCACTGTAAATAACCATATTCGACTGTACATGTCAAGGTCTCAGTGACAAGGGACCCGTCCCATTTAAACTAAAAATAACTAATAAATAATAAAATATATAATATTATATAAATATCATCTGAGTGGATTTTGGTGGATTTCACGCTCACCCATGCCCGATCGAATGTTACAGTCCTTCACGATACCTCATTAATTCCCATTAATGAGCCACCCACCGATTCTTCACTTGTTCATTATCGTTTGTAAACTAAGGGAGGCATTGTAGTGACGTGCCGTCGGAAACACAAGAAAAATCTTTGATCGTTACGATTTAAGGAAAACGAGAGGTTTCGAGGAAATTGATGATAAATATTTTTGTCGGAAATCATTTGCAGAATCGAACAGTAATAAGTACCTATTCAAACTAAAACTTTTTGTTTAGTAGCTTCACGACATCGATTAGAACCTAATATTAGTAGAATGCCGAGGAACCTGTTTGAAAAACGCTGCAAATCATCACACAGCGGTTTATTATTTAATTATTTAACTGTAGATTAACTGTATACTCTCTTTTGCGTAGATCGCTGATATCTATGGTCGCGCTTCCCCCAGGAAAGCCTTAAATCTAGGACTGGAAGTTTAATAATATTATCATTAATTATTTGCGGTTAGTCGTGAAGCATAACGTTTGGTCTAGTTACAAATATACATATTTATCAATAAAATCCAAAATAACCATCACTCTTCGGGTGAAATAATATCACAGAACTCGATTTCATACAGCCATGCGTGATTATAATTAGGTGCTCCCTAGCAACGATATCGGGGCTAGATGTATACCGTTTCATTCACGATCATGTTGAAGTTTTTCGGCGCCAACCTCATGGCCTTACTGTGAACGAACGGCTGGACGTACAATGATTTGGGTGGTCTCCAAGGATCCCAAGTTCGAGATAAATTTAAAGACGTAACAAAATTCGAGATAACGGCGCCCTGGAAATTTCAACCCGTTTTTCACCCCTTGGAGACGACTGTTAGTAACGTGAGACGACGCTTGGTCTGCAAGGCCCAGCGGAAGCTTTGTTTTCACTTTCGAAATGAAAAATTTCTTTGTGCTCCAAAATCAAAATTTCCGCTTGCATTTTGCGTTTCAAATCCTCCTGAACAAATTTGGTTTCGTGTCTGTCTGCCCGTCTGTCTGTCCACATTTCCTTGCCACAGCCATAACATCCACAATTTTGATCTGATTTCAATCAAATTTTCAGGCATTGTGTGGGTTTAGCGCTGCATGGTCTCCTACCAGTTTCATCATGATCGAATCAACGGTAGCCTCTGCGCAGGCGCTAACGAGATTTTCTTGTTACGGTCATAACTCCCATCAATTTTGAACGGATTTTGGTCAGATTTTCAGGGATGATGCGGGTAAGGTCCCTTGAGGTCCCATACGGCATTCATCATGATTGAATCAGCGGTGGCAGTGGCACGTGGCACTGGCACCGCGTACATTCCAAACGTCGAGCATTCCAGACCATAGAACTATAAACCTGGAAGGGCCTCAGCGTTGACGATTGAAATGACGGGCTTCGCACCCTGCTCAGCTGATGTGCTACATTCTCTCCTGTTCACCCTAGCAAGTTGAAATTTGATAGGACTCTTTGCGTTCTCAGTTCTGTCCGTGGACTAATTACTTTATGTGAAAGCATGAATACTAACTTCGAATTGGGTACCCTTATTATTAAATAACACTTAAATAATTCCGTTAATTAATCTGAATCTTTATGTTAATTAATCCGTTAATTAATCTGAATCTTTGTGTATGAGAATTAATGGTGACATACTGTGAAGGCCACGAGGAAGCTTCTGTCTTCCTTGGTAGTGTATTTTAGCGAATTTTCGAAGAAAAGGAAGCTATTGTTCTCGGTCCAAAATTGTTAAAACTCGAATTTCCGAAAGATTTTTATACCAAAATCCGTTTCAGACCATCCTGAATTCACTGCCGAAAGACACCAAAAATTATATGTATATATATATATATATATATTTATATATATATTTATATATGTATGTGTCATTCCAGACGATAACTCTCGAAAGAATTGAGATAAAAAGTTCAAATTTGCACGAAAAATCTGTCTTGGCAATCGACAGGCTAAGTTCGTAGATGGGCAGAATCGGGTCACTCTAAGGGGGAGTTTTGGGGAGTTTTAGGGGGGGAAAATTACCCATAAATTCCCAAAATGAAACAGTCTGACAAGTGACACCTCATTTTAAAGGTTTTTGTACGCTGAACACGATGGTGAAATCAGAATTGCGATATCTCATTCCGTTCTCAAACTGGAGCACTTTGAAGATTAAGGAACGTGGTTATTTCTTCGAAAATTCGCTCTTATAGCCATGCTGCATGACTGTGGTTTTTTTTAAAATTATATTTCCTTTTTCTACGTAACTTGAAACATAAACTAACAGATGGGGTAGGGGGTATTGAGGGGATGCTCGATTCCAATGTTTGAATAGGTTCGTACGTAGAGAACACTAAAAGTTTTCTGACCGTCAGGAAGGCGTCTGGCCGTTCGCAGGGCCAGACGCCTCGAATCTCGAACTCTTTTCGGGCTGTATAGTAAAAATGACCGGCTGTTCGCAGCGTTTTCCAGACCAGCCAAAGCCTGTTTTCTGATCGTCATTCCAGTGCACTGAAAACAGGATGTACGGGAAACTGACCATGCACTGCCTTCTCGCTCCCTAACCAGTATCAAATTCAAACCCTTCTCAAACGCGTATCAAAATGGTTGTGGATCATCGGTGGGGTATCTTAGTTTTCTTAGGGGTCAGCTAACCGTCAGAAAAAGCCAGTGCGAACGAACCCGTCCTTGAAAATAGTAAACCAAAACTCAACCCACGAGAGGACCACATTTCAATGCACGGTTTTTACGCTGCAGCTTCGTTGTTCCTTTGAAAACCTACGACGTGAGAAATTTCATTATATGAGTGTTGATTTGCACAGGTGTAGGTGTAGACATATTTTTTTGACTGTTGCAGAGGCGAGACATCGTTTCGGGAAAGCTAATCGAGCGCTGAAAGCAAGCCTCTTACAATCGAGTGGCACCAAGTGAGTAAAACACGTCAGACGTTTGCATACTTTATTATACTTACCTACTTATATTCATTTCATTGGCCCAATGTGCTATGCGTATTGAAGAAATCCTAACTGCGAGATGTTAATAAAGTAAAAACTAATCAGTACAATTCAATAGTTTGAAGACACAAGGAATCTTCAAACCACATAACTTATGTCAGGTGCAATGTCGATGCCTAGGTACATGCATTTTTCTCACTTACGTATTTATAAAAAATTAAAAATTAATCAGTAAAAAAAATTAATCAGTATAAATTGATAGTTTGAAGATACAAGGAATTTCAAACCGCATAACTTATGTCAGGTGCAATGTCGATGCATAGGTATATGCGTTTTTCTCACTTACGTATTTATACACTTAAGTATTCTTAAGTGTAAGTGTATATTAAGTATACACTTATATACTTACAATAATAATAACAATGTCCAGCTATACAATGAACTTTCTTGCCACAGGAGTCCCTTAAACTACCGCCAATCTCACCGTTACCTGAATAATTGTATGTACAGGTAACTCATTATTGAGAATTGGAACACAATGACGCTATGAGTTCTAAAAGTGGATGCACCGTATAACAAAGAAAACAGGATGTCGACTTCATTATTGCTCTTGTAACAGTATATATTATCACTGTATTCAACAGTTAAGACTGAATTAAGGAGAACCTACCAATATTGTCACATGTGGTGTTGACTAAAGGTTGACTTGGTCAGTGAATAAAGAGCATTGGATATTTGCATTTGATTGTATTTTATAATAAGTGTGTCGTGGTACCCACCTATACCACTCAGACCTGTACGATCAGATTACACTCAATAAACCAAGTAGAAGGAAGGGGTCTACGTGACACGGAGAACCGCTCACAGCCGGCTCCCACCCAACAGTCCCTAACGACTGTCCGAGGACCGGAGGAGGGTGGAACAAGCCCTATAAAACCCATGCTCCTGCCCAGGCTTCTTCATTCTACGCATTCACCTCAAGTCGATGACTTCTCTCTGTCCCTACCTTCCTTCTCCCTCGAAAAGACCTCGTAGAGTGGTGGACCCTGCCTGGTGAGGCCTTTATGGTACGTGGAGCATCTCCTTCACTCTCCCGAAAAGATCTCGTAGAGTGGTGTAACCTGCTTGGTGAAGCCTTCCCGTATAACCGGTGTGGTGGAAACCTGGTGGAAACCTTCCAAGCATGTCATTTGATACCTCACGTTCCATCACAACCTCCCCCTTCCCAGGCATCCATACCATTCACCACAAAGTGTATTGTATACGATACAAAATATTATGTATACACGCAGAAAGAAAATTGCCTGAAAAGTTGTTCGTCTCTCCTCTATAGGTATACTACTACTAGTACTACAACTTCATCCACAAAAGCGGAAAATATCAAAATTAGCAGCATCCAGTGCCATTTATGCACAACGGCTGTCTCCAATGGATTACTATAATATGTATATAGATGAATTACAAATATGGATAAATGTCTGTCTATGGTCTATAAATCTATGGGTAGTGGGTCTATGGGTAAATCTATGGGTCTCTGGTTCAGATCAAGAGAGTAGGTAGGGCAGCCGCCCAAGTCCCACAGTTCTATGGGCAATCGATGATTTTTACATGAATTTTATCGTTTTTATCAGGTAAAGGGTTGTGTTAGTAGGAATATAATATGCCTGAAACAATATTATCAACTATTGGCTCAAGAACTTGACTGTGGCTCATAAGTAGTAAAACATTCGAATGCAATATATTAGGATGATAACATTTAGTAAAATTCGAGTACCTAGTTAGGTATTAAGCCAAAATCTGATTGCATAAAACTTAACGACGACCAATTACTTCCAATACTTATGCGGCAATAGTGCTTTGTAGAGGTGATTAAAGTTGCATTTTTACCATCAGGTAAATGCTGAAGAAAAAGGTGCGATTTAAGTTTTTCCTCCAAAATCAAGTGAGATAAAGGTACTTAGTACCCAGCCTACGACATAAGTAATCAAATCAATCAAAAAAGAATTACAACTTTAAAAATAAAGGAATTTCTGGGTGCAAAACTATTGAAATCTAGGATCGAGGAGAATGTAATGTTACCATTCACAGACGACGTAGCAGTAGTGGAAGGGGAAAATTTTCCCCAAGCGCAACATGGTGACGTTGACCTGGTATTTGCGTTAGGTTCGAACTCAACGACTTTCTGATTATATTGGCCACCCAACTGAAATGCATAAATTTTGTACTGTTCCAAACTCTGTTTCCCCTTATAACACGAATAATTTTCGCACACAAGGATCCAACAAGCTCATTAGGTACACCCTGTATGGGTTAGAGACATCCTGGTCAACGGTCGTGACGTCGATAAGATCGCGGAGCAAGACCTGCATGTTCCTCCGCACAAGGCCTCAGAAGGAAGCCGGGTTCCCGCCCGCCAGAGAACCGCTACGGACGACACTTTATACGACTCAACATAAAAGTATTACTGTCACAGTCCTCAGTCACACCCTTCCTTACTAGGAGGCGGATATACTTACATGGCAAGAACACCGAGGTACAGCTACCAGCCATTGGTGGCAGTCTTGGCGTTGCCGCTTGTCACAGCGTCAACCTGGTTTTGAGCCCAATGAGATGCTTGTTTGTGTATCTCTCCGACGTTACCTCATTGGTACGACGATGATGAGATTCCTTGTACCCCCAAATATACAATATACCCACTAATAATAATACGTCATAATAAACAACAACAATAAATCCACTAAATTTGCAGTCTCTTGTGTATGAGGAGTAGGTGATGTTAAATAAATGTACCTTCATAACACAATTACCTACTTGAGAAATGCCTGAATCTCAAAGACATCCCACCTGCATTCCTGAGATTCATCTAATTTTCCTCATTCAAATGCAAGTTGCTAAAAATTCCTCTAAATTTGCAGTCTCTTGTGTATACGGAGTAGGTGATTGTTAAAATTAATTTACCTTCATAACACAACTATGTACCTATTTGAGAAATGCCTGAATCTCCAAGATATCCCACCTGCATTCCTGAGATTCATCTAATTTTCCTCATTCAAATGCAAGTTGCTAAAAATTCCTCTAAATTTGCAGTCTCTTGTGTATACGGAGTAGGTGATTGTTAAAATTAATTTACCTTCATAACACAATTAAATATTTGAAAAATGCCTTAATCTCCAAGATATCCCACCTGCATTCCTGAGATTCATATAATTTTCCTCATTCAAATGCAAGTTGCTAAAAATCCACTAAATATGCAGTCTCTTCTGTATGAGGAGTAGGTGATTGTTAAAATGAATTTACCTTCATAACACAACTATGTACCTATTTGAGAAATGCCTGAATCTCAAAGACATCCCACCTGCATTCCTGAGATTCATCTAATTTTCCTCATTCAAATGCAAGTTGCTAAAAATTCCTCTAAATTTGCAGTCTCTTGTGTATACGGAGTAGGTGATTGTTAAAATTAATTTACCTTCATAACACAATTAAATATTTGAAAAATGCCTGAACCTCCAAGATATCCCACCTGCATTCCTGAGATTCATATAATTTTCCTCATTCAAATGCAAGTTGCTAAAAATCCACTAAATATGCAGTCTCTTCTGTATGAGGAGTAGGTGATTGTTAAAATGAATTTACCTTCATAACACAATTACCTACTTGAGAAATGCCTGAATCTCCAAGATACCTAAATTAACGATGCTAACAGCAAACGGGATCCGATGTTCAAATCATCAGCTTAAGCCATGTAGAGCACGGTAGAGCACAATTGAGCTGACTGTAGAGCGCGGACCTCGGTAGAGCGCATATCGAAGCAGCACCGGTGATTGTTAAAATTAATTTACCTTCATAACACAACTATGTACCTATTTGAGAAATGCCTGAATCTCCAAGATATCCCAACTGCATTCCTGAGATTCATCTAATTTTCCTCATTCAAATGCAAGTTGCTAAAAATCCACTAAATATGCAGTCTCTTCTGTATGAGGAGTAGGTGATTGTTAAAATGAATTTACCTTCATAACACAACAATGTACCTATTTGAGAAATGCCTGAATCTCAAAGACATCCCACCTGCATTCCTGAGATTCATCTAATTTTCCTCATTCAAATGCAAGTTGCTAAAAATTCCTCTAAATTTGCAGTCTCTTGTGTATACGGAGTAGGTGATTGTTAAAATTAATTTACCTTCATAACACAATTAAATATTTGAAAAATGCCTTAATCTCCAAGATATCCCACCTGCATTCCTGAGATTCATATAATTTTCCTCATTCAAATGCAAGTTGCTAAAAATCCACTAAATATGCAGTCTCTTCTGTATGAGGAGTAGGTGATTGTTAAAATGAATTTACCTTCATAACACAATTACCTACTTGAGAAATGCCTGAATCTCCAAGATACCTAAATTAACGATGCTAACAGCAAACGGGATCCGATGTTCAAATCATCAGCTTAAGCCATGTAGAGCACGGTAGAGCACAATTGAGCTGACTGTAGAGCGCGGACCTAGGTAGAGCGCATATCGAAGCAGCACCGGTGATTGTTAAAATTAATTTACCTTCATAACACAACTATGTACCTATTTGAGAAATGCCTGAATCTCCAAGATATCCCAACTGCATTCCTGAGATTCATCTAATTTTCCTCATTCAAATGCAAGTTGCTAAAAATCCACTAAATATGCAGTCTCTTCTGTATGAGGAGTAGGTGATTGTTAAAATGAATTTACCTTCATAACACAACAATGTACCTATTTGAGAAATGCCTGAATCTCAAAGACATCCCACCTGCATTCCTGAGATTCATCTAATTTTCCTCATTCAAATGCAAGTTGCTAAAAATTCCTCTAAATTTGCAGTCTCTTGTGTATACGGAGTAGGTGATTGTTAAAATTAATTTACCTTCATAACACAATTAAATATTTGAAAAATGCCTTAATCTCCAAGATATCCCACCTGCATTCCTGAGATTCATATAATTTTCCTCATTCAAATGCAAGTTGCTAAAAATCCACTAAATATGCAGTCTCTTCTGTATGAGGAGTAGGTGATTGTTAAAATGAATTTACCTTCATAACACAACTATGTACCTATTTGAGAAATGCCTGAATCTCAAAGACATCCCACCTGCATTCCTGAGATTCATCTAATTTTCCTCATTCAAATGCAAGTTGCTAAAAATTCCTCTAAATTTGCAGTCTCTTGTGTATACGGAGTAGGTGATTGTTAAAATTAATTTACCTTCATAACACAATTAAATATTTGAAAAATGCCTGAACCTCCAAGATATCCCACCTGCATTCCTGAGATTCATATAATTTTCCTCATTCAAATGCAAGTTGCTAAAAATCCACTAAATATGCAGTCTCTTCTGTATGAGGAGTAGGTGATTGTTAAAATGAATTTACCTTCATAACACAATTACCTACTTGAGAAATGCCTGAATCTCCAAGATACCTAAATTAACGATGCTAACAGCAAACGGGATCCGATGTTCAAATCATCAGCTTAAGCCATGTAGAGCACGGTAGAGCACAATTGAGCTGACTGTAGAGCGCGGACCTAGGTAGAGCGCATATCGAAGCAGCACCGGTGATTGTTAAAATAAATTTACCTTCATAACACAACTATGTACCTATTTGAGAAATGCCTGAATCTCCAAGATATCCCACCTGCATTCCTGAGATTCATCTAATTTTCCTCATTCAAATGCAAGTTGCTAAAAATCCACTAAATTTGCACTCTTCTGTATGAGGAGTAGGTGATTGTTAAAATAAATTTACCTTCATAGCACAATTACCTACTTGAGAAATGCCTGAATCTCAAAGATATCCCAACTGCATTCCTGAGATTCATCTAATTTTCCTCATTCAAATGCAAGTTGCTAAAAATCCACTAAATTTGCACTCTTCTGTATGAGGAGTAGGTGATTGTTAAAATAAATTTACCTTCATAACACAATTACCTACTTGAGAAATGCCTGAATCTCAAAGATATCCCACCTGCATTCCTGAGATTCATCTAATTTTCCTCATTCAAATGCAAGTTGCTAAAAATCCACTAAATTTGCACTCTCTTCTGTATGCGGAGTAGATGATTGTTGAAATAAATTTTTACTTCATAACACAATTACATATTTGAAAAATGTCTGAATCTCAAAGATATCCCACCTGCATTCCTGAGATTCATCTAATTTTCCTCATTCAAATGTAAGTTGCTAAAAATCCACTAAATTTGCACTCTCTTCTGCATGAGGAGTAGGTGATTGTTAAAATTAATTTACCTTCATAACACAACTATGTACCTATTTGAGAAACGCCTGAATCTCCAAGATATCCCACCTGCAATCCTGAGATTCATCTAATTTGCCTCATTCAAATGCATGTTGCTAAAAATCCACTAAATTTGCAGTCTCTTCTGTATGCGGAGTAGGTGATTGTTAAAATACATTTACCTTCACAACACAATTTATTACCTATTTGAGAAATGCCTGAATCTCAAAGATATCCCACCTGCATTCCTGAGATTCATCTAATTTTCCTCATTCAAATGCAAGTTGCTGAAAATCCACTAAATTTGCACTCTCTTCTGTATGCGGAGTAGATGATTGTTGAAATAAATGTTTACTTCATAACACAATTACCTATTTGAAAAATGCCTGAATCTCAAAGATATCACCTGCATTCCTGAGATTCATCTAATTTTCTTCATTCAAATGCAAGTTGCTAAAAATCCACTAAATTTGCAGTCTCTTCTGTATGAGGAGTAGGTGATTGTTAAAATAAATTTACCTTCATAACACAACTATGTACCTATTTGAGAAACGCCTGAATCTCCAAGATATCCCACCTGCATTCCTGAGATTTATCTAATTTTCCTCATTCAAATGCAAGTTGCAAAAAATCCACTAAGTTTGCAATCACTTGTGTATGAGGAGTAGGTGATTGTTAAAATTATTGACTCATTCGAAATAAAAGGTGTATTTCATAATAATGTCCTCTTTCACTTCTCCTGTTCATTACTGTAGGTAGATCTATACAATAAATGCAATCGGTACTCAATTCTGCGAACTCAGTATAAACTACGTATCAGAATTAAAGCTTATATAAATACCTTAACGCCTAATAAAATTAAATACGAGGAAGTTTTTCTCATGATCCGTTAGGTTGTACATTTTTGAATAAAATTAAAAAAATAAATTAAATAAATAAATAAAACGTCCGTGATTGTCATTTCACTCACACGCGCACACATAGATTCTTAATTCCTAACTCACAATTTCATTTTGTTATTCTTTCAAATAAGAAGTGAATTTTGAGCACAATTTAAATTAACAAAAATGAATTATAACTTTATTTATTTCAATATAGTACAAAGTTTACATAGTCTAAAACATCAACTAACATAAACCTAAAAAAAATAACAATAGCTAAAAATATACAATTTTTGATTGACAAAAAATCAGATCGACAAAAGTGCGCTAACGTCAAAGGTTTGTGCGCATTCAACAGCTGCTCAAAAGTTTGAATGTGCCCTGCTCAGCTCAATATACATTAAGAACTAATAAATACTAAAATAAATAAACAATAAATATAATTCAGTTACAGCGAGGAGATACAAAAAGGAAGAGAAAGGTTTTTTTGATTAGTTTTTGTACGCTTTTGCGCACTTAGCCTGAATCTATCTCCATGGTAAACTAATAACTACTTGACACAATATTTTTCTATCATACAAAGGAGAAACATTTTCTCGGTGTCGATTTTCTACTTATGTCGGTCGCGTCATGGGTCTGTGATGTGCAGCGGCAGTCTTATTGGAAGCCGAACACGACAAATTCAGAGCAGTTACCAAAAAGGTTGGTAGGAGGGGAGAGGGGAGAGGGGGTTAACGAAGATGCAACAACTTGAGCCACCAAAAGTTGTTAGTTAATACACCAGTTACTCCTTGATTCTGTGTATGGCATTCGGCCGCTGCTTTTTGGTCTCAATCACGTACAACGCGTGAGGTTTGCCATTGCCTGGGAAATACTTGTGGAAGGCTTGCTTCGATGGTTTTTTGGGTTTGTAGAAACTGACTTTTTTCTGTGGCTCCTCAGCAACCCAAAGGCTGGGCTTGAAGACTTGGTTTTCGTGTTTGGATTTGGCGCTGGTTTTCCGGGCGACCATCTTCTTGACGACAGGGAGATTCCAGTGGTAAATCTTGCCTGGTTTGCCGTTGGACTTGAAGTCTATAGGGATGTTGTTGACGTTGTGGCCTTTAACGTTTCCGCCTTTGATCGGCTCGGGGTCGTAGTAGTAAGGGTTGGGAGGAAGCTTGACGACGTACATGTGGGAGTCGCCTGAGTGACTCTTGCGGCTTTGGGATGCCAGGCGTTTCCTGTGGTGGTTCCCCGGACTCTTCATCCTGGTCATGCCGAGGTGTCTGAGAACGTCGCCGGTGCTCTTCCTTTTCTTGCCGGACTCGATCCGGATGGGGAGGATCTTGGGGTGCTCGTCACTGTTGATGGGGTGGATGGAGATCTCTTTGATTTCGTCTTCTTTGGCCAAGACGTTGCCCCAGCAGAATGCCAAGGCGCTGAAGAGCACCAAGAATGCCCACTGCATCTCTCTTCTGTAACATAACAAACAAAATTATTGGTACCTTGGTACTGAAATCATTCAAAATCAACAGAACACGAATGAATCAACAGAAACCTTCTAATACATAAGATATTCTCGATATGTTTGAAATCAGCAAAAATGGAATGGGGGTGCTCCAACCGGGAGAACCCAGTTATGACGCAAAGCGCACCTTCTCATGCGCTTTTCAGCTTCGCCTGAAGGAATATTCCAGACGATCTTGTCTGCGAAAACATGTCTCGTCTCGTGAAGCCTACTTAGTCACCGACCTCTCACTCGCGTGGGCTGCCGGGGTTCTTTGCAGGTCTGTACTCTACCTCAAGCCAGATCTTTCAAGAAATACGACCAAACTACAAAGAGTTTTTATAGAAATTGGGAAAACGGGAATCGGAAAAACGGAGATAGCCTTCGCAGGATTCAAACGGCGATTATTTTTATACAAGTAAGTAGGTATATCGTCCGAAAAATAAATATTTTCATTATTGTTTTACGACTGACAACCAATGTGTCAAGCAAAAACCGCCCAAGGTCGGGCAGAAGATCGCGCCAATGCTGGAATTCGAAGGTCTCTCGTCTCTACAAACGGGTTTCTTCTGGCAAGCGTTGTAAAGAAAACGCTAGAAACGTACTGAGGAAATGTGTTAGAATGGATGTCTCCAGGTTTGAATGATCTTTATCCTCCGCTGGAGACCGTGACGAATCCATTTCTATTGTTGTTCTTACGGAACTTGAAAGCTTCCCCACTTCCCATACGCGACCCTCCTTACACCCGTACAGCCACAGCCTTTGCCTCACCCCACGTCGAATTGCGTCAATACAACGTCTGTGGAAATCCCTCGAGTGAATGAGTGAAAAACAAGGGAATCTACTTTCTTCACGTCAAATACGAACCGAGGAAACGCCAGGACTTGGTAAGAATGATGGAGTTTCCCTGGCGGACGCATTAATTTGCCTACCCCAACTGAATCACACAGTCAGAAACAAAAAGGACGATATTTGTGGAAGTTCTATGTTTCTGGAGTCTTTTCAACACAACATACGATTCATAGGTAAGTACACAATTCTACTGCGAAACGGTGATAAAGGAGCCTTTTGCATCATCACTACCAAAGACAAATGTCATGAACCATAAGTGAAAAATCTTGGTATAAACGATTATATTTGACAAAATACACGGAAGGGTTCATTTAGAAAAGAGTAAAAATGAGTTTCAAAAATAGTTAGTGATGTTAGGTACCTATAAGTGAAGAAAAGAATTGGTACGGCGCAGGTATTGTGGGACAATTCAGTCTAAATAATTTGTAGGCAAACTTTTGAGCTGTACCTATTTATTCTGCTGGGCCTTCCATAGTATATCTTAGACCCTTTAAATGAAAGAGCACAGATTTTAAAATCCAAATGTGGTAGATTTCGTTTACGTACGTTGTAATTTGAGTAAGAACTTGAGTTTGTGATTAAAAAGGTCAGATTTGAATTAATAAAAATCTGATTTGAAATGTATAAAGTCTAGCTACGTAATTTAAATCAGGTAGCTGTCTATAATTTTTTCCGGAAAAGTATTTATTTTGGGATATATTCTACCGGTCTCTTACGAGTGTAACTTAAACACTTGCGGCGGAGTAGTGGAAATCCATAGTAAAAAACGACAGGATAAAAATAGAATAGGCTATTTCCACGTAAACTAACAAAACTGTAGACCGGTTTCGGTTGTTAAACCATCATCAGTACACAATAGAATGAAACTGCTGGAACATGAGCTCCTATTTATACAACTCGAGTGAATGGCAGTGAAATCTCATTGGCTGTTGAGGCTAAGGAAGTGAAAGGGAGGTGGAGCCTGATTGGCTGGAATACAACGCTAGTGAAGGGTGGTACATTCTGATTGGAAAGGAGGCAGGACAAAAGGAAAAGGAAACAAACGCCATAAGGTGATACTAACCAAGCTTACAGAAATGAATCAATTGAAGGTGAATGATGAGCCTAATTTATGAATTTTCAGTATTTCCAATTGTTCCAATGCATCCAGTTTCGAACCTTTATTACAAAGATGAACTATCTCAACTGATGAATTGTTCCTATCAATACTGAAGTTAAATCCATGACCCTCCTCCCTCAAATGATTAGCAAAAGCCGAATTACCAGAACCATCCCTAAAACATCGTTCGTGTTCCCTTAATCTTTCCCTGAATTTACGTCCCGTTTGACCACAATATTCAACTCCACAATCACATTTCAAAAGATAAACCCCACTCTTACCCTCTACCGGAATTTTATCTTTTACATTACCCAGAATTTTCTTTTGAGAATGTGAGAATAAAACCCCACCCTAAACCCCCTCTTTTCAATTATATTTCCTAGTTTGTGTGATATCCCTCCATAATATGGCAAACTTACCCATTTTCTATTGATTTCCTCATTACCTCCTACTAGATTTGAAACAGCCCCTTGAAATTTCCTGTTACTAACTTTACGCCATATTCTGTCGACTGTTTTTTATAACCATTAGACTCCGCTATTGCATATATAATCTCTTTCTCTTTTTGAAAGTCACCATCGTTCAAAGGGACAGACAATGCTCTATGAATCATACTATAAAAAGAAGCAAATTTGTGAGATGGCGAATGATTTGAACTATTATGAATAACAACATCAGTATATATGTGGGTTTTCTAAATACAGAGAATTTATGTGCACCCCCCTCCAATTTGATAGTTATATCAAGAAAATTTAATTCAGAGCCGGTTCTTAAGTGAATTTGATTTTACTACTGACGGAGTTTAGATAGTTAAAAAATTGAGATTGAGTCCTCTATCCGTGCCCTTGAAGAGGACAATAACGTCATCCACTATTCTTACGAGTGTGTTATATAAAAGTTAGTGAGGATGTTAGGATATGTTGATACGGATTGTAAAACTTCAAAGTTTCAACAACAGCCTCTGGAATATCCTTTGTGAGGTCGCGAGGCTCAGCCTGTAAAGCTGGAAGAGGAAGAGGCAGCCAAGCGTCTAGCGCCGATGAAACGTCGATGGCCGGTCCAGACTAATAGATTTCATTATCAGTCACATTGGACAAGGAGGTCGATAGCTTTGATTAAGCAATATGCGGCATCGCCGTCAAAGAATTCGATGCCTTCAGGCGTCCAGCGCGGGGACCAGGAGCATTGTGGTCGCCTGTCTACCGGCTCTGGCTATTACCTTGGAACAATGCACTCTTCCTCAGGCCGCGCCCTCTGGGTTTTTCATCTTGACAGCATCCCCATCCTCGGCTCTAGCGATAGTGATCACGTCTTTCAAAGACCACACATATAAACAAGTGGTTTCAACGACCGACGGAAAAATATACCCAGTTCCTTTGTTGGAACACAAATAAATATATAATTACATGCATATATATAGGTTATAATATATACAGCAGGGAGTTCGTTTAGAAGACTTTACCTACGGGAAATGACGTAAAAGGACGAAATTATGCAGAAGAATCCATGGATGACATGAGTCGGCCAAAATTCCATTGCCAATTTTATAAGACACTCTAACAAGCTAACTACACATGTGGAGATGAGGTTGACAAAAATATCAACCAAAAACAAACAAGTACACTAAATTTAGTTACGCATAACAACTAAATTCTTAACCAATCGGATAATTAAATTCTAATACCTTAGTAACATTATTAAATTTAACAGGGGTCTTGGCACTTGTAGAAAATATAGCAATTTGTTGATAAACATTTTTAATTATGCTGAAATTGTTATATGCTTGGTTGCAAATATTCTGCATTAATTATACTGAATAATTATGCTGAAATTTCGTTATATGCTTGGTTGCAAATATTCTGCATTAAAATGATATTAGTTGAAGGGTGTATATATATAAAACCATGATGATGGTGACTATTATAGTATAAGAGTTATGAAGAGAGGAGCATAAACTGGCTGCAGTACATACTACAATAGTTTGATGATGTGAAGGTTGTTTATGGTAAGTAGTACTCTTCGTAGACCACAATTCATTTGCTAGAATCCAATAATCTGGCATTGAAGGGGAGCGGACTAGGAAAATCCACGCTTTCGATGTGGGGAAACTGTCCTCCAAGGACATACCAGAGTCCGAATAGGAGCAACATGCCAAATGATGTTACAGTGAAACCACAGAGGCCTACAGAGCATAGATTTCCTTTGGGACCGTAGGCGGTTTGTGCATTCATTTAATGTTGATTGGTTGATGCAGGGGTTGCATTCGGTGAGCCGAGTTGTTCCGATACCTACCCAGTATGATCGCTTTTCATTAATTCAACACGTACCCTCGTTCCTCGTGGGTATAGAAACACACTGTGGTACAGGGAGCTTCCTAGATCGCCAACAGCCCTCTCGCGACCCCGGACAAAACCGCCGAAATGCTAATATTCCTCGATTCGATTAACATTGTTTCCATCCTCCCGTCGTACTGGATGATCGTAAACCTTTATTAAATTGTAGTTCAGCATTCGCCCGCCGGAAGCGCTGTTAGAGAGGTCGGCCTAACAAAAGCCCTTTCGGGGTTTCCATTTTCACATTGTTCAATTCCCGCGAGTTACAACCTGAATCTCTAATAGGTCACCCCGCATCTTCCCATGGATGTCTCCACAAGTTCTCCTACTGGCACTTAACCAGTTTCAGCTTTGCGCCACAAGAACAATCGGGATTCGTTACTACAGTAATTCTCCTTGACACTTTCGCTTCCTGCCTCTGTAATGGGGGTTGGACCTCATATTCTCTTGGAATCGTTGAGGGTTCATGCAGGATGCAGATTATTACAACTTAGGAATTCTCCTGAATACGACTCATGGACACTAATCCCCCACCATTACGAACTGGGAGTGTGCGATAAATAGAAAAGTTATGAAATAGCACAATAATAACGATATGATGCTGATCTGTCTGTCTGTACATCGGCGGAAACTTAAAATTATGTTTGCTCTGCACGTCTGTGTTTCACATATACCTATGTACCAATGTAATTTAAAAACCATCATTATTTCAATTTTTCTCTGTCTGTATATTTTCTCAGTAAAAGTTGATCTGTGGTTGGGTCACGAGTGCACCATGCACGCTACATTCTCTAGTTACACCTCCGCTGCCGGACAACTGATCCTCCTTACTCGCTTTGCATGTACAGTTGTCAGCAATAGGAAGATTCAACAGAACACTACATTCTCTCTTATTCTCCCCACGACCCAAGTGAAAGCGATTAAGACATCCACCCCCCCCCCCCCCCCCCAAATAACAATATTTTTTAAAAACGCTGAAAGTCCTTGTCACTTGGGTGTATTATTCTATTGGACATACCTACAGAAATGTTGGCGTTCATTTATTGTTTCGCTCTTGCACAATAATTGAAATAGTTATTTTATATGGTTTCCACCCATTTTGGCCCAAAAAACACGACCTAGGCTCCTGGTTTTTTTCTTTTACAGATTATTTTTTATCATTGATAATCCATTTAACTGTCTTGATTCACCTGCTAATACTACTTCCAGTGTTGTTATACAAATTCATGGTGATTTCAGGCAATTTCCCAGGTTTTTTACTAGAAAAAAAAAATGAATTTCGGGAGCTTAACCTTCGTTACAACCTCAATTCTTCACTCTTTGGTCGAAATCAACTTCATATTCGGTCTTTTCGCCCTGAAAAACATGGAAAACGATACATCGCAAGCTCGTGTTCACTAAAACCTTAAAAAAAACTCGAAAACACAAAACACAAAAACCACAAAAAAAATACCTATTTGTATACCAATTTTCCACCCATAAGACCCCTGGGTATATTCCGATCGGGCTGCAAAGTTTCGGGACACAGCTAGGGCTCATATGGAGCATGCGTGCGAAAGAACGAATTTTTTAGACCGAAAATGACGTACCTAGTTATGCGTGATACGGCGGACGGCGTACGGCGGACGGACATTGCATTTTTGGAATCTAAGCACCTTGAAACGTAAAAGAAAAAATTTTGAGGGGGTGTTGTAAACATTTTTTGCTGAGCGATATTTATTATTCACAGAATAATAAACCAAAATACATGAAATATGCGTAAATGAAGTCAGCCTCATAAGCCGTAGATATATTTTGATCCATCCTCATTATACTCTCAAGAAAGGTGGGTCTACAAACGTACAAAAGTTTTAAAGCAGGTAAATGACTTATATTCCCTAAACACAAATGCTAAATTTCAATGATGACTAAGAGATTGAAATTCTATTTGATTAATTCCAGTTTCATTAGTAAGCTGCCGCAGGGGACGCGTCCTTAATTGAAAAAAGATTACGGTCAAGAGCAAATCAAATGCAAGTTTGAAGAAGTTGACAGGAAGCTGCCAGCGAGATGAAGCAAGATGAGTTCTCGACTATTATGGTAGACCGTACCTAACGGGCTCAAAGTGGGACGTCCAGCGAAGACAAAAATATATGCGATAGCCTCAGAAGTTAACTACTCTGTATTTTCGATCTAACCCGATAAACCCATGACGCATAATAAATATGGATTTTTCTGGGCAATTTCATGTTGAAACCCTTGTTTCCAAGGTTCGACTTGTTCTTGCGCATCCCTGCGCAATTCAATGCATTCTGCCAAAAACATAGATCCCTACAAATACCATTGGGAAGTTATTGAGCGATCCTACCAGATGGCTTTCCTGTCCTATCAGCCCTTAGCATTGGCCTGTAAATATTGTCCTGTAGAGCCATAAAAACGGCTATACCTATCTTTGCAAAAAGGAGACAAAATTTTTCCACAAGACAAGCTTGTTTCAAAGAAAATATTGACATGATACAAGTACCTACCAAAAACGTCAGAGAAGAATATGTTCACTTTGTTGAGGAGAAAACCTAAAACCTGCATACATAGTATTTGCTACAAATGGAAATGGAATAATTAAGGAAAGGGAGTTTGCACAATGCGGGTCATAATAGACCGTCTAAGGCGACGGAGAATGAATAATTAAGTCGGAATTACCAAGTTCTGCCCTTTCAACCCGAGGAAGAAACATAATCCACCGACCTTCTACACCGTACACGCCCACAGTATTTCCCCAAGCTCTTCTTTAGGGGGTGAAAACTGCCCCTTGCATTGCCCCCATGTCAGATTTATTCGGTTGGTTGAAGGAATGAGGTCCCAGGGGGCCCTTGTCCTCCCCTTGAACAAGCTAGTCCGTCCCTGGGGCGAAAGTGTCATTTTCATCTGGAGCATGAAGAACCTGTGTCTTATTAAATTTTACGAGAGCATCCAAACTTGTTTGCTGAGGCGTTGGATAAGAGATATAGGGCTGCTTTTAACACAGAGGTACGGTGAGGTATGAGATATGGTTGGGTGCTACCTTTATGAAGACCCCAACTTCCTAACAGAACACAGAAATATTTTAACGAACAAATTACCAGCAAGACAAATGTCATGAAAAAGAGCGAGAAATTATGAAACAACTCCAGAATGTTACTACGGTCTTATGGGACGAAGCTGTGTCCCACCAGGTGAATGTAAACTTGAGAATAAGATGTATATTAAGTTACAAGTCCTAAAGCCTTCGTGGATTTGTGGATGTCAGCTTTCAGGCTGTGAGGTTAAAGCACTCCAAAACAAAGCACTCAGGAATGGTAGGTTCAAAAATTTACCGAGAATTTGAAGAAGAAATTTTCAAGCAAATACGACAATTTACGGCCGCCCACCTGCAATGGCTACAAAAGGATATCAATGAAGATGCCCTATATTGGTCAAGTTGGTCTCCTTTACGGAAGACATAAAAACATGGTTATTTATAGTTGTTATTTTGGTTGTGATAATAGTAAATAGTGCCCAGTTATTGATAGAGCATTTTAAACTAAACAAAACTCCTCTAGTACGAGAGATTTGGATAAAGTAAAGGAAAACAAAATCACAACTCTTCATCACCATCGTTACTCACCACCTGATGAGTAACTTACAACCCCTACAAACAGTTATCAGTTAAAATTACCAGCAGTTACCCTGGATTGGGATCAGATTTTTAGATTTTGCATAGAGTAACACCAGATTCTCACCAGAAGGAGCGCTGGGAGTGAAAAAATCACCGTACCGTCGAGGGTCTTACTAAATAGGCTTGGTCCATGTTGAGCAGAAATGCAATCAAATCAAGTTGGGTCCGGCATTATTTGTTCAAATCTTCCTTTTCTCCGTCCTAGGAATTTTCAATGTGTACTGTAGAACTGTGATCTGCCTTGCTCGAATAAGTAATGAAATAGGCTCCAACGGATTGATGACACTGAGAGCTTGAGATGTTCGCCCGTAAGGCGCTATACGATTGCTTCTCGAATTTATTATTCGTGAGGTGGAATTTTTGCTTGAATTTGAAAGTTCTTCAGCTTGGAGTAGTTTGGTAAACACCTGAAGAGGACACCCTTGATTTCTGATATTAACCTGGAATTTTTATGAAACCTGGTATGGCTTTATAGTAATCCTGTGTGTGAAGAAGAAGAATGAAGGGAAATTGATTACTGCCGATAGCCTTTAGCACTGTTCACTACGGCGTAAGCAGTATTTGCCTCGAGGTAATTACCTACGTAAAAAATAATGGACAGCCATTCCTTGTCTCAACATCGACCTTTGAAGACTTGGTGCCTAGTTTCATTGAACAGTGGGAGTTAATTAAGCTGAGAATACCGAGACTGCTAAAAAATGCTCTGTCTTATTAAATTAATGAACTCCCCATCAGTAACCAGCTCTTCAACAATGATGACAGCAGAGGGTTTGGCCCCTTTTGATGTTATAATCAAATAATAATGGCTTTTCGCGGAAAATGAGTTGCCAGTAAAGCAAGGGCCAACTGGAAGATCAATGGATTATCTTAAGTTGGAACCTTAATAATTATACAGTAACGTAATTTTAATGATCTAAACTTCATGTTAAGTTGAGCGAAAAGAAAAGGAAATATTCCACTTGTGAATATCGAGAGAACCAGAATAATTGTTAAATTACCTGGGAATCAGTCGGAGCTTTGTAAGGGCGTGATTTAAGATTAGAGTAGTTCGAAAGTATGAAATAGATGAGATGGAGAACTTTTTTAAACCAGGAACCAAAGCTAGTAAGAAGTTGGTACCATTCCACGTATTATTTCAATTAGGAAGAAATGAGGGGTCCATAAAAATAAATATGATGTTTGGTAGCGATGCTTCTAGGCCCCTAAAATGTTCTACTCAACAGTAGGGGCCTCATCTAGCTTCAAAGGGGCGCCCCTAACAATTATGAGAACAGAGCATGAAGGAACTGATTGAACACATTATCGATTGTTATGTCATTATGGTCATTTATGTTCTATAAAAAATGTTTCTTCAGCTAAATATTTACAAAACATATTTACGAATGTCAAATAAGGCTCCACAAGGGCCAAAAATTACTTGTTCCGGGTTCCCTTAAACAAGGTGGATATACGACATACATCGATACATCGACACATTGATTCTCCAACAATCATTTGCAGGTGGTGGTAGAGAAGGAATTCATTTAGCTCAGTACGCGACCCTCCAAGATGTCTATATCCGTTTAGGAATGTGCGGTATTTTTCTTGTTTTCATTTCTACAAGTCGCCAGACGATTAGGTAAAGTGGGGACAGGGTAATTCGGCAATTCAGGGTGTGGTACGGTAAATTTGGAAGAAGTACTGTAAATTATGACAAGCAGGCAAATCTATACATGAACATTCAACGGAAAACAAAACTCTTCAGTAGGAATTTTAGGGCTGCGGCGTTTTGAAAATCTTCGGCCCAGTCGGAGTCACATCATGGAATTTCAAAATGACATTGATATAAAATATAAAACATAAAGTTTTAAGAGTGAGGTTAGCAAAAAGTGTCAGTAGCAACGTAGTCATGAGATGTCTGCAGAATTCAATATTCTTGTTTGATTAATCGCACAGACAGCAGTACACATGTGCAAAGTGCAGCAACATTGCTTCCAAGTCATTTCTGACGTGTTCCTCATCACTAGATCCTGTTCAATAGTCACCAGACGCACTGACTACAGTATGGAATTACAGTGAAAGTTTACAATTCGCAGCAGGGGAAATCCTATACTATGATTGCTGCTAAATCGATGTTACAATACTTACATTATACAATGGGAGATCTGCGATTTGCTCTTAATAGCATAAACCTTCCATCATAATTCAAAAGCGGTCTCCATGCAGTCACAATCTGCAACGCAAAAGGGCGGGCAGAATCGTCTCGAAATGCTAACAGAATTTCGTTGGCTATGATTAATCAGAATCTCAATGATACCGGTTACCCCGAATGACTGATATTAGTCAATCAGTCATTGGAACCGGGTTTGAACTGCTCCAGGGGTAAAGCAGTTCTAGATATTAATCGTATCCCGTAATGACTCAGCGGACTTTGATTTTAAGGCATGTGATCATAGTTTGAAGACCTTAAATGAGCGCTGCAGACTTCATCTTTCTCACTTCCATACTGTAATCAGTGTACCATGCAGCTCTTGTAATATCCAGCGATTTGGAACACGTTAAAAATGAGAAAAATCAATGTTATGTACTTTATACAACGAGGCTCTACTGCCACGCTGCTCTCTAGGTACAGAGTGAACCAAGAACTGCCACTCAATATTTATCAATTTTCCACATAGTTCTAGGAAAAATTGCTCCTGGGTACGCGTGCTGGTGGTATGACCCCTTTTTCCAACGTGCTGCATGAATATTATCGTCAGTAACTTTTACAGTCTTATAATAACCATTGGGCTGTTAGCCTGTACGCCTACCGTATAGCTACTACAGAACACTTCAACGAACAGCGCAGTACTGCCCTATAAGCAAGAAAGTCTCAAGTCCATATTTTCTATTTCAAGAAAAATGAGCCATTTTAGATTTCTTCGGCCAAGAAAAAGAGCTCTAAAGAGATGGTCATCTTCTGCTAGTGCACCTACTGTGCTTAGCAAGATTTTACGCCTAAAGACCTCAAACAGTAATGGCCTATAATAATGGGAAAATGTATATAGGACGAAGTGCTTTTCTGTGGTATACAACACTCTCAGCCAGTTCTTAACTACATCTGTAGATGAGACTAGTTGAGCCTAATCAAATCCTGGTTTTAAAATGTAAAAAACTGGATTCGAGACGTTCTTGTTAAGGGGGCAGAAAAGCCTTCCGTATCACTCTAAGCACTGACCTGATAAACAGTTGCAAGTAGTACCTATTATGTCAATGGTGTCCCATCAGCAATGCCTTCTGCAAAGGGGAAGAGATTAATCCGTTTCATTTAAAATGAAAAATATTCCTCGTCCATTTATGTGAACCACGACGTACATACAAACAAGAGTAAGAACAGCTATTTACACGAGGGCGCTCAATAATCCTGAACCCTTGATGGGCCTCAAGCTCGTAACATCACTCAAACTGATACACCGAGACTTGATGAAGTGGCACGAGGTGTTGACTGCGAGTTCGAAACGCGGTACCTCATAACTTCTCTCCCTTGAGGCGATCACGGAGCACCCCAGGGCTCAGCAACGGGACCCCTAATGTTCCGCGAGACCATAAAAATTCCCCTTACAGACGCATCCTTCGTAATTACAACTGTCACACACGTCTACAACCCAACAAACAGTCGTGAAATCACTTGTCCCGGATCATCAGCTTGTACCACCTCAAAGCGCAGTAACTCGCAGATTATGATCGCTTCAACATGCGAAAATGTGGTTTAAATATGACGCTCATTTATTGTTCGCCTTACAACACTCCCGGCCTCCTTTGCATAAATCAACATTGCAATTAACTACGCACAGACATCACGATAAAACTGCGGTACTGTCATGCTGAGAATTCATTACCACATCTGAATGGAACCTCACTCACTACAGGTAACTACACCTAATTAAAATCACGTGAATATAGTACCTTCATAAAAGTATAAACGATGCCCCAATGGACGAATCTATCTAATATTCTATCCCTCTAGATCCAGCTCTCCGCTATTTATTAGTATCCATCCGGGAATTTACCAAAACCATAAAATATATCCATGGTCGTATCTAGTACCAGCAGTTGGTAGCAGTTTTGGCTCTCTTCAGAGGAAGTCGTGGAATAGCCTCTCTAGTATGGAAGACAACCGGACAGTCAGTTGGAGAAAGTATCCTACAGATGAAAAGCGCTTTTGAAAAGCGAATGGGTGGTGGGGGAGGGATTTGTTGCCCGTTTTGTTTCATCAAATTCCATGTTCTCTGTTGAAAAGAACAATTTTTTTTACTGCAGCACAACGGGCATTGGGCCATTGGCCACACTATGGGTGATGAACCTAATTTTCTCACTTCACTTTGCACAATGGTGTAGATAGGATTGATGAACCGTAATCTAATTTTATGGGCTCTTAATTTTAGAATGATCTGATCGAAAGTAACCGATATTCTTATCACATATTGACATGGCGACTATTCAAACTGAATCTCTAAAAATCTATTTACAAAAAAATAGAAGAAGGCAAAAATATGTATTAAAAAATAGGCAAAACAAGATTAATGCAACAATCATATTCCAGAAGAGAATCACCCTGTGGCAAGAAATTATCAAACGAAGAGAGTAACAACAGTAACGTAAAAATTATAATAAAAGCTCAAGTAGGCACCAAATCGCACTTGCCCAGGGGTAGTTAAGTACTTATTTTCTATCAGTTATTTCTGCTGATCCCACCCTCTCTCAACCCTCTGTTGGTTACTACTCCACAGCCATCTGTTACGCACTCTTAAGTGAAGCTATCGTGCACCGCTGTGATATATCACCCGTTTTATACAACAAACAGTTTATCATAAATATTTTTCCTTTTTTTTCTAAATAGAAGATTGATATAAGTGATGATGAACGATTTCACGTTCATCGACAGCCCAAAAAGACTATAATTGGACGGGATTAAGAATGTACGTACATTTTCTGAATTTAACGGGAAACGCCATAAATATTCTTCTCGACTGGGGTATACAAGGAGAATTATGATCCGGTACGTAAGCACTTAAACACCCATCTAAGATTATAATCGTAGGTAGGTATCATATTTATGCATAGTTTTACGTGGAGGGGACTTTTACTGGATGTTCCACCGCGGGAAAAGAGACACAAGCCGGCACCAACTGCTCGATAGGTCCGGAATATATATTACAGCAACAGACAAATTGCTCGAGCGAACAGGCCTTACCCTTGTAGGATCGTATCTCACAGGTGTTCATAAATCCTGTAAGAAGTCGATTTAATACAATCTCACGTGCCCTCCCCATATTTCTTCATTCAATAAAAAACTCATCCCGTTCAATACGTTTATGAATGGGGTCCACCACTTAAAATACCTCTGCATTTTTATCACTGATTCATTAATTCAACTGTAATAGATCTGTCAGAAAACGAACTGAACCAACAGGCCGGCGCGACAGCTGTGTACCCACGATGTTCTCTCTGTGGAATTTCGTTTGTTTGATATTTATGCCCTGGCCGAAGAAGTGATTTAAAAGATAAAATCCACTTGCCCCGCCACGCAGCCTTTCGCTGCATCGTAAATTATTTTTCTTCCGTTTAACTCAAGTGGTGGAAGAATCGCGTGCAGCACAATGGCTCTTTTTGTTTAACGTATACGCGGTTGTGTTTTGCATCACCCATCAGATAGTTTAATCCGCTAGTCGTCTTGTATGATTCAGATTTCAACGGAAAACGATCTCAGTTTGAAAAACCCGTCTCCACTGTGTGAGGTCCGCTGCGATACTTCCGTATGACCTCATCCGAGATAATCCAGGGATTTATTCTCAGACAGGACGGCGGCATTCTAAGTCGGGGATTACAACTCGCACATTGCATTACCCAGCCATCATTTCGATGAGTATGACTACAACAAGACTTCGAGCACGTGGAAGTTGTTGTTTATGAATGCACAATCAGCGGGAAGTCTAAGCGAAATAGGAATGCCAGCAACGTTTCCAGTCTTCTCACAATTAGTTCCCCCCACCTACTTGTGTAGAGTCAAAGCCCACCAAGCTTCGACTTTAGACCTTTAAATTGTGCTTGGTTGCAGTAGCGGACGTGGGGTCTGAAAACGGTGGGGCACCAAACCAGTACACAAAACCAACAGATTTGTCTACAAAATACCACAAAGGCAACAATAAACACCCTTCTCTTATTTACTGATAGTGATATTCAGTAAAGCACCAAGCTTATCTCTTTTATTCAACACTCTATCGTCGTACGAAAATGTCGACAATTTCTACTGCAACTTAGTCACCGAATTCATGTGTTAAAAAAATGTAGTAAACTGAAATACAACAAAACAATGACCCGCCGGCCGGTACCTACTTGAATGGAGAAGCTATTGACTACAGAAGCCAGACAGTTATTTGTGTGTTGACGCCGATCAACCACAAACCACAAGATCACAAACAGCAAACAGGACAAATACAAATCTGTCATCGGAACCGGACCAAACGGAAAACGCACAAAATTTGACGCGAAAAAATTGAAAACTAACAACAGACTCAACAGAGAAAGCGAATGTGATTAAGATACAACAAAAACAAATCGGAAGAAGGAACATCTCGTATCGAGATGACAAAGTGAATCAAAGGGATCGAATCGATTGGGAAATGAACGATTTTGAGGTGGAAATCATATTGTGGGGACAGGACCCGAAGTGGGCGTGGCGAACAATATTTTTACTCGACTGAGCATGGGCGGACAGGCCACTTTTCTCGGTTGCCGTGGAAACGCTAGGTCCCAGGACCTACCCGCCAGTTTCAGGAGCCTAGGTTTCGATTTCGATTGCAGGACAACGATTACTGTCGCTTTATTCCGATAACATGCTTGGACTATGAAGCTAACAAGGAGGAACCACAATGGGTCCTCTACTAGAATACTGAATATCCATAGCCAAAGAGATCTGGAAAGTCGCTGTTGAACTTTGTGAAAAATGCTAGGTAGAGTGTACGGAGGGAAATTCGGATGCCAACTGAACAATAGTTGGTATTTTTCGAGTTTTTGGGTGCCCGGGCAGTGGCCCAAGTGGCCTTATGGACGCAACGCCCCAGCTTGGCTGTTGGGGCCGTTGCACAGTGGCGCAGCAAAACTATTTTCCTCCGAGCAGACTGTTATACAGACTCTAAAGTTGGTATCTAATGTTTTCAAATGCGTAGAACGCGAAACTGGATCGAAATGAAGTTTACAAGGACGTGATCTCTTACAAATGACCATTTTAAAATCCACGTTTCGTAAATAATATTAACACATTTTTTATCACTGAATACAGTGTTGAATGTGCCGTTAAACGTTTTCTGAAAATGTAAAGATGTTTCTGAGGAGGAAATTTAGCTTAAAAATCAAAAAGAAGACTTGGAAGATGAGGTGGTAGATATAAATGAAGGTAGTACAAAAGTTGTGAAACGAAAAATCCTTTATTACATAATGTGTAAATTATTAACCACTCTTCTGACACTTAGGTTATAATTACAAAGGAATATCAACAAAATCTAAATTTTCTTGTTTGTCAATAAAAATACATAATTATGAAAAACTTAATCTGACTCACAATACTCTTCAGTCAAATGCAAACCTGATTCAGCACCGCCACGTTTTATCTTCCGTTTTCTACACACTTTGAAATCACGAAAAGTTCTGTAAGAAAATTCGTCACGTGAAAAAACCTGCAGCTAAAATTGGCAAAAACTGAATACTTATACCAAATGGGAAACACTCTTTTTTGATTTGAAGCCAATGCGGTCAAATTTGGTAACTTTTAACATATCATAGTATACGTACGAAATTTTTGCATCATACGTAAAAAACATAAAAAATAGAATAGGTAGTGAATAAGTTATTAATAACTCGCCACTATGGGATGTATGCACAATAACTCAGCACAATATGATATACTTACGACAACAATATCATAAATCAGACTGGAAAGAGATGTGGAAACCAAGATTAGCAGTAGTGTATGAATATTGACTTGCTTACCGGTAAACAGCCAACCTGATGAGACCTAGAGCTTGTTTTCATTTGAGAGGACCTACATAAATTGAAACGATGCACCAAATGTTCTTCCGATCACTATCGATTTTTTTTTAGTTGATCGCCTAAAACGGCGTTCAACTGCGCGCTGGGGGAAACACCTATCAATCCGAATTTGAGATTTGACCTTATTACGAATTTCAAGTGCAATGTTCAAGAACCTAATTAGAATACAAGTCCTTGATTGTTGGCCTCTCTTATTCGCCAAAACGCTTCGTGAGTGGCAGGGGGGGGGGGGGGGGAACACGGAGATTACTTTCAAAACGGAAATAACGAGAGACCGCAAAAACGTCTCCTTTTTAAAATAAACTTTACAAGCGGCCCCTCTTGGAACGAGATGACCATTTGAGGAATCGAAAGCGTCCCATTACCTATAATTGTTGGAAGATGGCGAAAATAGGGTTTGGGAGGGCTTGAGAGGGGACCCACTTGGTCATGCTGGAAGGACCAGGTTTTTTTGGCATCCCTAGCCTCCCACCACTTACTGAAAGAGGGTTAAGCCAGTAATTTAGTGCAGGCTCAGTCTTAAAACTTCATCGAAGATATTTCTAGTCATTAGAGATGAATCTCCAATAAATCCTCCCGATAAATAGCGGTTCTCGACGAATGGATCACATCATACCTCAAAATAGGCTGATTTCTTTCCTCGTGTCGGTTTGCAAGTAATGAGGAAGGTAACTGATGAAGAAATTCCAATTAGTCGAAAGAAGCTCTGAAGATTTCTTCATCCATGCATGAAGCAGTTAAGAAATTGACCGAATCGAAATATTACTTTCAACTGGTTTTTACGATCCAATCTTCACTCAACTTTTAATTGCTATCCACCTTCTTACAACGCTTCGGAAATGGTTGTCTTTTATGTTACCTACCACGCTTGAACCAATAACATGGAGACGCTGAGTGAACCTGGGTACCTCCGCCGTTTCATGTATTACGACGTATGCTGAGTAAGTATCCACGCATGTGAATAGTGGCGATAAAAATATTTTCGAGGTGTTGACAAGATAACTAGAAATGTGACGTGTAAAAAAAAAAAAAAAAATGGTCTGTCTCATATTCAAATAAGAAACGCTGTAAATTATTACACAACGGTTCATTATTTTCCTGTAGGCATATCCCCCCCCCCCCCCCCCCCAAGCGTTACTCATTGAATTGCTATTAACGTAAGACCTTGAATCAATAGGGTCGTTTTTGCGGAGGATACCAACCTACCCACACAAGCACGTACACATAGTAATAGAAACAGTAGAAACAGAAAGTAGACATTGAGATGAGATGCTTCTAAATAGTTGCTTTCCATGTCATCTTGGAAAAAGAACAAAAAAAATAACTACATGCTATTCCGTCGAAACGGTTAGATTTTTCTCATCAACAAACAAACAAAACGCAAATCCGGAAGAAAAAAAAAACGCTGCAAATCCCTGCACAACGGTTCATTATTTTGCACAGAATACCCTCCTGTTACAGATCACAGGTCTCCGTATAGATAAACCCTTCTATATAACATATGTGCTATGTAGGTTAGTACCTAACCCCGTAATCGTTACTAGGTACCTACCTAAACCGTTGTGTAATAATTTACCTGTATAGGTTCCCCTTCTACGGAGATAGAATAATGAACCGCTGTGTAATAATTTGCCCATCAATAATACTTCAACGTATGTTCAAATTGCAAAAGTACCTATCAACAAAATTGAGCCCCTTCTTGGTAGATGAGCCGTTGTGTAATAATTTACCGTTGTGTAACACATTACCGTGGTGTAATAATTTACCGTTGTGAAATAATTTGCCATTGTGTAATAATTTGCCATTGTGTAATAATTTACCCATCAATAATACATCAACGGTTTCAGTTGCAAAAGTACCTATCAACAAAATCCAGCCCCTTCTGGATAGATGAGCCGTTGTGTAATAATTTACCGTTGTGTAATAATTTGCCATTGTGTAATAATTTACCCACCAATACAATCCGTTGTAAGTTAGTTTACCATCGTGTAGTAATAATTTACCCATCAATAATACTTCGACTTTTGTTCAAATTTCACTACCTACCAACAAACTCCAAAAGAGCCATCATTTTTCAAATGAAATAATATCACAGAACAACCAACTCGACCTCATACTCCGCCTATAAAATCAGGTGATCCCTAGCAATGATTTTATCTCCGGGCAATTTCCTATTGTCGGCGCGCCCCTGGTGACGAGATTTGGTCTGATGTATACAATTTCATTCACCCTGGTGTCGAAAATGCCTCTCGGTGCAAATTTCGGGGCCTTACTGTGAACGAACGGCTGGACGTACGGTGCTCCGGGTGGTCTTAAAAAACTCTCAAGTTCGAGAACTATTTAAAACCGTAAAAAAATTCACGTAAAAAAAAGGTATAGGCGTTCTGAAAATGGCAACCCCTACTTTGAACCCCTTAGAGATGACTGACAGTAACGTCGAGCTTCGAGGACCAACTAGACCCCGAACGGAACCTATAACCCGAATTTCATCAATTGTGAGTGGCCCGTACGGCGTACGGCGTACGGCGGACAGACAGAAATATTTTTATTTCATTTTGGATTCTACATACCTCGAAACGTAAACCGTCAAATTTTGAGGGGGGGTAAGAATTTTTTTTTTTTTTCATGCTCGATTCCAATGGTTCATTATTGAAAATAATAAACCAAAATCAGCAACGCCACAACTATGGGTGTTCCCATATCGAATGATTCGTTTAGCTGCGAACATCAAACTCTCTGTCAACAAATAGGCAGAAAGTTAGCCCAAAATAACCATATTTCTTTAAATGAAATAGGAAGGTAATATCATGGAACAACCAACTCGATTTCATTAAAGCCAAGCTTGATTATAAATTATGTTCCCTAACAATGATACCTGGGCTGGATGTATAGTGTACCGCTTCATTCACGATAATGTTGACGAAGCTTTTCGGTTCAAACTTCAGGGCCTTGCTGTGAACGAACGGCAGGACATACAATGCTCAGGGTGGTCTCAAAAAATTCTCAAGTTCGGAATCAATTTAAAAACTTCATAAAAACTATACCCGTCTACTGAATGTTTTCGAGCTAAGGCTAACGGTAACTAAGGAAAGTGCGGCGAACGGGCAGAATTCGTTTTTACCCCACATCCGTATTCGACATACACAACCACCAAATTAGCGGGGGGTGAACATAATTACTGAAAATCAAAGTACGTGGTTAAACCACCTTCAACGGAGCTGAAGCTCATAACTCATGAAGGATAGGATGAGTACAACGGGATGGAAATATTGAGATTTCTCAAACATGAGAGGAACGGAAAAGCTTCTTCCACTGTATAACATGGCGCTGATATAGTGCAGAGGTGTCGTCGTCGGTAACCACTAAGTCAATATAACTTTGTGGTGCCAAGTTTGCGCCATCAAACTTTTCCGGCGACTGGCGCAGCTGAATCTTGGAGGATCTCAACTTTATAAAACTGATTTAGATCTTCATAATTTATCCAAAACTTTGTATAATCCCACTATCTTGGTAGGCAAAGAAATATCTTTTCTTATACGATTCTAGAACGTCAGCCAATGTGATGCACATAGCTACCTGGTATCCGCTTGAAAACGACGATAACATTAATTTAATTTAATTTAATCTAATTGAACTCTTCAACCCTGGTAAAGCGAATAAGCCTTAAAACTCATTAACATTCTTCTTTCGGTGTATCAAAATATTCCTGAACTACCTCCTTAAGTAATGAAGAACGTTCCAAAATAAATCTCTTCAAGAAGAATGCGGAGCCTTAGCAAAATTGAATGTGCGAGTTCGAATGAATTTTTAGTACCTAATCTTTTAAAATAAATCTTTTTTGTTATTGGCTCTTGGATAAAGCACCTCTTAATTTTATGGAGCTAAAACTGACAACAGGAGAGGGGATTTTGCATATTTAACAGGAGAACGGCTCAGACGGCATACTAAGCAGGTACTGAGAACGTCAATAATTGGCGGAACCTGATCCCAACAACTTAATCTACTGGGCTGTTTCCAGATTATTTCTGATTACTGGAGAAACATCAGCCAGGATGGAGGGTAGTTCATTAGGCACGTGAAGTCCGGCTGTTGAGTAGTTCCATGTGCAAGTGATGCGAGTAAGTGAACCGATCAAACTGCATATTTTGCAGTGGGAGTGGATGCCAAGATACAAAATACTGACATGAAGGAGGGGGATAATAACTTCGCTTATCGACGAACATCACGCGAGGTAACATTCATCACCTTGGATTGTTTAGGATTCCCGTGCATGTTATGGATCTACGAGTATTTTATATGAATGTTCAGAAACAATTATTACATTACTTTCATGTTATCTTTTATGCTGTCTCAGTTGATGCATGTTTGCGACAAAGTTAGAACGTCATGCTATAGTGCTGCCAACGATTGATGAGCAAATAAATAACTTGAGTTGGAGCTAATCCAAATTTTAATGGCAGTAGATGAAATTTGATAGAACGGTTGAAGTTTTTATCGTCCCAACAGTACAGCCTCAAATGTACAGCAAAAGAAAATCATTGAAAACCTACTATTTACCTTATAAGTATGTTTAGGAAGGACGCCGTACAATGTGGTCTTCACTGCACTCCACTATTGCTCGTTTCCCCGCTTCCAAGTAGATTTCACTCAGTCAACAGTTCTGCAACAAAAACATTCCACGTAAATATATTTCAGCAAAAGGTTCCATTACATGGTTGATTACACGAATATTAATTGTATGAATAAAGGAGAAACCATGTCTAAACTGCCTCTTCAGCTCCGTCGAACTTGATTCCATTAACTTTGCTAAGAAAAAGTTGTGTCACTTTTTACCCGTTAGAGAACCAACAAGACGTGATTCCGACGCCGAGTTTTTCACTCGAGCGAATTCGGCTCATTACGAGAGCGACACTAAGAAAACAGATTAACGGGTTAATCATACGTACCGCAAAAAAATAGTGACAGTCCAATGAGCTAGTGCAACAACAAGTAGGTCAAATTGGTAAAAGTGAGAAGAAAATTGGATACGACAAGGCAGTTTCGGGATGAGTTTTTTTTTTGTGCTAATTAAAAGATATCAGGAGATGATGGATACGGGAAAAATTGGGAGCTGGGATGAAACTGATTTTGGTTGGAAAGCCAGTAAACAGACCAAGTGGTAATTAATCAAGAATGACAAGCAATGTAATTTTCGTGAATCTGATACGTGGTTTTTCGATTATATCGGCCTCTAAAAAGGTATTCGGGTACTCATCTCCAATCACTCGGAAGGTGGAAAACCGCATTTCATTGGATTAAAATAAATTACTATGATTCGAATAGAATAAATATTCTTCGTGCTATGCCGACAACTACTATACAAAAGCTCTCTGTGATTTCGAGAGCGCAAAATTGTACGATAATGGACTACAGTTTGTGTCAGACCGATAATCATCAAGGACACCATGTGAAAATAAAAATATCATTGATTTAATCGTATAAACAAAACCAAAAATCTAAACCGTCTGCAAAAGAGTGGCCACGGAGTGGCACAAATCTTGTTCGTGACTGCATGATCGGGTATAGTTGATGATTTTTCTATGAACGTTCAAGTAAATTAATAGGTAAATACAAAGATATTCCGATCCCAAATATGGGGCCATGTGGGTATTTAACCAATAACTGGATTTCTTCCGATCAGAGGCCTTGAGCCGGAGTTGCGCGTTCTTACATCGGATGAGTTCATTTTACCGAAGATCTGCTGAACAAACATTTTCAACAGGATCTGATTAGACTGTAGGCTTAGGAGTAGGCTGATTACTGATGATAGAAAAAGCTGTTACATTGAATTTCTTGTGTCATTTAGACGTAAGTATGATATATCTTCAATTGTACGCCAAATTTTGCATACTTTCAATTATTGTACGAGAAAATATGCCAAAAGGGGTTACCTCAGTGACTTGATTACGGAGGTAACCCCTTACTTCCCCACTGAAACCCGCAAAAAAATTAATAGGGAAGTTTTTACATTCTTGGGAGTGTCACCATCAGATTTGGCGCTTGACGTTTACGATATCTACCAACTTGGTATCCATAGGGAGGCTAGGATAGTGGATTATAGCAAACAAAAATGCCACATTTTTGGGCTGTTTTCGTGAATAGAGATTTAGTGAGTGGTAGTGAGTGATGGTTTTAGTGAGTAGATTTCTGTATACCGCTAGTTGATTCGAATGATAATGATTGTTATGTTGAATGAGATAAGCGTCGTAGACGAAAACAGACGGAGACCAATACTTTCTCACGTGACCACATGGCTCCCTTCATGGTTGGCTCATTCAAACGTCTGGACAGGCCCGTTACACGCTTTCAAGAAGCATTCAGGGTCCCACGTATTTACCTTACAAATAAACAAAACCCGACAAGAAAAAGTGGCGCTATCACGACTTTTCGCGCTCCCGTTTTTGTTCGGAGAAAATATTTTCCCACATAATAATTAGACCTCGTCCGCCTCCTCAAGACCGTTCCCAAGCCTATTAATCACGTTTTGCGACAGGACGGTCGGGCGAGCTTTGCTGTCGAGCTGCAGTGGGCCTGGAGTGGAAAAACCACGCTCCTTTCCATTTGAGACCTACTACGTCTCACCAAACACGATAAGTATGACAAAGTAATACCCAAAAATTTGAATGTGTCATAACGGGAGGGCAATTCGCTTACTGGGTGAGTCATTCGAATCAGACACGTTCTACCGACCAGTTAGGCCAAACTGCTCTTTGGATAGCGAAGAGTATGGCCGCAAGCAAACCAATAGAGATCATGATCATTGTACCTACAGGGGAAATTCGAAGAGATTCTAGACTTACTAGCACTGAACATTACTACTATTAGTACTGTTACTGTTACTAATGTTACTGGTACTGTTAGTACTGTTACTAGTACTGTTACTACTGTTACTGGTACTGTTAGTACGGTTACTGGTACTGTTAGTACTGTTACTTGTACTGTTACTACTGTTACTGGTACTGCTAGTACGGTTACTACTGTTACTGGTACTGCTACTACTGTTACTGGTGCTGTTACTACTGTTACTGGTACCGCTAGTACTGTTACTGGTACTGTTAGCACTGTTACTGGTACCGTTACTACTGTTACTGGTACTGTTACTACTGTTACTGGCACTGCTACTACTGTTACTGGTACGGTTACTGGTACTGTTACTACTGTTACTGGTACTGTGACTGGTACTGTTAGTACTGTTACTGTACTGTTAGTGCTGTTACTGGTAAGATTAGTACTGTTGTAGCACATGAGTCATTTGAACCTTGGTTTATTCACCCACAGTTTCTATAACATCCAGCCTGGCTTAGGTCATACAAATATTTGAATAAGAAGAATACTAAGATTTTCTCTTAAAACCGATCAGATTATATATAATAAATTTATGAAATTCGTCTCCCGAAGATCCAACTCCCAACCATCTTAGAATTTGATGGTACGATGGGCTCACGCTAAAATTTAGTAGCGGCACCTGAAGGATTATTTCTTCACGGAAATGCAAATCAACTTAGGACCAACAGGCACAGAAAAATATGAGTTGAAATGAAAAAAGTAAACGGTTTCGGGTTTATGTAGATTGAGATGAATATTTATAGGGAACTTGAGCTTGAAAATTGATTCACGGGCTTGGAGGGAGGAGGAGGAAAAACCAACTGTCACAGCTTGCCGTTCGTCATGGTGCGCTATGGAGTCGGTTTTTCGAACTAACCCGTTAGAAACTGACTGTGAGAGAATGAATTTATATTTCCTCCAGCCTTTTATTCATCACAGCAAATAAAGTGGTACCTAGTCATCTCTTATCGCAGATTATCGCTGTTTTCGCCTTTGGTGTACCTTACATGGTAGCCTTTCAGAAGGTACAGGTAGACATAAAGGGGTATCCTACCATCATATCTGAGTAGATGAATGAATATCTTTCTCGTACTTTGCTAAATAAAATGACTTTCTGACAACTCTTACTGGATTGGCATCGGTGAATTTTATACTATCAATGGAAACTCGACGTTCGAAGCTATCTAAAGGTGCGCAGCCAAAAGAAATAATGCTTATGAGAAAATGTTACAGAGGGTACTTGAGTTTTAGGATATATATATGTATATTTATTTATTTATTTATTTATTTATTTGATACGGGCAAGCCCAATACAACACAATAGGAAGAAAAATACAATAGGAAGAAATAAAAAAATAAAATGAAACGAAATAAAATGAACTGGAATATCCGCGCCCAGATAGAGACGCTCAGAAAAATATACCTACTATGGAGAGTGAGTACCTGAGGCTGAATCACAGCATAGGCGTAATTTTTCTTACGTCATAAAGTGTCGATCTCTGCAGATAACCTTGTTTGTTTGTTTCACGGAGGTAGGCAGTAACGGGGAAACGTTCTTTGTAAAATCTGAAAACCTTATTTGTGATTTACAAACCCCATGTAGGCATAGTGAGGTAGGTACTATGCCTACATTAGCAAATAAAATACCTACCTACCAACAAATCCGTTTCATGAGTTTTAGTGAGCTTGCAGATAGTGTGAGTTGTTTAGTGACTTTTAGACAGATGTGTTGGAAAATCGATAGTCGAGAGTTCCGAATCAGTGCTGGATGGAGGGACGTATTAGGTGGTAGGTAGCTAAGTACCTCTTCGGTATGTGTCTCATCAGTTAGGTTCGGTCTTAATTTCCACCTCTTTTCCTCGGCGCGTGCCTTCCTGCGCAAGCCTTGAAGCGTTATTCCCAAGTACTAGGCCTCAATCGCGTATAGGGTGATGTTTCCATTGAGGAACGTCGCAAAGTAGAGCACTAGGTACACTATTTCGAATATCCGTGAAATTACTTTAGGAACAGTAAACAAAAGGATAAAGTGTAAGTCCTCGGGCATGAAACTTCAGTTTGACTACTCATTATACTCGTGAGAGGATTCCAAAGGACCAGTTATGTTTTGCCCCGAGCCATCTGCCCATGACCAAGAAAGAGTGATTTGGGTTAGGCCAAGTAAACCCTACTACCAGTTCAGGCTACACATGCCATTTCCAAGCTATTCTGTTTGTGGCTATTGACGAAATGATGACCATGAGTTCCAAATTTTGTGATATTCCTACTTAAGAAGTGCGACAACTTAAGTAGTTGCTCAACAGGTAGTCAGGTTCAAGGCAAGAATACGAATGAGTTATATTTTATGAAATTGGATGTGGTAGCAACCAGTTACCCCTGGTTAGCAATCACTACTAATAATGTCATGGTATAACAAGAAGGTACAGAATTCAGTGAATAGCTAGAAATTTATAATAAAAGAGAGGGGTTGTGACAATGAGAAACCAAAATATTCCTCATCCATGCAGTATGTACGGATACTTCGGAATTCTATAGGTTCCAAGAAATTTTAACGATAGTAGATAGGAGCAGAGGTAGCCAATTAATGATTAATGGTAATTTTATCTGGGCTTATTCACAAATTCCATCAAGTTTAAATGGTATAATAATTACGATACTTAGAGCACATGGAAAGGTAACTATTAACATCGATAAGACCTGATGAGAAACTGGCAATGAACACCTAAGCGTTAGACTTATAATAAGAGCTTTCATGATTTGAACGACCTGGTATTTTGGAGGGATGACGGTAATGGCCTTAAACCTGGGAGAAAACCAAGTTAGCCAAGTGCACACTTGAACAGTGTGTCAAAGCCTGAAAACTTACCTGGTTCTTGTGAAATGTCACAGGAACATCGCTTAATGGATGTGTACGTGCTGGATTATGATTGATGGCTGGTACGTGCTGATGATTATGGTGTTCATCAAAGCAATATTTTTAGATAATAAGTTGAAGTAATAAATAGGGCATCATATTTTGCAATGAATGAATATCTACTATAATATCTGAGGTGTTTTTATAGATCCTGCTCTTAGATAGGTAGTATAAGACTGTATACTTGGACCGATGTATGATGTCTTCAGTATTCCATCCACTGAATAATTTTTTTTTCAACATAACAGCCAGCATCTCTAATGAGATCGTTAGCCTACAAATGGTTGACAACGCTCAACTTGGTCCAAGGTTGTATACAGGGAGTTATTTCGTAACTCCAGTAATCCAGCATGATCCATAAAAAAGGAGAGACTAATTTTAATGCTGAACTAATGCATCTCTACGAGAGATCTTTAAGAGGACCAGAGCAATTCATGTCGCCCTCGGTTTGATATATACATCCATTGTATCTCGCCCGTAATTACCATAACAGTGATTTACTAAGGCTATTGTGGTCCCCGAAAGGGGTACCGTCTTCGTTTTTAATGTACCGCGAGTATCTCCATATAATAATTTTAATAATTCATTTTAGTGCGGCACAGGCGTCGGGTTTAAATGTGTACGAAGAGATTTGTCTTCGTACATTGAATTCCTCTTCAGTTGTAGGAAGTGTTACAAGTAACTTGGCACCCGTTGTGTCATCTTTAACACTTGGAAATTCAGTTACCCATTTATTCAAAACTGCCAGATTGTTTCACACACACACACATTGCGCAGATAGACACTAGGGAGTGTACTGGAATGCCAGGACTACAGTGTGTCGATAGGGTTGCACATTCACGTATGTTGTTGTAGATCTTTTCCTTCTTAACTGCTGTGATACTAGTAACAGCTGTTGAGCAATACGAATACGAAATAGGTAACTAAAAATTTGGGTACTGTAAAACTGTACGGCGAAAACGAACGGCTAGCCAATCACTAGTGCCCTTACCCCAATCATTAAATTTCAATAATATGACCAAATGAGCGAGGTAATGAGCGTTTTCATTTGCGACGTTCCGCCATCCCTTTGATTCAACGACTTTCTTCTCATGTTTTTACGTTTAGCGCGTCATTTTTGTTATTTCAACCGTTAGTTACAGTAAAAGAGCTCTGGAGTTGTCTGTACAAATTTAACATTACGGAAGCCGACAGGATGTTTCCCCACCCTCATCACCGTGATGTTGCCTCTCTCATTTTCACTTGCATCATTAAGGACGTCTCGTTTACAAAATAACCACTTTTTGATGCAGGGGTGTTTCGCAAGACTAATCTTACCTCAGCAGCCATTTTCTAAGACAATTAACTCCCTGTTTTGAAATTATTTTCCGTGTTCCAATAATTTTCTATTGTTCAAGTTTACTGTTTTTCGAAGCAAATTATAATGGAGTGGTAGGGTGTGTAATTTAATGTGTTTTTTTGTGTGCTCATTTACTATGATCGTGAACAGACCTCAACATTTCACTTCAGCTTAGTAACAATAGTAAGTAGTACACTAAGTGTATAATAGGTAGGTACTAGACGCTCAAGAATATGCTAGAAATAGAATATAAATAGTTTATTTTACAAAATTCAAATAATTTGGCAAAGTGCATTGATAAATCCATAAACAAAACGGCGTGGTATTCAACGCGTCTGCCGGGATTTGAGCTACACATCAAGAGTGAATACAATAATATTAATACAGCAGAAGTCGCAAGTGATCGAACTGAGACCGACTGGAAACGATCACTATACGCGACCAATCTCTATAAGTGAATTCTACTGTATAATATATTTTGTGGTGATTTTAGCCATTTTTACCGATATTGGCGAATTGTGCTCCCCCCCTCCCACCGAACTAATCTAATTTTGATTAATTTTTTTTTTAAGGAAGTCTATTAAAACCTGTAATTAGTTTTACCTTCTGTTTCGGATCATCATTCAGTAGGTACCACTTCTGGTGAATATTATACCAGTTTTGAGGGATTTCAGCCATTTTACCTACTCTGCCGACTTTTGACATCCAGGAACTCAAAAACTGATCACTATAACCGTCAACTATGACAGGCCAATTCACTGTGTGTTTACATACAGCCGATTGACTGTTTCTAATCTTATATACAACTTATTCCTTTAACCGCCTTTCTACTAAGCGACTTCAACTGTATAGGCATACATCTAGGAAATACGATAAGAGATATCACGGATTTGAATACAATATCATATAAGTACCTACCAGGGACTGCAATAGAGCCTTATGGATCAAAGCCAACAGCGAAATTGTCAGCAATTATACCCATGCGATATAGTGGAGGGCTTACAGCACAGGGTCCAAGTTTAACGTTTCAGGTGGACAGTGGGGATTTGATGAGCGGCTTCTCGCGTTTAGCAATTCAACCCAGTCACCATCATTGCCCTGTTTCGGTAGGCGGCCCAATAGTACACCACCAGCGAGCTCCAGCCCGCACCATTAAGCAGTCTGATGGCTTCTTCCGGAGAGCGTCGATCCTCCAAAAGCCGCTCCTCGATACTATGGCAGCACTGGGCATACAAAGTGGTACAAGTCTTCCCAATCCTTGTGGTTGCACAACGAACACGCCTCCTCCGTGCACAGTGTTTGGTGTTCAAATTTATGAGCTCACAGCGCCGCCGAAGCAACCACCTCTTGCTGTTCAAATCCAGCCCAATTTCCTTCAGGAAACTACAGCACTTCGCGCTCGGATCAAGCTTCCGGATTCCTGTCGGAATCCTCGAACAGCAACATGAATTGAAACTTCCTATGAAGACGGTAGCGTGTGCAGACAGCCTGGCAGTCCCGCTTCAGCTTTACAGCATCAGTGAGAGCAAATGGTTCGGAACGTTATTGGCCATTTGACCCCAATTCCCCGCCCAGAACGCCCCTCTGAATGAACTCGTTCGCCAGGTCTTTTGGAAGACGTTCATTCGACATCCTTGTCACTCTCATAGTCCAAGTGCAGCTTCATGGTGTGTGACAGAGTGTAACAGTGGGGGTGGACCCTCGAGAGTCCCCTTCCTAGACCAGCGAGATCATCACCGGTTAAGAAGGGATATCGATTAGGCTTCCCCAAGCGACCCCGTCTCCACCGGAAGAAAAAATGTATCGAGAACAGCCCACACTGTTACAATCCTCCTCACATGACATACTTCTGGGTAGCAGAAATGAGAGGGAAAAGGGGGAATGAAAAGTAGTATGAAGTTCTGGTTCAGGAAACAGCATCTGAACAACTTCAAGGTGACTAACCTCCATCGTAACGTTACTACCTCATTAATATTTTACTGGTGGAGAACAAAGCTCCTACATACGAGTATTGGCGGATAATGTTGTCAGAGGTTGTTGTCCAGTGAATTGTGCTCATCTGGGCAACCTCTAAGTGATCAACCTCCATCGTTGGGATGGAACAACTATTGGGACTTGTCAACTGGGACATGGCATCAATCGCCTTCTAATGAGCTCAGTATATTTTAATTATACTGACACTCTAAATGGGTGAAAGGGGGTGGGGAAGTCAATATATGCATGTATTATCAAAGGGACAGGTTGTTAGTAAAGGAATCCTTCTGGGAAACCTTTGGCTTGTAAAAGTGTGGGCTGTTCTCGATATATTTTCTTCCGGTGGAGACGGGGTTGCTTGGGGAAGCCTGATCGATATCCCTTCTTAACCAGTGATAATCTCGCTGGTCTAGGAGGGGGACTCCCGAGGGTCCACCCCCACTGTTACACTCTGTGACAGAGTCCCCCTCGAGAGTACCCCTCCTAGACCAGCGAGATTATCACCGGTTAAGAACGGATATCGATTAGGCTTCCCCAAGCGACCCCGTTACCACCGGAAGAAAAAATGTATCGAGAACAGCCCACACTGTTACAAGTGAAAACCGAGTGGGGATCCAATTCTGTCTCCAAGTGCATTAGGTATATGGGGGAGTACTCGGTCAAACTAAAGTCTCGCGAGGAAAGCGAGCTGCACACCTCTCCACCAACGCATACTCCTCGAACGACCAGCACTGCGCGGCGTAGCAAAGAATAGCCCTCACTACGCATTAAACACCCGCGTTTTGGCGGAAATGGAGGTGCTAGATGCCCGAAGTCACAGCATCGTATAGATGAAGTATCCATATTGATTTACTGTTGCCATAAACGGCCACATACTAAAGTTTATGGTATTACAAACGACCACATACATACTAAAGTTTATGTTTTTACGAGTAGGTATTTTCAAACTGCAAACTGACATTACACTTTCAAGAAGCGTGATGAGGATATCTTGTTTCATAAGACCGCTCATCTGCAAAGTGTGATATTCGAACGATTCTTCAGAAGTGTTAGAAAATTGAGATGTTAATATTGACATGTTAATAATGCCATCAAAATCTATGAACTTCCACCTTTGATCCTTGAATTCGTGGTTCAGGATGGGGGTACAATGTGGATGTAGAATGACAAGTTCAGTAAATGATTATTTTCATAGTTTTCTAGGTACCTACTCAAAAAGTGAGAAAAAAGTAAACTACTCACTGTGGGGATGTAAAGGCATCCGAATTCTATTGAGGTAGAACGCCTTACAATTTTCCTTCAACATCAATCAAACCGTATCATAAGCACCATTGGAAATTGGGGCGGATCATCGTCGCTAACTCAATAACCCTTCAGAATGACCCGTCAACTGCTGAAGGTACTGAGGAAGAAAAATGCCGCACGGATCCGGTTCTGAGCCTCTCAGAGCGCCTTATGTAAGCAGGAAGACTGATGAGCTCGTGGCTCCTATAAATCACGACTGTTGAATGACGCGTTGAGAGGCGAAAGGGTGTAGCTGAATAATAATCAACGTACAAGTCCGACAGGTGCCTCTCGAGGTAGGAACCTACCTACATTTCTGAGCGAGATATTCCATTCACGCCATGAGCATGCGTGGAATGCACGCAATACGCTTGGTCTACATGGTGTAACACTTTTATATTAAGAATTGAGTTTTAGATTGCTACCCATTGGAACGCAGTAGGTTTTAAAAACAATATAAGCTCCAGAAGTCCTCGCAAAAGTATCATCAGTAAACAGCCTAATTTTCATAATTTTGCACACTTTAAATAATAATAATGATCATATCACGTTCATTACCCAAACCATTATAATCAGCTGTGTAATGACATCACCAAGATGATGTCTTCAAACTTTTAGAGAATTTTCCGATTTATAAAAAATAATATGGTTTGAGAATATTGTTGATAGTTCTTAGTCTGCGCTTTGAATCCATCAAATCAAGTAAATGAATCGCCTTAAGCTAACCTTAACCTAGTTCAGATGGAGACCGTTAATTTCCTATAAATTGTCGCACTGATTCGCAGCGAATATTTCGAGTGACGGTAACTGGAGATTTTAGGGAGAACGTACACGAACTACCGCCGTTTTTACGAACAGGCGGTAAAGGGCGAGTGGTGCCCTGACTACTTATTACTAGAGTTCGGATTTTGCATATTTTGCATACCAGGTTTTTTCAATAGAAAGTGTCATACTTATCCGAATTAAGGTATTTAGAGATGTTTTGGACATTTAAAATTGAATTTAAAATTGCATATTCGTGCATATTTTGCTGGTTTTTGCATATTATATTATGCATATTATATGTTAGAGTTTTGCATATAAATGGCATATTTCTAAGAAATATCTGCGTACCTACACTGAAATTTCCGATCTCCCGTCCTGTGAAAGGTCTTATACGTGTCTTTGAACGACTGCCCTTTCGATCTCTCCGGGATATCTCACTCCTGGAGAAATTGCCAAGTTAAAATTCCTTCCTGTTGTCAGCTGCGACGTTGAAAGATCCTTTTCCGTGCTGAAAATGACTATATCATACCGACGGAGGAATTTCACAGTCGAAAACCTCGAAAATGTGTTGATAGTCCAGGGAAATTAATCTGCACCTACACCTACACATGGAAATTTTAATCATTGTAATGTTTATTTATTATTGTACAATTTTATTTGCTGTCATTTTATAAAATATAGATGAATGATTAAGAGTTTGGGGTTCATTGCTCATTCCCGTATTAGACTTCTCAATAAGAACTTGAAACCCGAAAAAATTGGACCAAAATTTTAACTTGCATATTATTTTGAATTTTTTGCATGTTTTGCATATTTTGCTAACTTTTGTTGCATATTTCAGCTATTTTTTTGCATACCGATCCGAACTCTACTTATTACCGCCCAGACGCACAACTCGCGCTCCATGTCTAGTCAGCCGCAGACGAGTATAATTAATATACTGCGACCTTAGTGGGGAATTCATCATTACCTTGTGGAATTAACACATGAAAAATGTGGACCGCTAGCTCTATAAAGAAGAATGCCCAACCCATTCAGCATGCACCCGCACATCTAGGCGTGAAATCAGGTTAAGGCCTCATAATTTCCCGCGCATTACGCTCGATAGTGCTATTATCAAAGGGAAGAACGAGGAAGCGGTAAATGCCTTTTCCGCATCTTGACGTGAGAATTGAGCGTCTAACCACTCACCTCGCTCATTCAATTCGCCTAACCGAGTAATCGCCAAGTCATAATCGCTCAGTCATTGAGTTTATGCTAACTCCCCCAACCCTAATTCACAATAACCTGGTGCATAAAGTGTTGCTCGTGAACGCGGAAAATGGCACAATAACACACGTGCATCTTATTAAACCCAAAGAACTTCTACCTTCTCATCAGAACCGTAACTAAAGCTTCTACCCATCTTATTAGTGTTATTTTTCGGGTCAGTAGTCACTAGTACTGGCTGCTCGATAGATGGATGATAATTTTTAACTTACATGAAAACGCTGTGCCACAAAAAAGTATTTAAATTGGTATCACAAACCGTCATGCAGATGTTAGATTTACGACCAATTGATTCCACATCAATCAATGACAACATCAATAATTCTCTTCAGTTAGTTAATGACAAAACCAGCAATATAGAACACAAGCCCTCTTGAAAACGACATAAAACATAACACGATGTAATTTCGATACCTATCCACAACAGGTTTGGTATGTACAGCAGGGGCCCTATTTACTAAAAGAGATAGTGAAAATAGATTATCTATTTTGGAAATCTCCTGGGAGAGATATTCTCCCTTGGGAGACAGTCTCTTCCAGTGTCTCCCAAGTTCGTCTATTTTACTGAATAGCTCTCAACCCGTACCTACTTAGACGTGTTCACTCATGAATCGATGTATGGATATATTTTTAATGAATTATCGACTTACCTTTAACAGATGAAAATAACATACATAAATACACTGCCAAGGTGATGGCACAGGAGCTTCCTCGTCACAATCAGAGTGACCCATTATAAAATAGAACAGACTCGGAAGCAAAATAACATAACATTACATTACATAACATTACATTACATTACATCACATAACATTACATAACGTGAAATATACATACATATTACATACATATACATACTACAATATACATACATATTACATAACATCAATCATGTTGAAATTTGTATGGGACCTCAAGGGGCCTTATCCGCACCATCCCTCAAAATTTGAGCTGAATCAATTCAAAATCGTGGAAGTTATGGCTGTAACAAGGAAATGCGGACAGACAGACTCACAGACTCACAGACCCACAGACCGACAGACACGGAACCAAATTTGTTCAGTAGGCTTTGAAACGCAAAATGCAAGCGGAAATTTTGATTTCTGAAGACAAAAATTTTTTGGCTCACGAAAGTGAACACAAGGCTTCCGCTGCTTCGCAGACTCGGAAGCCAAATGACCGATATGGCCATTGAACGAAGGATGACACACAATCACTATCAAACAAACTAAAAATGAGAAAGGGGGCTATTTCGAGTAGACACCTAAATTAGGAGTATCTCTGAAAGAGATCGAAAATGCCAAGATGGCCACCAACTCTCTCTTTTACGTACTTACGCACACTCCCAAGTTAACCTACCTAAAGCCCCAAGTTCACCTACTTGTTGGTACATTTGAAGACATGAATGAAAGAGAAGAGAAACCTGTTAGGGCTGTCGATCTGTTGAGTGCCAAATTTGTATGTAACAAGTAATTTAACCCCCCCCCCCCTCCACCATCACTTTATTTCTCATTGTACTTTTCGTTCACGTTTTCAAGAACTTAGCATTTGAACAAAGGTTGTGCAGCTATAATCCTTGAAAATGCGTGAGGCAAATTTTCATTCCAGGCAGGTCCAATTCGCTTCATTCATTGATACCTTTTGAAACACTGCATAATTAAGTATCTTCGATCCACATCCTTTCGAATGGGATATTCGTCAAGAAAAATTGGATACCACTGGCCAAAAATGATGCAAAGGGATCACTGGTGTTTTATAAGTCTTCGTCCATATAAGAAAAGGTTAGTTTTGATCAGAAAGAGGTCAGAGGCCTGTTGTCCAATTCACCAGGTAACCATAACAGGAAGGCGGGCTGGGGCAGGCGATAGGAAGCCGATTCCTTGGGAACCACCCGGTAAAGCCCCCGCAGGCGATAACAGAATCCTTCGCCTTATTCCAGACGACGAGACGGGAACGATGGCCTTATAGGAAGATGCCAGGATTGCAGGATCTACCCGTGACCTAAAGGCGAACTTGGCCTTTGGCCTCCCCATTGAAGTCATCTTCAGAGGATCTGAGCTGCTAGGAAGTGCTTCAACTGCGATACCATCTTTTCCGTGAATTCCCCACCTGACCACCGTTCAGCGGAGGCGGAACGAATCCGACTGCTTCCTCGTTCAGCATCGGCGATTAACAATGCTTATAACTGTTATAAACTGTTTAATAGAAGTAACTGTTCTATCCCGGGTAGTTGGGAGAAGCTTGTTCGGAAAATCTTCGTGAAAGGAAGGGACTCACTCCGTAGGGTTGTAGTGAAAAGAGTGGAGGAGGGGGGGGGGGATGTCAAGTTTCGAATTTCATACGAATGAGTGGTGCGAACTAAATCACTCGCGAAGAAATCGTGGAAACCCACTTCAAAGAAAAATGGAGTTACTGAAAAAAAAATAGTCTATTTCCGCTAATAGACGAAAAACGCGAAAAACACTGTTATACCGGTTTCGGTCATCAAACCATCGTCAGTAACAAACAATAACGACCATCGGAAACAGTTACTGTTTGTTACTGACGGTGGTTTGATCCCCGAAACCGGTATAACAGTGTTTTTTGCGTTTTTTCGTGTATTAGTGGAAATAGACTTTTGTTTCAATAACTCCGTTTTTCTTTGAATGAGTGGTACCTAGACATAAAAAGGTAGTAGGATGGGCAGATTTGTAGCTCTGAATGGGCGCATGTATTTATTTATTTCATTTATTTATTTTTTTATGAAAGTAGATTCCATCATCAGAATTTTGCCACCAACCACACTGTCATACGATAAGTAGATATTTTTCTGTGATTTTTTCCGAAGATTCCAGAGGGTCCTACGTCACTGCACCCCTCTCGCCTGGGCGGGACCCCCTTGCCCACAGTGACGTAGGAACCTCTGGAAACTTTTAAAAAATAATTGCAAATCGCAGGACAGTGCGGTCGGTGTCAAAGTTCTCAGAATGGCATCTATTTTCATTCGAAAATAATATAAACCGCTTTTGTGACCCATGCGCATACCTTATTGGTAGTAGATAATTATAGTCAGTTGCTGAAACCTAACATTCAGATTTTAAATTCTAAAAAGGCGGAATTTAATTTGAGCCTACACTCAAGTGGCAGGCGTATATTACAATTCAGGTTGCTTAGAATCGGCCGTCTAATGTACTATCATTCATCCGTCACCAAAACTTCAAAGTGACCGAAGTATATATTATAAATCGGTCATTTTGGACACGGAGATAGGGGTACGTGATTATTAACATTAGCGCTACCAATTGCGATGTTGCTATAATATAATGCTGTAACTTTTGGATAGAGCCGAATGACGTCAGAAAATCTGGACAACAGAGTTCCTCTGGGTTAGAGCGGTTAAATGATGTCGCAACCTCCTAATTTCACCAGTACATGATTCTCATTTCAGCTCATCAGACCCTTAGCAGTTATTTTTTCGTTGTTGCAAAGTCCATGGGACATGTTCAGAACAGAGTTTCCGCTTTTATGGCCCCTGATGGCCGAATTTCACGAATACCGAAAGCTGACTAATGAGGAGGGGGACATTACCATTTTGAGAGTGGCTTCCAGGAAGGCCATCTGTTCAAGGATTGCCACACGGCGCAAGAAACTTCTTTTTTTTTTAACCCCCCCTATGCTTCAGTTTCGTGTTTTAGGAAACCACAGCCTCTCCGGTGCCCTTCCGAACAAATACGGTCTCTACTGGGTCGAGCCGCCGAAAAAGATCGGGCAGACTCACGCGGTTTACGACTGGATAACTTGCGGATGCTTGGATGCTGCATCAGTGGAATGAGGAAAAATATGGTATAAAATATGGCGCATTATAGCGCTTTCAGTGCTCGATTAGCTTTCCCGAATCGATGTCTCGCCTCTGCAACAGTCAAAAAAATATGTCTATACCTACACCTGTGCAAATCAACACTCATATAATGAAATTTCTCACGTCGTAGGTTTTCAAAGGAACAACGAAGCTGCAGCCTAAAAACCGTGCATTGAAATGTGGTCCTCTCGTGGGTTGAGGTTTGGTTTACTATTTTCAAGAACAGGTTCGTTCGCACTGGCTTTTTCTGACGGTTAGCTGACCCCTAGAAAACTAAGATACCACCGATGATCCACAACCATTTTGATACGCGTTTGAGAAGGTTTTGAATTTGATACTGGTTAGGGATCGAGAAGGCAGTGCATGGTCAGTTTCCCGTAAGCCCTGTTTTCAGTGTACTGGAATGACGATCAGAAAACTGGCTTTGGATGGTCAGGAAAACGCTGCGAACAGCCGGTCATGGATGCTATACAGCCAGAAAAGAGTTCGAGATTCCCAGCGAACGGCCAGACGCCTTCCTGACGGTTTTCTGACCGTCAGGTGTTCTCTACGAACGAACCTACTGAAACTTTGGAATCGAGCATAAAATCCCCCCCCCCCCCCCCACCTGTTAGTTTTTGTTTCAAGTTACGCAGAAAAAGGAAATATAATTAAAAATAAACTGTCAAGGACATGGCACAGAAGCTTCCTCGTGGCCTTCACACTATGTCACCATTAAATTTTCAGAACTTCGCCTCTCGATTTCTTAAATTAATTTTTTTAAACGTACAACCCAGAAAATGTAAATTTAAATTATGAATAAATACTTATTTACTTTACTTTCTCAGTTTCATTTTATGATCCATTAATCCAAAGTTGAATATAGCGTGGGGACACATACGGAACTGTTTTACCAAGCAAATAGTTCCGTATGGGTCCCCACGTTTTTCAATACCGACATTCTCCTTTTTATCCAGGAAAACAAACATTCATCATAAAACCATGGGAAAGAGAAGATTCTGAGGTTTCCGAAACACTCGTCAAGTTCATTTTTTCATAGGATAATGACAGATTTGCATTGGTTTCAAAATGGGGACACATACGGAACTACACCCCTAGAAATGACCAGTTCGCCATGCTCATGACGATAGAATGGTGGGCAACCAAAAATTAAAAAATCGTTATTTTTGGGCAATACAAAGTAAGGGGGCAAAAAAGATTTAAACCCACCATTTACCCTCACGCAACGGCTAAAATTTGCCGGAAAGAACGGCGTTTCTCTAGTTTCTACGTGTACTAGGCGTGATTGAAAACGTGACATACATACAAAAACAGCTTTTACAAACGTGACATACATACACGAGATATTTAGATCTGATGAAAGTCGTTAAGGTCATGGGTCCTTCCACAAGAGATTCGTTCCAGCATCAGGGAATTATGCTTCCACGTGCGACTGCCACCGCTGATTCAATCATACGTAAGGGACCTCAAGGGACCTTACCCCCTTCATCCCTGAAAATCTGACCAAAATCCGTTCAAAATTGATGGAGTTATGACCGTAACAAGAAAATCTCGTTAGTGCCTGCGCAGAAGCTACCGTTGTTTCGATCATTATGAAACTGATAGTGGACCATTTAGCGCTAAACCACACAATTCCTCAAAATTTGATTGAAATCGGATCAAAATTGTGGAAGTTATGGATGTGGCAAGGAGATGTGGGCAGACAGACAGACGGACAGACAAACGGACAGATAGACACGAAACCAAATTTGTTCAGGAGGCTCTGAAACGCAAAATGCAAGTGGAAATTTTGATTTTGGAGCACACAAAAAATTTTCATTTCGAAAGTGAAAACAAAGCTTCCGCTGCCTTGCAGACTCGGAAGCAATATAAAATTCTGCACGGGCAGAGTTGACCCGATCCAATAATTATGTTGATATTCTTGTTGACAAACAGAGAAAAGAGAGAATTCTCCTACTTTGCACGCACTCCTCTACACTCGGCAACGAAATAAATTATGGTTTTGTGGCGCATTCCAAATTTTACAAACCCAATCTACAGGATGAAGTTACTTGTAGAGAACATCCCATAGAACATCCCAAAGTTATACTCAGCACTACCTGAGGTGATTAAAGATAGTTATATTAACGGGAGATCATAGAAAATGAATACAGTCGTAATTAAACGATCTTTATAATACTCAACATCTGTATATTATTATATGGAATATCTGAAAGTATTTGACCTTAATTAACTTACGTTTATTAGTTTACAAGTAGTTCTGATAAGTCAGAAGAACCTACTGCATTATAATTAGGGACTGGAATTTGCATATTTTGCATATGAGTTTTTTTATCGTGTATATCGTTCTACTTTTCCGTTTTTGAGGGTATCTGAAGCGTTTAGCGAGTGTTAAATTGAAATTTTGCATTTTTGTTTGTTTTGGAGATTTTGCATATTTCGGCCGTTTTGTGCATATTTCTGCATTTTTAATCGAAACTGGGGAATTTTCCTATTTTTCGACATCCCAATCGCCAAATCCTCCGAGATATGTGTTTCTGAAAAGGGGTCACCGATATTTTTAGGTCATTCACCGTTTAATCCGTGTACCTGGTAGGGCTTTCCGGATGGCCTTTTTTTACTCAAGGATCAAAAATTTTGAGAGGGGTGCACTCTGACCTCTCATCTGGCCTTACCCCAAGTGAACTCTCAGCGTGTAAATTTTTATCCATTGTCCTGTGATGACGAGAGGTCGTTTTCTGCCTTAAAGTTGCTCCTCAGCAACAGCCATAGGAGATTTACGGTTGACAATTTGAAAAATCAACTGCGATCCAGTGCTATAATTGTGACAGCGAGTGACTTTTTTTGTCTAAATGTAAATATTGTATTGTCGAGAAAAAAATGTACGCACAATTTCATTCCATTTTCTTCCTTGATCCTTTTCTATAATTTTTTAAGGACGCGATAATAACTGAAGCATGATGTATAGACTACCTGTACCTACGTCTCACAGCAAAATTTAGTTCATTTCAGAAATATTTTAAATTTTTTTAAACTTTATTTTGCTTGGGGTGCATATTTTGCCCATTTCGAGTGCATGTTTTGGCCAAATTTTGTGCATATAATTCCAGTCCCTAGTTATAAGAGTAGACGATGACCGCCAACAAATCCATCGACGGATCTTTGACCTTAGGGATGAGATAATATTATGTTATACGTATGTTATGACATAAATATGGTGGTATTCGCCTGATTGTAATGGGATTATTTAGTGAATAAACATTTTATTGACTGATTGACTGATCGACATAGGTCAGAATTGCAGCGTGATATCATCAATCTTCATTGACCTAGGTGGCGCCTAGTTGATATTTATGCATTAGGTATGCAAGGATATTACCGTCGAGCCCCTGGCGTCAACGGAACGGAGTTCTCGAAGATAATACGGGACTGTCGCCGAAGTAGCTGTAGGGGCCGTAACTCTGGTGACACTGAACCGCATTGTGTCTGCGAGGTCATCACACTCAGAAGAGGATCTCTTGAGTATTACATGGATAAGTTCCCTTGAATTATCACACAAGACGCCATAACATCCGTATTTCCACTGCTTCCCACAAGTACGTCAACAGCAGCAACGTAGAATTCGGCAATGATGACGTACGGTAACGAGTTGGAACCACTTTTATGCGGCTTTTAACTAGGAAACACCGAACTCTGTAGAAGACCGGTTTTTAATTTAATAGGAGTTTGCGGCTTCAAATCACACCATGAATTTCAAAACTATCTAGAGATGTGAGGGGTGAAGAACCAAAACACCAACCTTATTTTTGGCTCCACTAACCATAATTTTGTTAAACTGCCAACTTTGGCCCAACAGAACTCGAACTGGAATCAGTGTTATGTGATGTTTTTAACAGAGTGTTTCTTCCATCTTTTTAGGCAATTTTTATCAAGGTCTCAATTTATATTGAAATTCAAAATTTATTATATCAACAATCCAATTGTTTTCAATGGTCAGTAAACTGAGATTAAAAAGGTGGTCTATACACAAGCGAAGAGTGGTCACGGTTTTCATTCGAGCGAGATAGTTATCAACAGGCCAATCAGAATACCAAGTTAGCTAACACACAATACGCACAGTTGCGCACAATGTTCTAAAATAGTCTATTACCTTCCGACGGGCATACTGCCTAAACGCACCAAATATGGGGAAGACCGGTTTGGCAGTAACCTGTTCCGGAGTACGGACAGACAAACAAAGAGATCTACATTATTATAAAATATATATAATTATACCGTACGCCGTATGCCTTACTGAGCACTTTTCTTAGTTACCATGAAAAACAATTGATGAAATCTGGGTTACGGGTTCCGTTCGGGGTCTAGTTGGTCCTCGAAGCTCGACCTTAATGTCAGTCATCTCTAAGGGGTTCAAAATAGGGGTTGAAATTTTCAGAACGCCGTAGCTCGAAAACTTTCGATTGAAGGGTATGGTTTTTTTTACGTTATTAAATTTGTCTTGAGCTAAACAATTTTTGAGACCACCCCGAGTATTGCACGTCCAGCCGTTCGTGTGCACCAAAAAGCTTCGTCAACACGATCGTGAATCAAACGGTACCTATAAATCCGGTCGGGATATCATCACTAGGGAGCACCTGATTATAATCAAGGATGGCTGTATGAAGTCGAGTTGGTTGTTCTGCGATATTATTTCAATTGATAAGTGATGGACTATTGGATTTTGTTGGTAGGTACTTGTGAAACTTGAACAAACTTTGAGGTATTAATTATTGATGGGTAAATTATTACACAATGGTAAACTATTACACAACGCCAAATTATTACACAACGGTAAATTATTACACAACGGTTTATCTACCAAGAAGGGGCTGGATTTTGTTGATCGGTACTTTTGCAACTTGAAAAACCGTTGATGTACTATTGATGGGCAAGTTATTACACAACAGTTCATAATACTTGACCACGAGGATAGGTATTGACCACAGAAAACAGTGATCTACGCAGAAGGGGCATCTATTTCACTCCACATCAACAATTTTCCTTCAGAACTTCATTACCTATTTGCGTTTCTTTTTGCCATTTTAGTTACCGTTTGTCATCGACAGAATTATTTTAGCAGCATTTAACTCGTGATTTAGGTAGGTACCTAGTAACGAGTACGGGGTTAGGTACTAACCTACGGAGGGTCTGCGATTTACATAATATGTATAGAATAGTACATATTGTATTATATAGAAGGGTTATCTATACAGAGAGCTGTGATCTGTAACAGAAGGGTATTCTGTACAAAATAATAAACCGTTGTGCAGGGATTTGCAGCGTTTCTTCAATCACATGTGTAGATCAAATTCAATCGGTTTGTCGTCAAATGCATCAATCGTATGAAAGATATATCCCGCAGTAAATTATAAGAAAACCATGAAAAATGAACAAGTTGTGTCACCGGATGCCCCTTTTGAGAGGCATCACGCTAAAATGAGCTCCAAAGCTCCAATAAAAAACTTCCCACACAAGCTCACTTCGACTTGGTGGCCTGTCAACCGCAAATCAATTGAGGGTTCGACAGGGAGAACAAGTTGCTTCTATGAAAGACATCATCCGTGAACGGGAAAAAACTAAGTGTGGATTGTTATTCTTGAAGAACGTTCAGGTTGGAGGGAGAGCAATTAGTGTATTTGCCGGCATGTCCAGTGAACAAGTGGATGTAGAGAAAGTAAATTTATCGAAAAATTTGTGTAATTCATTCCTTCCTTATCACCTTATTACCAACCCTCAACAATCTCGCTACGTTAATTTATCTGCTAACGAACAAATGAAGAGACATGATTAAGAGGAGCCGCTATATCACTTCTTTTGGCACAGCGCCATTTTCGGATTTTTAGCTCTATTCCACATATCACCAAATTTTTTTAGCTGAAGGTATACCACTCTCATTGATTAATTAGCATCACACAAGCTTCAACCTTCATGCATTTTTGGGTGAGACATTTCACTTTTTGTTAACTCTTTTTTTTTTAAACATAAATGACCCATTGCTCGGGACTGTACCAATACTAGAAATTTAAAATTTTGAGGGTATTACATCCACATACAGTACATCGATTTGAGTGAGATTTTTCATAATTAAAATAGAAAAAAATGTCTCATTATTTCTAAAAACGACAAAAACTTACTTCAAAAATAGTCTTCTCCACTTTTATTTAATGTTTTTTGAAGTCCTACTTTATCAGTGAATATAGCTTATCAGATGAACACTCTCTCAAAATCTAAATTTAATCAGCTGAATAGTTCGAGAAAACGGGTTGTTTGTTGTGAAAAAATAAATTGTTCAGAAGAGCCCTTCGAAAATAGGGCGGGCGGCGGCTGTTTAAATTCATTTTTAGACCACTTCTAGTCATCAGATTTACTTGACTTTGGTTTCTATCAATCCAGAATGACGACTAGATTCGAAATCAACGAAGGGAGGGATTTCGGATTTTTTTCCCCCAAAGTGATAGCGGGTGTGCCCTCAATAGGCCTAGGCCTTCATTACAACTACCGGGACTTCTTTATTAAAAAGAATGAAAACCGTACCCTTTCTTTTTAATCACAGAAAACCCTCATACAGTTGACTCGTAAGCGCCAAAGCGAGTAAAACTGCACTTCACAGAGAACAATCAGAGTTCCAAAGAAGGGCTCACCCCTAACTTTGAATTGCATGGAAACATTCGATCCTCCAATAAAAACTTTTTCCCGCGACTTTAAAGGGAAAACCTTAGTCCGGAGGGATCTCCCCCACGATGATTCGGATTTGATAAGAACAAGGACTTAGAATCCACTTAAGTCGGGCTCAGAAATAAAGTTCTCTTTCACGTAAACTTTTAATGGCTCTACCATGAAAAATACGAGGCCCTTTTCTTTTTGATGTGTTGATTAAAGTGATTTGTTCTTGTGAAAAATTATTTTTTTTCTACTTTACCTCTTCACTTTCAACTTAGTGAGGGAAACTTAACTTTGTCAAAAGTCACAAAGAGGACGAGTTCGCGCTTTTTTTCGAGGTATCATATTGCTTTAAAATAATAGTTTTCACGGATGAGGAAGCAGCTATGAGCTGAAAGAGTTCAACACTACTTTCCGTAAAGAGTGAGTTTTCTTCAGGGTCAGGTAATACGAGAGAACTATTCCGTGTAATTGCTTACACCCAGTCCTCCTGTTTCATTATTTGCAAACCTCATGGTCAAGATCGAAAAACCACACGTACATATTAATACGGAGGATTCACATTTTGGCGCACGGATCTGGGAACTAATTCGTACCTAACTGAACACTATAATAATGCATGATAACTACTAAGTATTAAACGAAGAGTGCGCAATAAGGTGATAATTTAAAAGAAAAATAAAGTTGATGATTTAATTAAAAACTGTTTGATAATGTCTTCAGATTACAGGTTTGGAAGACCCACGGGAGTCACCGCTGTTTTAAACTCATTTCTGTTTCCACCATTTCCTCATAATAATTATGACCAGCTCTGTTAAATTCTCCCTTACTAACCAATTGGGCCATTAATCAGTTGGTAAGATTTGAGACGAAGTACTTCAGAATAAAATGCAACTGGAGGGTTAGAAAGCTATAATAATTCTTCATTGCAAAGAGTCGTTCACTGTGAGACAATAGGACTTCTTGGGTAATGAGCGTCATTTAATTAAGTGGCGTTTTTTTAAATTTATTGGACGTGAAAAATAATTCCTGGTTCAGAAGACAGCATATAAGAGGAGATATCAGAACTAGCGTGAACGATATTTTTTTTACAGAGAGAATTTATTTATTTTTATTTTTATTTATTTTTTAAAATAATTATCCACTTTTCTATTATTATAAGAATGTGTCATTAATATATCTTTAGATCCAGTTATCATTATGCCACGGACGTGAGGGGAAATTATCATTACAATTAACAAAAGGAAGTTGAATGACAAAAACGCTGCTAATTACTACACAATCTTTCAGTATAGATGCCCCTCCTGCGTGGGTCACCGTTCTCTGTGGTCAATAGCTACCCCCGGGAAAGCACTAAATCGAGTACTGGAGCGGACCAGGCAGTTGCAGTTCCATAAATATGCGGCGGATTCAAGAATTCTATAATTATTTGTTGTTACGCACGGTTATTTTTTTCAAGTTAAAAAATCACCTACCTATGTACAAAATCCAAAATAAACATTTTTCTTCAAATGAAGTAATATGACGGAACAATTAACTCAATTTCATACTGCACCAGCTGTCTACTTGATTAGCGAAGATCGTATTAGTAGGGTCAAGTTTAAATTGGGCCTAAATTTTTCACTTTTGATTGAATGGTTTTCGAAACCAATGAGTTGAAATTTGCGCATTAGATAATTATTATTTATATTAATGGCTTGGTATGGGGGTTTCTTGTTTACAACTAAGCCAGAAATCAATTATACTTGTAAATGTCCGACAGTTGGTTTCATGGGACCGTATTTTCAGGTTGGTGCTCGAAGATTACTGCACCAAACCACCATAACAAAGCACATCGTCTTTACAATATTAACAGCTTTCTGCAGATGCGATTATTTCCATTTAGCTGCCCGGCTCTCAGTTCAGAAACTCCAGTATCAAGGACGTTGGTTCGAATTAATGGGGGGAAGCAACACCCGTTAGATAAACCTTCACCGTCGCGAGAAAGCGAAGTTCGCTATCGGACTTGATTGGTTCCACTTTTGAGCAGTTATAATTGACAGCCCGAGGGGGAGCCACTGGCTTCTCGAACCTCCTCAACCTTCCGTGAAGGTTCTTTCCATCGTGATGATGACCAGAAACCAGCTGATGTCAACTCTTGAAGGCTGGGGTCACCAGGGCTGCACGAGCACAACTGCCGCATTGGAAGCTTTTTCCGTGTGAGTACCTGCTCGCGAGTTCGTTCAGGACAAACCTCAGTTTTAGCCGAAAATACGAGTAAAAACTACCAACCGACCTCCCGCTCAAACCCCGACCTCAGGTTGCTGGTGGGCTTTCCTCAAACCAACATTTAACTCATAAATTACCACAAATCGATCATTCTGGACTAGCACAAGCGTAACCGACCGAAGAATTCAATTATACTGGGTGGAACCGGATAAGTGACGAAAATTGTTTTCTGTTGATCTGCATCAAAAGTGTAGTACAACCCCGCCTGAACGAGTGTCCTATCTCTATCCGGTCGAAAGTTACGATTTTTTTCGTGTTTTTTCGATAGAACCCGACCTTACGTCATAAAATCACTATTTCTCAACTTGTGCGTCACTTATTTCCATTTTTCACCTCATTTTCGAATTCAGCACTGAATTTCCCATAATAATATACCGTTTTCGTAGTTATTTAACTTTAATCAGACTCATTTATTACAATACGAAAGTTCATTTTTTTAGAAATTTAGCATTTTCATGAATTTTCAAAAATTAGCCTCTTCGACAAAATTGGTCTTAGAGGCTGTCAAATTTCACAAAAACTGCTTCATCTAATACTCTTTCCAATGGTATAATCAGTTTCAATAATAGCTGTTTTCTTTGGTCTACTATTACCGAGCTAGTGCTGAAAACTACGGTTTCGTGAAGGAAGTGAAGGGGACTGGATGAAGCGTACTCGCATGTCATATTGTTTTTCGGCCGTTGAACTTGCCGGGTAAACTACATATCTGTTCACACTTGTTTCAATAATGAAATGCCTGCCTTAGATGATTGTTAGCTAATAAATTATGACATGCGAGTACGCTTCATCCAGTCCCCTCCGCTTCCTTCACTGATACCATGTTTTTCAGTACTAGCTCAGTAATAATAGACCAAAGAAAACAGCTATTATTGAAACTGATTATACCATTGGAAAGAGTATTAGATGAAGCAGTTTTGTGAAATTTGACAGCCTCTAAGACCAATTTTGTCGAAGAGGCTAATTTTTGAAAATTCATGAAAATTCTAAATTCCTTAAAAAAAATGAACGTTTGTATTGTAATAAATGGGTCTGATTAAAGTTAAATAACTACGAAAACGATATATTATTACGGGAAATTTAATGCTGAATCCGAAAATGAGGTGAAAAATGGAAATAAGTGACGCACAAGTTGAGAAATAGTGATTTTATGACGTAAGGTCGGTTTCATTCGAAAAAACACGAAAAAAATCATAACTTTCGAACAGTTAGAGATAGGACAGTCGTTCAGGTGGGGTTGTACTGCATTTTTGATGCAGATTAACCGAAACAATTTTTCGTCACTTATCCGGTTCCACCCAGTATGTGTATCGGTTACGACCAAAGCAGCAAACACTGTACATGTTACCCCAATTTTTTATTTTGGTGATGAACAGAAACTTCATCACCATGAAGATAGCTTGTTTTTGATATGTACAAATCCAAAGGTTACCTAGAATTTAGGATAAATATAATTTGTCGATCACCGGCCCAGTACCTGACTACCGTCTCAACATTTGGGACGTATAGAAATACATATTCCAAAAATATATTACGTCTGAGAAGGAGTCAAAACTTATCTGCGTATGCAGACGAAAACGTTGAAATTAATAGTGCATTGGCGCAAACTATATTCATACGAACGAAATCACTCGTGGTGAAATCGTGGAAACCCATTCGAAAATAAAACATCACATCATTTAGTAATGCATGCATTACAGTGAACGTCCCTTATGGTGGTGTAGTATAGCTCACTGTCATTCACTGCAGATTGCTGGAAGTATATATCAGTAGGCAATTGATCTGTGATGATGATGAATTCATTGTACAATTTAATTACCTAATTTCGTGACTAGTGACGCGATATGAACAGCTTACGTACATGTTTGACTGCACTTGACTTGCAGGAGACGTTATCACCATAACAACGCCCCAAGAATATTGCGAATAAATCAATTAATTGATCTAAGATTAGGCTGCTACCTACCTATTGTTTCTTAAATGCGTATGTCGTATGCCAGCTTCAAAAGTTGGGAATACCAGCAGTGGACGCAAGATTTGCAGAAAATGCAACATTCTGTCTCTATCCCCCCCCCCCCCCCCAGACTATTATAGAAATAAATAACGTTGACGTAGTGCACAACTAGACTGAATTCTGCGTCGAGCAAATAAAACGAACACGTAATTAAGCCCCGGGCAGCGCACACTAAATGTAACCGAAAACCCCATGTTTTTTCAGCACTAACGCCCCTTCCCCCTTCAAGTAGTAATAATTTCGAAATATCAACACAACTGGACAGTTTTCTGCTTCGAACAAGAAAAGAACCATGCAAATCGGTTTAAAATTGCGGCCTGGGCAGTGCACACAATATTTAGCCCCACAAAAAACCATGTTTTTTTGGCATTAACTCCTCCTCTTTTAGAACTAAATTTCGAAATTCCGGTAATTTAGGGGAAAACTACATAGTTTTCTTCATCAAAAAAAAAAAACAACCATTCAACTCGATTGAGAATTGCGGCCTCGGCAGCGCACGCAAAATTCTGTCACACACATGCATACATAATATTATACCCCTATGGTTTTTTTCGCGGATTTGGATTCAGGATGGTCTGAAACGGATCTGAATGTGTTTCTCTTCATTCTCGGGTATGTTTTCCTCTTCTGACCAGATCAAATGCGTACGAACGTCTCTTCCTACTGAGAGACGTCCTAAAAACGGAGTTATTCAAGGTTGTCTGTTTCCGCTAATACACAAAAATATACTGTTATACCGGTTTCGGTGTCATCTTCAGTAACAAACAATAACGATAAATAAAGTTATTTTCTGTTACTGATGATAGTTTTTATCACCGAAACCGGTGTAACAGTACGTTTTTTGTGTATTAGTGAAAATATAAAACCTTTCAATAAACCCGTTTTTTATTTTTAACTATATTCACCATATTGCAACAAAACCACGCGTCATCAATGCAACGTGATCAACATTTTCAAAATACGTCTATCTTTAATTGTTTAAATGTTGAGAAATAGCAGCTTTTTATGGGAATTGCGTACGACAAAGATTCCTGGCCGGTCAACCCTAAATGCCATTTTGTAAGTCGTTTTTTTGTGGCATTCCCTTCAGGAGGCGAGAGTGGGTTCTTGTGAAGGTGGGGATGCAAAAGGAACTTTTAATTGCATCTCGGACCGGCAAGACGAGTTTGCCACCGCGGCGTCGAAGCAATAAACTTTCATTATTTTATTCCTTCATGAGATGATGATGAAGAAAGCTCGGTCCCTTATCACGACTGGTCCACTATTCGCCCGTGATGTTCACGAGAGAGGTGCATACTGTAGTTTCTTCTTTTGATACGAACACGGTTGATAGAATATCAATGAATCGAGAAGCAAGCCAGAAACTGTGAACTGAAGTAATGACTGCAATTCAATTTCCTCTCCAGTTTCCGTTATATGACTCAAGTAGCGAGTTTCATGGAAGAACACTTCATAGATTACATACTGCAAATGACTGCGCCCTCCAATACCTAACGTACATTTTCTTTATTCCTCTAAATGATAGGAATGTTGACCTATGCACCTGTTGACCTACTGCACCTATGAACAACCATCTTGCTCCAGATTTCAGGATTATAAATAACTGTACATAAATTCATGCAGGGAGAGAGTATAACTGTGCTGCTCAACTGTAATCGCTTGGATGAAACACGAAAAAGAAAGCTAGTTTTTTGTGTGTGTGATTTTTTTTGTTTTTTTTAAAGATGACTATGTCCTCACGTCACAGCTTGAGTCGGGTTTGTGGCTGCCTTGAAGAAAACTTACTTAGTCCCAGGGTTTCTATAGAGGTCAATAACAGCCGTGTTATTGGTAGTATTGATTCATCCTGAAGTTTCCGTCAATATCCCTTTAACTAAGGGGAAAAATGAGAAGCGCCTCGAAGAAAGGTTTAATCTAAAACTGGGCTGGAGGGGGGAACAACTTTCTAAGAGCTCCATTTAAATAAGAAAAAACCTTTGACGGTGGGGAGTTTATGATGAGTGTGGGAGACAAGTGATTGAGAGGCGATTCATCGTCTCCATCGTCGATACGGCTTCTTGCTTGAGATTGGTTTCTCCCGTCTTTCAAAAGGCCTCTCAACTCGTATGGTTTTTTCTACATATCATGTCACCCTTCATTCTTCCGTTTAGCTATGGATGTTGCAGTGAACGCAAAGAAGATGCACCAATGAATGGATCCTAATGGAGGGAAGTTCGTAGTCCCGTGAGTCCGTTTCAACAACCTCTGATCAATAAGAAAAAGACAAGCAGTAAAAGAGGTATTGAACAGGTGTTGGTATTGAATGGCATGGAAAATGACCAACAAGACCCCAAATGGGACCTACGGAAAAAACTGGTTTCATTAATTTTGGTACGACTTACGGACAGACTTTTTTTGAAACGCAAACCATCAAATTTTGAGGGAGGTTTTAATTTTTTTCTTCATATTTAAAGGTTCACAACTGAAAATAGTAAACCGAAATTGTTACATAGTACAAAGAATTTCATATTGTGAAAACACGTCACTGTTTAGTCGAGAGGAAACATTGCACTAAAATAATGATTACTATGTCATAATGGTGTTCAAATAACACGTTCGTTTAGCTATTATAGAATAGCTTTATTTCGAATTATTATTCCTTCAAAAGACAAATAGGTTTCATCAGACCCCATGATAGTACGAGTAGCAGTGTTCTGGCGAAGCAAGTTAGTTAAAACGCGAGCTTGTTATGAATGGTTGTGAGGTGGTGGGTTTAGTTGCTGGTAGTTGGCTGTGGTATTAACAAGTTATCAGATGAGCGTAATGTTGGAATTCCATAAAAAATTATTACTCAAAGTTGTCGAAGCCTTGGTTGACACCTGGGGGAACCCGAATGGATAGTGGGGGCTTACAAGAAATTCAGATGGAAGATGTAAACCGTTCATGTGATCTCACTCATTACGTGAGACACACTGTACACTGTCTCGCACGACGCAGAGTCTGAGGAGGCAGTCAAAGTGCTGACGATTTAGCTGATGTGCTCTAGGATAACCTGGGGCCCATTCCTAAAGACTCTTCAACTTTTGACTTTGCAAGTCTTCATTTGTACTTTCCACTCTGCGAATTATGAAAAGTAGGAGAACTTTCTGTTCCTAAAGACTTCGCGCTCCCACTCTTCCGTTCTACTCGAAACGAAGAGTGTTCTGTAGAGTAACCTTCGTTTTGTGGAGTAACCTCCACTAACTGTTACAGTTTATCATTGGACGTTCCGATCGTTTTATTCCGAATCCGATTTTATCAAGTCTTCCGTCTTTCTGTACGTTAACTTACTTGGGATTTGGTTTCGCCTAACCAAGAAACGACTCTGAAAGTTGTGTCGCTGATGACGAAATTAATTCGTGCTCGATGAATGCGGTCGGCGGAGGGTCGAACATGTTCAACATCTTCTGATGAGAAGTATCGGAAAATTTCCATTAATAACAATTAGGTATTTTATCCACTAAAAACAACAACCTGTCGCTTCCTAACCTCCCCTTCCTCCCAAATGTACAGTATTTTGATGGCATTAGTGGAGCTAACTTCGGTGCTATTATATATGATTGTCCTCACACTAATCGGACCACAGTTAGACCTAATCGAGAGACTGAATTCACTTCTTTTTATTGATACTACCAAACACTGTATTTAACGAAGAACTAAAACATAAAAACATATTTGAAAAGTATGTCTTTCTACCGCAGAGTCATTTGGGACTCTGCAAAAATGTTGTAAAATCTTCGTTTGCAACGCAGACTCTTCACTTTGCACTTTGCGAAAGATAACCTTTAGGAACGGAACTGTTCAAAACAGGGTAAAACTCTGCAGTTCAACACTTTGCATTTCACTCTTCCTCTTCATATCAAGAGCGTTCTTTAGGACCGGAAATTCATTCGCAAAGTGCAGAGTGTGCATTTGAATAGTGCAGAGTGAAGAGTGAAAGTCTTTAGGAATGGGCCCCTGATCTCCTACTCCAAGAGAACAGTTCACCATCGTATAGCTACGTAATGTGGGTCAAGATTAAGACTGAAGGGACTGAAGCCCACACAGAACGAGAGTTTATTGTGACTGGTTGTCGGGACACGCAAGTTGGTACTATCAACAATGCAGATGATGTGCACTAAGATGATCGTTTTCACAGAATAATTAACCATCGTACAGCTATGTGAAGTGCATCAGGGCTTTGGGGACACCCGCAACACTTTGTTGTGATTGGTCATCCACAGGCGGGGCCTGAGTTTGCGTGCCGGGGCTAATAGGAGCAAGGACGCAGGACTGGGGATGCCCCTCGGAAGGACGAGATTCCTTGCGGTCAAGTTGAACGAACCGTCAAAAGCCAACTCACGTCCTTCACAGCTCTCCCCTGGGCTCTTGACCTGCCCGGCTTCCTAGTGGCGTTCCCTCTCGCCATTCTGATCTGTCACTCTTGCATTTCCCACGGAGGGAGATTTTTCCCTCAGTTGGAATCAAAAGCGGTTTTGAGGTCTGGAAACATTACCGTGTTATTACGCCTTGGTGCATAATACTCTGTGTCCGGGCTGTAATGACGGATTCTAATCTCAAGGTTTGCAATTACAATCGCTACTTTTTTCTAGCTTTGAGTGAATTCCAGGAGAAATCGCCAACGGCGGTATGGAAACCAACCACTGTGGGAACAGGATCCTGAACTACCTAGCGATGTGAGATCATCAAACTTACAGCGACCTGCCCGCCAAGAAAACCGAAAACCTCCATATCTACCTAAATACAGCGGCCAAGAAGGCACCGTTTACGCGACAACACAAGTAGACGATTTTACCTCCCCATAACTCGGCCCCCTGGGGGTCACCGGTGTTAATTTTCCGTACACCCAATCCCGAGGGGCCCCTGAGGATGTGTACCAAATTTCAACTCTCAGGACCATCAGGAACCGGAGTTATGGAAGTTTGAAAACCTGTATTTTTCCATTTCTTCTTCTGCTTCTTTTTCTTCTTGTTCTTTAACAGGGCTACAGCCTCACAGACATAAGGGTTGGACCTGAAATCTTGCACACACATTTGTTATGCTCCAAGGAGGTGCCTTTTGTACACCCCCCCCCCCCCACCATTTTGAAATTTTTAAGTATCAGCAGGTACTGAAACAAAAATTTTTACGGGTATACAGCGTCATAGACATAACGGATGAGCTGAAATGTTGCACACACATTTTTTGGTAAGTCGCAAGGAAGCGACTTTTGTGAATTTTGCCCCTTCTCCCTCCTCTCGACAGGCGAAAAGCCCCCACCAAACAGCGTTGAAAGAAATTTCAAGGTTTGGGGGAAGGAACCTCATAGCCGGCTGAGGGGGAAGGAACAGGTTTCTATACTCATATACAACAGAGGAGGAAGGAACAGGTTTCTATATGCGCATCCAACTTGCTACATCGGCGGGCAAAAAGGACATATCTATCCTTTTTGCGGCTGAGGAGGTGCGGGTAAATTTTTACAACAGGGCTGTTTTTGGGGGAGGGTATATGTCACCTTTTTAAGTCTAGTATACCCATTTTCAGCTCAGAATTCCGTATAATACAATAATTTTATATGCAATTACTGGTACCAAGAATTGATTTCTGTATCAGGCATACGTTGGGAGCGAAAGAGTTTTGACACTATGACCTTGCTTTTGAGGAATACGGGAGTCCAAAACCATCATTAAATTTAGATTAAGCTCGCTCAGAACCACATACCTATAACATTATGCTCCGTAAGTATGTCACCAATAGTGCGTCATTGTTCAAAGACGATTTCACAGGACATTTTCCCCTTCACATTGTCTTTCTTGTCAGTCTCGTCATCCGTAAGTGCTGAATCGCAGAACAGAACGCTCACGCGTTTCTAAAGATGAGTAGCGATTCTGACGTGTAGTGAACTTGCAGGTTGGGACTATCGCCGTTTTTCCCGTTTTCTCTCTGACATTTTCATCGTTCTACAAGCCGTAGTTACCAACTCACTCAACATCTTGTGGATCACCTTGTGCTATAGCAACAACTCGTCTTCATCGACATTAAAACTTTCTGCCTGCTTGCTCCAGTGCAAACACCCTCTAAATTTTAGCCCATCACGACGTTTGTTTTGTAGGTATAGTCAGACACAGATCCAAATAATTCAGAATACTCTGAAACGCAAAACGCGAGTGAAATTTTTGATTACTGAAGACAACTTTTTCCCCCTTTCCAGTAGTGATCACTAGGCTTCGCTACCTTGGTTGACTTGGTAGCACAGAACTTTGAAAACCGCAACGAAAAACGCTGCGAAGTCCTTGTCACTTGGGTTTATTATTCTACTGGACATATATGGTGGCTGTTCATTTATTGTTTCTTTCATGTGCAATAATTGAAATAACTATTTTTGATGGTTTCCACCAACTTTTGCCCAGAAAAACATGAATTAGGGTCCTATTTTTGACAAATTATCTTTGATCACTGATAGTGCCATTTAATTGTCTTATTCACCTGTTGATACTACGTCTAGTGTTATTATACAGATTTATGGTGATTTCAGACAATTTCCCAAGTTTTTGACTCATAAAAAATGAATTTTTGGAGCTGACCCCTCGTTACAACCTCAAGTCTTCACTCTTTGGTCAAAATCAACTTCATATTCGGTCTTCTTACCGTAAAAACATGGAAAACGATACCTCACTAGCTCATGTTCACTAAAACCTCAAACAAACCGTCGAAAACCCCTATTGTGCGAAAGAACGAATTTTTAGACGGAAAATAAATATAGAGATGAACGACTAGGGCCCATATGGAGCATGTGTGCGAAAGAACGAATTTTTTAGACCGAAATTGAAACCGGTGTGCGTGATACGGCGGACGGACATTGCATTTTTGGAATCCTACGCACCTTGAAACGTAAAAGAAAAAATTTTGAGGGGGTGTTCGAAAAATATTTTGCTCAGCGAATACATAGGTGTATTATTCACAGAATAATAAACCAAAAACGTTGCTAAAAAGCTTTAGAGCTCAAAATGGTTATATTCGACACAGGATTTGATTGTCCACAACTTTTCTTTTATACGGAAACAATTATTTTGATCGATTATAAAGCAGAAAATTGAGAAATGTTTTGTGTTTTTTTAGTATTTCCCAGATGATACGTAGATTTCACGCAAATATAGGGACATGCGGTATAGTAGGATCAGCGAAAATATCATACTAGGTATCCCCTTCCAACTCAGTCTCTATGAAGCGTACCTAGTTTATGGGTTAGAGAATTGACGATTAGGTACCTACGATGATATTATAATGTATAGATTTCCTAGCGAGAGATCTGTTTCAGTTTTCCCATTCCCTGTGGACCCGCCCTCGCCATTAATTACACCCGCGGCAGCCGCCGTATTCAAGCCCCGGAACCAGAACGGGGCAAAGTTCACGACCGTGTCGACTCAGCAATGCAACCTGGCGTGAGTGAACCGCAATATTTCATTCCGAGCACTAAGGAGTCGCGTTCGAGGTAAATGAGTAACTACCTGAGTTATCAATCTTCCAAGAGCCGTCAAAAACTACCCTCAACAACCCACGGGCTGAGCTACAAGTGCGAGACGTAAAAGGCGAACTTACATCCCAGGATCATATTAGACCCCGCACAAATTGTTCAGTTTTGAATATAATACAGGTAATCATACCCAGCCACATCTTCAAATGATCACATTTCCATAATCGTTCCTTAATTAAATTAATTACCTCACTAATGATAATTGCCTCACTAAGCTTACAACGTAATCTCCAGGTACTAATTTAATTAATTATTAAGTTAATTGAGTTAATTAAATTTCTATGCTACCTATAATTACAAGCTCTCACATGTGACATCATGGATACAGCTGGGACAAACAAATTATTTCGGCAGGCATTAAATGTATGTCTTCAACACACTGGAAATAGCAAAGGTCAATATTATGTGGGTGGTCCTATCCTATTATTCACAGTTGATTCAATTGTATCAATTACTGAATCATTTGTATCTTTCATTTCTGACCTATCCTGTCATCCCATCACCATTATCCAAAATTTACAGCTCTAGATGATGCTGATGCAACAATACAATTAAAACATTTTGCCTCAGATTTTAAACGTTTGGAGCAAAAAACAGTTAAAGATTCAAATTCTCACCAAACCGATATTAGTATATTATTATGGCGCATATAAATGATAGTTTCATTAAAGTGTCTTGTTTTATATCATTATGCCACCCGAATGGTTCACCATACCACTAGTTATGTTGATGTTTTTTCGAGTAGAGATCTGCACTTTGATCAGCGTAAGCTGTCAGTTTTTATCAATTCTTACCTATAACATTATGAATACAGCTCATACGTGTGAAACATACTCAATATAAGTGGAATCAAAAGCTACCAAATTTGGTACATCGGACTCCAAAATCGCTACAGATGGCGTGGTGACCTTGGAATGCAGATGGGGCTAAGGGGAAAAAAAGGAATCGATTACAACAATTCAAGATTTGGACGTAAGCTGATGGGGACGACTAGTGAAGCAGTCTTGATTCTTCCAAGTGAATCACTAAAATAATTACAGACCGGCAGGGAAATTACATATACGTACTAACGTGTATTTGACCTGCTGGAGGATAGATTAGGAGGCAATATATTTTTATGGGCGGGCTTCACTGAGTTGATTCCACATTTTGTTCGAACTGTATTGCCAGTCGAAAAAATACAGGCTGTTCTTAGCTAGTACCATCATTATTGGAATTCGGAATAATATTTTCAAGCGTGAGAGTAGAAGTGGACATTTCCATTTACGCAATTTTTTGTCGTTCGGTGTTTTTGCTCCCACTCTGCTCTGTCAAAAGTTGAATGACTCCTCAAGTTCAAGTTTGTTGTGAGTCAATCAACGCGTTCTGCATACGATTTCCGGAAATTTTGAGGCATAAAAAAAACGGGACAAAAACTCGTCCGCTTCGACGAATAACTTTTTATCTCTTCTCTTTCAAAAAAGGATTTACAAAAAAAAGTCCTCAACGTCGAGCCACCCCACAAGTCCTTGACCCGTCAATTAACTGTACTTGGAGCTGAGCCTGCTGAACGAGTTTTGAAGAGCTGGGCTGCGTCACGCGGTAGACAGGAGTTTATTAATATTATTGAAGCGTGCCAAATCATCCCCTTGCTAGGAAGACTTGTTTCTTCAAGTAAAAATCTGTTATGCAAATGTTGACCTGGCTGAGCTCCCGCGTAGATAAACGGTGAACAGATCGAGCGTGTACGATTTGATAGAACAAAATACTTTTGGCCACGCTGATTCATACATATCGGATAACCTCAGATTTATAGTTATTTGAACATCTGGTTCCCAAAAACTCTAAAGCAAGTATGAAATACTCATTCAGTATGACTTTTTTGGAGTTAGCTCCAGTTAGCTTGGAGTTAGAAAGGTACGTTCATGCATTTATTAGTCTTATTGATGGACTAAAAAATAAACGGATCAAGATCGGGAGGTTTTCCCTCTATTTTTTTATGTAGCATAAGTATGCGGAAGCTGTTCTTTTGTGATGTTTTCAATTTTGAATGGAAAAAATGGTCTGTCTCCAAAATCAGCATTGTACACTCACATTTTACATTTTAGAGCTTTCTGAACAAATTTGGTTCGTTGTCTGTCTGTCCGTCTGTTTTGGTTTATTATTTTCAATAATGAACCATTGGAATCGAGCATGAAAAAAAAAAGAAAAAAAATCTAACCCCCCCCCCTCAAAATTTGATAGTTTACGTTACAAGGTATATAGAATCCGAAAATGCAATAAAAAAATTTCTGTCTGTCCGCCGTAAGCCGTACGCCGTACGCCGTACTGGCCACTTTTCTTAGTAGTTATCATGAACAAAAATTGATGAAATTCGGGTTATTGGTTCCGTTCGGGGTCTAGTTGGTCCTCGAAGCTCGGCGTTACTGTCAGTCATCTCTAAGGGGTTCAAAATAGGGGTTGAAATTTTCAGAACGCCGTAGCTCGAAAACTTTCGATTGAAGGGTATGGTTTTTTTTACGTTATTGAATTTGTCTTGAGCTAAACAATTTTTTGAGACCACCCGGAGCATTGTACGCCCAGCCGTTCGTGTGCACCAAAAAGCTTCGTCAACACGATCGTGAATCAAACGGTATAACTCCGGCCCGGATATCATCACTAGGGAGCACCTGATTATAACCAGGGATGGCTGTATGAAGTCGAGTTGGTTGTTCTGCGATATTATTTCATTTGATAAGTGATGGACTATTGGATTTTGTTGGTAGGTACTTGTGAAACTTGAACTAACTTTGAAGTATTATTGATGGGTAAATTATTACACAACGGCAAATTATTACACAACGGTAAATTATTACATAACGGTAAATTATTGCACAACGGTAAATTATTACACAACGGTTCATCCACCAAGAAGGGGCTGGATTTTGTTGATCGGTACTTTCGCAACTTGAACAACCGTTGAAGTATTATTGATGGGCAAGTTGCTACACAACGGTTCATTATACTTGACCAGAGGGTAGGTACTGACCACAGAAAACAGCGATCTACGCAGAAGGGGCATCTATTTCAATCCACATCAACAATTTTCCTTCAGAACTTCATTATTTGCGTTTCTTTTTGCCATTTTAGTTACTGCTTGTCACCGACAGATTTATTTTAGCAACATTTAACTCGTGATTTAGGTAGGTACCTAGTAACGAGTACGGGGTTAGGTACTAACCTACTGAGGGTCTGCGATCTACATAATATGTAGAGACTAGCACATATTATATAGACGGGTTATCTATACAGAGAGCTGTGATCTGTAACAGAAGGGTATTCAGTACAAAATAATAAACCGTTGTGCAGGGATTTGCAATGTTTTCTCAATGCAGCAGGTTGAAAGAAAAGGAAGACGAGGCAGTCGCCGCAACATGCCACTATATTGACAGTTGAACCGATGACAGGGGGAACCGGTGATCTACCGATGGACATTCTGACCAACAACCAACCTAATCCTCTTTTCCTGGACCAATTTTCAACATTCCAATCGAAGTTCTCCACTCTATAGCTAAAGTTGAATCACCATCAGGTAACTTTAGTCAAAATACGCCCACACCCAGGAGTTTACTGCGCGGCGAGTGTCCCCCGCCTCTTTTCCCACACCACTACGCCCACTCTAAACATTCCGATCACCCTTAAATGCACTAACTGGATCAGATACATTGGTAGCCCCATGCAGTGCAATATTTTTGCAGCCCTCTTCATAGAATTTCAATCAAATCCCACCATCCCTCGCGTTGGTATTTTACAAGAAATTCTTCCTAGTTTTCGGTATGGTTTTCCAGTAATGCCAGTAATACCTTAATGATAACAACCAACATGCTCCTTTTTTCCTAAACAATGAATGATACAGTTGAACTAAGTGGTACTTTATAGATAATAGGGAACCACATGCGATGGAGCCTTATTTAATAAATCAGTTACAAATCAGAAGTTATCTCTGGGCTTACTCGTAGGTGCATGGTCACAATGAGTATCTGGAAGAAACGAAATAAATAAATATATATATAAAATAAATAAGAGACACTCAGCTTGAGGGGGAAAAAAATAGGTACGTGCTCATCTTCTGTAGCAGCTTCTAAGAAAAGCGTCACATTTATTGACATCTTGTGGGATCAGCAAGGTTAACACTCGTATGGGTTAACGACTCAGGAGCACGGAACTCGGGGGGGGGGGGGGGGGTGTATCGTAACAGGAGTGGTAGGCTGCAGTAGCAATGCAAAGAGGTGAAGTGAAGCCGGGTTTTGTGTGCAGGAATTACAGCTCTGGTAGTGAGACGAATACCATAAGGGGAATTAGATGAGGTCGGCACATTGAAAAGGTGGGGGTGTTTATGGAAGAACAGAAGAATCACTTTGAGATACAGCGGTCGTATAGTGAACACTCTCTTCTCCTGAGATGAATATTGCTTAGGTTTCCCAAGAATTACCTTTAGGATTGCCTTTTGCATGATTTGAAGTGGCTCCAGAATCGATGCGAAAGTGCCGCCCCAAGCCACCATCCCATACGCCAACAAAGGCTGCACGAGAGTCCTGCACAAGCATGTCAAAATGTCTCTGGGAACTCGTTTCCTCATATGATAGAATAGGTGCAGAAACTTTCTGGTTCTGGTGACTAGGCTATAACAGTGGGCATCCCATCGCATCTTTTCGTCAATGACGATACCTAGGTACTTGATTTTTGCAACTTTCTCTAATGTAGGACAGTTACAATCTTTTATATTAGTGCATAGTGCACAGATTGAAGAGTTCGTCTGTCGAAGAAACCCCCAGTAAAAAATTATCGATACTACAGGCACTCCCTCATCCCCCGCTCCCTTCGTTCATACTACCGGTTCGATTTTTTGAAATTCCGATGGTCGCAGACCGGATGACAGGGAAACTGCGTAAATGAACGCACCGATGGTTTCAGTTCCCAAACTCAAACCAGTTAAGGGATGACTCGACTTGTTCTCCGCTCCACCGCCCGTTCTCAAGAGGTCCCTGGTGGGAGCATTAGGAATCGATCAAAACAGAAAAACTCCTTCGCAATCCTTTCTAGGGAACCCTAGAACTAGACGAGGCGACAGTATATTTGTGTAATGGTGATTGTAATGATGTCGAGACTGACCAGCAGGAAGGGTGCGTCGCAATAGACTGAGCAAACAAGATTGGAATGAGTTTCTAGTCATGAACTAGAAGTGAGCGATTCCCATAGATGTGTATAGCTAAATACCGCAGATATGAACTTAACGGATTCTGCAGGGTCGCGAATTTTGCAGTGAACCTGAGCGAAGGCACATTTTGACGTCTGCTCTTGAAATGCCACCAGATCGAAGTGGCAGACGCGTGTTTCCAGGCTTAGATATCCATAAAGAAAGTACACACACAATTTCATCCATCAACTAAACAGCCAAATTTTGGTGCATTTTTGTCGCATTTTAAATGTCGTCTGCCGTTAATGTGCCGCGGTTTCAGCTCGGCAGACGCGGACCTTCGTCGTTAAGGGATATGGTCCGAATTTAATTACCAGTTTTCAGGTTTCAACTCGTCGACGCCGATTTTTGCGCAAAATTGGCCATTTTTTTTATCGCGTCTGCTGAGCTAAGGCCGCAGCTAATGAGTGGCAAACGATGCTTTTTTCAACTTACTAGTTATTCACAACTAAGTTATGAAAGTTTTAAACGTCAACTAATAAGTCAAATTTGTACTCATTTTTAAGCGAAATGTAATGGCGTCTGCTAAATTTTAGCAGCGCGCATGGCGTGGCAGATGGGTAGTGTGTTTTACTGTTACCCATGGCTAGTCGAATTTCTCTTTCAACTTCTGTTCGTCAACTAGTAAGTACAAAAACCGATCCAAATTCGCCAATTTGAATTTCGTCTGCCCACTTTGGGCAGCGAGGTGGAGGAGGCAGACGAGTGAAATTCAAGTCCACAGAGGTAACGAATGAGAAAAATTCAGTTCAAGCCATCAACTAGTAAGTAAAAAATTTGCCATTTTCTGAGATTTTAAATTTACGTAATTTCCTTAAGCCTCGGCTCCGGAGTGGCAGACGTCCAGTTTTTTACTTCACCTTTAGGACATAAATATTTGAAAAAAAAAATATCAAACCTTTTCTACCCGATGGTCACAGATTTCAGCCTCGGCTCCTGGACTATAATAGGTATCTATAGGCAATAAGTGGGAAGATTATCAGTTTCTGCCACCCCTTCAATGCTCAGCTCCACCATCCCTCACAGACGGGGACGCAAATTGGCGAAAACTGAACAAGGTTCACAGCGCGAGAATGGGCCAACGACATGAACGGCTGTCATTCGCCAGAACTTCGAGCGTTTCATTTGCAATGCCCTTTTTTTCATCGGTTATTTTTGCTCTCTTTTCTTTCTCCTCCTTTTTTTCCCCCCCTTCTTCCAAGAAGAGGATTCCTCCCAACTTTGACACGGAGACGGTAGGAAGGACGAGGTGGAAGGTGGAAGTCGAGCGGAAGGAAAGAGGTTACTGATCTCAGGTTGCGACCAGGGGTTGGCCAGGATGGCAGACGTCTTCGCGTCTTCCAAGGACACCCATCCAACGGAAGGTTTCAATTCACGTCAATTCAAATGCAGCGCAGGTTTTCTCACCTTTTCTGTGCCCCCAATTTTAATCTATCAAGGATCAAACTTGGTCTCTTTGGGCTACGTACTTAATAAAAGACGACGCGGATCGATTTCAACCGCAATTCACTACCATTCGAATTTAGATGCTCGAGATCATGACCTGGAGAGGGTGGGAGATTTCTAAATCTGATATCTCCTCATCAAGATCATGGCAGCTTTCAGAAATGTCACATACGTACCTAACGTGAACATGCGAAGGACCGAAAACAGCATGATCCATTAAAATTTCATAAAAATCCGTTGAATATACATAAAAAGTAGGATCTTGAATTTGATGTCAACCAACAGAGGGCCAACCAACACATACATAAATACGCTCAACATTTCACCTCGTTTGAACTTTTTGTTTTTTTTTTTCCTTATTTTCAGTGAGATACAGGTATGGTGGTGAAATTTTATTTGTTTCTGAAAAGCAGTTTGCTTTTCAGAAACAAATAAACTGCGATATTTTCAGAAACAAATAAAAACAAAGAAATAATTAACTGCGATATTTTCAGAAACAAATAAACTGCGATATTTTCAAAAACAAATAAAACTGCGATATTTCGATTATATAGAATTATTTCCGTTTGAACCTTAAAAGTTAAAAGTGTGCCTACACTAAATAACATGGACTAGCTAGAGAGGATGTGGACTATACTGAGGATTAAATACACTGAATTTCGACCACGGGGTCAAGAACTACCTGTCCTCGAAGATCTTTCAAGAGGGGTATCCTAAATATGAACCCTTCAAGAACCTCGCTGGAAAAGCTCCTATAAACATTTAAGGCTAAATGTAACGACAAGTTAGTGAGATTCTCAGATAAGAGATGGCAGCACTATCGGGGGCAAATTTCCTTGACTCCTCACAGGAGAACGAATCAAGATATTTTGAATCTGAAAACGGATTTGATAAGATATCAACCCATAGTTTGGACGAAATCGGTTTAAAAAATTTGCACAATTTTTTTGCGCACTGTTCAATAAATTTTTTGATTAAATTGAGACTTTTTCAAAAATGTCGCCTTATACAGCAGTGTGCCCATGCATACAGTGTACAAATCCGTTTTCAGAATTGAGATTGGTCAAAAATTACGATCGTAATCCTTAAGATTGGTGAAACAATAGTAGGGCTGACGGGGTGGAGGAGTGCGCTCCAGCGAGGGGGGCAGTTTGGTGAGGTGGTGCCGGCCGCCTGGACCCCTCGTATGAACGTTCTCCGAATTCTCCTACTCAAGGTCGGCATCAAAATCGAGTCTTCCTGATGTTGGTTGGAAAAGAAGTTTTGTCTGTGAACAGGATTGGGTCAAGCCTTGTCTCACGTTTGTGGACTACGAGAAAAGGGGGGCCTAAGTTGGGGGTAGTAGATTTCGTTTTTTTCTTGTAGGGGATGTGACTGATACGCAAAATCCATGTTTTTGACAACGGTGGCCCCCAAAACTTTGGTCAAAATGCGAGAAACCTCAAAATTTTCGCACTTTTTTGTTTTTCCCCCATTTTGGCCATGATAGAGCGCGTTTTTGACAAAAAGTGTACATTTTGAAACTGAATTAGATTTGCTAGAATACTAGAATAGGCTCGGTAGACTCAATAGTTTCCGAGATACAGCTAAAATACCATACCTACCACCACTCTCAAAACCGCGTTGTGAAATCCAATTTTTTTTCTCGTATTTTTCGCTATATCTCCAAAACGTATTGTCACATCCGGAATTTAGTAGTGAAGTATTTCAAAACTCAAATAATTTTAGATTGTATTGCAAGTTGTGTCCCTAAATACATACATACAGACTACATACACACTTTCAAAATAATTTTGTTACTTTTGCGCACTGCAACAATTTTGTATTGTTCACAAAGATTGGAAGGTACCTACAACAGCGTGCCTACATGCATATAGATGTTTCAAAAAATACAAGTCGATAATGAATCTAGTCTTGAAAAATTAAACTGGGTATTTCAAATCTGAGCAGTATCGAAATTAGGGGACATATAGGTACAGATCATCAAACACTTGAAACATTTCTGCTGTTGAATATACTATATTTGCTTTCAAAATAAAGTATTATACTTTGAGGAATTTTCATCCCAAGTCCTGGGTAGGCTCCCGTATTTCCAGCGAACGTGGTATCCTTGGATCAATAATTTCTGGGAGCAGAACATTTTCATAACAATATTTCAACTTTGTTATCATTTTGTCCTCCCAGAATGAGCGATCCCTTTGTATTATCTCGTAATGTAGATCCCTAGGGGTCCACACTACGAAAAAACAACGCTCTCTCATCGTTATTTCCAATTGTCCTTGAATTTGGAAGAAGTAGTCGCTAGTTTTTTTAAGTTTTTTATCTTTACCCAAACAAAAAATTTCAAATTTGTGTCCAGAGTTTTCGCTCTGGAAACACTAAAGTTTCGCACCATAGTAATGCACCAAACAGACTCATGAAACCTACTAAACACTATGATCGCAACATTTTCCATGGAAATTGGGTAACGGAGTTACGAAATATGGACGCACGCGTTGTTGTAGAAGTCCATTTTTGTGAAGCCAATTTTTGTTGGAGCAGTGCAATAAAGTTTTGGCACATCAAAAACATCAGGTAGGTACATACTGTTGGCAAAGTAAATACCATTCAGATTCATCGACTATAATAGTTATGTAAACACAGTTGCATAAACGTCACCTGATTTCGAAAAAATCAAATCCAAATCAAATCGGTGTCGGCTTCTTGGAATTTGGGCAACCTTTTTGGCGAGTTCATAAGAGGAACTATCTAGGTACTCTGTAAGCAGATACCTCGTGACATGGATATATGTGTAGGGGTTATTATTATCTCTATCTCTATCCTTATTATCCTTATTATATTATAAATTCGAATCTTTGTCTGTCTGTGAAACTGTGATTCTTTTCACGGCAAAAAGCATATATACCTATTTATGTTATCACAATATATGTACAAAAGTAAATAAAAAACGCTGCAAAGTACTTGTCACATGGGTTTATTATTCTTGCGGAACTGTACTCCATCAATATCAAAATGTCAAACAATTTTTTCACCATTTATAAACAATGTGCCATTAATTCGTTTTTCCCGTGTTTTTTTCCGATACTTTTAGGTAACAAACATCCCTAATATAGATACCATCTTTGGACCAACCCCCACCTACCCTCCAAATTTGAATCACATTCGACCATTTTTACGGTAATTATGGGCGTTACTACCCGTTCAACGGTTTTCACTTCAAAACTCCTAAAAAACGCCTCATTTTTGCCAGTTTTTTGTCCATAAAATCCAAACCGTTGGACCGATCGAGCTGAAAAGCTTGCGGGCACCATGTCTGCCCTAGATGAGTATTTGGTGCAAATTTCGACTCAATTGGACCAATTTTGAGGCAGTTATGCGTGACACGGCGGACGGCGACGGACATTGCATTTTTTGAATCTAGTCACCTTGAAACGTGTAAGAAAAAATTTTGAGGGGGTGTTCCAAAAAATTTTTGCTGAACGACTACATAGGTGTATTATTCACAGAATAATAAACCAAAACGATTTAAAATTCATCTTCTAATAGACAATCACACTCTAGGATACCGCACCAAGCCAGTTTCCGAAAATACCAATTTTGGGAAAAAGTGTCTAAAAATGTGAAATTTGAGCCTATTTTGAAAAATATGTGCTTTTAGGAATCACGTATCAAAATTTTAGGGACGTATCGACAAATTTGGGAAAAATCGAAATAAGACTTATTTTTGGCGATTTTAGCTAAATGGCTGAAGCGATTTTGACGTACTAAACTCCAATCGACGCGCAATTTTATGCTCCTTATTCTAGCATAATTATAGTGAAAATAGTTTTCGAGAAGCGAAAAAGCTGAAAAAGGTCCGAAAATTTCGCAGTTTTTTGGCTCTCAAAAGTTTAGCACAAGCCAGAGTCCGTCGCAAACTCACATTACTCGTATTATGCCCAAATTCGATTAAAATAATTTCCAGCTAGTGCACATTTATTAGGCAGCAAGCACAAGTCCAATTTGACTTGACTATGACCCAATCCTGCTCACAGACAAAACTTCTTTTCCAACCAACATCAGGAAGACTGGATTCCGAGAATGTTCATGGGAGGGGTCCAAGCGGCCGAGGGTTCGAGGCGGCGGACCCCACCTCACTAAAATGCCCCCCTCTCGCGCGCGCACTCCTCCACCCCGTCAGCCCTACTATTGTTTCCAATCTATTGTTTCACCAATCTTAAGGATTACGATCGTAATTTTTGACCGATCGAAATTCTGAAAACGGATTTGTACACTGTATGCATGGGCACACTGCTGTATAAGGCCACATTTTTGAAAAAGTTTCAATTTAATCAAAAATTTTGTTGAACAGTGCGCAAAAAAATTGTGCAAATTTTTTAAACCAATTTCGTCCAAACTATGGGTTGATATCTTATCAAATCCGTTTTCAGATTCAAAATATCTTGATTCGTTCTCCTGTGAGGAGTCAAGGAAATTTCATTCATTTTGGTGCTGCCACGTGGTGGCAGGTTTTGCAACTAAAAGCGTTACATTTAGCCTTAAAAGCCTTTTGAACACCAAATGGCAGTGACAGTGTTACGAAGGATATCCCGGCCGTCAGAATCAACATAACAGCTAATAGTTTTGTTTCATTTTGTTGTAGCTAATTTATTGCTTCCACAGTAACGAACAGTTCGCTACAGTGTGGAGTCGTTTTGATTGCTCCGTCTGCTATTCTACTTGAATGAAATCGCAATTTCCAATTTCTGTTCAAAATGGGGCGAGCTAAAGCCCCACTTGAGCTCGCTCGAGTAAGTCATGCAACATTTTGAATTTTAGCGAATTTTCAAAGAAAATGAAGCTATTGCAATGGCTTCGAAATTTAAATAATATAAATTTTTGGAAATTTTCTTCATAGAAATCCGTTTCAGACCATTCTAAAACGATTCCTGAAATTTAACACTTTTAGCGAATTTTCAAAGAAAATGAAGCTATTGCAATGGCTTCGAAATTTAAATAATATAAATTTTTGGAAATTTTCTTCATAGAAATCCGTTTCAGACCATTCTAAAACGATTCCTGAAATTTAACACTTTTTTATATGTATATATATATATATGTGTCACTCCAGACGATAACTCTCGATAGAATTGAGATAAACAGCTCAAATTTGCACAAAAAATCTATCTTGGCAATCGAAAGGCTAAGTTCGAAGATGGGCGAAATTGGCCTACTCTAAGGAGGGTTTTGGCGCATTTAAAGTGAGCAAAAATTACCCAAAAATCCCCAAAATGTTATTTTCCAACAAGTGACCCCTCATTTTAAAGGTTTTTGCACGCTGAACACGATGGTGGAATCGGATTTTAGATATCTTGATCCGTTCTCAAATTAGAGCATTTAAAGTGCGCAAAAATTACCCAAAAATCCCCAAAATGTTATTTTCTAACAAGTGACCCCTCATTTTAAAGGTTTTTGTACGCTGAACACGATGGTGAAATCAGAATTGCGATATCTCATTCCGTTCTCAAACTGGAGCACTTTGAAGATTAAGGAACGTGGTTATTTCTTCGAAAATTCGCTCTTATAGCCATGCTGCATGACTGTGGTTTTTTTATATGTATATATATATTTATATATGTGTCACTCCAGACGATAACTCTCGATAGAATTGAGATAAACAGCTCAAATTTGCACAAAAAATCTATCTTGGCAATCGAAAGGCTAAGTTCGAAGATGGGCGAAATTGGCCTACTCTAAGGAGGGTTTTGGCGCATTTAAAGTGCGCAAAAATTACCCAAAAATCCCCAAAATGTTATTTTCCAACAAGTGACCCCTCATTTTAAAGGTTTTTGCACGCTGAACACGATGGTGGAATCGGATTTTAGATATCTTGATCCGTTCTCAAATTAGAGCATTTAAAGTGCGCAAAAATTACCCAAAAATCCCCAAAATGTTATTTTCTAACAAGTGACCCCTCATTTTAAAGGTTTTTGCACGCTGAACACGATGGTGAAATCGGATTTTAGATATCTAAATCCGTTCTTAAATTAGAGCATTTAAAGTGCGCAAAAATTACCCAAAACTAGGATAATCCTTAAACTCTTACCCCCCCCCCCACCCCCTTAGAGTGGTCAGATTGAAAAATGTGAGAAGTATTAATTGAAGACGAGAGTTCGAAGCAAAACAAAACCATAGCCATTAATTCGAATATTTCTTTGAAAATTCGCTCATTAAGTCATGCTGCATGACTGGTTTTTTTTTAAAGGTAAATGTGATATATGTTTTTCGTGAAAGTGATAAAGATGGAACAACAGACCGATTTTATAATATTTCCATCAGGGTTGCTATAAGCCCCAAATAGTCCTTGTCCTTTCAGGAAGACCTAGTTCCCGCCCTAGTGGATCATAATATGCATAGGCTGGTCCAAGTAAATCCTCGTAAACTTCTGTCTCCACTGAATTATATTCATTGTCTATCAATGCATACTGAAGAACTCCTTCCTGTAACCAACAACTCAATTCATAATATATAAGGTGGTTGCGAGAACCACGCGCGTCTCACCCTGGGCTACACGCAAGAGTTGGCCTCCAGACCACGAAATCCCAACCGCAAAAGGCGAACGTATAATAAAATCGAGGTGATTGCTCCTGAACGCGTATCGTCACCACATCACAACCGACCTCAACCAGCTGGCCCATTATAAGGTAACGAATTCCTTTGCGATCTCGTCAGTCCCTCACACTGTGCGCAATTCGTACGTACTAGCTCGATTTCTGAGCATAAAAACTGCAATCTTTCCACTGCACATCATTACTATGTCATTACTGTAGCAAACCCAGTGATATGGTATGAACCAGTGGGCCTTGTAGAGCAAAGATACTCGTCTTTTTATGTTGAATACAGATCATTCACCGCCGGCTTGTTAGCTGGGGCATCGCCTCTACAGGATGTGCCCTTAAGTTGCACAAATAATTTGAACCTGGCTCCGCAAAAAATTAGCCAAATTCAAACTCCAGTGATCCAAATGTATGAATTTTGAAATTTTGAACACCAGAACCAATTTGCGGAAATTCTATGCTAGTACGGAATTCAGTGCAATTTTAAAATTGAAAATCGGTCAATTATTAACGAACGGAGAGCGAAGATTAATTTGCCCTCGACGGTGTTGCCATCTGTTGAATATTCTTACAAGTTTTTTTCGGGCTATTTCCCTTTAATTCCGCCAAGGGTTTGATTTCCTTTCATAGAGGGCAAAGCCACATCGAACAACCTTACACCGATGGTGAACACTCGCTTGGCGGTATTAGCGCGAGATAAAGCGTCTTATTTTTACACGATGCCACAGACTTTTCGCTCAAAAAGCGGTGGAATCCGTTGCAGAAAACGAATAAATAATACCACCACCAACAGGCGCTGGAGGCACAAGAAAAAATACACGGCGATAAGACCCCAGTTACGATACCCCCTCCCAGCAGCACGAGCACGTGGAAAATTTACTAGTACTACCGGGTTACCCAGTTATATTTTTCCTTCCCAGAAGAATGCTGCAAAAGCCAAGAGGCCCGAACCAAAATGTATACCACCCCATTCATAACGAATCCCTGCTCAAGAAGGAATATTGGGGAGCAACCCATTCATGTTTTCAATGGCTCCTTTTTCAGCTCTGTCTCTCTCTTATTTTATTACTTTCTTCATCCTTCCTTTTCATTACCTCATACCCCTTTTTTACCATTTAATTCTCCCCGAAGTTTCCCCTCGTTGTCTAGAACAGGAAATAACATTGTACCCATTGTTGCGGTCAGGGAAATATTTATGCCGGTGAAAGTGAAAAGGTATTATTTTATACCTCTTTTTCTTTTTCTCATTAAAAGCCGACAAAGGTTCCTTTGTTGCTTATCTTCGTCGCGTTCCAGTAACCGATGACAAGTCCGCGGTCGACCGATGATAGGTATATAATGAACGCGACTTATTACCGTTAAGATCAAAATTATGTACAGTTATCTACGAGCTCTATTCATTTGATCGAATAATCAGTAAGTAAACACAATGAAAAACGGTGGATTCGGTTCCAAAATTATTTCATGTTGTACCACTTCCGTATTTTTAGGAGCAAAAATAAGCTGTGGAACTGTGTCCACGTCATTTCCCATGAATACTGAGTTTCATCTGGAGAAACTGTCCAAATTATCATGACAAGACAAAACAAAAACAAAATAATGCGTCATTCATTATGGATCATGGATAATATGTACCTGACAGTTTTTTCAGTAAATAACTTGTAAGAGTATTCCTCATCCATCCAACGTTTAGAAACTGAGGAGTGTTCGACTCACACTGTTTGCGAGGTTTTGGTGGAAGTAGGTAACTGAACGGTAAGGACATCGTTTCATGCCAACAAATAAATACGCGCTTCAATTACTTGTCTTGTCCGCAGGTAGCATCGTAAAAACACTCACTTGGAAAACCATTTACTTTCAAGACTCACACAGCCTATTGATAATTTCCAGTCTTCAACGACTCGAAGATATGAGGGCTTCTATTACGCCATTTTAAAGCGAAGAAAATTGTTACGAGCTGAGTTGTTGAGGTCAAGAAAAATATCAAACACTTGATTACAGAGTTCCACGTCCAGGTGCGTGTCGAGTTTTACGACTTGTTGAAGGCCGATTTCCGTTTGCCTTCATGAGCGAAGGGCCTGAAGATGAAATGAATATTGCTAAACTCGAGGTAGAAAATACATCACTTGGTCGAAGAAAACGATGAAATAAGGAAATATGTGATTTCACTGAATTCTTTAACCGCGCTTGTCGTTCAGAATATCGTACTATTGTGTACAATCAGTCAATTCAAGCATTAAATTCAATTCAACTCGAGCACCTAGGTACCAAATCATTGAACCCTGCCATATTTCCACCCTGCAATACCAGAAATTCTGTAGAACATTGTCAGTTAACTGCAAAACTGTAAATCATATAGTGTTATGTAGGTACTCTGATATACCCTGAGGTTTAAGCTTACCAACATGTCTGCATGAGCAGAACCTGAATAACATGAACTTGGTCCGGGTCTGCAGTAGGGGGTCATTATTTTGGCAGGATTTAATCTTCTGCAATAGATTTATTTCAAGGGAATCGTTAGAAATGGAAAGTACGTTCCAAAAGTGATGCTTGTGCAAGTCTCAAACATCCAGAACCAGACTGAAAATACAGCATCAAATAATATGATCAATAAACTTTAGAATCCCATATGTCTTCTCTGGTTCTTTCACTTTTCGCTCATGTTACATTTTTGGAGAATGATCCGCAAACTGGTTTTGTCCTACTCAGCCCACCCACGTTTTATTCAAGATTCGCCTAACGACATTTCATATGAATGCCTTTGCCTCTTAACGAAATAAAATGAAAAGAGTAAAATTCCCGAGGTTTTCTAGACGGTAAGGAAACCACTAACCCCTTTATACCCAGCGTAAAAAGAGAAAGACAGCTGAGAAGTTACGTCTTTTATGGCTTAAAGTATAAAACCCCTAATCTGGAATAGCTGTGCAAGCCCGAAACATAAAACATACTTGCGAAACGCCTTATACGGATGGAAGTTGTTGGCTCATAAAGGTAAGAAACTTTGGGGTGTGATTTTTAGGGGTCTCTGCACAAAAATCGGGAACGTCAAGACATCGCCACATTTTTACGGAGTAACCACCTAGCGGTTGCTGGCAAGTTTCCTTATGGGGACATGGGGTCTTGAAGTAACTGTGGCATTATTCAACAGATGGCTGCTATACGCGGAACAGAATCACTTCCCTCGGTGATATCACGATATCCGTCCATGCTGGGTATAATTTACCTCTGTTTAGATCTCATTGGTTGAAGAGTCGGTTGTATTTCATTTTCCATTAGGCACTTCCAAACCCCCATATCCGTCCATATACCGGTCTATAAGTTTCGACGGCACAACGCGTCCTTGGAGAAATTCAATTTCGGCCGAAACGTTGAGGGCAGTTGGTTCCATGAACCCATGGATTCATGAATTTCTCAACTGAGTTCCAGGCCAATGATGGATTGCAGTGACCCTGCAGTACCATCGTTCTGGACATTAACCAGGTACATCAACCTACAGTTAATTTCCATCGTGAAGTACCTAGGTCCCAAGAAATATCGAAAACCGTCAACTTGAGCGTGGATCAAACGGTTCAAACAGCGCCGGATTTAGATTTGTTGGGGCCCTGGGCCTATATCTGTAAGCGGCCCCCTGGGTATAATAAATTCAATTATTTTATATTCTTATTATAAATGTTTATTTTATAATACATAATCATTAATATTCTTGAATTTTACAAATTAACTTTTCTTGCTTTATGAGACGAAAATTCTACAATTAATTCATCAAAATCTAACGATCTAAAAAGCTCCACGTTGGCTACAAAACTAGCTAAGCTGGATAGCCTAGCTATAGTATTTCCCAAGTACATAATTGAGAATTATTTTCAAAATGCTGAACGATCTTTCGCCAGATGCATTTGATGTCCATATATGACCATATTTCTTTCGTTCAAAACCCTATATATGTCAAACATGTAGTAGCCGTTGTATATATGTATGTGTTTCGTAAGCCAGATTTTCTCATTTATATCCTTAATTTAAAAAAGCAAAAAAACCTCAGCCTTGCGGCCCCCTCAGGCTTGCGGCCCTGGGCCGCTGCCCAGTCGGCCCAGTGGTAAATCCGCCGCTGGGTTCAAATCACATGTAACCTATGAAACCGAGTTCGTTTGTAGGTACTTGGTGTTCAGTAGATCAGTTAGCTTGAAATTTCATGAACTCCCCACAGAGCGAGCTCCCAACTACCATTTATTTTCGATCACAAGGTACAGGTTTCCAGGGAAAGCTGTGCACATGCGCAGACGAAAAGTCAGATTTTGATTAATGCCAAGTGGATTCAACTATGGGCCAACCCGCAACTACCTTCAACAGTTCAATTCATTTACTTACATTTCCGAGTAGTTACAGGCATTTCAAGGGTACTGAATAAAGAACAGCGATAGATAGCAGAATGTTTATGCACGTAGATAGATAACACTTGCATATGAATTTTTATTCAATTTTCGGATGTTCTGTAGGTTACTGGACAAACATAAAAATTTTAGTCTTCTATCCGTGGGTAAGTAGGCACATTTTGAAACTTGAACTAAGGAATTTCGAGTGAGGGGACAATGTTGCTCCTTGGTCGAAGATTCCTGAAGTTCATTATTTTAAAGGTTATTTCCGTTTCAGTGAAATCCGTATGGATCATTATAATACATTATAATACATGAATATTATAAATCTGATTAAATTGGATACTGCAGTATTGTTCCTGTCACCTAAATCCTGTTGTGTATTTTGATGGAACCAAGAGACCTGGCCCACAGTTCCGCGGAAAAATACTCGGTTTGTACTGCAAACCTTCGATTTCCCAAGGGCTCAGGCGCTCTCTAGTTGTTCGCATGATAATTTTATTTTCCTCTGGGTCGTTTCCCCGCGAATGGAGGTTTTCCACTTCCATGTACCGGGGGCATTGTAGAGGTGAGCCGTATTCCCGCCTGATACCGCCCGATGGAATTGATACGAACAAAGCGCTCTGCGTCGGTGGAGGAGAACATTTGAAATGCAAACCATCGAATGAAAGTAGCAAAAGCTTTTTCAGGATCTACTTACACATCCGGAACAATACTTGACAACGCAAAAAATACATTCGGGAAGGTGAAAAATCGTACCTAATTGGACGTTTCTTGTGTTGGAACCAAATTTTAAATCTTCTGATCTCAAGCAACGCGAATCAGCTTCATGAAGATGGTTATTAAGAAAATTCCATCACTGTAATTATACATTACACATCTTTTCAAAATTTCAATAAATTCATAAAAAGTACCTTTTTCGTCTCCTTTTCCCGTTCCCTGTACCTTCCCGTTCCTATATGACCCATAATTTAATATAATAATATGTAATAAAAATAATATATAAAATATAATAAAATAATTTAATTTAATTTTCTTTTTTGGAATTCACTATATAGCATTTTTCGCAAGTTCTTGGGGTTCTTTATAACCTCAAGAAGGTATTTAAATCACAGCTGCATCAAATACAGCTCATTCCAAGCTTCTGCCGTCTCCCAGCAGGAACACTGCGGATGCGTCTCGAGACCCCGCAGCTACCTTCCCCATTTTCCTGTGTTGCATGTTAGCATTGCGTATTCCTGTTTTTGCGTTTGTGTACGTTTTATTTATTTTTGGCACTCACAATTTGTTTTTACAAATAAATTTATGATTTTATACAAAAATTAAAATATATGTCCTTTCTCCATATTTTACCATACTCGCTGCTTTGAATTAATTTTTATTTTTTTTGTAGGAACAAACTAGTTTTGGTCTACTTAAAACTCATAAAATACATTAAGAATACTGAGCTGTTGTTAAAAATCATTTAACACAAATTGTTTTTTACGAAAAATTAAAAAAATTATAATAATACAGTAGAAGTCGCTTTAGAAAGGCAGATAAGAGGAATAAGTCGGATATCACTTTGAAAACAGTCAGGTCCCGATCGGCTGTATGTAAACACAGTGTTTTATGGTGATATAAAAAGGGTGGTTATAGTGATCAGTTTTTGAGTTGCTGGGCGTCAAAAGTCGGCAAAATAGGTAAAAATGTCTGAAATCTCTCAAAATTGGTATATATTCTCCAGAAGTGGTACGCAGTGGTACGAAGTGGTACCTATTGAATGATGATCCGAAACAGAAGATAACTAGCTACCTACAGGTTTTGATAGATTTCCTCAACAAAAAAAAAAGTTAGGTCAATTCTGGGGGATCACAATTAAAGATTGGTCGCTTATAGTGATTGTTTCCAGTCGGTTCCAATTCGATCACTATAAGCGAATTCTACTGTAATAATAATAATGATAAAAAATCGACTTTTTGCAACAAAACCAGTCCAAACTAAGCAATCGAACTATGCGGATAAGGGATAGGGTAAAATAAGGATAGTAAAGATAGGGTAAAAATTCAAATGTAGCTTAATTCTTTGAGGCCGTACCTACAATTTAAAAAAAAAAAACTTTAAAAGTTCGGGCTTTTCGTCTCTCCTGTAAAACTTACAATAATGGAATGAGTTGGTTTTGGCAGCAAACCTCTCAATTAAGGTGAGTAAAAAAAAATGCGGAGTGCGCTGGGCCGTCGAGAACCTCCCTTCGTCCCTCATATATGTACCCGTACACACATCATACACCTCCATACACATATACCTATAGAACAACCGAAAGCACTCGGCCTGATTAAGGTTTGACTGTAAAGCTTTATGAATAATAACTCCAGGATACGTGTCACTATTGAGGATATGGCCGGGCTGGTTACAATGTTTCATTCTCTTTCGGACGAAAAAAACCTTTCTTTCATACAATGCTGCCCCGTGCGATGGATGAGGCACACGACGAGCCAAATATAAATCGTGTCCCTTTTTCATCATTTTGCAATTATTAATTCAATTTAACATATATAATAATTACCCCGGACTATTAAGGCTAAATGTAACGACAAGTTAGTGAGATTCTCAGATAAGAGATGGCAGCACTATCGGGGGCAAATTTCCTTGACTCCTCACAGGAGAACGAATCAAGATATTTTGAATCTGAAAACGGATTTGATAAGATATCAACCCATAGTTTGGACGAAATCGGTTTAAAAAATTTGCACAATTTTTTTGCGCACTGTTCAATAAATTTTTTGATTAAATTGAGACTTTTTCAAAAATGTCGCCTTATACAGCAGTGTGCCCATGCATACAGTGTACAAATCCGTTTTCAGAATTGAGATTGGTCAAAAATTACGATCGTAATCCTTAAGATTGGTGAAACAATAGATTGGAAACAATAGTAGGGCTGACGGGGTGGAGGAGTGCGCGCGCGAGAGGGGGGCAGTTTGGTGAGGTGGTGCCCGCCTCGACCCCTCGTATGAACGTTCTCCGAATTCTCCTACTCAAGGTCGGCATCAAAATCGAGTCTTCCTGATGTTGGTTGGAAAAGAAGTTTTGTCTGTGAACAGGATTGGGTCAAGCCTTGTCTCACGTTTGTGGACTACGAGAAAAGGGGGGCCTAAGTTGGGGGTAGTAGATTTCGTTTTTTTCTTGTAGGGGATGTGACTGATACGCAAAATCCATGTTTTTGACAACGGTGGCCCCCAAAACTTTGGTAAAAATGCGAGAAACCTCAAAATTTTCGCACTTTTTTTGTTTTTCCCCCATTTTGGCCATGATAGAGCGCGTTTTTGACAAAAAGTGTACATTTTGAAACTGAATTAGATTTGCTAGAATACTAGAATAGGCTCGGTAGACTCAATAGTTTCCGAGATACAGCTTAAATATCATACCTACCACCACTCTCAAAACCGCGTTGTGAAATCCAATTTTCTTTCTCGTATTTTTCGCTATATCTCCAAAACGTATTGTCACATCCGGAATTTAGTAGTGAAGTATTTCAAAACTCAAATAATTTTAGATTGTATTGCAAGTTGTGTCCCTAAATACATACATACAGACTACATACACACTTTCAAAATAATTTTGTTACTTTTGCGCACTGCAACAATTTTTTATTGTTCACAAAGATTGGCAGGTACCTACAACAGCGTGCCTACATGCATATAGATGTTTCAAAAAATACAAGTCGATAAATCTTTCATATAGGTACCTACGCGAATTTTATGGGACAGCGTGTAAAATCATAGTCCATGAATCTAGTCTTGAAAAATTAAACTGGGTATTTCAAATCTGAGCAGTATCGAAATTAGGGGACATATAGGTACAGATCATCAAACACTTGAAACATTTCTGCTGTTGAATATACTATATTTGCTTTCAAAATAAAGTATTATACTTTGAGGAATTTTCATCCCAAGTCCTGGGTAGGCTCCCGTATTTCCAGCGAACGTGGTATCCTTGGATCAATAATTTCTGGGAGCAGAACATTTTCATAACAATATTTCAACTTTGTTATCATTTTGTCCTCCCAGAATGAGCGATCCCTTTGTATTATCTCGTAATGTAGATCCCTAGGGGTCCACACTACGAAAAAACAACGCTCTCTCATCGTTATTTCCAATTGTCCTTGAATTTGGAAGAAGTAGTCGCTAGTTTTTTTAAGTTTTTTATCTTTACCCAAACAAAACTTTTTAAATTTGTGTCCAGAGTTTTCGCTCTGGAAACACTAAAGTTTTGCACCATAGTAATGCACCAAACAGACTCATGAAACCTACTAAACACTATGATCGCAACATTTTCCATGGAAATTGGGTAACGGAGTTACGAAATATGGACGCACGCGTTGTTGTAGAAGTCCATTTTTGTGAAGCCAATTTTTGTTGGAGCAGTGCAATAAAGTTTTGGCACATCAAAAACATCAGGTAGGTACATACTGTTGGCAAAGTAAATACCATTCAGATTCATCGACTATAATAGTTATGTAAACACAGTTGCATAAACGTCACCTGATTTCGAAAAAATCAAATCCAAATCAAATCGAAGTGTCGGCTTCTTGGAATTTGGGCAACCTTTTTGGCGAGTTCATAAGAGGAACTATCTAGGTACTCTGTAAGCAGATACCTCGTGGCATGGATATATGTGTAGGGGTTATTATTATCTCTATCTCTATCCTTATTATCCTTATTATATTATAAATTTGAATCTTTGTCTGTCTGTGAAACTGTGATTCTTTTCACGGCAAAAAGCATATATACCTATTTATGTTATCACAATATATGTACAAAAGTAAATAAAAAACGCTGCAAAGTACTTCATGGGTTTATTATTCTTGCGGACATATAGAACTGTACTCCATCATATCAAAATGTCAAACAATTTTTTCACCATTTATAAACAATGTGCCATTAATTCGTTTTTCCCGTGTTTTTTTCCGATACTTTTAGGTAACAAACATCCCTAATATAGATACCATCTTTGGACCAACCCCCACCTACCCTCCAAATTTGAATCACATTCGACCATTTTTACGGTAATTATGGGCGTTACTAGCCGTTCAACGGTTTTCACTTCAAAACTCCTAAAAAACGCCTCATTTTTGTCAGTTTTTTGTCCATAAAATCCAAACCGTTGGTCCGATCGAGCTGAAAAGCTTGCGGGCACCATGTCTGCCCTAGATGAGTATTTGGTGCAAATTTCGACTCAATTGGACCAATTTTGAGGCAGTTATGCGTGACACGGCGGACGGCGACGGACATTGCATGAATCTAGACACCTTGAAACGTGTAAGAAAAAATTTTGAGGGGGTGTTCCAAAAAATTTTTGCTGAACGACTACATAGGTGTATTATTCACAGAATAATAAACCAAAACGATTTATTCATCTTCTAATAGACAATCACACTCTAGGATACCGCACCAAGCCAGTTTCCGAAAATACCAATTTTGGGAAAAAGTGTCTAAAAATGTGAAATTTGAGCCTATTTAAAAAAATATGTGCTTTTAGGAATCACGTATCAAAATTTTAGGGACGTATCGACAAATTTGGGAAAAATCGAAAAAAGACTTGTTTTTGGCGATTTTAGCTAAATGGCTGAAGCGATTTTGACGTACTAAACTCCAATCGACGCGCAATTTTATGCTCCTTATTCTAGCATAATTATAGTGAAAATAGTTTTCGAGAAGCGAAAAAGCTGAAAAAGGTCCGACAATTTCGCAGTTTTTTGGCTCTCAAAAGTTTAGCACAAGCCAGAGTCCGTCGCAAACTCACATTACTCGTATTATGCCCAAATTCGATTAAAATAATTTCCAGCTAGTGCACATTTATTAGGCAGCAAGCACAAGTCCAATTTGACTTGGCTATGACCCAATCCTGCTCACACACAAAACTTCTTTTCCAACCAACATCAGGAAGACTCGATTCCGAGAATGTTCATGCGAGGGGTCCAAGCGGCCGAGGGGTCGAGGCGGCGGGCACCACCTCACCAAACTGCCCCTCTCGCGCGCGCACTCCTCCACCCCGTCAGCCCTACTATTGTTTCCAATCTATTGTTTCACCAATCTTAAGGATTACGATCGTAATTTTTGACCGATCGAAATTCTGAAAACGGATTTGTACACTGTATGCATGGGCACACTGCTGTATAAGGCCACATTTTTGAAAAAGTTTCAATTTAATCAAAAATTTTTTTGAACAGTGCGCAAAAAAATTGTGCAAATTTTTTAAACCAATTTCGTCCAAACTATGGGTTGATATCTTATCAAATCCGTTTTCAGATTCAAAATATCTTGATTCGTTCTCCTGTGAGGAGTCAAGGAAATTTCCTTCATTTTGGTGCTGCCACGTGGTGGCAGGTTTTGCAACTAAAAGCGTTACATTTAGCCTTAATTTTCACCTCAATCGGCCGAAGGTCAAATTGAATTTCCCCTCACAGGTACAAAACATGGATAGTTTTTATTAATGAAGATACACCACTGCGGCAAAGGTACACATACTCACAAACAGTAGGCCAACGCTCAAAAAGTTAGGGGCATACCTGAAACATAAAAAACTCGATGAAATTTCAAGAATAAGACTAACTGCACCTGCAATTTGGTGAACTTGTATGACAGTTTTCTTTTAAACATCCTCCATCATAAGAATTATTTTGTAAGAAGTCTCGCGCATTTGTAAAATACTTGGACTTATCATTGATGCTGCCAAATAATAAATAAGTGCACTTATTGCAATATAAGATACTGGGATGTTAGGTTGCTGTATGAATGCAGTAAAAGATGGGAAAAGGGCATATGTAACGAACAGGTAGGGCACGATTCATCAGCCCAACAAAATACGTAAAAATCCAGGATGTTTCTAGTGGAGTAACTGACAGGGAAGGAGGATTTTCGGCAGCGTGAAATTTTGCAAGATTCAAAATTCGGTCTGACCCCCAACAGCGCCCCATTAACCCCCAAGCTAACTATCCACATGGACAGATACAGAAAATCAGAGGTATTTGGAACACTCGTCCAGCAAAATCAGGGGCCCTCTTCACAAATTCATAAAAAGTACACCGCGAGTCGACCTAAAACGGCTAATACTTTGATTTATCCATCACATTCGCCATCCAGTCATTCGCAAATGTCCTCTATTCTATACAGTGGGCGTATCACTGATGCAGCCTGCCTAACAATGGACCATCCTTGCTAAACAACCTTCGTGTGTTGTATCAGGAGTTATTGGATTAACTGGAATTCCGGTTGGCGGTATTGAAACCCTGTCCTATGGCCAGTCCTTTCCAGTTTTAACAAAGCTAATTTCCGCTATTTTGTCAACAGCGAGGTTTCCCTGAAGCGAAAATCCAACATCCTCAAATCTTCCAACAGAAGTTTAAACTTTTGAGTTTTATACAAAACATCTAAACCACACCGCGTGTATTTATTACTACTCACATGGTACTACTTGTTACCAAATAATAATTCTATTGATTATTGAATTGGGAAGTCTGAATGGCATCAAATGAAACATCTTTGAGAGTGGGTAGTGTTTTATGGGAATAGATGGCGCAGAAGGAAAACACGGGTATACGTCGGAGAAATTGAAGCCACGCGATGAGTTACTGGTAGATCGAGCTATCCATCATCGGCATCGATCGTTTGGGATTGGTTTCTGGCTGAAAGTGTTAATATTTTAGAAGCTCCATCATAAAACGGTCTCTCGGTCCCTTTCCCACAAACATCCAATCTCATCATTCATACGTTCATGTAAGAAATGCGAGAACACGGTATTGCTCAAAGCGTCCTCGTAACTATTACTTGTATATTCGCAACGATTATCTCGACATACAGACATATACAAGTCCAAATCTGTTCAAAAGGTCCGAAACGCAATATGCGAATTAGTAGAAATTTTGATTCCGGAGGACAGATTTACAGAGGAATCAGAACTCGATTAGCCGCTGCCAACACCGAACCGTTCAACGACCTCCCCCAAAGGTACTTATTCCGTACGTATAATATAATTTTATTATGTTTATTATTTACACCTTCCGTAGATATCACCGTTTTCTGTGGTCAATACCTGCCCTCGTGCTCCCTCCAGGAAAGCCACAAATCGAGAAATGGAGCCAGCAGGGCAATCACATTTCATAAATGTGCGATGGATTCAAGAAGTCAAACATTAATTATTATTTGTTGTTATTCATGAAGCGTAACGTTTGTTCGATTTTAAAACGACGGACGGGCGGAAATTTATTCCATTTTCGGATTCTACGTTCCTTCATACGGTAAGCTATCACATACATTTTGAGGAGGGTTATATTGTTTCTTCCCCCGCCCCCTTTTCATGCTCGATTCCAAAGGTTTATTATTGAAAATAATAAACTAAAAGTACATATCAACTGAATTCAAAATAAACATCATTCTTCAAATGCAATAATATCATGGAAGAAACAGCTCGATTTCTTACAGCCTTTCGTGATTATAATAAGTTCCCTAACAATGATATCTGAGCCGGATCTATAACGTTTCTTTCACGGTAATGCTGACGAAGCTTTGAGGTGCAAACGGCTGGACTTACAATGCTCCGTGTGGTCTTTAAAAATTCTCTAGATCGAGATCAATTTAAAAAGGTGCAAATTATTACACAACGGTTTATTATTTACCTGTATAGATGCCCCTTCTGCGTAGATCACTGTTTTCTGTGGTCAATACCTACCCTCGTGCCCCTCCCAGGAAAGCCCTAAATGGAGTACTGGAGCCGGCCTGGGAATTAAAATTCCATACAAATGCGCGGGATTCAATCACTAATTAATTATTTTTAGTTATTCATGAAGCATAAGGTAAATATAGCATATGGTAAATCAACCAATGTGTAATAATTTACCTGTATAGACGCTCCTTCTGCGTAGATAGTATAATAAACCGTTGCGTAATAATTTACCGTTGTGTAATAATTTACCCAATAATACTTCAACGTTTGCTCAAGTTGCAAAAGTAACTATAAAAAAAATGAAATTATCACGGAACAACCGACTCGATTTCATACAGCCATCCGTGATTATAATCAGGTGATCCCTAGCGATGATATCTGGGCCGGATTCATACCGTTTCATTCACAATCATGTTGACGAAGCTTTTCGGTGCAAACGAACGGCTGGATGTACAATGCTCCGGGTGGTCTCAAAAAATTCTTTAGTTCAAGATCGAATTAAAAACGCAAAAAGAAACCATACCCTTTTATTGAAAGTTTTCGACCTACGGCGTTCTGAAAATTTCAACCCCTATTTTTCACCCCTTATAGAGGACTGACAGAGTTACCTTCGCGGACCCCGAATGGGACGTACGAACCAAATTTCATTAATTTTGGCTCATGGTAACTAAGGAATGTGCAATAAACCAAAATTGGCATCTTTCAGCAATAGCCAGTGTGTTATTCAAAACATGCTACGGTATTTGGAGAACGGGGTTGGAATTCGAATAATAATTGGTTCACAGGAATCCAACTCCAGTAGCTGTGAGTACAACACAGACTGCTCGGCATGTTTGAACATCATCATTACCATTAGCGAGGCGTGAAATCGCGAGAAAAAGAATTCGGAACGCGGTGCATCTGCAAGAAGGAGCATTCCCTTGCAGAGGAGGTATGCGATAACAAGTCGGTCCCTGGTAAAATGCCGCTTCAGGGAGTCACAGGTTGTAGAACAGTGGCTGCAGGGACTCGCGTGATGAAGGTGGGCACTCGTGGAGCACGGTCACATGGCATCTCAGAAAAGGCCGGTACTACTATTGTCTCATTGTGGCGTTTGCGGAAAGGCGAACCACGAACTTGACCTCTCGTAGAGCCCTGCGGTTTGCATATCAACCGCAGGACCTTTGACTCAAAGGTTCCTTCCACAGGGTGGTGTTACGGAATCTAGAACTGATCAAGTTACGAGCAATCTGATAGGTTCTACTTGCAGTATTACATATCAAAAGTGGTACGACCACTATGAATCACAATACGAGCGTAAATGTATATGCATACGGCAAATCTTGGGTTATATTACTTACTAGACACAAGTATATATTTTAGATTCTTCCTCACATTCACTCTTAGTGCCAAGAATACTCAATTCCAGTCCCTGTAATGAACTGAATGAGAAAACGTCAATCTCACTGTTCTGCAGCCTGACGGAAAAATTTATTCAATTCTGATTTGTACTCCAACCTGATTTGGATTTCCAACATTCTTCAAAATTGTTCTTGGTCATTCCATTCGATAATGTTAGGTTACACTTGAAGTGGTTAATATTATTGAGCTTGATATTTTATGAAGTTAAAAGCACTTTAATTGGTGAGTTTTGTTAGGAACACCAGGTAAGTACTCGTTCTCTAATGCATTAAAGTACCTGAGTCACTATTTAAATTCATACCCAAAATTTGACATTAACAATGGAACTGAAATTGGAACAGTTACATTTTTAATAAAAAACCGATAGGTACAGTAGGTACCTACTTGGGCGATTCCAGGGGATCACAGTTTTGCCTATTTGCCGATACTTTCTTTTTGCGCTTGGAACCCCCACTTTTCAAAAGCCGTTAGACGTAGCCTAAAAACCGGTAGAAAGAAAACACAATTTCGTCAGAGATTGAGGATGCTAAATGTTTTCAGCGGTGGTGGGGGGCTTCATATTGTCAGTTTGCTATACTTGGCCAAATACGTAGAAATGAAATAACAGTACTGATCAATATAACTTGAATCACTCGCGGCGGAATAGTGGAAATCCATATAAAAAACGCTGCAAAGTCCTTGTCACATGGGTTTATTATTCTATTGGACATACCTACAGAAACGTTGGCTGTTCATTTATTGCTTCATTCATATAAAATAATTGAAATAGCTATTTCTGATGGTTTCCACCAATTTTGGCCCCCAAAACACGAATCAGGTACGCTCCTTTTTTTTTTTTTTTTTTTTTCAAATTATCTTTGATCATTGATAGTGCCATTTAATCGTCTTGATCCACCTCTTGATACTTTTTCTAGTGTTATTCTACAAATTGATGGTGATTTCAGACGATTTTCCAGGTTTTTGACTTATAAAAATCAATTTTGGGAGCTGAACATCTGGTACAACCTCAATTTTCCACTCTTTGGTCAAAATCGACTTCATATTCGGTCTTCTCGTCCCCACAAACATGAAAAACGATACCTCAAAAGCTCATTTTACTAACATGTTGCTAAAACACAAAAAAGTACCTATTTTTACACACATTTTCACTCATAACACCCCTGGGTATATTCCGATCGGGCTGAAAAGTTTCGGGACACAACTAGGGCCCAAATGGAGCATGTGTGCGAAAGAACGATTTTTTTAGACCAAAAATGAAGCCTGCACACGTGATACGGCGGACGGCGTACGGCGGACGGCGGACGGCGTACGGCGGACGGACATTGCATTTTTTTTTAATCTACGCACCTTGAAACGGAAAAGAAAAAATTTTGAGGGGGTGTTATAAAAATTTTTTGCTGAGCGAATACATAGGTGTATTATTCACAGAATAATAAACCAAAAACTACAGGATAAAAATAAAATAGTCTATTTCCACGTACAATAGCAAAAACTGTAGACCGGTTTCGGTTGGTACACCATCGTCAGTACACTATAGTGTGATTCTATAGTGTACTGACGATGGTGTAACAACCGAAACCGGTCTACAGTTTTTGCTATTGTACGTGGAAATAGACTATTTTATTTTTATCCTGTGGTTTTTTTTTTAGTACTGATCAACCTCCGACGTTATGAACAGTAAGATTTACTTGACGATTTTTGTAGGTCATATCTTTTATTTTATTTCATACATTTTCTTTCGAGCGAAATTTGATAAGCCTGGGAGGATCGCACTTAATTCTAAAGGTTGGTAAGACAATATTTTGAGTCTGCTCTTATCGAAATGCGGTTTTCACCAACTGACGCCAGTGACAGCGACAGACGTGGGAACAGGGTCAAAACGACATAAGGATTCGTTCGTTGACCATAATAAATCTCACGTCTTCTCAGATTCCGTGCAGAAAAGGATATTTCGGGTGGGCGTCTCTCCGTTAAGATCCTGGGAAAGGACCACCAACACTGACCTGACAGTCTGACATGTGGGCGATGTGTTCAAACTGGAGAACGCTCATCAAAAACGATCGTTTATGTATATAAGTACAGCCAAACGTGTTGAAAGAAATTTCTAGGTTCGAAGAGGAAGGAACAGGTTTTCATGCACACATCCAACATAAGGAACAGGTTTCTATATGAAATCCAAGAGCGAGGAGCGAAGCAACGAGCATGCTATTTTGGCGGGCAAAATAGATACATCAATCTTTTTGCGACTGAGGAGGTTTTTTTGGGGGGTAAATTTTCATTTTTACAACATGGTTATTTTTGGATTGGATATCACATCGTCTTGCAGTGATGAAGTAACATTTCGCTTGTACAGACAGTGAGTAAACATTTTGCTTTACCAGCTCTTATCGGGTTTCTTCAATGAGCTGTTCTATTCGTCGAGAATTTTGACTTCTGGTTTATTATTCTCTGAATAACACAACTAGGAATGTATTCGGTTCGGACAAATTTTTTTGGAACACAACTTGTGTTTCAAGGTGTGTAGATTCTAAAAATGCAAAGACCTTCGTCCGCCGCGTCATCGCTATCTACCTTAATTTTCGGTCTTAAAAAAATCGTTCTTTCGTACAAGGCTCCGTTTGGGCCCTATTTGTGTCCCCCATCTCGGCAGCCCCATCGGAAAACACCCAGAGGTGTTCTGGGTGAAAAATTAGATATTTTTGAGGTTTTAGTGGACTTTTGGGCTTGTAAGGTTTTCCATGTTTTTTAGGGTGAGACCAAACATTACGCTGATTTTGACCACTGAGTGAACGACTGTGGTTCTAACAAAGTTGTCTCAAAATTCAATTTTATTGGTCAAAAACCTGTGAAAATGGCTGTAATCACCAAAAATTTGTATGTTATACAAATACACAGGAGTTATAACAGGAGTGTATATGTACATGTTATGCACAGGAGGTAATATTAGCAGGTGAATCAAGACAATTCAATGAAAGTTTCACTGATCCAAAATAATAATGCGTCAAAAATAGCAACCTAATATTCGAGTTTAGAACCGTCATATCTTTGTGTGTCTTTCTCTTCACTGAGGTCCCAGTCGTGCCGTATTCAGTCCAGAATAATTAACCAATTTGACAAGGACTTCTCAGCGTTCAGATTCGGTATTCACGAATTAGGTTAGTCGTGAAAATAATGTGATGACAAATAATATCATGATGGGTGGTAAAAATGTGCTCAAGAGCAGTTTGGAGTAAATACGAGTACATCACATTTTAAATATTGCCCACGTATACCTAGTAGCTGTTTGATAGGTACAATAATTATTGATTTTCTCTCGTTTCATGGAGTATCGTAAGTTCAAACAATGTTTGTTTCATCGTTCGGATACCCCGTTAAATCGTCCGTAATTAGCAGGCGCTGGACAATAATGATGGCTCTGGAAAATTCATTGTGAATCCTCAATGAACGAGCGGGTATAAATGGGTTCGATTTTAAACAATCATGGCGAACAGGAGCGCGAGAATAAATTATTACTCCATTACGGTGATTCTAGCAAATATAAATTAATCGTTTGTCGTCATGATATTAAGGGACCAGCTCCATGGATCAAGCTGGGCTCTCCTCTCTATTTTAAACGAACACAGGAAGGCATTGTTTTGAAAAGTTACCTGAAAAACGCTGCAAAGTCCTTGTCACATGGGATTATTATTCTATTGGACACACCAACAGAAATGCTGGCTGTTCATTTATTGTTGCTTTCATGTAAAATAATTGAAATAGCTATTTCCGGTGGTTTCCAACAATTTTGGCCCCCAAAACTTGATTTTTTTTTTCAAATTATCTTTGATCATTGGTAGTGCCATTTAATCGTCTTGATCCACGTTTTGACACTTTTCCTAGTGTTATTATACAAACTGATTGTGATTTCAGTCGATTTCCCAGGTTTTTGACTCACGAAAAATCAATTTTGGGAGCTGAACAGTTGGTAGAACCTCAATTTTCCACTCTTTGGTCAAAATCAACTTCATATTCGGTCTTCTCGTCCCCCAAAACATGGACAACGATACCTCAAAAGCTCATTTTACTAACATGTTACTAAAACACAAAAAGTACCTACCTATTTTAATGCACATTTTCACTCCGAAATCTGGGACGCTGTTATGAAAAATTTCTAATGATTTTCACGTACAACCGATTCGTTGCTACGGAACTTTAACATCGCCAGTTATCATCGTACAAAAATCGTTCACCACTCGTTGGATAGCTCTCGATCTACCAAACCATATTACGTTAACCAATGCGGAGTGCGTGGCCGACAAGCTGCGGTATGAGCGTCATTGTTTAAATAATAATTGCTTACACACAGGTGATCATTCTCAATAATTTATATTGTGAACACGATTGCAAGCTTTATATAAGTACCGATGATACGGAACTAAGGATCGTGTAACCTGGTGTAACCTATGAGCAGTCAATATATCATTCGAAAAAGGTTTATGTGAAACGCGTGAGCTAAAACACATTCTGTGTTTCTATAATTTCGTCCGAAGTATGTAAATAGAGGTAACCGGGGGTCCAGGAGGCTTGCCCCCTGGCGAGGCGCGGAGCGCCGAGTTTTAGACCGAAAATGAAGCCTGTACACGTGATAAGGCGGACGGCGTACGGCGGACGGACATTGCATTTTTGTAATCTACGTACCTTGAAACGGAAAAGAAAAAATTTTGAGGGGGTTTTATAAAAATTTTTTACTGAGCGAATACATAGGTGTCATATTCACAGAATAATAAACGAAAAGTAACCCCTTCGCTTCCCTCCATTACAATTTCTCAAGTAGAATCCCAATCGATAATACGGTAGCTCGACGTTCACCTTTATTTGATTATACATGAAGTAGCTATTGGTTATATGAATAAGAGTGGTGAACTGGAACGAGAGACCCACCACAAAACGACAGAATAAAGACGGTTGAAAGCATCGAAGTGGGTTTTCAGATAAAAGTATACTGGCTGAACATCATTCGGATCCATGTAAAGGTTCCCTTTGAGTTTGATGATTGAATACCGAAGGATTTCTGGGGGCTTTGAGGATTTTCCGTTAGTCCTTTAAATGGATTGTTTCTTAATTGACCTCTGAATAGATCTCGACGAAAAGGGATGTTCCACGTTTCCAACCTTTTCAACGAATATCGAGTGGATGGTTAGGGAAATAAATATCTACGCTGTAAGCGACAGAGAAAACCCTGAGATTAGGTCGTATTTCGTAACAGCAAATATCCCAACTGTGGCTCATTTTACGTATATTTAGGTTAACGTTCACGAAAAAACTAGTGGTACTTGATATTTTATATATTCCCTTCAAGAATTACGGCGAAACTCTCAACTTGATTATGGAATAAGAGAAATCCGTCAACAAAAACTGAATTATGATTTCCAGTGAGTTGGTTTTGGTTTATTATTCTGTGAATAATACACCTATGTATTCGCTCAGCAAAAAATTTGTATAACCCCCCTCAAAATTTTTTCTTTTCCGTTTCAAGGTGCGTAGATTCCAAAAATGCAATGTCCGTCCGCCGTCCGCCGTACGCCGTCCGCCGTATCACGTGTACAGGCTTCATTTTCTGTCTAAAAAATTCGATCTTTCGCACACATCCTCCATTTGGGCCCTAGTTGTGCCCCGAAACTTTTCAGTCGGAATATACCCAGGGGTCTTATGGATGAAAATGTGTACAAAAATAGGTACTTTTAGTGTTTTAGTAAATGTTAGTAAAATGAGCTTTTGAGGTATCGTTTTTCATGTTTTTTGGGACGAGAAGACCGAATATGAAGTCGATTTTGACCAAAGAATAGAAAATTGAGGTTCTACCAGATGTTCAGCTCCCGAAATTGATTTTGGTTTATTATTCCGTGGATAATACACCTCTGTATTCGCTCAGCAAAAAATTATTATAACACCCCCTCAAACTCTTTTATTTTCCGTTTCAAGGTGCATAGATTCCAAAAATGCAATGTCCATCCGTCGTCCGCCGTCCGCCGTATCACGTGTACCGGCTTCATTTTCGGTCTAAAAAAGTCGTTCTTTCGCACACATGCTCTATTTGAGCCCTAGTTGTGTCCCGAAACTTTTCAGCCCGATTGGAATACACCCAGGGGTGTTATGAGTGAAAATGTGTGTAAAAATAGGTACTTTTTGCGTTTTAGCAACATGTCAGTAACATGAGCTTCTGAGATATCGTTTTCCATGTTTTTGGGGACGAGAAGACCGAATATGAAGTCAATTTTGACCAAAGAGTGGAAAATTGAGTTCTAACAAATGTTCAGTTCCCAAAATTGATTTTTTATGAGTGAAAAACCTGGGAAATCGTCTGAAATCACCATCAGTTTGTATAATAACACTGGAAAAAGTGTCAACACGTGGATCAAGACGATTAAATGGCACTACCAATGATCAAAGATAGTTAACAAAACAAACAAACAAAAAAGGGTGGGGGGGGGGCGTACCTAATTTGTGTTTTAGGGGCCAAAATTAATGGAAACCATCACAAATAGCTATTTCGATTATTACGCATGAAAGAAACAATAAATGAACAGCCAACATTTCTGTAGGTATGTCCAGTAGAATAATAAACCCATGTGACTTTGCAGCTTTTTTGCGTATTAGCAACATGTTCGTAACATGTACTTTCAAGGTATCGTTTTTCATGTTTTTAGGGACGAGAAGACCGAATATGAAGTCGATTTTGACCAAAGAGTAGAAAATTGAGGTTCTACCGGATGTTCAGCTCCCGAAATTGAATTTTTATGAGTCAAAAACCTGGGAAATCGTCTGAAATCACCATCAATTTGTAGAATAACACTGGAAAAAGTGTCAACAGGTGGATCAAGACGATTAAATGGTACTATCAATGATCAGCAATTATTTATATTTAAAAAAAAACGCTGCAAATGCCTGCACAACGGTTTATTATTTTGTACAGAATACCCTTCTGTTACACATCACAGCTCTCTGTATAGATAACCCGTCTATATAATATAATATACATGTACTACTCTATACATATTATGTGAATCGCAATAGTAGTAGCGGTTAGTACCTAACCCCGTACTCGTTACTAGGTACCTACCTAAATCACGAGTTAAATGTTGCTAAAATAATTCTGTCGATGGCAAACAGTAACTAAAACGGCAAAAAGAAACGCAAATAATGAAGTTCTAAAGGAAAATTGTTGATGTGGAGTGAAATAGATGCCCCTTCTGCGTAGATCACTGTTTTCTGTGGTCAATACCTACCCTCGTGGTCAAGTATAATGAACCGTTGTGTAATAACTTGCCCACCAATAATACTTCAACGGTTGTTCAAGTTGCAAAAGTACCGATCAACAAAATCCAGCCCCTTCTCGGTAGATGAACCGTTGTGTAATAATTTACCGTTGTGAAATAATTTACCGTTATGTAATCATTTACCTTAGTGTAATATTTTACCCATCAAACATACTTCAACGTTTGTTCAAGTTTCAGAAGTACCTACCAACAAAATCCAATAGTCCATCACTTATCAAATGAAATAATATCGCAGAACAACCAACTCGACTTCTGATTATAATCAGGTGCTTCCTAGTGATGATTATCTGGGCCGGATTTATACCGTTTGATTCACGATCGTGTTGACGAAGCTTTTTGGTGCACACGAACGGCTGGACGTACAATGCTCCGGGTGGTATCAAAAAATTGTTTAGCTCAAGACAAATTTAATAAAGTTAAAAAAACCGTACCCTTCTATCGAAAGTTTTCGAGATACGGCGTTCTGAAAATTTCAGCCCCTACATATTTTGAACCCCTTAGAGATGACTGACAGTAACGTCGAGCTTCGAGGACCAAATAGACCCCGAACGGAACCTATGTATAACCCGAATTTCATCAATTTCGTTTCATGGTAACTAAGAAAAGTGGCCAGTACGGCGTACGGCGGACAGACAGAAATATTTGTATTGCATTTTCGGATTCTACATACCTTGAAACGTAAACCATCAAATTTTGAGGAGGGGGGGGGGGGTTAGATTTTTTTATTCTTTTCATGATCGATTCCAATGGTTCATTATTGAAAATAATATACCAACAATTTTAAAAAACTACCCGGAAGAAGTGTAATGATATTTTTGTGATGTAGATTAGTTCAATCTCTTTAACCTCAAGTACAAACCTAGTTTTTTTATTGGTGAAGTATACAGGTATGGGAATATGCCGACTTTCTCTCTTCATGGGCTCAGAAAGGGTTTGAGTTTCGGGGGCGGACAGGACTTGTGGTTGGGTTCTAGAAAGGGCATGTACGAAATTTGACTCCATTCCGACAATTAGGCCGCGGTGGAGGGAAAAAATACCGTAACTGGCCACTAAGCGATGAGCATAAGAAGAAGAGAAGAAGAAGATAGAAGCATAAGAAGAAGACGTCAACTCGACATTATTTATTGCAATAAAAATAATCGAAAATATTACAATAAACCCGAATAACATAGTACGGAGCTTTAGTAGTGGTAGAATCTTGAATGAAGGTGGTAAAAACCAAACACAACACACAACCATTGAACGAGTTGATAGGTAGGAACGAAATTTTCCGTTTTATTTGACCTGACTTGTCATAGTATTTTCCTGTTCATCTTCGTACCATTTCCTAATAATCATGAAAATTAACAGTTTGGAACTGGCTGTGCTACCAAAGTCGGATCTCCTGACTTGGATTCTCCAGTTCCACCTCCACATCCTACCATTTGCTATAGTTTAATTACACCTAGGAGAAAGTGCGTATCTCATCGTCAAGGGACTCATCACTTTGCAACAAGATAATAAATTAATACCTATTTAGTTTTGAAAAAATTGCACCTACCCCCAATGTTGCTATGAGTAGTTTTACTACCTAATATGGTTCATAATTACCTGTATGTTTAATGATGATTACCCTCGACTTTGTAGTTATTTAAGGAAATATTACTTACAATAAATCAAAATAACAAAGTTGCACGTACCTTTAGTAGTGTGCACAATCCGAGAATGAAGATAGAATCCAGTTCGTAGCACAAACCGCATACACAACCACTGATCAACGCGGGCCAATCAGTGCATACACGTTATTCATCGGATTGCCCACGTCACTTCACGCGGTTAATCGGCGGATCACTCCGAGGCGATTCGAGAAAACACACAAAAATATATAATGTAGTCCAGGAATTATTGTTTAAAGATGCATTTTGACGAAAAACTACCACAAACCTACCATCCGTCGCGGGTGATCGAGGGACTGACGTGAGCCGTGAGGGGCGGCAGGGTGGGGAAGGTGGCGGTGAGGGGAAAGTAGGCACTTAGGTACTTGTAACTTTAATTATTTTCCCCTTTATTTTACCCGACTTATTGTCTTTACCTGTTTTTACACTTTTCCAAAAAAATCCACGAAATGATTGAAGTTACCGATCTACGTGGCACTGGGTCTGCCCGCCAGAGCTTAAACTCTTCAGATTTAGGTTAATACTTGGAATTTTCCATCTATTTTATTGGAATTGGTCATTAATTCAATCTTAAATTTCCATAAACCACCAATGGTTGTATAGTTGGTGTTTTAATCGTTCCAAGTAACTACATCATGTTGTGAACTGATGCCCTCGTGGCACAACCAGTGCCACATAGATAAGTAACTTGTATATTATTTCTTCGATTGTTTGAAGCAGTTAGGAAAAGAAAAACACAATGAAAATTCAGGTAAATGTAAAAAAATAAAATAAATAAATAACTAAATAAATTTTAAAAAATCGAGTGAATACCTACCTACCCCACCACGCCCAGCCACATCACCTTCCCCACCCTGCCGCCCCTCTATACTAGTCAGTCTGGCCCGATCAACCGCGACGGATGGTAGGTAAGTTGTAGTTTTTATTCCAAATTCATCATAGAAGAATAATTCCTGGACTAAATTGTACTGTGTTATTGTGAGTTTTCTCCTCGAATCGCCTCGGTATCCGCCGATTTAATCGGGAGAAGTGATATGGGCAATTCGAAAACCAACGTGGGTGCATCGTCGGCCCGCGCCGATGATGATTGTGTTCAGTGCTGCGATTTGTATTCCACCACCTTCATTCACCGACCATCCAGTACTAAAGGTACCGTAAAATTTTGCTCTTTAGGTTTATTGTAAGTAATACTTTCTTTATAATTTATAAAGTCGAGGATCCTCTGGTGGCACACCCCATGCCACGTTGAACTACCTACCTACCTTACCTACACATATCTTTAATTGTGTGGATAAGTTACGAAACGAAAAATACGATGAGAATTCAGGCAAATGAAAGGGAAAATATTAAGTAAAAACCTACCAAGGCCCACCCTGTTGATACTTTCTTGTAAGTCCGCTATTGGTTGGTACGGTAGTTTTTCGTCAAAATTGATCTTTAAACAATAATTCCTGGACTAGATTATACATTTTTGTGTGTTTTCTCCTGGAATCGCCTCAGTATTATCCGCCGAATAACCACGAGAAATGATATGGGCTATCCGATTCCTCAAGTGAGTGCAGGTTGGCCTGTATTATCAGTGATTGTGGTTTTTATTATTAGTGCTGCGATTTGGGTTCTACCACCTTCATTCCCGGATCATCCGCTACTAAAGGTAAGTACAACTCTTGTTATTTCCCTTTATTGTAAGCAATATTTCCTTATAACGATAAACGTGAGTGTAGCAAAATCACGAATTTAGATATCTACTTGGGAGTTTCTACATATTTGATTGAACTTCGTGGTTAACACGATCTGGAATTTCCAAAAACTACTGATAAGGGACCTAGAAGGTGTTCTCATCGTTCCGAGTACCTGTCTGAATCAGGAGAATCGTTGCTCTGGTGGCACACCCCATGCCACGTAGACATACCTACCTACCTTACCTACACATTTCTTCAATTGTTTTGAGCAGTTATGAACCGAAAAATACAATGAGAATTCAGGCAAAATTTGCCTGAATTCTCATTGTATTTTTCGGTTAGTAGTTTTCATTTGTTTTGTAGTTTTCATTTAATGAAAGGGGAAAATATTAATTAAATTCCTACAAGGCCCACCCTGCTGATACTTTCTTGTAAGTCCCTCGATCGCCCGCTGCTGGTTGGTATGCGGTAGTTTTCCGTCAAAATTCATCTTTAAACAATAATTCCTTGACTAGATTATAAAGTTTTGTGTGTTTTCTCCCTGATTTGCGTCGGTATTTCCCGCCGAATAACCGCACAGGTGATATGGACACTCCGATACCTCAAGTGAGTGGAGGTTGGCCTGTATTGACCAGTGATTGTGTTTTTGATTATTAGTGCTGCGATTTGGGTTCTACCACCTTCATTCCCGGATCATCCGCTACTAAAGGTAAGTACAACTCTTGTTATTTCCCTATATTGTAAGTAATATTTCCTTATAACTATAAACAGGAGAGTAGCAAAATTACGAATTTAGGTAACTACTTGGGAGTTTCTACATATTTGATTGAACTTCGTGATTAACACCATCTGGAATTTCCAAAAACTACTGATAAGTGACCTATACGGTGTTCTCATCGTTCCGAGTACCTGTCTGAATCAGGAGAATCGTTGCTCTGGTGGCACACCCAATGCCACGTAGACATACCTACCTACCTTACCTACACATTTCTTTAATAATTGTGTGGATAAGTTACGAAACGAAAAACGCTGCAAAGTCCTTGTCACATGGGTTTATTATTCTACTGGACATACCTACAGAAATGTTGGCTGTTAATTTATTGTTTATTTCATGTGAAATAATCGAAATAGCTATTTCTGATGGTTTCCACAAATGTTGGCCCCCAAAACTTGAATTAGGTACTACGCTCCTTTTTTTTCCAAATTACCTTTGATCATTGATTGTACCATTTAATCGTCTTGATTGACGTGTTGACACTTTTTCTAGTGTTATTATACAAATTGATGGTGATTTCAGACGATTTCGCAGGTTTTTGACTCATAAAAAATCAATTTTGGAAGCTGAACATCTGGTACAACCTCAATTTTCCACTCCTTGGTCAGAATCGACTTCATATTCGGTCTTCTCGTCCCCATAAACATGGAAAACGATACCTCAAAAGCTCACTTTACTACTTTGTTACTAAAAGTACCTACCTATTTTTATACACATTTTCACTCATAACTCCCCTGGATATATTCCGATCGGGCTGAAAAGTTTCGGGACACAACTAGGGCCCAAATGGAGCATGTGTGCGAAAGAACGATTTTTTTAGACCGAAAATGAAGCCTGTACACGTGATACGGCGTACGGCGGACGGCGGACGGACATTGCATTTTTGGAATCTACGCACCTTGAAACGGAAAAGAAAAAATTTTGAGGGGGTGTTATAAAAATTATTTGCTGAGCGAATACACAGGTGTATTATTCACAGAATAATAAACCAAAAGGAGCGTACCTTATTCGTGTTTTGGGGGCCAAAATTGGTGGAAACCACCAGAAATAGCTATTTCAATTATTTTATATGAAAGAAACAATAAATAAACAGCCATCATCTCTGTAGGTAAGTATGTCCAATAGAATAATAAACCCATGTGACAAGGACTTTGCAGCGTTTTTTTTTAGGGCGAGAAGACCAAATATTTGTGAGTCAAAAACATGAGAAATTGTCTGAAATCACCATACATTTGTATAATAACACTAGATTAGTATAATAACACTAAATTAAATGGTACCATCAATGATCAAAAATAATCTGTTGAAAGGAAAAGCCGAGCCTAATTCGTGTTTTTGGGGCCAAAACTGGTGGAAACCATCAAAAATGGCCATTTCATTATTTGCGCATGAAAGAAACAATAAATGAACAGCCATAATTTCTGTAAGTGTGTCCAGTAGAATAATAAACCCATGTGACAAGGACTTTGCAGCGTTTTTTCCTGATACCTATCCTTGACTATCGCTATTGCTCATCTAGAATCCCCCATGTTCCAATCCAGCATATTATGATTCTGGAATATTTTACTACTTGGTATACTGTAATAATGCGGTAGGGAGACACCATAGGAGCTGAATGAGTAAAATAAAATTTTAAAAAAACTCCTATTCAAACTACCCATATTAACATAAACATAAGGCCTCTTTGGTATCATATCTAGAGACCCCATGCTCGCCAAGTTGTTTTCTAAAGCAATATCCGGGAGTGAAATAATAGCCCTATTTAAACTTCAGGTAATTCTCCAAGTATGTTCAACAAAAGAGTATCCGACTCATTATAACACTCATTACTTAAAGGTATCCAACTACATATATTACAAGTGTACAAGGTGCAACGGATGCTTTCAATAGTCATTCCACGATTTTACAGGCACCTACCAACCTCATTAAGGTAAGAGTATTGTGATGAATTTAAAATTCTCATCACGGTGGCGTGGAAGGAAGGTGAGTGAGTGAATTTAGGTAAATGAGAGAAAGGAGGAAAAGTCGCAGGCGGCTGTAGTCAACCGAACATCTACGACTTTGGAGGAGAGAGAGGTGGATGAGGGAATTTTACCTAGGCGGCTGTAGTCAACCGTTCATCTAGGTAAAGGAAAGGAGAGGAGAGGTCCCTTGTCTAGGCGGCTGTATTCAACCGATCATCTAGACAAGGAGGAGGAGAGAGGAGGTGAAATTCCCAGGCGGCTGTAGTCAACCGATCATCTGGGAGGTAAGGTAAGAGAGAGAAGAGAGAGCTGGTTAGAGGAAGTGTCGAATGAAGCTTGAGCGCCAGGATCCGGGGTTTTATAGTACTTGGGGGCCTCTCCCTCCAGCTCCTTGCTGGGAGCTGGTAGTGGGGCCCCAGGTTGAGTAACCCTGGGTTCTGTCGCCTGTCCCCACTCATATCTTTATTTACGGAGCTTTAGTTTGGCGTTTGGATATTGGTGAGAACTTAATATGATAGGAGTGTTCCCGGGAGGGACTCACGACAGAGGTCCCCCCAGTTTGAACCAATATTGGTGCTGAAGGCGCAAGATGACAGGAGCTGAGGGCTACGGCAAACAAGAGGTGGTCGCTGAAGGCGCAAAGTGACAGGAGCTGAGGGCTACGGCAAACAAGAGGAGGAGCTGAAGGCGCAAAGTGACAGGGGCTGAGGGCCGATGCAAACAGAGGTTGAGCTGAAGGCGGTCCTTAAATCTAGTAGTAACATGGTATAGGCAGATTATAAGTAGGTAGATGATAAGTAGGTAGAATATAAGGTAGGTAGTATAAGGTAGAATATAAGGTAGAAAATAAGGTCAAATAAGTAGGATGAGTTGGCGAGAGTATATACAGTATGATGGGAGCAGTGGTCAGGATCCATAAACATGTGGCATTTATGGAAGTGATCGGCAAGGGCGAGATGAGGAGGATGAACAGTATTTACAATTACGATATTTACAAGGTGAAAGTGAGCGGCAAGGGCGAGATGAGGAGGATGAACAATATTTACAATCTTTGTGCAAATTCGGGGTATAAAGTGGAACGGGGTGCCGGAACACCGCCGATTCCTGGGTGTGTGTTGGGTGTGTTGAGTGACAGTGTGTGCGTGAGTGTAGTGTGTGGGGGTGGCGGTTGCTCCGAGCTCGTGGCGAGGCGGGCACGGCGGAGCTCCGAGTTCCTGTACAGTGCGAGTGGATTAAGAAGACACTTGCACTGTTCCGGAATCTCAAGGCCCCGCCGTGATTGCTCATAGCGGGGCGGGGGATTTGGCCGCCGGGACGAGGGGAACGTGGGGACGCTCCCTCCGTCCGTTGCGCCGCCCGGGCCGTTTCGTCCCGGCGGAAACTATAGTGGATATCCCCGGCGATGGAGGGGGGGGAGGGGGTGTTGGGGGGGGAGAAGTAGATACGGGGGGGTCGAAAATCGAAAATGGGGGGGGTGGTAAAATTGGTGGGGCTGAAATTTTCGGGGGGCTGGTGAATTGAACGGGGGGTGGGGGTTCGAAATTTATTGGGGGAAAGCAAATTTGAACGGGGAGCGGGGGGGGCATGAGTTCCGCGAGGCGGAACTCGCGAAGGATGGAGGACATTAGGGGGTCTGTGGGGGAGTAGGGAGGGTGTACCCCCGTGGCCTGCGCTGTGCGAAATTCGCGCAGTATTTTCCACTGGGGGTACTTCCATCGCCGGGGCCGGGGAGGTAGTCCGGTGATCCGTGGCGGGACGAAAGGAAGCGGTGTAGTCGGCCCGGGCGAAGGGGGTAGGGGGGAGAGCGGGTCCGGGACGAAAACGTCCCGGAGAATCGCCGCCATTTCCGGATCCGAATCGAAGTCCGGAAACGGCGACGGAGGTGACTGGTACATCGGGGAGCGGTGTGACATAGCGAACGGACGGCGGGAGACTGATAGTGTCAGTGGGTTGGGTTAGCACAGGTGCGGGTTTACACCTGGCTAACGGGACTGTATGTGGTTTGCCGTCAATTAACAGGGTCGCGGTGGTGTGTGTTGTGCGAATGACTTGAAAGGGCCCGGCATAAAGTGGTTGGAAAGTTTTATGGATGCCGGGCTCTTTCAGGTACATGTGTGTGGTGGTGAAAAACCGTTTGGGATAAGTGGTGTCGTTTGTCGGTGTTGTTGAGTGTAGCGGTTCCCTGTTAATAGACGGCGTGTGATTTGGGGTGAAAATGTCGGCTGGTAGACGTAACGGGTCTTTAAATGCGTTTTGTGCGGGACTGGTTTGGTCTGAAGGACGGGCTGAAGTGCGTAGGCTGAGTAAAATGTAGGGGAGGGATTTAGTCCAGGAAGGGGAATTTGTTGAAGTAGAAATGGCCTGTTTCAGGACCGAGTGCCACCGCTCTATTTTCCCGTTGGATTGGGGATGGTATGGGGTAGTGTGGATTTTGTGGATGCCGAGGGAACGTAGTAAATCGGAAAAGTGGGCGGACTCAAACTGCCTCCCTTGATCGACCGTGACTGTTCGCGGACAACCGTAACGGCTAACCCATTGAGTGAGGAAAGCCGTCGCGACGGTGTCCGCGGTGATATTTGAGAGTGGGATGCATTCCACCCAGTTGGTGGCACGGTCGATCATCGTGAGGCAGTATTTTTTCCCCTCGGACGGGGGAAGGGGGCCCACTAAATCCAGATGAACATGTTACCACGGTAGGGAGTCGGGAATGGTTTGAGGGGGGACATGGGGGTGGGCCGAGACCTTAAACCGCTGGCACTTCTGGCACCCCAGAACCCAGTTACGAATATCTGTGTTCATGTGGGGCCAGAAGTACCGCGTTTTGATAAGGTCCCGGCTAGCCCGAATGCCAGGATGGTGAAGGGAGTGGTAGTGGAGGAACAACTGCCGCCTCAGCTCCGGTGGGACGTAAGGGCGCGGTGTATCGGCCGTTACGTCGCACCAGAGGTCGAGGGGCGGCAGCTGTTCCAATTTGGAGGCGGAAATGAGATTGGAGAGGGCGGGGTCGGAATGTGGAGTTTGTTTCGATTTTAGGATTTGTGGGGAGGGGAAGGGCAGTAACTCCGCCACCGGCGCGGGGGTAGGGGTGGGCCGGGAGAGCGCGTCCGCCACGCAGTTGTCGGCCCCCGGCAAGTATCGGATATCGGACGTAAATTGCCCGATAAACTCGAGCTGCCGGAGGCGACGTGGGGAGGCGGATTTGCGGTTCTGTAGGAGGGCGTGGGTGAGGGGCTTGTGATCAGTGACGACAGAGAACTGCCTGCCCTCCACGAAGTCACGAAAGTGCTTGATGGCTTCGTGGATGGCGAGGAGTTCTCTGTCGAACGTGGAGTAATTTTTCTGGGTGGGGGATAGCGTTTTGGAAAAGAAGCCTAGGGGTTGGGGGGTGGCGCCGGTGTGCTGATGGAGCACTGCCCCGATGGCCCAGTCGGACGCATCGGTGGTGATGGATAGGGGGGCGTGAGGATCGGGATGGGCCAATAGAGCGGCGTCTACTAGGTCCTGTTTGCAAATTTTGAAGGAGGAGATGAGTTGGGGGGTCCAGGTGATGGGGCGGTTGTCATTTTTTTTGGAGGGTTGGGGAATGGCGTGTATGAGTGGTTGTTGATGTTGTGCTGCGTGTTTGATGTGTCTGCGGTAAAAGTTTAACATACCCAGGAAGCGGCGGAGTTCCGTCACGGTGCGGGGTTGCGGGAAGTCACTAATGGCGTGGACCTTGTCTGCGAGGGGTTTGATGCCCTCGGATGAAACGTGGTGGCCGAGGCAGCGGACGGAGGGTTGGCCGAGAACGCACTTGTCTGTGTTAACCAAGAGGCCCTCGGAGGAGAAGATGTCGAGGATCTGTTGGAGATGGCTGAGGTGTTCTTCCGGTGTCCTGGAGGCCACCAGGACGTCGTCGAGGAAGCAAAAGACGAACGGTAGGCCTCGCAGGATGCTGTCCATATAGCGCTGCCATGTCTGTGCAGCGTTCCTCAACCCGAAGCCCATTTTCACATATTCGAAAAGTCCGAACGGGGTAATGATGGCGGTTTTCTGGACATCGGGGGGGTGAATGTTGATGTGGTGGAACGCCCTTGAAATGTCGAGGGTAGAGAAGATATTAGCGCCATGGAGGTGCGACGAGAAGTCCCGTAGGTGGGGAACATTATAAAGGTCCGGCGTGGTTTTCGAATTGAGTCGCCGGTAGTCCCCGCAGGGGCGGATATCCCCATTGGGCTTCTGCACGATGTGGAGTGGAGAAGCCCAAGGGGATTTTGAGGGGCGGACGATGCCGTCGGCTATGAGTTTATTAAAATGTTGCCGGGCTTTCGATAGTTGCAGGGGGTGGAGTCGTCGGGCTTTTGCTGTGATGGGGGGGCCGGAAGTCTCTATGTGGTGTTGAATGGTGGAGATGTGGGCAGAGGGGCGGCGCTGGGGGCGGTAGTTGAGGAGGAGGCGTTCAAATTGCGTAGGGGGGTGGTTGATGGCATGTATGAATCCGGGTATGGGTGTTTTTGTGGCGGGGTCAATCAGGCGCGCGTTCCGGACGTCGACCTGGAGACCGAAATATGCAAGAAAATCGGCCCCCAGGATCGCCTTCTCCACGTCCGCCACGGTAAATTCCCACTCGTACGCGAGCCCGCTCATATAAACTGAGGAGCGGTACGTCCCGTACGAGGGGATGGTGGTACCGTTGGCGGCGTAGAGAAGCTGCCGGTAGCAGCGCGCCTGACGACGGAGGATGTTGTTGGGAAATATTGACAGCGCCGCCCCCGTGTCCACCAAGAAAGGTACATTAGTTTTCCTGCAGCGCAGGAAAAGTCGCTGGTGGGTCGGGAGGGCGTTGTGGAGAATTGCGGAGGTAGGGATGTGTGCCGGCGTTGGCTGGTCCGCCGCGAAGGAGACGCGGGGCGGTTTCTTGCCGTTCCGGAGGGGGGGAACGGTGGAGTCTGCAGGGGGGCTGGCCAGTTCGGCAGGAGGTGGTTTCGTTTCGTTCCGGGGTGGGGGAACGGTAGTGGCGGGTTGAGTGGTGGCCGGAGGGGGTTGTGCCCTGGAGGCGGGCGTGGAGGTTCCGTTCCGTGGTGGGGAAACGGTCGCGGCGGCGTGAGTGGCGGCCGGAAGGTTGTCTGCCCTGTTGGCGGGCGTGGAGGGGCCGTTCCGGGGTGGGGGAACGGTAGCGGCGGCGTGAGTGGCGGCCGGAAGGTTGGTTGCCCTGGTGGCGGGCGGGGCGGGGTTGTTCCGTTGGTGGTGGGGTGAGGGTTTTGGCGGCGCTGCAGGCGCGGCCGGGAGGTTGGCAGCTGTGGCGGCGGCGTAGGAGGGGTAGCGTGGCTTGGTGGTGGTGGCTGTGTGAATGCGGGCGGGGGGGGTTTGTTCATGGTCCCCCCCGTGTTGGCGAGGAGGGGGGCCCGCCGGATTTACCGGCGGGCGTCTGCGTTTCCCTGCTTAGGGGCGAAGGAGCAGGGGGGTTGGCACTTGCGGGCCTCCCCACCGAAGTTTACATGATAGAAACAACGGTTGGGGGGGTCCGCAGGAAGGTAGGCGGAGTTGGTGGGGCGGGCCGAGTTGGATGCGCGCGCAGCTGCCGGGGATCGTCCTCTGCGCTGGCGGGGAGGGGATGTGTTGCGGCGCTCGGGTGAGCGCTGGCGGCGGCGGTCGGCGGAAGAGTCGCGTCGGCGATCCGCCGAAAGGGGCCGACGTCCGTCGAGGGAGGGTGCCCGGCCGCGGTCTCGGGATTTTGTGCGGTCCCGGAAAGGCGGGGGGTGACGCGGCGTACGCACCTCACTGACGGCGGCCGCAGCGGCCAAGTCGTGAACGGTGTCCGCAAGCCGCAGGAGGGGCTCGTCGGGACCGTCGAGATGGCTGGCCAGGGCCATCTGGATGGGGTGGGGAAGGGCACGTAACCAGAACGTGCGTGCGATGTCGGCGGTCATAATCCCCTGCAGCTGGTGTCGCAGCCGCCGGTAGAGGTGGGAGGGCTTCTGGTCGCCGAGGTGTTGAGGTTGGGAGAGGGCGGCGACTCGGGCGATTTTCGATGGCTGGTAGGTGTTGATGAGGCGGCTGCGGAGGTCGTCGTACGCAGCGGCGGCGTCGGGGGAGATATCTGAAGTTTGCAGTAGGATCTCGTAGGGTAGCAACGAAATGATCCGGGAATATCTAGTCTTCTGGCTGCGGATGTTGGCAGCCGAAAACGCAGCGTCCACTTGAAAAAACCACAGCGCTGGGTCGTGCGTGTAGAAGGGGGGCAGCGACAGAGGGAACGCTGCGGATGCCATCATGACGTCGGTAGCGGTTGCGGCCGTAGCGGCGGCGGCGGCGGCGGCGGCGGGCGCCGTGGAAGTGGCGGAGCCGGCTGGTGAGAGGCTGGTGAAGGGGTTGTCGCTGTCCGTCGTCGCAGCGGTTGGCGGCTGCAGCAGGGACGGCCGGAGGAGCGGCGGCGGTGAGTTCGGGTCCATTTCTGTAACTAAAATTCAAAAATTTGACGTGGTTTTGAATCTCGAAATTCGCAATCGGCGGGAGCGGAGGTGTGTTGAGTTGAGAGTTGAGTGGTTTGGGCCAAGAACTGCGAATTTATACTGATTGAATTTTGAATTTAAAATGCGGGACACCGAACTGTTTGACTGGGGCGACACATGAGGTGGGAAGGTGGGAAGGAAGAAGGTTGAGTGAACGTCGGGTTCACCACTGTGATGAATTTAAAATTCTCATCACGGTGGCGTGGAAGGAAGGTGAGTGAGTGAATTTAGGTAAATGAGAGAAAGGAGGAAAAGTCGCAGGCGGCTGTAGTCAACCGAACATCTACGACTTTGGAGGAGAGAGAGGTGGATGAGGGAATTTTACCTAGGCGGCTGTAGTCAACCGTTCATCTAGGTAAAGGAAAGGAGAGGAGAGGTCCCTTGTCTAGGCGGCTGTATTCAACGGATCATCTAGACAAGGAGGAGGAGAGAGGAGGTGAAATTCCCAGGCGGCTGTAGTCAACCGATCATCTGGGAGGTAAGGTAAGAGAGAGAAGAGAGAGCTGGTTAGAGGAAGTGTCGAATGAAGCTTGAGCGCCAGGATCCGGGGTTTTATAGTACTTGGGGGCCTCTCCCTCCAGCTCCTTGCTGGGAGCTGGTAGTGGGGCCCCAGGTTGAGTAACCCTGGGTTCTGTCGCCTGTCCCCACTCATATCTTTATTTACGGAGCTTTAGTTTGGCGTTTGGATATTGGTGAGAACTTAATATGATAGGAGTGTTCCCGGGAGGGACTCACGACAAGTATCATTCAGGCCTGCCAATAATCCTCTTTAGGAAGTCCCCCAAAGTCTCCGCCCGTAATGCGGCTCTTTTCTCGAGGTTTTAAATATTTATCCCCGGCCACCGCTAATGGTACGGAGTGGCATCGTAAATCTGACAAGATAACTCCTTTATGACACTGACCGCCTGAAACTTCTTTTAGATGTACGCATGACTTGATAGTTTTGGCCGGAGGAGCGACCCCGCTCTCACCGTTATTCAATAAACATTGTTGGTTAGAGGGGACACGTCGAAGCCTCAGTGGAACTTTTATATCTTCTCGGTGTTTCTGTTGAGTAGGTAAGAAGTGAGGAAAACAGCTGCACCTAACGCCCTTCCCAACCAACCGTTTCAAATTTTACAGCCAAAAATCCAAAAGCTGCGCGTGTAGCTCTCCGTTTTGGGGTTTTAAATGATTTCTTCCAGAAAATCACTTCCGAACTCTACACGATCGGACCACCCTCGAGGCGTCGAATTAAAGGATGAAAGGGTCGATTCTGAAAAAATGCCTACGATGCTGGTATTTTCTAATCGATACACGATTAGTTCGACACACACGAGTACCTAAGAACGGGGATCCTCCCAAAGTTGATTATCACATCAATCTTCGAAATTCAATCAATGTAAATCAACCGAATTTTCTTGGGTAATACTAGTGATGAATAAAAATTATGATAAATAAGGCAAAAAACAGGTAATAATAATAACAATAATAATAATAATAATGGAAATTACATACCTACACTGTTTGGTTAGTAGGACGATAGTATTTGAATATGTAAAATTGTGTAGTTAACGATTGAGTAACGACTCTCACATATTTGATCACCCCCCTGAATTTACATGTTGGTAGAAAACATCAAATTAATGTTTGAGGGTGATACAGGTTTACACGGTGGCGTTCGCGCAGACAGGTTTAACTTCTTCGCGATTATCATACTGGTTCATCTAGGAACTAACCCACATAGTGCCCTTAAATTCGATCAAAACTCAAGGCCGATACGACCCGAAATACAGTTCCAGAATCTGCCACCACGCTGTGCTTCAAAATGAACTATAAGGGATTTGCGCATGGCAAGATTTCGCGTTAGTGAGTCAAGACGAGGGCAAATCGATCGTGGTGATGTCCATACGCTTATCTTAAACTAGAATTTATTCGTAAAAACCAGATATATATAGAATGAGTTATGAATGTTGTAAAGATTTGAGAACCCGGACGGACAGATATATACAGATACTGAAGCAAACCCTGTAAGGTTTGCATTTCAGTCTAAATTTTCTTACTTGCTTCGTTGGACTCGGAAGCCATACAAATTAGCTCCATCAGACCCAGGTATGCTGTGAATCAACTAACAAGCATCCACACACGATTTCAGATTGAATCCACCGACCATAATAAATAAATAAAACCGGTTTATATTATTTTTTTAATGAAACTAGATTCCATTCTGAGAACTTTGACGCCAACCGCACTGCAGTTTCCTACGATATGCAGTTCTTTTTCTATGATTTTTCACATTTTCAACCAATTCTGACGTCACTGCACCCCTCTCGCATGGGCGGGGCTCCCCCGCCCACTGTGACGTCAGAATTAGTTGAAACTTAGAGAAATCACAGAAAAAGAACTATACTTATCTTCGGACAGTGCGGTTGGCGTCAAAGTTCTCAGAATGGATTTTTAAAGTTACAAAAATTTACGAAAATGAGTGGTAGAAAAAGAATTGCTGGAAAAAAGAAAGGTGAACCATGATGAAAGAGATGTCCTAGTCATTAATCAGCAATGTGTGCTATAAGTTCCGTGCTATCGCCGGAGTGGGGATAGAGCGCAAGTTAAGAGGAAGACTATTCAAAATCGCGCTCCTTCTACTACGAAGGAATTTTTGAAAATTACAGAGTTAAATCTACGCTGGCAAATAAGATGATGTCTGGTCGATTTAGTTAGGCTAAACATATTTTTAAATAGAATGGGAGAATATTACAATCGGTGATATTAAGAATTTTATGTACCATAATAAGTCGCTTAAAGGCATAAAAATGTTCCAAAGACATGCCCACTAATTCCTTTACCTTATGAGACACGTGCCCACGAGATTTTAAATTGATGATGATGATGATGATTAACATGCTTTATTGTGTAACATATATGCAACAAACTTACAATAATAATAGCATGGTACAGTTTTGGTACATTTACCGAGACCTGGGAGTTCGCGGGGTAGTTCCTTCATTTAACATTCAGAAAACATTAGAACACATGCAACAATTAATTAATTAATAATGACAATAAATTAAACATAAAAATGTTCCAAAGACATACCCACTAATTCCTTTATTGCCATATTTTTTAGGGCCCTATTTCACAAAAATAAGTGCCATATTGTGAAGGGCTCTGATTATGAGCTACTGTTAGTTTTCTAACATTTTCTGCAGAGAGGGAACCAGAAAACACTCTGTCACTGAAGGAAAAATAGGGAAGGACAAGTTTTATGCCCCACGCACATTCTCAAACCTAAGTTTTATGCTGTCAAGGTCCTATGACTCAAGATGTTCTCTATCGACCACTGCTACGTCGTTAATCACACAACATGGTTCTGATTCTTTGAACCGTTATTCAAAGCTATTACTGATAACGCCACATATATGAACCTACTGAATTATTGGAAATGTAATCAACCATGTTGTCCCAAAGCTCGCCGAGAAAGACCCAGGCTAATCTGGTGTGAGTCAGGTCGGGAAGGGGTTTCCCGGCTGGGGTGAACTCGGGGTGACACCCTAGGGCCTCCATTATCTGATAAGAAGGTAAGTGAATTATTAGTGGCAGACCAACGCTGGGGGACGCGACCCTTGTTGTACATTATATAGCAGTTGTTGTCAACAACGGACTCATCCCTCTTCGCACAAACGATCAATTTCATAATTTCAGATAGACGAGAACAACAATAATTTCTAATTACAATAAAAACTGAAGCGTTGATACTGTGATCCATAATTGTACCAACGTCATAGCATAATTTTCAGATTATCGATTCAATTTGAAGTCAGTATTCTTCTAAGAAAGTCACCTATTCATCATATTATTTTGAAGATGACCTCTGGCAAACAAGTTTTGCTATTCGCTTGGCATCCTCCAGCCTTCGATTCGTTTCAGAAGAAAATTCCTTTGGAGCAATGGCCCGCAACAGCGGCAACCCAGAGAGACGTCAATGGGTGCCGTGAGAATCTGAGTGCGCCTCTGTTTGTTTTATGATGGCCGAGACTAAAGACTGATACAGGCATTCTATCCACAGGATGAGCGGAAATGGATAATATGTGACACCTAAAACCCATACATGAGTAACGGGGGCTGACCAGACTGCGGAAAGTTCAGCTAAATCTTTGAGAATTTTGGTATATACAGGATTTTACGCGTATTGAAATAAACAATATTTATTCAGCAGTTTAGCATTGAATATGGTGGAAAGTGGTAGAATACTGGGATTTTGGATGTAGAGGCCATCAACAGGGGGTTAGGCAGGTGACGTTAGGGTGACGTCTATGACTAAGCGAGTCGTGAAACGCTTCTGTCACTTCCGATATCAGTCACTGTGAATATAAAGTGAAATCAACTATGAAAGTTCGCTGGTTCATAGCGCAGGCCATCAGATTCTCGAAATGTCTAATTTTGAGTTTGCTGCGTGATATTTGGAGTTCATTGAATATTAATATTTCTGCAGTGGAACGCAGCACTGTGGATGACAGGTGAGCCTGTCGGGACTCCACCAAGGGTTGTTCCTTCGCGAAGAAGAGCCGTCTCTGCTTTTTCTCAGTAGGAAGCCAAAGGCTGTCTGTCTAGACGGACGAGGCCTTGAGAAGTCAGGTGGCTCATAACTCACTTCCAACATCCCTCTAGCCAAGACGTAGTAGGGGATTCTGCACTTGAGCGAAGAGTGAAGGCAAAAGAAATGGAGCCCTGACATGAAATAACCCCTCTGTACCGGCTCCAAGCTTCGCCCACTTAGCAAATTGAGATTTCGTCTCAACATCAAGGGATTATGGGATACCGCTGTTACATGCGAACGTGGGCAAACTGGGAACTCGTTGAACTTCGACTAAAAACAACTTCCTAGACCCATTCCATTCAAAATGCTTTTTCAAGCACAACTTTGAGGGGCAGTTTGGAACTGGCTCTAACAATCCTATAAACATCTGTACCTCATTTGACTGTTGGAGTGTTTTATTATAAATCTGACCAAAAATTAGGGCCACAAGGCCCTCTCTACCATTTTGACAGAAAACACACAATGTTGTTAACATTGTTGTTAATCACCCTTATCATCCTTTATTTATAAATTAATGTCTTCTTGTGGACTTGACTATTGTGATCAAACTGGTAGGAAGTTTAGATAATCAATAAAGGTACGTGAAAAAGATTTCAGGGATAATAAGGGTAATTCGGCTTTTGCACTTCACTTGAAAGAATCCAGTCATGGCTTCAATTTTGATCTTACAGACAGTTTGTTGAATACCTTCATTTCTGTCCAAAAGGGAGCATGTTGGATGTACTTGAAAAATTCGTAATTAGTGATAGTTTGGGCAATTCTTTGAATGATGTAATTCCTTTTTTATGTAATGTTTTTCTCCATTATTAACAGATTGGTCCCCCACCTCACCCCCTCCCATTCCTCCTTACATTCCTTTCACTTTGTGGCATTCTCTTCCAGGGCCAATCAGAATCGAGCCCCTTCCTTTGTTCCCTTCACCATTCTTCTTTACAATCAATCCCAATCGACCACATTTCACTTTTTGACTATTTATAAGGTCACCTCTCCATTGTGCCTTCAGTTACTGTTTGTTACTGACGATGGTTTGATCACAGAAACCGGTATAACAGTGTATTGTTCGCGTTTTGTTGTGTATTAGTGGAAATAGACTATTTTTCAATAACTCCGTTTTTCTTTTTCATTATAATACAGTCTACGGGCTGAAGAGAAATAAAATTAATGGTAAAACTGAGTGGTAGTTTGTAGGTATCTTCAATAGTTTTAGTGCCTCTGCAATATTTTGAGCTAACGTGACCCCTTGAACTCCTTCCTTGCATCAATGACCTGAAATAATCTCCTCTCTCCCGCCGAAGGGTTGTAGTCCGATTCCCCCAGCACCAAATCGGCTTTGTATAATCTATTTCTTCCTTCGATCTTTCGAAAATAACAGGCATAAGTTTCTGTGGTATACCAACGCAACTTCACCGCGAACAGACATCGAAAGTTCCAAAAATGATGAAACTGTGGAAGTTTGATAATTTATTCCACGTTTTTTGAATTACTACGTACGTGGAATTGACGAAGATTCTTCTAACTCAGATAAATTATTCGGTTATATCAGAGTTCCTCCCGGCAATTTCAGTAATATGACGGGACGCGTAATTTACATGAAGTGGGACCAATGAGAAACACTCAATTTCTATCAAGATGGTTATCACTGATTTCTAATTGTAAATGTAAGGGTTCGGACACTGAAGAGAGTGGAAAAAAAAGAGGAAACAGAGCGGGGTTACACAATAAAAACAGTGACCAGACCGAAGTTACATCCGAAGTGGTAAAGGAAATTAGAACGTGAGATTGAACACCCGCCCACTCGACGTGTTAAGCCATAAAATCAGGGTCTGGATTGAGACATATTACGCCCGCGGCTCGATCAGAGAAAAAAGAGGATTCGTGCTTCGGTTGGGATGTGATCCATTTGGGATGGAATTGGTGAGGCTAGCTGCCCCGGCATCCTCTTCAAGATCAGTATCCAGACCTTAAAACGGTGGTCAACTTGAAATGATCGAAATTATGGACAAAATTTGTCAGTTTAGTATAAGTACCTACTTTAAATTTGGCATGAAATCTGCCTACTCCATCCTATCGTCTATATTTTTCAGCTTCAGCTCCTTCAGCAATTACGAACTAAATCACTCGCGAAGAAATCATGGAAACCCATTTCAAAGAAAACGGAGTTATTGACAAAAATAGTATATTTCCGCTAATACATGAAAAACGCAAAAAACACTGTTATACCGGTTTCGGTGATCAAACCATCGTCAGTAATACACAATAACTCAGTTAGAACTTTGTTAGAACTTAGTTAGAACTTATTCTATTTACATTTTTTTTACATTCCAATTTGAATTTCTCCAGCACATTGAATAATAACCGCAATTTCGAGTATACCGTTGGAAAGGTTATTGAATTTCACAACTTTTGTGAGATTCGGCAGTTTGCAGGATGTTTTTTGGAAACCTTCAAAGCTTTTCAAAAATTTTACTTTTTTATAAAATGTTAACTTTTGAAACGACTATTAAGGCTCCTAGGTGGTACTTTTCAAATGCCAAAGTACACAAATCTTACATGAAATTTAACGCTGATTCCGAAAAGGAGGCCAAAAGTTGAGATAAATCGAGTTATACGGATAAATTCAGGTTTCTATGACAAAAAACGTGGTTTTCTCGAAAACGGCTTATCTCTGGAACGGATTGATATAAAGAGGTGACGTTGACGGCGTTCAACTACATTTTTGGTCTGGTTCCAACCCCTTGAGTATTGTCATCTACTTGCAAGACGTTAAGATGAATCTTGCATAAGCAGCCATACCATTTGATTTGTTACATATCGATCACAATTTCAGAATATTCTGGCTGTATATTCAAAGCGAATGGAGCTTTTCTGAAATTACCGTCAGCCAATGTATATTACATACTTTTCCCAACAAATCTCCGATGAAGAGCCTCGTGTTGTGCATAATAAACCTTCTCATTAAATAGTTTTTCTTCGCCCCGGAAATTATAGAGATAACGGGATCCATTCACAGGCACTTATTCGTATCTGCCATTTTAATTTACTGCTGGAATGTTACGGGTTTTAGTGAAGATAATTCGCGTTTGAGGCGGAGAAGTGAAGAAGGTTGAGGCTCCTAGTTTTACTATGGCTATAACCAGACAACCTAGATAAACACTGAGGAATAACACTGCTGTCGTATTAGTTGTTGCGAGATTTGTAGTGCCATGAATTTGATGTAACGTTCTTTGAAGGGTACATAGGTTGATTCTGCATTAGTCATTTAATTCATTATCATGAATCGCACCACTAATAACTCCTAGTGCTCCATACGGGGACTTGAACTATTTCATCCTCCTTGAAAATTCATCATGCACCAAACAACAAGGGCTACCACGTAGGTAATGATTAAGATGGTGAAATAGAGGCAGAAGAACGAGGCTTTGAGCTGCACAGCGGCTCGTTCTCATATACATAAGGGATGCAACGCCGTTCGATGTCTTATCTGTGAAAGGACCACCGAGAATAGATAAACATCACTTGATAGCCATGACGAAAACTAATTTATCCCCAGCGGTATTTAATAGAAGCCTTCTGTAACGATTTTTGTACGCTTCGAATATTTCGTCTACGAGTGGTAACAACTTTCAGCTCTGAACGTGTCTTGCGTAATAGGTACAGATTGATATACACATAAATACCTTCCGACATGTTCTAGGTACGTAGTTATTCAGTTATTCAAATCTCGCTTGTCCACACAAGAGTGTAGGTACACATATTTGGCGTATTTGCAACACGAGTATATTATACCAATCGGAATTCAGTATGAACCCTCGACCTGTCAGTCCTAGTAAAAACACTGAAAGCTCTAGATAGGGGAATGCACTAAAAGGGAAAAAATAGAATTGGAACCCTCCAAATATCGGATTACGTCCACTACATCGAAGGGTGGAATCTTTTGCCTTGAAGTGAGGAAATTGGGAATAGGGGGGGTGTCAGACGCGATTTCTCGGCCTGAGCTAGAGAAAATTGATTCCATTGGCTTTGAGGGGTTTTCTTCCAGTAATCCCCGAAGATATTTTATAATAGAGACCGCCCCCTTAGATGTGAATCTCCCCTCGAAAAAACATGAAATACCCTGAGCCCTTGGTGATTCTCAGTCTTTCAAATTACCTACCTAACTACCGGTTATTAGGAGGTCCATTTTATTGCAGGGCTAATTTTCAATTTAGAAACAAAGATGGATAATTAAATTCGAGTAGACGTGATGAAGCGTCTGAAAAATGCAATAACCACGGACTGGAGGGCCCTGGCTAATTGTGGAAGAATAGCTTGGAAATAAGAAGTGAGCTAATCGCAGTATTCAGCTGGTGAACCCCCTCTTCTGGAAATCTTTTCGGCAATGCAGTAGGGGGATTGTAAAAACTGAAATCGTGTTGCCCCCGCATAGACCTTATGAATATAGTGAATTTTAAGTGTTCTCCGGCAGATGGCTCTCTGAGCATTGTTTTAGCATATTTTCGTTCAAGTAATTATCATACCTTATGTAATATTTTCATGCCCATATTAATCATGTAAAGTTTATTATATTTCGTAAATAAATATTTCTTCAATTTAAAAATTAAAAATTCAATAAGCAAGGCTGGCAGCAGTGGGAATTGTAAACGCAAGAGACGATTGCCCACCTACAAGAGATAGATCTACGTTCTAAGGACATTAAAGGTAACTTTTTCAGATACGGAAAATCAGGCGTATCGGAGTATCCTACTCAGAACAGGAACCGTGAACTAAAACAACGCAGGCAGGAAAAATCACGAAAAGGTTCAAACAGCGGTTCTCACCTGGGGCACGTTATTCTGACTTCTAGTTCTGTTCGTGGGTGACTAGTACTATAAGTAAATTACCTCTAAAAACAACCCTGTAGTGAAAATGTACCCGCAAAGAAAACCTCAGCCGCAATAAGGCAATTTATATCCATTTCGCCCGCCAAAAAAGCATGCTCGGTGCTCTGCACATCGCTCTTGGATGTGAATATTATAGAAACCTGTTCATTCCCCTCTGTTAGATATACGTGTATAGAAACATTTTCCTTCCCCCCCAAACCGTGAAATTCCTTTCAAAGCTGTTTGGCGGGGGCTTTTCGCCAGGACGGGGGGGGGGGGGGGGGAAGGTTTCCCCAGTAAGTACCTTACAAAAATTGCTCAGTCCCTGCTTAACTTTTTTAAAAACTGTCGACCAATCGGGTTCAGATTTTGAACACTACCTCACGGAGCCCCAGTGAACAAGTGTGCCAAATTTTAGCCCTTAAACCCCTCCCTGACCTACTCCTAGAAAATGCACTCTCTCCCACCAAAAAAGGGAAAATGGTGGATGGTGGGGGGGGGGGGGGTTGCAAAAAGGCACTTCCTTTTGGAGCATAACGAATTTGTGTGCAAAATGTCAGCTCGATCCGTTACGTCTGTGAGAAAGAAGAACAGGAAGTAGAAATATTTGAAAAATAGCGAATTTCAAACTCCCATTGCTCCGGCATCTGACGGTCCCGAGGGCTGAAATTCGGTACACGTCCTCAAGGACACCTCGAGCATGGGTGTACGAAAATTCAGCACCGGACAACCCCCCCCCCCCCCCCCCAGGGGTGGCCGACTAGGGGAAGCGGGTACGATTCGAGCTGGGGCCCAATATTATCAAATCGGGCTATACCTCGAATGATCACTTTCTGTAGAGCAGGCATGACAAACTCAAAGTTCCTCAAGGGCCAAATGGCTGCTTCTGAAAGGTTGTGTGGGCCGCAAGAAAATCACTAAACGGAATTATATCAACTTTCTATATTAGAAGTTTACAAGAAGTTTAACAGCAAAATGCAAGAAGAAAATAGGATCTTAACTAACACTTTTTCCCTGACAGTTGACATCTTCTTCGTTCCACCAAATTTTCCACATCGGGAACAATATTGTTTGCTGCGGCCACTCTGAGATTCGAGCTTAGATGGCAGTCTGTAAGCCTGGACCTTTCTGGAGACTTATTTCGTTTCATAATGGAGAAGAGTTGTTCACATAGGTAGGTACTCCCAAACATAGAAATTATTTCAGCCGCGAAATGCCGAATTTTCGGGAACCGATGATGAGGCAAAAATGTATAATATGCGGGTGTGCCTATTTCAAGAAACTTGTGTTTCAGGGTTGAACCACACTGCATTTCAATCACCTCCATTTGTAAATGAGAGGGCACTTTTTCCACGTCAGCGGAAAAGGGAGCAGAAAAAAGGGCTAGGTCATCTTCAGAACCTTTCACATCTTCAAACCTTCTGTCAAATTCTTTTTTCAACGATTCAATAGGTATAGGTAGAATATTTTTTGAAAAGAACAGGAGTGAACTCCCTTCTCCCTTCGCCTTCCCAACTTCTTTTACTTTTTCATGACATTGTAGGGTGGGCCGCATTGCACTGATTGCTAGCACCGACTCGTGGGCCGCACATTAACGTCTTGTGGGCCGCACGTTTGACATGCCTGCTGTAGAGGTTCGAGGGGGTAAAAATATTGCCTTGAATCAGGTAGGTAGGTACCTATGAACACAATTTTTCTACTCGGCATCCAGGAATACCAAACTCAGTAAGCAGTCCGAGATAGACCGGGTCTATTTGAAATCGGCCTATACATCAATGACAACGACCCACAGAAAAATGATAAACCGATACCTAGTAAATACCACGGAACACGTAAGAACATACGAGGTAATTCAGCTCCTCGGCCCACATCCATAAACAAATGCACTCACCCTCAATAATAACGGTAACGGGTTTGGAAAGGTCGATTTTAGAGGAGGCGTCGCCATAGAATCAAATACCATCGCAATCCGCGCTACAACGAAATTTTAATTACCACGTATAGCTTCTGTTGGTCTCTGGTCTAAGAAACCAGACCCCTTATCACCAGTGTAATTTATAAGCCGGCGACTGCCGTAGGGTTAAAATTACCGGCTTCGACCTTACATATTAATAAAACTTCGGTTTTTCCAAACGGACCGCTAGCCGTGGGTACCTAACGATTAAAGTCTGTCTAACGACCCCAGCAAATGAAGGGTTCATAAATCGGAGATTGAAAATTCTCGAACAATCAATGATCCCAGCAAATGAAGGTTTCATGAATCAGAGATTGAAAATTGACGAACAATTAATTTATTGCATTGCAATTATTTTATTGGAGAACTTGATTAAAAGTCAAATAATCCATCAACATTTCATTTTTAACGAGCAGAAGACTTATGTCCTATTGGGCACGAAATACGGTTTTCGCTACCTATTTTTATAGGTTTCCTTACGGTGTGTAGAGCACTTTCTTATTACTCTACCATACTCCATATTATCTTCTCCATGTTTCTACAGCTAAGTATTGGTGTGGAGAGTTGGCAAATCCAATTCAGTTGACAGGTCCTGTTCAGTAGGCAAATCATAGTCAACGGCAAATTTTAGTCAGTACTTGGGCAAATTTAAGTTCATGGTGTGAAAGGGGAAAACAATACTTACATAAACATAGGTGAATAACTGTAAATATCAAATTTAATATAAAACCAAAAATATTAAAAATCCTCAATTGTATAACCACAACTGCTGGCACAACTTTTGTTTTGTGTATGAAAAGATAATATATTAATATATTTACTAAAAATAAAAACTAAGAATAAATAATCGTTCTATTTAAAAACATTAATCACGACAAAACTTATATAAATATATTATATTCCTAATAAAACTTAATATTCACGCATGGATAAAACATACTTCAAATGTAATACAAGCCATATTTTGGAACGCCGCACATGCACATGCGCATGTCACATGTTTGTGTATATATAGAGGAAAATACGAGGTGGAGTACTCAAGTACTTATACTATGAATGTAACGACCCCGACGCCTCCGACCGAACTCATATCAGTACCTACCTATGTCCAAGGGAGAATAATATATTATTAGAAGTAGTGTTTGCTCGATATAGACTTCGGCCTCTGTTTTAACGGCGACCTCAGTGCCCAGAAAACATCCTTTTGAATTATTCGGCAAACGGAAACGTTGGATACGTTTAACATCGCCAAAAATAGCACTGTGCTGGACAAAAAATAATAACAAAGGTAAGTAGGTATTGAAAATAAAAACAAAAATTTACTTTTTGTAGATCCCCGTAAGTAATATTAGTTTAACCCGCGGGAAATTTGCTTTATCGCATTGTCTCGGGATGAAGGCAAAGCGGATACATCAATCACGACCGAAGACACGAGTATAATTTATTGGAGTCTCACGCATCCTGCCAATAATAATATATCTCGCCATTTTCGAAGCCTTGGATGGACAATATAGTTTCCTGATCGTAAATAATCTTCCTCCACTTTACAATATACCAATATAAATTAATAACGTCAAGAACAAGTATTTAGCGAAGTCGAAAAGATTGTTTCATGCTGAAAACGCCATAAATCTTCAAAGTTTCAGGATTCACTTAAGCCATGGGAACGGAGTAGAGACTCCAAAAATTAACAAATATAAAGGTTGGAAATAATTTTTCGCAAACCAGTGATAACATTTTGGAATGTACAAGACAGATCCGACCTTAAAGTTCAAACGAGCGAAATATTTTGTAGGGCATTAGGGCAACTTTCTATATTCACATACGTAGAGAAGATTGTCAATTTTAATGAGCGACAAAAAATACGTCACGCTCAAGATGACAATAAGCAGAATTTATGAACTTTCATCATTATACGATCAATCAACTTCGGTCATTAAAAATCGTACAAATAAATATGCAATGTAACCATTGGAATGATGGAAATAAGTTACGGGGGGGGGGTTACTGAAAAATAATAAACCAAAACGCTGCCAGTCCTCGTCACATGGGTTAATTATTCTCGACTGAATACGGCACGACTGGAACCTCAGCAATTAATACTACCTCCTGTGTTATTATACAAATTTCTGGAGATGGCAGCGTTTTTCACAGGTTTTTGACCCATAAATATTGAATTTTGAGAGTTAAAATTCGTTAGAACCTCAATCCTTCACTCAGTGGTCAAAAACCAACTTTATATTTGGTCTCCTCACGCTAAAAAACATGAAAACGATACCTCACAAGCCCAAGTTCACTAAAACCTCAAAAACGCCTAATTTCGCACCCATTTTTAACCCATAACACCCCTGGGTGTTTTCCGATCGGGCTGCCCAGATAGGGGACACAACTAGGGCCCAAATGGACCCTGTGTGCTAAAGAACTTTTTTTTTTTTAAACCAAAAATCAAATACTGATATCGATATCAGTAGATATCGATGACAAGATATCGATGACACGGCGGGCGAACACTGCATTATTTTTGGAATCTACACACCTTGAAAGAAAAAATTTTGAGGGAGTATTCCAAAACATTTTCCCGAACCGCATGCACACAGGTGTATTATTCGGGGAATAATAAACCAAAACGGAAAGACGTCTATAACATTGCACTTTGTTCTTTAGGGGCTAAACATCGTTTCAATATTTGTATTCAAAAACAGCCTAAAATCCCCATCACCACCAAAAACAACCCTGATGTAACCATTTAGCCGCCAAGAAAACCTCCTCAGCTGCAAAAAGTATTGATAAACATTTTTCCCCCAACCAATGAGCCAGCACGTTGCAGGAGGAGGGAGGGTAAAACCCCTACACGTTCTGTCGTGCAAACAGTGTTCTTACGTTTTGAGTTATCGATTATTGGATTCAAAAATATGCACCAACATCAAAGAGACGAATACGAAATAGTTGCGCTTTATCAAGTATCAAGAGGCGGTTAGAAGTATTCGAAGAATCCGCTCAGCACCGCAAAGAACCCCCTCAAACCGCCATCCAGCATTTCACCGCGATGCCGCTGAAGATGAAAACCAGGGAACCCAACGATTCAAATACAATTCGTCGAAACTTTACGACTTTACGTTGAACGTTTTTCACTTGAAGTCTTCAAACTCGATGTGAACTTCTTTCTTGAGTAAACTTTTTTGTTTGCCTGCCGTTTGTGGAATTTAAGTGGTTTGGGCAGCGAGCGGTAAAAATTAAAAAATTCCGTTTACCTTTGATTCGAATTTCAGTTTGGCTCAGGTCGTAGAATAGACTCACCTGTGAACAGAAAAGTTGTCATTTGTATTCAAGACTAGCTAGACAGACCCATCTGATGTGAGATGAACCTGAATGTGTAATAGTAACAATTATTATTATTACGTCAATAGTTACATTAATAGTTGCATTAATTGCAGAGAACTGTTTTATATTGGATATAAAGAGATTAAGATATTTTAATAATTATGATCAAGTCTTTTCAATCCCACTTCATCAACTCCACCAAATAAAACCAAGCATCCCCTTAAAAAATCGTCTCCTATTTCGATATGTTGTTAATGCGTTGCTTTACTCTTGTTATACAAATCAGACCTTCAAGACCGGTATTACCGAGGCATTCAATGGATGGCCGTTGAAATTCGTTTCAAATACCCGTTTAATTAGCGAAATCCTCTCAGTTGAATAACACAGGCTTAACTTCTAAGTAGCGTACATTTCAATGCATTGCGTGTATAATGATGAATTATGTATGGTCGAGTCTTTAACGGCATGAATAACTCGTTTGAGCGTAAATTGAACACGGAATGAGATGTAAGCTGGGATATTCAAGTGTTCATCATGGAAGCGATTTTTCATTCAGTTGTTGGCTTTCGTCTGATTACAACTTGATTTAGACTTGTGCAGATGGTTCGAGGCAAGAATTGCAAATCTTGACTCAGGAAATGCTAAAGAGATGCAAAGTGACCGGTTGCTCTGGACGTGGGCGTGGATCAGGACGGAAGCCCGCATTTTATCCGACCAACGACCCTGTGTCGGTGATGATTCTGCAAGCTGTACGTCATGAAATCAATGGTAGGAGAGTTAGCCAGGAGGAAATCATTTGGAGAAGACGTCCATTCATTTATCAGCTGACGAACAGTGTCATTTTATATAGCCAATCTAAAGCAGACCGCACGCGATCAATATTATTGTCAATATCAGTATTGTCAATACAGCTATCAATACTCGAGTCAACCCTTTTCAATACTGCCCCACCGCACACGATCAATAATACTGAAAATAATTAAATCAACAAATGTTCCCAGTTCCTTTTTCTGCGTGGATTTTCTGGTTTTTTAGTGTTTACTGGTTTTACTGGTGTTTTTACTGGTTTTTACGGTTGATATAAAAACCTGTTAGTCCTCCTATGGTGAATAGGAAAACAAACCCTAGTCTTCATAATGTTGGTAATGAGTAGCTGATATTAGTTCCTTGGACTGTGGCAAGTCATCTGAAAATTTTAATTCCACTTGGTACAGCAATAATTATTGTTGCTGAGGTGAAATAGGCTCGGGTGTCTACGTCTATACCTACAGTGAATATATTATGATGTGCTCATACAATAAATCCTAATAGTCCGATTGCCATTATGGCATAAATTATACCTAAGGATCCAAATGCTTCATTTTTTCCTCTATCCTATTTTTTGTAGGCATCATTTTTCTGGGCATTTTTCCATAGTAGATTATCACCAACTATCGAAATTGGAATGCTATGACCCCCAAGGCGTATTATAACATTCAACCCCATACAAGTACACTCATCTGGTTTTGTTAAAACAAATGAGCTCCAACGATGAAGATGGCTACAAGAATTGTTTCAGGAGGGGCGAAGACAGTTTTCAGAAGTTGCTCGGGTTGGTTCTACCATTTGTAAAACGAAATGATACGAACATGAGAGATTGTATCTCTACTGGTGGGAGATTGGCACTAACTCTCCGATGTCTGGCTACCGGAAGGACTTTTGAAGATTTGAAGTTCTCAGTTATCATGTCGCCGAGAACCATTAGCGGAATCGTCGTCGAAACTTGCGAAGCGCTGATATGTGTATTACAAGACTACATGAAGGTAAGTTTTTCATAATCATGGTTAAACATTAACAAAATTAACACAAGGAGATTTGTTAACTTTAGCGAATTGTCATGATCATAGGGAGTAAAGTAGGTACCTACGCACTGAATGTAAATTGCGAAACCGAAATACAACCTGTTACTCAGACCACCTTCACCGCTTGACGATTCGAGACGAACTGAGGGTTGATGAAAATAGTGACGTTCACCAGCACACGGTCAATAATATTGATATTGTCGACCGAAGAACAGAAAATCCGGATATCGTCAATATTCTCTTCAATATCGGCCTTCAATCCATTTTCTCGCCCGTACACGATCAATATTATTGACAATACTTATGGATATTGACAATAAATTGATCGTGTGCGGTCTGCTTAAAGTAACCTTAGCTAAAAGTAAACGAAAATAGGAGGTCACCGCTGAAAGTACAGATGGTCCAGGGTTCCACTAAAATACTTGATGCAAAAGAAGCCTCGTTTCGAGCTTTTTAATTTTTTTAATGTAAATGCTTGGCGACACACTAATTCGATTGTCGATGATGCTGAATGAATAGCAGTATGAAAACAATGGGTACCTAGCACAATCTGAAATAGAGGCGGATGTAGAGAATGTAAGGGACGCAGTGAATGTAGAGGGGTATGTCGATGCCACAAAGATAAACGTCGAGTACAACAACTATGCAAAATAATCTGCAGCAGGTGCACTATGTTAAACCATGAGGTACAGTAGTGATAAAAAAATCCTACGAATCAAGTGACAAAAATTATTCCTACTGTCATACCTACTAAAATGTAATAAATGAATACTGAAAACATATGTTTGGACTATACAAGCGCTGTGTGCACTCAGAAATTCCCAACTCGAACTCAACGGATGCTTATCATAAAAACGTGGGGTGACTTTTATAGAGTCTAGTATTCTGATGTTTATATTATTTAATTCGAGCCGTATTTCTTCTTTACGATGCTGACCACCCCCTTCAACAAAGATTTCCCTTGGGCAATACCCCTGGGTATAGTGCGTATGCATTTTTAAGCCTTATGGATCAACCTGCCATAAATGTACTCGTGAAAGGCGGCGTACAACTTTGTTCAAGCAATCAACTAGGAAAGTTCAATGTAACTTTGCTTTTGACTGCAACAGTGGTACAAGTTTGTAAGGGAGTTATTCAAAAAAGAGACAACATTTTGGAAGAAATAAAACTAATCATCAGGTCCGGTGACCACAAGATACACTTGAGGTTTGGATGTAATGCAACTAGCAGGTACCATAATGGTTAAATTTCAAGTTTTAAGAGCAAAAATAAGCTTTTTTTAAAATTTTGCAACACCTCTTCTAAGCGCCGAACTCATAGATTAAATTTTGATGGTTCGATTTCGAATTTCATGACATTTCCTAGCAACCCTTATAGGGAACGAAAAGAAGAAAATTCGAAAATTCTGGATGGGTGATTGTGGCTTTTTATTCCCATTTTTCAGCATAAAATGCGAACGGCCAATCCCGCAGACATCGTTTTGGTCCCTACTGTTAGAATCGGTGAAAAAACGTATTTTGAACAAGTTCAATTTCAACGGAATCAGAGGCAAAAAGTGGTGCATGTATTAATTTAGTTTAACTCAGTTACCACTCGTGTTTACCTGGATTTGGTTTACGGTTGCAAAGGAGGGCCCCGTTGAGGACGAAGGAGCGGAGCATCGCGAAACAAGGTGGCCTTCGTGGCAAACTTTGAACCCTGATACGAGGAATCCAACGATACCAACCGCGAGAAAATCGGTCCAATAGTTTAGATGGAGAATACGCACAGTTCACGGACAAATTTCCATTTTCACTACCTAACACAATTATATTAGTTGAATATTCATTGCACAATGTAAACAAGAAGAAAGAGATCATAAGAGCGCTCACGCACTTGCGATTTTTGGTCGCGCAGTTTAATAGTCGCAGAAATGAAACATACTACATTCAAGAGAAGAACACGTACTTACGACTGGAAAATCGCCGCGATTAAAAAGACGCAGCAGGCCCTATTTTTCTGGCGACGAGATTGTAGCGGGGGAAAATGTGTAACACAGAAAGGAATGACCTTGCACCTACACGCGATTCATCTCACATCGTTTGGACAAACATGTTGTCGAAATGAGTTAATTGTTTATGTGAACTCCGTTCGACAAATCCTTTCCCCCCCAGTGAGCAATCGATTCGACAACCAGATTCTTGGTCAGCTTGTTGCTGTGATCGGTCGTGCGTGTGCGGTCTAGTCGTTTCTTCGTGTTCTCGTAGTAAAAAATGGATGTTCCTATCGATGCCAAATATCCTAGTCGGAGGGGAGGAAGTGCAATATTATTGTTGGAGGGTATAAACTGACGCAAATAAGAGTGACACAATACGGTTCGGTAACATTTAGGTGCAATAACAGAGTTGCAAGGTATTGATAAACACAGACCCTCAAGTTACCCGCGTTCTCTCAATTAAAAGTGAGCATGATCATGAACCTTTATCGGATGTAATGCTGGAACGAGAAACGTAGCTGCATGCTGGGATACGTACTTGAAGGAGAAGGACGTGAAACATTATTTGTCAGATGTTGCGAACAGATTTCACCTCCCGGAAAATTTTGATAATTATTGTGAAACCGACGACGGGGATAGGAAAGGATTCATTCATTGAGGAAAAGATTCATTTTTTTTATTGAAGGTAGGGGAGATACCCACCTACTACGCCAGGTACTTTTTGGGGTGATACAATGTAATAGAGGCCCGTGAAAAATCCAAAACTCGAAACTGCAAACCTTTGCCCCCCATTACCCTAATGAATGAACCTAGTGATTCAGCGCAATATTTGACGTAATTTTATAGTTGTATAATTTTCCAAAATTAGTTTTTTTGTGAAATATAAAGGATCAATGGTGAGTGTGGTTTTTGGTTTATTATTCTGTGAATAATACACCTATGTATTCGCTCAGCAAAAAATTTTTATAACACCCCCTCAAACTTTTTTCTTTTACGTTTCAAGGTGCGTAGATTCTAAAAATGCAATGTCCGTCCGCCGTACGCCGTCCGCCGTACGCCGTCCGCCGTACGCCGTCCGCCGTATCACGTGTACAGGCTTCATTTTCGGTCTAAAAAAATCGTTCTTTCGCACACATGCTCCATTTGGGCCCTAGTTGTGTCCCGAAACTTTTCAGCCCGATCGGAATATACCCAGGGGTGTTATGAGTGAAAATGTGTGTAAAAATAGGTACTTTTTGCGTTTTAACAACATGTTAGTAACATGAGCTTTTGAGGTATCTTTTTCCATGTTTTTGAGGACGAGAAGACCGAATATGAAGTCGATTTTGACCAAAGACGCGGAAATTGAGGTTTAGCAAAGGTTCAGCTCCCAAAATTGGTTTTTTATGAGTCAAAAACCTGGAAAACTGTCTGAAATCACCATAAATGTGTACAATAACATTGGAAAAAGTGTAAACAGGTGAATCAAGACCATTAAATGCCACTACCAATGATCAAAGATGATTTTTAAAAAAAAGCGTACCTATTTCATGTTTTTGGGGCCAAAATTGGTGGAAATCATCAGAAATAGCTTTCAATCATTCCACATGAAAGAAACAATACATTTAACAGCCAACAAAAATCTCTAGAACTCCAATAGAATAATAAACCCATGTGACAAGGACTTTGCAGCGTTTTTTATTTTCTGTCGTTTTTGTCGAAAGACGACGTCTTCCATTTGTCCAACCGAGTCTTTATTGTTTGTCGAATTGAGTTGTTTTGGTTTATTATTCTGTGAATAATACACCTATGTATTCGCTCAGCAAAAAATTTTTATAACACCCCCTCAAAATTTTTTCTTTTCCGTTTCAAGGTGCGTAGATTCAAAAAATGCAATGTCCGTCCGCCGTACGCCGTCCGCCGTACGCCGTATCACGTGTACAGGCTTCATTTTTGGTCTAAAAAATTCGTTCTTTCGCACACATGCTCCATTTGGGCCCTAGTTGTGTCCCGAAACTTTTCAGCCCGATCGGAATATACCCAGGGGTGTTATGAGTGAAAATGTGTGTAAAAATAGGTACTTTTTACGTTTTAGCAACATATTGGTAACATGAGCTTCTGAGATATCGTTTTCTATGTTTTTGGGGACGAGAAGACCGAATATGAAGTCGATTTTGACCAAAGAGTGGAAAATTGAGTTCTACCAAATGTTCAGCTCCCAGAATTGATTTTTTATGAGTGAAAAACCTGGGAAATCGTCTGAAATCACCATCAGTTTGTATAATAACACTGGAAAAAGTGTCAAGACGTGGTTCAGGACGATTAAATGGCACTACCAATGATCAAAGATAGTTTAAAAAAAAAAAGAAAAAAAGAGCGTACCTAATTTGTGTTTTGGGGGCCAAAATTAATGGAAACCATCAGAAGTAGCTATTTCGATTATTACGCATGAAAGAAACAATTAATGAACAGCCAACCTTTCTGTAAGTATGTCCAATAGAATAATAAACCCATGTGACAAGGACTTTGCAGCGTTTTTACCTTCCATTTGTCGAAACGTGTTACGCCCATGCTGTTCTTCCCTCTTCAACATTTTATCCGGTAATCTCGTTCACGTTGTCATCAGGAGAAGTTGATTTGAGTGATGGTGAATGACAGTGTTCCATCACAAATATTCATTGAATTCCAGGAGTATGTGAAAGCTTCTTGCACTGAGCCGATAATAATCGAAAAACGACGCTTATTATTCTATTGGACATACCTACAGAAATGTTGGCTGTTTATTTATTGTTTCTTTCATGTGAAATAATTGAAATAGCCATTTCTGATGGTTTCCACCAATTTCGGCCTTCAAAACACGAATTAGGTACGCCCCTTTCTTTTTTTACGCTCCTTTTTTCTTTTTTTCTTTTTTTCAAATCATCTTTGATCATTGGTAGTGCCATTTTCGTCTTGATACACGTGTTGACACTTTTTCTAGTGTAGTTATACAAATTGATGGTGATTCCAGACGATTTTCCAGGTTTTTGACTCATTAAAAAAAAATCGATTTTGGGAGCTGAACATTTGGTAGAACCTCAATTTTCCACTCTTTGGTCAAAATCGACTTCATATTAGGTCTTCTCGTCCCCAAAAACATGGAAAACGATACCTCAAAAGCTCATGTTACCAACATGTTACTAAAACATTTAAAGTACCTATTTTTACACACATTTTCACTCATAACACCCCTAGGTATATTCCGATCGGGCTGCAAAGTTTCGGGATACAACTGGGGCATTTGTGCGAAAGAACGAATTTTTTAGACCGAAAATGAAGCCGGTATGCGTGATACGGCGGACGGCGTACGGCGCACGGCGGACGGGCATTGCATTTTTGGAATCTACGCACCTTCAAACGGAAAAGAACAAATTTTGAGGGGGTGTTATAAAAATTTTCTGCTGAGCTATTACATAGGTGTATTATTCACAGAATAATAAACCAAAACTTGGCAGGGTATTCGATCAGATCAGCGTGGATTTCATGAAATTGCCCCTTGGTTTCCCTTTGGGAGATGGTAGGATGCACCCAGTACTTTTTTCCCCGCCGTTCCTTCAATTTCAAAGCCAACGCTACCAGACATGCTGTATCCAACTCGCCCATTGTTGCACTGCTGTCGTCGCATATGCCTGCGCACTAGCGAAATCGCCGCGACCGAAAATCGCAAGTGCGTGAGCGCCCTAACGAGTGGAAAGCGACAGATGAGTCAAGAATGGTACGATCAGCTGGCCTCATAATATTACAGTGGGTATGTGATTTAGCAACTAAACCTACCTACATCCGATTTTTAGGCTACTACACTTCGAAAACTGCCCTGAGGTCTTACCAACAGTCCTGTATGTATATGAATAGTATACCCAGGTGGTGTTAAGCGACTTGCAGCCCCGTAGGTATCGACCGTTTCATTCGTCTCAACATACCCGTAGATATCAGGCAAGGAAAGTGCAGAGCAAGTGAAAACGGGCCTTTGCGCCAACTGTTCCGTTTCGCGCGAGTTATGAAATGAGAACGGCCAGTGCTATGAGCTGCACGTAGGGAAGATCCTTTGAGAGGCCGTCACGTGCGACGATTGACTGGGAAACCAACCTGCCTTCCCTGACCGTCGCCCGTCTCCTTTATTCTGCCAGCGCTACGACGCTGCAGGTAGAAATCGAAACATCTACTAAAAATCAATGGGTGCGAAGCGCTGGATATTATCTGCCAATAACTAACATTTGGAACCACAACGATGCTTGATGGATGCCCCGTTGCTGCTGGGTACAACGTGATTGGGGCGTTCATAATTTAGACCCATACATCGATGTCAAGACAAGTACAGTCGTCCGTATTATCCCATGTACAAGTAGTACAAGTAAGTTAGGTATTATCCCAAGGCCGTACCAAGATATTCCACCCACCATCATCATCATCATTACCCTTCAAATTAAAGAAGTACGCCTATTGGAAATGGATCTCGCCAATCAAACACCAAAACCTATACCTACACCAGAAATAATTTTTTTTTAATGTAAACTTATGTAACACAAATGTGAAGATAACAAATATTGGAACTTGCTATTTAAAAAAATAAAATGAAATAAAAATAAAGAGATCATACCTACTCAACCCTCAGAAGGGTGCCTCTCACAGCAATCCTAAAACAGCTAACATGAAATTTATGGTATAGGTACTGCGCAGGCTCTCATAGCAAACCTAAAGCAGCTAAAATGAAATTTATGGGATAGGTACAGCGCAGGATCGCTGTTCAATATGGAAGATATGGACAAATTCTTACACAGCAGTTTGCTATTTTCTGTCTAGATAACCCTTCTGTGTTCTGTATACGCAAGGTTGGCTTACAGTTTGATCCTGTAAATTGTTATATAGTTAAACTGATATTTATTATTCTCGACCTCATGATTACATAAGTTGTACCTGTCTATATAAAGAAAATACTGCTCACATTAATCCGAATAAAACGGGTAGGCAGTATAGCTTCCTCACCTACGTAACATGGACGTATATAATTAAGACATGGTTATTCTGAAATTGAAAGAATCGACTATAGACAAGCACTGCCCATTACCAAAATGGGAGCATCATGACAAGCATTCATAAGCAAGCGAATCGTTCATTCAGAAAGAACACCAATAGAAAGATGCATTATTGCATTCATTGTGTTTTCGCGCATGTGCAGATGAATGTTACGGTCCAATCTTGATGGAATTCACATGGGACCATCCGACACCTAACCCCCACCTACCCTCCGAATCGCAGCGCATTACGACAATTTCTAGGGTAGTTATGGGCTCTACTAGGATTTTACGTTTGCGCATGCGCAGACGAAAGGTACTGTACGTTACAATGACTTCGATATGGGGCTATCTGGCCCAATCCCTACCTACCCTCCAAACGGCTTCAACCCGTGCCTACCCTAAAAATGTCAACTCACACAGTATATTTCTTCGGGTAGTTATGACAGCTCTTTTCGACGATTTATATGGCAGTTATGAGCTCTACAAGGATTTCACGTTTGAGCAAGCTCAAACGAAAGTTACTATACTTTTTTAATGAGTGGCCAAACCCGCACCTACCCTCCGAATTTCAAATCATTACGTCCATTATTTCGTACAGTTTTGCCTGGAACATGGAACTGACCACAGACAGATTTGGAACCAAATATATGTTCCTTGATGTATGAAACGTAAAATGCGAGTGGAAATTTTCAGTTGGGAGGACATACTTTTTTTCCGACTCTCGCACAATACATGCTTCTCTATCTTTGGTAGTGAGGAAGCAAAAGTAGAAATAGCTTATAGTGCAGGAAGATCAGATACTGGAGGTGATGATTACCAAATGAAACCACTAAACACAAACAATCATTGATCAGCATGGGCCTATCAATGCACTCCCTTGTCAGGAAGTCCCTTGGGTATCCATTATCAGGGAAAAAACGTACAAGAACAGATGAATTTCAAAGGAAGACCACCAATGAAATTTCCCAGGTAAGCACTTGAGCAGGCAAACTGGTGGGGATACCTAGGTAGGTAGGTCCTGGAAGCAACCCCTGAAAATTTCCTTGATTGTTTGGAGCAAGTAAGACCAGGAAAAGACAATTCTTAGGCAGGCGAAAATGGCACAGCTCAGCAGGCAGCTGCAGATAGAGGAGGGGGCTCTTCTGGCTTACCTGGGAAGGTACTTCCAGAAAAACAAAATGTGAAAGTCGCCTCGACTAGCGAGTGTAGGTACCTGGAAGGCCTGTTGATCTGGCTCCACGTGGAGCCTCCATCACCCCATGAGGAGAGCTACTGGTAGGCCAATTCCAGAGTTCATTCAAAGGGTGTTCGAGGAAAGATTTCACTATGCAAGGATATTCCTGTCCTCTCTTTTTAGTATCCCATATCGTTCCTGGAAGGTTGGCCCGGGAGGGCCCAGGTGGCAGCTCTGCTGGAGCAGGTCTCGTAGAGGTAGGTTTGGCAGAAGATTTTTCTCGACAAAATCTATCTAGTCATGAGAGGAGAAATATGGTAGGAATAACATTGAGAGAAATGGTAGAATATTTCGTTTGATGAACTCAAATTCAAAATCAGACAGGTACTGGTGCTAGGAGGACTACCTACATTAGTTACTCAGTTAGGTACACTGCTTTTAGGTTTATTATTTTCAATAAAAAAAAACCTTTAGAATCAAGCATGAACAAAAAATCCCCCCCCCCCCCCCCTCCACAAGATTTTGTGATTAAGTTTTACGTTTCAAGGTACAATCCGGATGAAATGAAAAAAAAAATCTGTCCATCCGCCCCACGCCCCACAGTGGGAAAGGCGGCAAAATATCGATGTCCTACAAATTGAAATCTTGACTGTTCAATTCACTTTTCTTACAGTCTTTGAACAAAGGAATCCGGCTGTGATAATGGTTTTACGGTAAAAATCAAAAAATCCCTTCTTGTTTAAGCTACGTCCGGTTCGATGGAGGTGTTGTGCCCTTTGCAAGACCCGTTGGCTTGGAAGATATGGTGGCCTCGATTAGGAACGTTGATATCCTTGTCTTGTAGGGTGAGGTTAGGTGGAATGTGCAGCGTTTTTTATTCGATTTTCGGATTCTACGGATGATTAATGGAAACCATTAATTTTGAATGGGGGGTAAAATTGTATCTTCATTCTCGATTTCTAAAACCCTCACATTTATTTCTATAAATCATAATGATGCAATTTTTCCAGTAATGATGTGAAATCACCTGGCAAATTCCTTCTAATAAGGAATAACAATGAACATTTTCCAATAATGAAGTGAAATTACGTTGAAAATTCTTTCTAATAATGAATAATAGTGAATTGTTTCCAATAATGAAATCAAATCAGTTTCCAATAATTTTTCCAATAATGAAGTCAAATTATTTTCCAATAATGATCATGGAAAAACCAACTCGACTTCATGCAGCCATGCGTGAATAATCTGTTCCCAAGCAATGATAATTACCTGGATCGGATTTATACCGTTTCATTCACGATCGTGTTGACGAAGCTTTTTGGTGCAAACTTCAGGGCCTCACTGTGAACGAATTCTCCGGGTGGTCTCAAAAAATTCACAAGTTCAAGATCAACTTGAAAACGCAAAACAAATTGAGATAACGGTGCCCTGGAAATTTCAATCCCTATTTTTCATCCCTAAGATATAAATGAGAGTAACGCCGTACTTCCGGACCTACTAGACCCCAAACGAGACCTACAAACCAAATTTCACTGAAAATTTCATTGAAAAACGAAGTATGGTGGACGGACAGAATTTTTTTTTATTGCATTTTTGGATTCTGCGTACCTTGAAACGGGAACCATCGAATTAATTTTGAGGGGGCATTAGGTGAAGCTAATGTCGATTCAAGTGTCTTTTCATCACTTGCAGTTGGATCTATACCTAACATACCTACACCTACCTATACCTAACAATTTCCAAATCAGTGAAGAGGGAAGCAGAGAAGGATCATGAAGCTATTCACAAACGTCTACGTTATGTACCAAGTTGAAATGATGGCTGAAGAAATGGTCACACCTAAAAACTGCCTATCTAACGTGATTTATCTAGTACTTACTATGAGGGTGGATGGCCCAAGAGGCCTATTTGTACAAAATTGTTTGAGAAGTGCTTCTTCTTCTTCTATCCTATATTCGGGTATTGTCCTTACAATAAGTATGTGGTACTGTCACAATTATTGCAAGAGTTTGTTTTAGGAAGTATTAATGATTCGGCTTGAACTTCTGTTAGTGCTCGGAAAGGCTCATGGCACGTGTATAAATATAACAATGTCCCAGGAAACAATGGCTCGGCACAGGCAATTCCACCTTTGTGCCGCTGCCAACCTACAATTTATTCCCTCCCGAGCTCGTTGAATCAGAAACCATTTGGTGGTTTGTAAAAATAACCAGAACCCCAATTACTGATCGATCGATCTCAACAGTGAATAGCTATTTATAGGTGTCGCATTGTTCCACCTGTGAATCTATTCTCTCTCCGATCGCCGTAGTGGACTTGAGAGAAGTCGTCGTATATTTATGCCGGGACAACCAGCCTCTACTATTCGCTACACGTTCATTCAGCCAATTACAATCTCAGCGCACAATCCAAGTCGGACATAGTGAATAAAACACCACCAACGAGTTTTCTCACCGGGCCCTTGGCGGTGCAAGGGACAAGGCCTCGGATTTTGTAATGGCTTCCTTTTAACGCACCAGATGTCTCACCTGGGTTATTCAGAGTAAATTGTGAAATAAAATTAATGGGTCGCCTCGTGGGCTCTTTACAACCGATCATAAGTTGATTGGTGGCTTGAAAGGTGGCTTTATCCAGTAGTTGCAATGACTACAGATGTTACCTAACACCTGTTTAACAAATATTCATTACTTTACTTCACTTTATTACTTTTAATTTTCTCTTACTTTATCTTCATTCTGCTACAGCGACGGTGCACCAACTCAACAAACTTCTGAAAAAACTGTTCTACAGTTGAAGTAAAAGCAACATCATCCTGAGATTTGTTTGGTGACTTCCAAAGTGTTGTTTTTGGCACCAAAAACTCATACATCGAGTAGACCCACAACATTTCAGACACAAAAGTATGCGGTTTTTGCATGTTGCATCCCCGTCATGACACCGTAAATGAAACAGTAAATTCTGATGGTCTAACTAGACCCTCAACATTTCAAATTTGGTAGGTCGTGTTTCGCGGAACGAACAAACTGTGACAGAGTGTAACAGTGGGGGTGGACCCCCGAGAGTCCCCCTCCTAGACCAGCGAGATTATCACCGGTTAAGAAGGGATATCGATTAGGCTTCCCCAAGCGATCCCGTCTCCATCGGGAGAAAAAATGTATCGAGAACAGCCCACACTGTTACACTCCTCCCCACATGTCATGCTTCTGGGTAGCAGAAGTATGAGAGGGAAAAGGGGGAATGAAAAATAGTATGAAGTTCTGGTTCAGGAAAAGACATCTGAACAACTTCATGGAGACTAAACTCCATCGTAATGGTACTACCTCAATAATATTTTACTGGTGGAGGACAAAGCTCCTACAGACGAGTATCGGCGGATAATGTTGTCAGAGGTTGTTGTCCAGTGAATTGTGCTCATCTGGGCAACCTCTAGGTGATCAACCTCCATCGTTGGGATGGAACAACTATTGGGACTTGTCAACTGGGACATGGCCTCAATCACCTTCTAATGAGCTCATTATATTTTAATTATACTGACACTCTAAAGGGAGGAAATGGAGTGGGGAAGCCAATAGTATTATCAGTATGTATTATCAAAGGGACAGGTTGTTAGTAAAGGAATCCTTCTGGAAAACCTTTGGGCTTATCCTTCTGGTAAGCCCACAAAAAGTGGATGGAGTATGGTGAAGTGCTCAGCGCATACTACCAAACCACGCTCTGCTAACATGTGGCAGAGTGTAACAGTGGGGGTGGACCCTCGAGAGTCCCCCCTCCTAGACCAGCGAGATTATCACCGGTTAGGCGTGGATATCGATTAGGTCCCCAAGCGATCCCGTCTCCACCGGAAGAAAAAATGTATCGAGAACAGCCCACACTGTTACAATACACACCGTGAAAAATGCAGCCTGAATCTAACAAAATACTTTAAGTAGGTACCTACGTTATGACAATGAGTTAAATTGTTTCAAAAACAGAAAAATTAGTAGGATGTTCTCTTAATCCAAATTTTAGTCTGAATCACGGTTATGTACACACTGTTTCTATTATCACTGATATAATAATTATAAACTCAGTGATCAGGGAACTATGAACATTAAGAATTCTACCTTTTAAAGATTGGATTTTTATCGCTTCCAGGGGAGGTCCTCAGGAAGAAAACGATTTTTTTCGCACTCCACTAACCTCTCTCCAAGTCTTATTGCGGGACTGTGGATACCGACTCAATTCGAGAGGCATTTACTGAGGATACGTTGGCACTCGAGAAGCCATACGCCCAGGAATCCTCCGGATAGTTGTGCTATACCGATCAAGTCTTAATAGTCTCATAATCCCTTGGAACGACCCGCTGCCGCAAATTCTCCGAAGACCTGATGATTGCGTTTCCTTATATGGTACACCGAGTTTCCCGCTTTCCATAAATTCAATAAGTTGTGAAAGCCACCTGTGTAAATGGCATTCAAGGTGACTTGAATTGTTGCGAAGTTCGCGGAAGAATTACACTCAATTACCCAACACCATCAAAGCGGCTGATGCTTAGCGTCCCATCAAGCATTTAAAATATATGCACTTACGGTAACTTTTACCTACTTTCCTTTCATGGACTTGGATTGTATCCCAAAACAGAACATCCTAACTTCTCAGTCCTCAGTGTGTACTTAATGTATTTTTGCCCAGAAGGGACAAAGGGTGGGATTCCACAAATCATTAGCAACTTCAAAGAATGACGTCCGTGTCAGGCCCTTCGTCCGACGCCTTCTTCCGAGCAACGCACGGGCAACCAGGGACGAAGAAGCCCGAAGCTACGTCCAGCCCGCCCCTTTCAACGCTCTGAGGCCCTGCGGCGATATTTTTTAATTAGACGCCACCAAGAAAGCCTCCTGCGCTGGTACACTCAGGAAAACGTGCCTGTCGACGATTACCCTTCCCTGGCCCTTCGTCTGCCTCGTTCTGTTTGCTCTGAAAGCCGGCTCAGTAACATACCACTTCCCCCATAACAAGATTACAAGCTTGTTCACAGAGTAAATAAAACCCAATGACTTGATTGCCCCGGCATCCCCCAAAATCAAGTTTCGTTCCCTTCACGTAACCCACTATAATAACAGCTACACAGTATGTACCTGCAACCATTTTTTTATCCTTCGATAGATACTCCACTAAATACGAGTTTAAAAAAACGCGTGACAGAATACTGATAGAGACGATACGAACGGGTATTTTATTTTTATACTTTAACAAAAAGTGGTTTTTTTGGTGGTGGAAGAAGAGCGTGACGGCCTGCTCGTGTTGGACCACCGGAGCGGTGACCTAATTGGATTACGATGTAATTAGGGTGACGTGGGATTGTACACTATTAACATGAAGTGCTTGACATGGAGGGAGGGAAGGGGGGATGAAAGTACTAGGTACACACAAACGAAGTGGGACGCCCGAGGGGATTACTCACATATACCAGAGGCCTTAAAAAGCCCTTTCCTGAGTGGTAGCGGCGAATGTAGATAAAGTAACTAATAATGTAGCACCCAAATCAAAGGTACCTACCTGTCTGGGGGAGTTGAATTTCAACGAGAAACGCGGCGCAGTTTTGCAAATGCCTAAATTTCCATAATTTGGTATTTCCCGAAACCGACAATAATTTTCAATTTTACGGAATTCAACTGATAGAGAGAGGAATTCATATCGACATTTGCGAGAATTATAGCACAACAGAACCAAAAAATGAGTAAGCTGAAAACAAAAACAATGCCCCCTGTATAGAGAAGTTGTACTACTCTATATTTATTTCAAGGATTTGTGGTGGATTGGTTGTTGCGAATTGAATGGTTGATGAATGGTTGAATGATTGATGGTTGGTCTTTTAGATACTCACGCTAACAAACTGCACAAAAGCCTCTTCTTGATTCAAGCCTTCTATGTTGTAGTTTGTACACTATGAGGGACATCAGTTCTATGTACAATTAACGCGTTATATTCTATTATATTCAACCTTTTAGCGTGAGCAGAGTATCTTTTGTGTACCGAAAGTTGTACGTAAGAAAACCAGTAATTGGATACTGAACGCAGGGTATGACTAAAACCGAGGAAAGAATAATTTTGTAAATCTGATGATTTTGTTGAGTTCTCAAACCATCTCTCACTACGCCCATTCCCGACACCAATTTCGATATTTCGAAAGTTTATTGGACAAGCAGACCAAAAACTGAGTCGACTGAAGAATGAACCAACTTAAAAACGGACGTAAATTCCCGTCGTTTAATTGTTCCCAAATAATGTTAAAATAATAGAGGCAGCCCTCATCTAGAAATCTGCTTCTGGGTGGTGTGAAGAAAAAAATCGAAGGCGATTGTCCTGATTCCCTCACTCGCCCTCTCTCTCTCTCTCTCTCCTTTCCTCGCACCTGCTGTGGCAAAAACCGCGGGGTGCATTCCCGGTATCAGCTTCCATCCACCCGGTGTCTGCTGTGGTGAAAACCGCGGGACGCCTTCCTCTCCACTAGTACCTGTTGTGGTGAAAACTGCGGGGTACTAGCTACCACATCCCAGGCGCCTGCTGAGGTGAAAACCGCGGGGCGTTAGGAAAAAGACTCCGAAGGAGCACCTCCTTCTTCATCCGCCTTCATCCGACCTCATCCATCCTCATCCGCCATGTTGTGAGCATCCAGCACACACCCACTCACAACAACGATGTTTTGATGAAAACCTTTCAACTCGTTATAAAACAGTCCATTCCACGATAATCCTTTCACGATAGTCGCTCACCAAAGATGCAGTTTTTTTTGTTTTTTTAAATATAAATTCAAATGGCATTAGCAGTTAGCCATAGCCAACTTTTTATATTACCTGTAATTATATGAGGTGTTGATGACGTACATATAAATACCTACGTCTCATATAATATGAAATATTATAGAGATTGAGATCTTAAAATTTAGGTTTGGAATTTATTCACAGCAGCCTTCAGTTTGTCTGTTCCTACAAAACAGAGACTCATGAGTAAACCTTCTAGTTAGGTACTGACAATTATGGGGAAGCGTTGGTGATTGGCGGAGAATGGACACCTTGGCAGACCTCGATTATTACTCCCCATTAAAAAACAGGATGGCATCATCTTAAAGGGCACAGGACACAAAAAGAAAGAAGCGGCTCAGCGTTTGACGGAGTGATTGCGCAATTCGGAGCGAGCAAGTTTCCTATTTAAATTCCTACTGGTAATTTCCCATTCAGTGAGCCTTCCAGGAGTTCTGACCACTCGTTCTGAACCGATGGGTTTCCTGTCTCCTTGTTTACGTAGGGTCGCCAATTGAATCATCAAATCGTCTTGAAACCCTGACCTTCGAGTTTCTCAGTAATCCGAAACGGCTTGGTCTGCCTCTCAGAAGGTCTCGTGCGTCATCTTCTGGGGCCTCCTCTGATAACGAACGGTGCCTTCTTCCAAAACCTCCAAAACCGCCAGCTGACCTTAGAATAGGTCGGTGCCTCAACGCTAAAAGTCTGTTATGAGTAGGGACTGGAATTATATGCACACAATTTGGTCAAAATATGCACTCGAAATGGGCAAAATATGCAACCCACGCAAAATTAGGTTTAAAAAATAGTTAAAACATTTCTAAAATGAACTAAATTTTGCTGTGATACGTACAGGTAGTCTTGTTCCAGTCATTATCCCGTCCTTAAAAAATTATAGAAATGGATCAAGGAAGAAAATGGAATGAAAATGTACGCACTTTTTTTTCTCGACTACAATATTTACATTTATACAAAAAAAGTAACTCGCTTTCACAATTATAGCACTGGATCACAACTGATTTTTCCAAATTGTCAACCGTAAATCTCCTATGGTTGTCGCTGAGGAGCAACTTTAAGGCAAAAAACGACCTCTCGACATCACAGGACAGGATGGGTAAAAATTTCAATGCTGAGAGTTCACCTGGGGTAAGGATAGGTAAGGGCGCGCCTAAGCCCTACCAGGTACACGGATTAAACGGTGAATGGCCTAAGAATATCCGTGACCTCTTTTCAGATTTGGCGATTAGAATGTCAAAAAATAGGGAAGTTCCCCAATTTCGATTAAAAATGCAAAAATATGCACAAAACGGCCAAAATATGCAAAAATCTCCGCATCGAGCAAAATATGCTACTTAAATTTCAATTTAACAGAAGCTAAACGCTTCAGATACCTACCCTCAAAACGGAAAAGTAGAACGATGTACACGATAAAAAACACATATGCAAAATATGCAAATTCCAGTCCCTAGTTATGAGGTACTCAATACTATTTACCTCCCCGTAACCAGCGTATGATCCAGCTGTAGTTAGTCGGTAAGCACCATCTCGTTGGATGGACAGACACTATGCGACTTTCAATCAGTAAAAAGGGGGAACCTTTGCATCACACTACACTGCAACGTGTATTCACCCATCCAAAAATGAATCTTGATAAATCGTTCAGTACAGCAGACCTGTTGAGTGTATTTTATGCTAAACGTACCTTTCTGGGAAAGCCCCAACTCTTCATGGAGTAGCAGAAGGTACCGAACCTATCACAACCCGCACACAATACAAAAGAAAGATTGCAGTGAGCTGAAGTTTGGAGCCCTTAGATGGTCTGATAGGAATTTCATAAAAATCGGAATATAACTTTAGTATGCGCATGCTCAAACTGCCCACACGTACCTGAACCTATGGTAAACGAAGGTACAGAAAAACCGCTAGTGAAAAAGGGCATATCTCTAAATACTCTTGAATTCCTAAGGCAAATGGGCATATAATCATCTTCCTAAGCAAAAAAGGCGAATATCATGAGGGCCACCTTTCTCTCCTAAGCAAGAAAGCCGCATTTCCTGAGTTATTATTTGATACTTTTTTTTTTTTAATGCTTGAAAACAAATTTATTGATTGAGATGCTAAAATTATTTAATTTATTCAAATGGTTTCATCGACAAAAACTCAAGAAAACTATAATTTTTATCAAACATTTGTGTAGTTGAGGAGGCTGGCATAGCAAAGAATGAGTTCCGCCAAACTCGTTGGGCTGGCTTATCACAGATCCTAATAGCATAAGTCTTAAATTACTGGGTTCAGAAATATCGATATTATTAATATCAAGGTAAAGTGCTGCAAAAACCGATGAAGTACTCAGCAAAAAGGGCGTATATCCCAAACATACCCTCCAAGTCGCTCTGAATGAATTCTGACGAACTAAACAGTTTTGGCACCAGTCCGGGTCCCAAATCGGCTGGAAGCCTTGGAATATAAGAGCATTACAGTGCGATGCTATAGTTATATATAGTATGCTCGTCAACTCTTTCAACTCTTCGGGTTAAAAGGTCCCTCGAGATTTCTATCCCTCATAATCACGTGTCACCAGGATGATCTACGACGCGTCACGCCACCAGTTCCCGAACTACTTAGCGTCGTCACCGCCATATGTCTTACCGGAAGGTGGCTCGCCATCAGCGGCTTCCCTTAATGCGTGGAAATGTACGAGTACTCCGTAAATGGATGTCCTTCGGGCAAGGTAGGGCGTGTTCTGGTTGAACATGATTTACTGGCGTACATGCCTCTTTGCGACCTCCTCGCTCACTCATCTTCTTCAACCTGGCAAAGATCGGCCGCCCCACGAAGACCATCCGGGGAGTCGGATTCGTATGGGAATCCCACGTAATTGTTATTTATGACCCGCGTTTCCTTCCTCAAGAGGTTAATTCTCGAATTTGATATCTGAACAGTTTATGGACGTCAACTGGAAATGAATGCGTTTTGAAAAGATGCAGCAGTAGTTTGCAGACATTGAACGGGTCTCACGAGTTAGGGCAAGACCTATCATTATGCACGTATTGCTTCATAGACCCAAATTTCAGCGTCGTAAGTTGAACAGGAAACACAGGGATCACGCTAATCATCACTCAAGCTTCCTAATTTGTGTTCTTACCGACAATTGTACTGAAGAAGCAGAAATTCGTACCATTATTCCCGAAGAAGTTCCATATCAGACATCAGCACCGTAAGTTGAATAGAGAAAACACAAGAACACATCATAATATAAATAAGAACATTTGCAATATAACACCTAGTGTTTGCTATGAAAGAGGCTACCAACTTGTGTGATTTTGGAGGGCCTCTGTGATTGTGAATATCTTGTGTGATAATCTCAAACTTCTGACTAATATCGCTCACAGCCTGGTTAAATAAACGTAAAGAAATAGGAAATATTTATGAATGCATTCATTCACGACTCAGTCAGGAGTTCATGTTTTGAAGGAAGACCGTGCCAGTTGATTGTTGCACGTCACTGGAGCTGTAGCTCAAAATGAAGAAGAAGAAGAAAATAATGGTGACGGACTCAATGGGTAGTTCTTATTGTTCCTATCATCCCACCTGCTACGTTAACTGTCGACAACAGTTTCACGTCCTGCCACGTCAAATTCCTCACGCAAACTTCGAAAAACACGGTCAGTGAGCGTCTTAAACGCTGAAGATGAATGTGAGGAATGGAAGGGAAAGATGAAGGCGAGAAAAATGGAAGAACTAAAGTAAACAATGGGTGGCAGTGGGACAATCCGTTCCAATCGAGACGCTTTTCATGACGATTTCTAGTCTGACCCCGATCGCTTTATGGCTGCACGTTGCCGCAGTCGCACGTAGGAGATGGACCGCAAAAACGACCGAACTGTGGGACCTGCCCTTTGGAATCCCGATGAGAGTGGGTGTCATCAAAAGAGCCGTTTACACGTTGTGAAGATGAGTTAGCAGGTTCGCAGAACTCACAAGTCAACACACTTGACACAAAGTCTGTGAATTTTAGGGTCCAATGATTAATTCTTATGGAATTATACATCGCCGAATCCATTAGTCGAGGCCTCTGGTATGACCGGTGTCTACCAAGTGCAGCCATATTTGGGTTAGTGGGCGTCGGACTCTGCTGATTATACCAACACATCCCTGATAGCCATCAACCCCAAAATTACTTGCCATGGGAAGGCAGGCTGTCATGAGGTGGACACGTTGCCATTTATTGTGACCTCAGCAAAAGCTTCTCAGACCTTGCATTTTCTGGCCCTTTCAACTCCCCCCATATCACTTAAGGTTACACAATTTCTCACTATCAGCAATAAAACATTATTAAATATCCAATATGAAGGCATTTTTGGCGGTGTTCCACTAGATTTGCGATTCTTAGTAGAAAACGTGCGAGCGATTTGCTCTCATATTCAACCCCGATAGCTGCGCAAGTTGCTCATTCCCAGGAACTACCTACTTCTGACCGTAATTTGAAAATGGGCACTACCCCAAATGGAAAGAATCCGCAGTGCGCAGGTAGTTGAGTCAATAAAATTATTATTCTGGAGGTCATAAATTAATCAAGATGAAGCTTATAAATTGAGCAGTATGTATACTTTGTTAGCAGCGTATGAAAACAGCTTCATACGTCTCTGTTGTATCCCAATGCCAACCATACAACCCACATTGGAAAGGAGGCATCAGTTTCATTCAACAGGCCGTGTAAACCAATAATGTCTCCCTGAAAAGGATGCTGTGACGGCTGGATAACAAGTTCTATTGATTCTTTATTGTCACACCTTTGAAAGGTTCTTATTGGACACAAAAGCCTCGAGAAATCCCCACCCACCAACTCCGATGCGTTCCGCGATCACGTACAGTTATATTGAATTAAACCTTCAATAACCTGGGTCTCTTATACGCTTACAAAAAAGGCGCGTTTACCGGCCGGTAAATGGCCAACGCGCGCCGGGCGGTCAGTTCCTTCCAGGCATTTGATTGACGGCATGTTGTCTTTATGTATCTCGGTTTTTACGTTGAAGTAATTGTCAGTAATGAATCAATATTGCTAGCGTTCACATTTGGAGTTGTGACTCCGCTCACCTTCTTCGTAACGTGATTGGAACGTCACCACATATTGCGATATCCCACGCACTGTTTTGACAAGAAATGTGTTCCCAATAACTTCTTTTTGAACTTTTGAACCAACTACAATAGTTTCTTCAAGCGATTTCGCCCTACGCAACCATACTTCTGTCCTACCCTGTCAAGATCGTTCATAGAAGATTTTAAACCCAAACCTCGAGTCTTATGGTCATGCTGCATGACCGGAACTTCTTTGTTTTTGTGGAACTAAAAGCCATTCCGACAGATGCTTGGAAGTTCGAATAGTTGTGTCAATAGTCATTTTACTGTTTTATGGCTGAGTAACAAGTTCGGAAATTGACTGAATACGTATTAAATTTCATACTTTGCCCGACTCCCCGTGAGCGTTGCGTAAATTAATATTAGGCAATGTTAATTATCCCTACGTAGGCAATGTGAGCACCTACGTAGGAGGTTTGTCGCAACCATTTTCCGAAAAACACAACTGCAAAACGAAACTCTGTTCTAGGGTGACAAACTCGGATGCTAACTATCCAGCGTAACTCCGGACATATGTTGAATTGACGTTAAATTAATAACTTGTCAATGATATATAATTTATCTGTCGAGTTAACCTCTTTATTCTCATACTAGCTCGTAACATAATCATTCAGTAATAGTAATTATTCCATTTTGATGGTTTCTATGAGTTATTTCTACAAAATCCAGGGTGACGCGATAGCGTAGCCATGGAGATCGAATTTGGTTATCCGCGAAGAAGTTTATTTGCGAGTCACGTAGAACGTAGCTTTGAGATGCGCGACAGGCGACACGCATCTTTTCAATAGTTACGTGGTGTTGGACAACGCAAGTCTTGAAAACGCTAAAACTTACGTCTCGAACGTAACACTTGCGTTTACGTTCTCTCTCCCGATCGTCAATTTTTGGTTGCGACAACTCTCCAATGTTAACTATCCCTACGTAGGCAATGTGAAAACAATAGAGAGTTGTCGCAACCAAAAATTGACGATCGGGAGAGAGAACGTAAACGCAAGTGTTACGTTCGAGACGTAAGTTTTAGCGTTTTCAAGACTTGCGTTGTCCAACACCACGTAACTATTGGAAAGATGCGTGTCGAGCATCTCAAAGCTACGTACTACGTAACTCACAAAGTAAACTTCTTCGCGGATAACCAAATTCGATCTCCATGGCTACGCTATCGCATCACCCCGAATTTTATAGAAAGACAGGAGGAGCTGGTCTCGGGAAGGTTTTCCGCCGTTTGCGTTGTCTTTATTTTGGGTTTTCTTTAGGTATATTTGGAAGCTTGAACTTCATGTGGTTCCTGTACCTATTCACCTTGAGCATTGCCATCCGAAAGTCATAAGCACGGTAAGTGAGTGCCTTATAAACTAGGAAGTATTTTTCGGGTATGTAAAATTATACGAAGGACGCAAGGTCTCACGGTGCCGTGAGTACGGTTTTACAGTAAAAGGGCACGATTGTTCTTCTAGAAATTGTTCAAAACTCAAAGAAACTATTACTGAATAATTATGTTACGAGCTAGTTTGAGAATAAAGAGGTTAACTTGACAGACAAATTATATATCATTGACAAATTATTACGTTAACGTCACTTCAACATATTTCCAGAGTTACGGAGACGTCTCATGGAACGTACGTTAGATAGTTAGCATCCGAATTTGTCACCCTAGAACAGAGTTACGTTTTAGAGTTGCGTTTTTCGGAAAATGGTTGCGACAACTCTCTATTAAGAAAATTGCATACGTTGTCTGAAAGACCGGCAGTTATGAAATGCCTAGTTATTTTACAGCCTAGATGCCAAGGGGATTCATTCCATACTTCTTTACCGGCAACATAACTACTCGTACAACATGGTCTTCATTCATGCACAGGGCGATTAGAATTCTATCCGTGAAGTTAGGTACGACAGTTCTTCAGGGAAAATTCCAGCACCCCCAGCAGATCACGGCCTGAAATCAAGATAGTTATAGTTGCAATCGGACTAGACAGTGGTCATCCGGGAAGTGGTAAGGTCTGTGGCAGATTCTTCATCCATGCTTGACCACGAAAGTAACACCGAGAGAAATGCGACCGTTGGTATTACTTTCAATCTTCGAGACACATCTTCCACACCGCCGGACAATCGGTCCACCGATATCGATTGACCGATTGCGGCTGAAACCCGTCTGGAAATAAAACGAGAAAACTGCTTTGTCGAAACGAAAAAGGCGGCAGATGGGTCAGATGAAAGGAGGGGTGTCACCAGTCACAGAGAAGCAGCCATACGGAGCCCCGCGACGGGAGGATCGCCATCTAGGTGATCTCTCCCGTCCTGGACAATGGACAGGGGAAAAGCTTGAAAGGGAGGCCCGAGAAATCGGAGTTCTGCCGCTTCGGGACAAGTAAAAACCGTCAACGACTGTTGGAATGTCTCTCCATTCTTGCCATTCCAGGCACCGGAGCGTTCAACCTGGCACGGCTATGGAAATCCACATGTTAACCCACGTTTCGCCTCGTACGGTAATTCAAAGCGACAACTTCATGGTCCTCGATAGTAAAATGTTCAAAAGGTCTCACTGCTCGCGGTGACTGATGACTTTTCATGGAACATTCGTCAAAATTCTAAAATTCGGTGTTTTCTTCCAAACTAAATTTGCTGGGCAGGATAGATATACTATACAAGGTGTCTCAACTCAAGTCCGCAGGACTTCAGGGACCGATTCTACAAAGAATTTGCAACAAAAAGTGTCCCCCAGACTTTTTTTTAAATCCACTCTAAATGCCACTTCTTCCACTTTTAAGACTTTTTTCGTGCTTTCGACCTTAAGTCAGTAAAATGGCCATAACCTCCTTAATCCCTCAAATAAATTCAAATCTAATTATACCGTTGGAAAGAGCGTTAAATTTCTCATCTCCCTAATGCACAATCAAAATTTATTGGGCGGGTTTAATGCGTATAAAACGAGACCAAAGCGCAAATTTTGAAAATTTCTGACAATTCGACGTTTTTCTATCGGTTGATTCTCTTTTAGTAATTTTTCTTTCGGTGGGGCGTCTATGAAAAAACTTGCTTGAAATCTCACCTTTCCAACGGTGCAGTCAAAATATATTAGCGATTGAGTTTAATGGAGAAAATGACGTTTTAATGCAAAAAACAGGAGATTTTTCAGCAAAATCGAGGTTTTGGCATGAAGATAGCATTTGGTTCGGATAGGATTGGCATGGTTGATAGCATTGAATTTTCCACAGTCTTTCACAATTTCCCAATGATTTCTGGAGGTTGAACTCTCATCTCGCCGAATGAATCCCTGATCCTCGCGACAAGGTCTCCTCTTGAACCGACAGGGTTCGAATAAACTTTGGACTTTATTGTTCCCCAAACGTAGAAGTCCACTGGCGTCAAATCTGGACTCCTGGCCGGCCAGCCCACTGGGCGGTATCTTCTGATCCACCTTTGTGGATAATGTTCGTCCTAACAACTCCAGCAGAGTCAATTGATTTGCAGAATTTTTATTTATTTTTTTAACGCGAGTACCTACCTGTCTAATTTTGTAAATTTTAAGAAGAGCATCAAAATTATTTATTGTTACTTATTATTAAATAATCATTCATAATTTGACCCATCAAATGTGTTTGGAATGAAAACCCTTCAGTCGACTGTGGAAAATTTAATGCTATCAACCATGCCAATCCTATCCGAACCAAATGCTGTCTTCATGCCAAAACCTCGATTTTGCTGAAAAATCTCATGTTTTTTTTTCATTGAAACGTCATTTTCTCCCTTAAACTCATTCGCTAATTTATTTTTACACCGTTGGAAAGCTGAGATTTCAAGCAAGTTTTTCTCATAGACGCCCCACCGAAAGTAAAATTACTAAAAGAGAAACAACCGATAGAAAAACGTCAGATTGTCAGAAACTCTCAAAATTTGCACTTTGGTCTCGTTTTATATGCATTAAACCCGCTCAATAAATTTTGATTGTGCATTAGGATGATGAGAAATTTAACGCTCTTTCCAACGGTATAATTAGATTTGAATTTATTTCAGGGATTAAGGAGGTTATGGCCATTTTACTGACTTAAGGTCGAAATCACGAAAAAAATATAAAAAGTGGGAAAAGTGGCATTTAGAGCGGATTTTAAAAAAAGCCTATGAGACACTTTTTGTTGCAAATTCTTTTTAGAATCGACCCCTGAAGTCCTGCGGACTTAAGTTGAGACACCTTGTATATATACAGTGATACAGCCGGGTTACCACAACTTATTACTGTCCATCCCTTGGCGATATTGCATAAGTGAGTGAGTAACCTCCGCAATCCTGCACAAAATTAACATGAAAAGCAAATTTGCAAGTACTCGTAGTTGAAAATAATTAGGGAAGAGCATTTGAAATATTTGTCCTGACCTTCAACAAAAACACATGATCGGCCCATCGGATATCATAGCTCCTTGGCTCGCTTAACTTGGGTAGTTTCAAAGTTTCTACAGATAACTTTTTTTTTCAGATTGATTTCCACAGTACTGTAGCAAATATTTAATGAACTTGTGATCCATATGAATGGTAATGCACATCCCTATTGTTTAATGAAAACCCTCTTGGGTTGGTACCAACTGCAGCAAGATATTTTAGTACACAATTGACCTACATCTCTCCATATAGGTCAAGAACACTGTTGAGCAGCGATTAAACTTCTTTCTGTGCCTATAGGTTAAGTCGTCAACACCTGAATAATACAGCGTTTAAATCCAAGCGACGTTTCACATCCTACAAAATTCTCCAAACTGGTTGCAGCCTCCTTTATGGATCTTATATCGCTACACCCAAAGATCTCTCGAAAACGACGTTTTGGGCTCTTGTTAATGTCTGCGGTCTGTTCGAACCTGAGACTGTTGGTTAGTTTTGCGTAACCCGAAGGTGAATGAGCTCCGACAATCATGAAGGGGAAATGGTTTCTTCTCCCACAATTAGCTTTAGCCGGGATCCGTTACCTCCCGCCCCCGCTTCCTCTTTATCCACCAGAAGGAACGTTATCGTCCGAGTCTCGGCTAATAACCTTGGCCATCTGTCGACCTTTCATCGCCGTCTGCACTTCCAGAATTCATTTATCTTTATTTTAAGCCTCTGGAAGGAAACCTCGTTTATTAGGTGCCCTCGCGAAAATCACCAACCTGTTATCGACCCCTACGCCACGTTCTTGTCGAACACCCAAATCCACCCAGTTTTGTGAAGCAGATGACGGGAGTTGTGCTCCATGGCACGTTCATACATGCACATACCATGTTCAGGGGACAATTTTGGTCGCCAACAGGCTCGTCCTAGCTATGATTACACGTAATAATACTCAAGCATTCCGGTTTCGAATCCCGACCGATCCAGTTGTAAAGCAGGTAACAGACAAGTTCAGTTCCACAAGTAAACGATTCGTCTCAATTTCTGTAAATTTTCCCGTCCATTGCCAAAGTACCTCAATCGGTGCTCTCCAAAAAACAGCTTTGAAATTTGATTTTACTCATCTTCCCAAAAATATGCTCAAATAGACGCGTAGGAGCCAGTTGACGGGACTAGCTAGTACTTATGAAGTTCTCCTTGAAGTGAAGGCGACCTCCAGAATCCTCCCTTAACGAAACTGGTATTTATGAACCTCCCTTGACTTCAAGGGAACCTTGAATCTCAAGGGATCCTTGGCGAAAAGCCTTCCTTTAGTCAAGGGTGGTCGCGAGGTAGGTAACTTGAGACTCCCTTGAATGTAACAATAATATTATTTAAATAATAATTGTATCGTATACTCATCTGGAAAAATACATAAATATTGGTAGGTAATACACTGGTGATGAGCGAAGTAAAATGATATTATTATTATTATTATTATTATTATTATTATTGAATAACCTAACTACTTCGTTGTGCTACACAAACATGTGGGAATTGAAATGGCCCATTCGCACATTCGTTCAATGGTTTCATTAGTTAAGGTAATTTTAACTCCTGTAATGCCACTCAAATGTCGCATACTCCTTTTTCCAGTTCGCACACCATATTATAAATATGTATATTTTTTTATTGGCTACCTACTTGTACGTGCCGTTAACCAAACAAAAATAAAAAAACGCTGCAAAGTCCTTGTTACATGGGTTTATTATTCTACTGGACATACCTACAGAAATTTTGGCTGTTCATTATTGCTTTTATGCCTATTTATGCATTATTGGCCATACATGTTATGGGCCAATATACCATGTAAGAAATAGGTTCTATGGTAATCAATCATACACGAAGTAAATTATAACGACTCTATTTACTGGAGAATCAGTCGACAATGCAAAAAGGTTTTTAGGCATTCGGCCACGCTCGTAGTAGTTTTCTTGATTTTTTCGACATCCTTTGGTTGTTGAAAGATATTCAGGTAGGTATCTTGCTCAAGACCCAAAGGTGATTAGATGGAACTGAAGGAAAGAATAAAAGGAAACTCGGGTTCGTCATATCCACCCTCCTCCCATTCAAACTTCTTCAGGTATATTCAGTTCATAAGTCCCCCTACGTATTGGTACAAAGACTGATCCAGGAATGGGCTCGTGGCTTTCATGTGATAACCGGAAGAGAAAATGAAAACAAATAAAGGTCCATTCTTATGGTTCTTGGTATTATTCACATTAGAGACCGCAGCTTGTCACTACCTGGGAGATTTTCTGGAAAACAAGTTCTGGAAACGTGCGTTCGAGGGATCTGTTAGTTGAGGGAAGGCTGAGTTATTTCGAGGATTCGAAATCAACAAAAGTGCGGAACCCATGCAGTAACTTTGAAAAAAATATTTGGTATGAGACTGTACCTACCAACTACCTTACTGACATTACTACATTCAAATCAGTGACCCCATCCTCGTCAAGTTCCTTATTCAATTGTGCATAAATAAACCAAGTTAAGCATGACTACGTATTCCACAGCAGGACCAGATTTCTGAGGTAGGAATGTACCTAGATAAAAATTCAGAAATCTCAGAGATTGGCAAAGAACCATGAAATGAGCAAATATTCACATTGAGCAACGACCCCTCGTACAAATTTCCGAATGTTATACTATAGTATAATTTGACTGTAGCATAATTCTATAGTATAATTACGTATACTATAGTATGTTCGATGGATGGCTTTTACTTTGATCTGGCGGCAGCTGTCTGTGCGCAAGTCTGCTCCACCCTCTGAATGCATCCTGAATTGAAATTTTTAGGGTATATTTGTTGGACCATCAAGATTATTTTTTGCTGTATAGTTCTCGATGTCAGGACGCAAACAGGGAAAGGCGCCACAAAATGCACACAAAAAACGCAGCAATTTAATACACAACGGTTTATTATTTACCTATAAACGCCCCTTCAGTGTAGATCACGGTTTTGTGTGGTCAATACACACTCTCGTGCTCCCACAGGGAAGTCCAAAATCGAGTATTGCAACCGGCCGGGAAAGACAGTTAGATAAATACTCGGTGGATTCAGCTATCATTAATTATTTGCTGTTATTCATGAAGCATCACGTTTGTTCAAATTACAAAAGTACCAATGAACAAAATCAAAAATAATCAGCATTCTTCAAATGAAATAATATCACGGAACCTCACAAGCTCGTGTTACTAAAATACCAAAAAACCACAGTCATGCAGCATGGCTATAAGAGCGAATTTTCGAAGAAATAACTGATTTTATGTAAAACTGTTTTATCTCAAGAAATAACCACGTTCCTTCATCTTCAAAGTGCTCCAGTTTGAGAACGGAATGAGATATCGCAATTCTGATTTCACCATCGTGTTCAGCGTACAAAAACCTTTAAAATGAGGTGTCACTTGTCAGACTGTTTCATTTTGGGAATTTTTGGGTAATTTTTCCCCCCTAAAACTCCCCAAAACTCCCCCTTAGAGTGACCCGATTCTGCCCATCTACGAACTTAGCCTGTCGATTGCCAAGACAGATTTTTCGTGCAAATTTGAACTTTTTATCTCAATTCTTTCGAGAGTTATCGTCTGGAATGACACATACATATATAAATATATAAATATATATAAATATATAAATATATATATATATACATATAATTTTTGGTGGATGGTCTGAAACGGATTTTGGTATAAAAATCTTTCGGAAATTCGAGTTTTAAAAATTTTGGACCGAGAACAATAGCTTCCTTTTCTTCGAAAATTCGCTAAAACCCTATTTTTCACTCATAACACCTTTGGGTGTATTCCAATCGGGCTGAAAAGTTACGGCACACAACTAGGGCCCAAATGGAGCCTGTATGCGAAAGAACTATGTTTTTTATACGAAAATAAAGGTAGATATGGATGATACAGCGCGCGGCGGACGGACATTGCATTTTTGGAATCTACGCACCTTGAAACGTGAAAGAACAAATTTTCAGGGGGTGTTCAAAAAACATTTTTACCGTGGAATGCATAGGTTTTACCGTGGAAAACCTACATATGAAGCAACGAGAAATTATGAGTCTCACGATTCTCACGACTGACCATCAGAATTTTCCTAAGTTTTCGGGACCACGGTGGCGCCATTAGCTGTGTTTTGCGGGTTTAAATTTCAAAATTCAGTTACGTACCTACAGGTTGGACCACAAACAAATCTTAAGTAGGACTCCTGGTTAGTGGACTTACTAGTTTATTCATTGGCTGTGCGTTCATAAAATGAACCCTTGCATCGATCATGAACAGAGCCCTTCAAATGCCATATTGCCATGGCGCCATACAAAAATGCCATAATATTCTGCAGATTTTGTTGTAAAATGCCATATTCGGCCGATTTTTGGGAAAATGCCATGTTTGTGCCATGTTTTGCCTTTTTTTCGCCTAAATCCTTCAAAAAAATAAATAAATAAAATTTGAAGTGAAAATTTCTGAATGACATGAGTTTTCTCGAACCCTGAGGCCATTAGTGTAGAGGGATTACTAATGCCTCTAACCCTTTGGAATGGGGTGCTTCCACGGGTCGCCACTCTGTCTGGTGAGGAAGCCACTCTGAAGGAAGGCTGGGAACCTGCTGATGTCCTCTGTATGAAATAAGCCCCGGCAACATCAGCTGATGTGGAGAGGACTTTCTCAAAAATGAAGTCGATTTTGACCAAAGAGTGAAAAGAGGTGATTGAGGTTCTAACGAAGCGTCAGCGTGTCAATTTACGTAAGTTTTGGTCTATAATCGTCGTTTTTCCGTACACAGTTTGGGTCCCCATTTGGGAGCACATTTCGGTCCTAGTCGTGCTCCGAATCTCGGCAGCCCGATCGGTATACGCCCAGGGGTGTTATGGGAGAAAAATGTGTGTAAAAATAGGGGTTTTCGAGGGATTTTAGAGATTTTAGTGAACATGATCTTTTGAGGTACCGTTTTTTAGGGCCAGAAGACGGAATTTCAAGTTGATTTTGACCGAAGATTGAAGAAGTGAGGTTGCAACGAAGGTTAAGCTCCCGAAATTCATTTTTTATGTGTCAAAAACCTGGGAAATTGTCTGAAATCACCATAAATTTGTAGAATAACACTAGAAGTAGTATCAACAGGTGAATCAATACAATTAAATGGTACTATCAATGATCAAAGATAATATGTTAAAAAAACCCGAACTAATTCGTGTTTTTTGGGGCCAAAATTGGTGGAAACCATCAAAAATAGCCATTTTAATGGCTATTAAATTAAATTAAAAAATGGCTATTAAAAAAATGGCTATTAATTAAAACAATCAATGAACAGCCAAAATTTCTCTTGGTAATGTCCAGTAGAAAACCAAGCCAAGACAAATGCGCTTCGATTTATGTTTACCTAAGAACCAAAAATTGCAACCATGTATCATGTTTCCACGCGACTCTCCACCAAACATTGTGCGCGAAAAGAATTGACGCTCAAAATTGATTCGCAAAATCGACGCGCAAAAAATGCCGGTATCCCAGGGCTCGTTTCCAGGCGACTCTCCACTATGCATTCTGCGCGAAAAAAGGTGACGCTCAAAATTGACTCGCAAAATCGACGCGCAAAAAATGCTAGTATCCCAGGGCTAAAACATGATACATGTTAAAATGAAACACCTTCTGAGTGATCGATGGCTGGGATTTTCAACGGAAAGCGTTGCAGCGTTGCGTTGCAGGGTTGAAAAATAAGTGACATATTGAGAGAAATAAGTGCCATATTTGGGCCAAAATAAGTGCCATATTGCCATATTTTTTAGGGCCCTATTTCACACAAATAAGTGTCATATTGTGAAGGGGGATGAATCATGGGGGAACGAACACCTAACGCAGACCCTCTAAACTGGAAATGCACTCACATGGAGCAGAGGATTCTAGAATATCATCCTTCAAATAAATATATTTACGCTGCCAGTTCAAGTAGGCAGGTAATGTGCAGTAACCTATAATCACGCCCATTTTACCAATATAAACTGCCACCATGAGGCCCCACGAAATACGGTTTCATTACGCACAATTAAGCTGGCATAATCATCTGTAACCGCAAGTAAGACGGATGCGCTCCCGATGGACCAGCGCCGCAGGGGATATTCAGGTCAGTGGATGCTGAGGCTTGGGATGATTAGCGCAGACTTAAACGGGCGTCAGCGCCATATCGCGGTTGAACAATGAGATCTTTATCGGAGTTTTTATTAATACACAGAGAGTTAACGATCGAAGTGCGATCAGATAGGTGTACCTTGTGCATTAGAAGGCTTTCAAAATCAAAACCGTTGTATCCCATATGCGTCTTGCGAGTGACATGATCATTAACTTATTAACCTCAAAAGTACCTCTTGCAGGAATCCTGTTCCTCAGCGGGGAACACAATATATTGGTCAGGGCCACCAACCTACACGAAGAATCATTCTGCAGCAAGTTTCACAGACAACACAAGGACTAAACAAAGAACGTAATACATAATTGACGGCGTTTTAAGTCGAACTCGGTGACTCGCATTTTGATTTGTAACTACTTTACCATCACTTTTATTCATAGAATGTGGATTGTTTAGGTATGCACTTTATAGAGGATAGTAAGTACCTAGGTACCTGCTCTCTAGATTGCATAGTGAAGATACTGATGGTAAGCACTTCAGTAGGTACCCCTCGATTTGCCACTGATTCCTTCGTTTTCTCAATAATAGTTAAAACTCGGCGCTGCGCGCCTCGCCAGGGGGCAGGCCCCCTGGGCCCCCGGATGCTTACTGCTTAGAGCCTACGGCTAAAATTCAAGAAACATGGGACATGCTTTAGCCGCGCTTTTTATTCTGTTTGTAGTTTACTTTTACTGTTTAAAAACATGCTTCTGTAGCCGCACTGTTATGATTTTACTTCGTCACCAGGATACAACCAAGTGACAACCAAACAAGCGTCATTGTTTACTACCCATTTATAACATCCGTTTATATAGTTATAGTATGAAACTACGAAATAAATACCAAGAACAAATACGAAATAAATTCGTGATAAATCAAGAGCTTTCCAACGAATGGAAAACGATTTTTGTCCGATGAAAATGAAAGAAGTTTCATTTCCCTAGCAACTACTCGGTTGTACGTGAAAATCATCGTTAAAATTTCGTCACACTTCCGCGTTACCCATCCCGCGTGACATTTTTCGGTTAGTTAGTCCAAGGCTAAAGCATGTTCCATGCTAAAACGCTGCAAAGTCCTTGTCACATGGGTTTATTATTCTACTGGACACACCAACAGAAATTTTGGCTGTTCATTTATTGCTTCATTCATGTGCAATAATTGAAATAGCTATTTCTGGTGGTTTTCACCATTTTTGGCCCATAAAAATCGAATTAGGTACGCTCCTTTTCTTTTTCCAAATTATCTTTGATCCTTGGTAGTGCCATTTAATCGTAATTTAATCTTCATCCACGTGTTGACACTTTTTCTAGTGTTATTATACAAAGCGATGGTGATTTCAGACGATTTCCCAGGTTTTTGACCCATAAAAAATCAATTTTGGGAGCTGAACATGTGGTAGAACCTCAATTTCCCACTCTGGTCAAAATCAACTTCATATTCGGTCTTCTCGCCCCCAAAAACATGGAAAACGATACCTAAAAAGCTCATGTTACTAAAACACACATTCACTCTGTTTAACACACGTTTTTTCGCATACAATCCCATCGACAGACGAGCGACGTTGCTAGGAAGGTCTGGATATGTCACCATTAGATTCAGCGTAAAAAATTACGTAAATCCGCCTCCAAATCCTGTTAGTCGTGCAGTAGGTACTTTTTCCCAAGAAAAAACCCTCAGATGTGCCTGAAAACACACGTTTTTTCTCATACAGACTCAATTTTCTCAAAAAAGTTCCCTCTAAAAAATAAAAACTGACTATACCGTTGGAAAGCTGAGGCTTTTGCGCATTTTTTAGGCTTACAGGCTGTAACTTATCACCAGAATTATGGGGGACTTGTGAGCGTTTGAAAAACAGGCAGTTTTCAAGATTTGACAAAATTAACTTTTCGGGCTCATTTTTCACCCTCAAGTTCCCTTCAAAAAATTATTGTTAGAGGTTGAAAAGACGGAAAATTTAACGCTCTTTCCATTTGGTTTTACTCTTCATATTAAGGGAGTTATTGCCTTTTCAGTGACCAAAGGTCGAATACACGAAAAAACAAATCAACAGTGAAAAAACTCGGGTTTTTAGTGGTTTAAAAAAAAACTGTATAGGACACTTTTTGTTGGAAATTAGTTGCAGAACACGTGGGTGAAGTTTTTCGGATCATTTACTTTCTCATATTCACTGATAACCAGCATTCAACGGATTTGCCAAAACAAGTTCAACGCCCCCCAAACGAGGCAGGTGTTTCCCCTTTTAATCTTAGGATTGCCTGTATAAAAAAATCTCCTTTGAAGACTCCTTCAAAGTTGGGAAAAGAAGAGAAAAATTTCTCGTCCCCGAACGACTTGAGGGTCTTTCGAAGAGGAGATAACCGTATGAAATGCAGGGATGGGCCTCGGGTAGAAGACTCCGTTGACGGGTCCTGTTAGCCAAGTTTAACACGCCTTCTCAGACCTGCTGGCTGAAGGGAGTGAGGCGAGAGGTCATGCAGAGGTGCACATGTTCTTAACTGTAAACATCGTTTACCTCGTCGAGTCAATTTTTTTTCTGCTCGAGCCTCGAAACAGCTTGTCCTTTTATCGCGTAATCTCTTCGGAGCGGAGGAGAAGTGTTGAGGAAAAGAAAAAAAAAGCCGTCTGAACACTTCCTCGTAGCTGCGTCAATAGGCGAGAGAGGTTGCAAGTGATGAAGAAAGAACACCTAATTTTATTATTGGTCGAAGGCACTTTCACGGATCGCTTGGCATCTCAGGAAGGGATTGGGGGATATCCAGTTCGTCAGCTTAAATTCCGCTAAGTAGTACCTCTACACAAATTAGGGATGTCCGATACTTCAAAAGTATCGATATATATATCGTATCGATACATCTAAAAGTATCAAAAAGTATCGATACGATACTTTCAAGAAGTATCGATATTTTGAAGTATCGATACTTTTCGATACTTTTTCAAAAATGGGTGGAAATGTCGTTTTTGTTCTCTCTCCGTCAGCGTGACAATGAATATTATATATCACATCCCACGTTTTTACATAAGATAAAATACTATCATCAGCCTGTAGAAGAATTATTTCAGGATAATACCTACTATAAAATGAACGAAACAATCAATCACTTCTTTTTTTTATTTGAAACCTTTTTTTTTGTTTGGGCGCTTGTTTTTCAAAATTATTGACATGACAAGACAAGGCATGACATTATTTCGTTAATTCGGCACAATCACATCAGAAACAAGAAATAACAAAAGAAAATCCAATCAAAAATCAAAGTTAGGTTGGTTGGTTGCTTGGTTGGGTTAACATTTTTTTCCTTCCTACTATATGGAGAAAAGCTGATTCTCACTGAGAGCTGGAGGTGGTGGTACATTAACTTTCTTTAATTTGCTGAAGTGGTTGGCCTCCCATCAATCTAGTTAGAGGTACTGTCTATAGTACCTACACGTGGTAGGTGTTGAAACTGATGAAATGTGAGGGATAAAGAAAGTATCGGCTCCGATACTGGGAAAAAAGTATCGATAGGTACTACGATATATATCAGAGAAAAAAAGTATCGATATGTATCGATACTTTTTCAAAAAGTATCGATACTTTTGGGACATCCCTAACACAAATAACAACGAAGCCTCATCCAATTGGTATCCTTGGGCTGTAACAGCATTACTTCTCACTAGCATTATTATACTATGAGTTACCACTGTTACAGCATTAGTTCTTGCGTAGCCCATTGAAGGTACATCATCGCTGACTGAGAATGATGTGCGAAGCCGAAAGCACATCTCTAGCACATGGTAGCGGTTGCACAGCATGCTCATGGTAACATGAACAAACTTAATGCTTCATGAATAACAAAAATAATTAATGATTGAATTACTGAATCCCTCGCATTTTTATTAAACTCTGGCCGGCTCCAGTACTCGATTTAGGGCTTTCCTTGGGGGGGAGGGGGTGATCACGATTGTAGGTACAGACCACAGTAAACGTCAATAATAATAAACCGTTGTGTAATAATTTGCAGTGTTTTTAGCGAATTTTCAAAGAAAATGAAGCTATTGCAATGGCTTCGAAATTTAAATAATATAAATTTTTGGAAATTTTCTTCATAGAAATCCGTTTCAGACCATTCTAAAACGATTCCTGAAATTTAACACTTTTTTATATGTATATATATATATATATGTCACTCCAGACGATAACTCTCGATAGAATTGAGATAAACAGCTCAAATTTGCACAAAAAATCTATCTTGGCAATCGAAAGGCTAAGTTCGAAGATGGGCGAAATTGGCCTACTCTAAGGAGGGTTTTGGCGCATTTAAAGTGCGCAAAAATTACCCAAAAATCCCCAAAATGTTATTTTCCAACAAGTGACCCCTCATCTTAAAGGTTTTTGCACGCTGAACACGATGGTGGAATCGGATTTTAGATATCTTGATCCGTTCTCAAATTAGAGCATTTAAAGTGCGCAAAAATTACCCAAAAATCCCCAAAATGTTATTTTCTAACAAGTGACCCCTCATTTTAAAGGTTTTTGCACGCTGAACACGATGGTGAAATCGGATTTTAGATATCTAAATCCGTTCTTAAATTAGAGCATTTAAAGTGCGCAAAAATTACCCAAAACTAGGATAATCTTTAAACTCTTACCCCCCCCCCCCCCCCCACCCCCTTAGAGTGGTCAGATTGAAAAATGTGAGAAGTATTAATTGAAGGCGAGAGTTCGAAGCAAAAAAGGGGGAGGCAAACGATTAGTACAACTCCTTGAATTTCCCATTTGACATATAATTTATTGTTATGATACCTTCATAGATAGACAAGTACCGGCCCACGTATTACTAGAAGGAAGACGAAAGAAAAAATCTATTTCAAATTATTCAATTTAGGTACTAACAGTAGGAGGAAGAAGGTTAGGTAGGTATCTTATCAATTTATTATCAGTATCATACGAATATTTGATATTCAAAGGTAGGTAGGTACTTAACATGATAAAAATAATATCAATGAAGAAGGAAGGATCTACCTACCTAGTAGAGCAAATCTTGAACTGGTTTTAGATACCAGGCCTGAAATCGTAGTCAAGAGGAAAGGCCATTCAGAAGGAACAAGGAATCTACTCATAACAAACGGTAGAATCAGGATGGACAAAACGTACAAATTAAAATAAATACGAAGAGAATATACATAGAAATCCAAATTTTAGACCGAAGTTTTCCTTTATTCAAAACCATAGCCATTAATTCGAATATTTCTTTGAAAATTCGCTCATTAAGTCATGCTGCATGACTGGTTTTTTACCTATCGCGCTCTAGTTATAAAACAACTAATAGATTTTTTTGGGTTCATCTTGTTTTTAACGTTAGAAATCGAGAAAAAAAAAACGTTAAAAGCCTCCCTATTCACTTAACTCATTCTATTATGATCCCATAACCTATTGTTGGGCATCTTAACTGATCCCGACCACCCATCTCTCAGGATGAACGTCGGCGCACACCCCTTTATATTATGAACTCCACGTACGGAGTAAAATTTATGAGTCGCAGGAATCTATTAATCTAAAAAGGTCCCGCAACGCCTTCACGACAATCCCTCCTTTTACTTCCTATTATCGTCTCTTTTTGATGAATATCGGCTTTCTACGAAGGCGTGAACTCAATCTTTACGGAAATTTACGCCCGAGGAGGCACGAACCTTACTTGAAAAATCTCTCACATTAAAGGTTTTAGAAATCCCTTTTGGTGACTCCGTACGAGATGAGTTATTGCTACACAAATGTTCAGTTTAAAATCGTTTACAGTTGGCACTCAGTAAATAAATGTCAGTAACACCACCATGGAAATTGATTTCAGTACTGATTCAAAACGCTTTCAAACGGTTGACAAGTAAAAATTGTACGGTTGAAACTAGGTACCAAACGAGGAAGAACGCCAAAATCCGAGGTTCCATACCACGCAACGGTTCCATAGTGACGCAATAGATTTTTGAAATTTTTCTTGTCAAAAAACTGAACTCACACAAAAACCGCAAAATACGCCTCAGGAAGGTTTTCGTTCCAGTTTTTTTGGATACATATTATTATAATTTAGCAAGAAATTCAACGAACAATGTGGCTAACAAAACATTCTTTATTTACCGTTTATTAGGCTCAAAAATACGAAAAGAGGAAAACTGAAAACAACTTCATTAGCTCTTGCCTGCAAAATTCTACATGGACAATAATTTATAAGGAAGCTGTCTGGACGGAAATTATTTTCGTGATAAGAAAAAAAATCAAACTGCTTTCAAGCAAAATTTGTACAGTCCATGTTGAAGCCTGTGACCCTGGCGGCAAAACCATGGAAAAAGTTATGAAATTACACATTTTCTTCTACTAAACTGTTTTCAATTTTTTTTGCAACAGGCAAAACTATTTTTCTTCATTTTGACTTTTCCATTCGAAGCGGTCGTTGGTCTTACACCAGTGTTGATGATTCAACCTATTTGAAAGATTGCAATTTATTAATATTATTATTTAAATTTACGTGAAAGAAACCACGATATTATTTGTGTGGTACCTTGCAGTTTCAGAGCTACACAAGCATATTTTTGCGACAGACAACACAACACATTATCCCATGGATTACACCAGACCAGATGTTTCAACGTTCTTCTATATACGAGACATTCCGCAGTAAGAACTGCCATCTAAATATATAAACTTGCCATCTAAAACCTTTACCGATTCGCGTTTGCATCGCAGACAGTTCTCAGTGAAATGGCGGATAGGCAGTGACTGTAGAAACATTGGAGTAGGCAATAATAATAACTAAAATTGTTAATGCCATACCGACAAGACATTCAAGTCAATATTTTCATAGGTAAATCTCTGTATACGTGATTAAGGTGCTTACATCCCTTAATACTATGAATTACCCGCTGCAATAATTATCTTTTCTTGTTAGCGCAGACGATTATTAACAATTTCATGGTTTATCAGAGCGCAGAGCATGACGCTACTTTTTGGGTCACCAGCAAGTTTTAATTCTTTCATAGTAACTGAATTCAGATGTTGTATTTTACGCAAGTTTTGGATAGACATTACATGAAATTTCTTTTAGCTCTACTATTCACCTGAATATCTGTAACTCATATTTTATATTGAACTGAATAAAATTGTATTCAATTCAAACGAACTTGGAAATCATTAGGTGTCAATTATGATAGACTGTAAATGTTCAAAATCAATCAAGTGGCAAATTACCACAGGTAACATTGGTGCTGTTTGGTCACATTTATCATCGGTAATGCTCAATAATATTATTATGTTAACTGGCATTTGCACTGCTTGCGAAATCTGAAATGTATCTCGCCCAATTAGCATTTCTGTCAAATTACTTGTATAAATTTGACGTTTCCTCGGTGACCAATTTATTCATGTGTGCTGGAGAGTAGGTAACATTCGGTTTGTTGAATTACTTAGTTGGGATCTGGACCCGTCCCTCGTTAAAACACGCGTTTCTCGAAATACGCTGTGTAGGGGAACTTTCTCGATTATTTACCATTCCCGGACCGGGTGTTGCGAATAGCGCACGTCCACATTTGTAGGGAGGCGCCTTTAGCACTCCGCCGCGGAGTTAGAGAACGGAATGACCAAAATTTTATGTTAGTTGGGTTGAGTAGATATATATATGTACATATATACATGTTTTTGGTACGGTAAATTGATTGATAGGTACTCGTCCCAGATCGATTGAACGTAGACGTAGAAAGAAAAGACATTACAATATGTGAGCGATCCAGTATCCCAGTTGTTTTTTGGGAGTGTTTGTTAGGTATTGCCTTTTTCTTCTTTTTTTATTGGTAGTTATGATGAGAAATTCTCCTTCTTGTTCTGGCAACCCAAAAAGCAGCAAAAAATAATACTATGGGTGCTATTTAGGTGGGACGATTTTTATTAATGTTCGTGAGATGCATCATATTTAAATATCTGTACTGCCGCAGTTTTTCGATACCTAAATAATTCCGTTTCCTCCCACATTGTACCGGTGCATCGCATTGAAGATGTCGAAGGATTTTTTCCCGCATTTTCGATCTCGAAACTAGCAACAGAAGAAGAAGAAGTAGAAAAAACGTGAATGTTGAATAGGAATAAGTGCTGTACACCTCACACACATCTCAATACAACGCATGCTGGCAAAATGCAGTTTTATTAACTTTGAAACTTTACGTCACTGGTGTCAGGTTAAGGTTAGGGCTTGAAATATTGAAGGAACGTTAGCGCTTAGCACTATCTCAGAGTAACAGAAGGAAGAATGAACACAATAATAACTCACTTTTTGAGTATCACAGAATAACAGACGGATATTTATTGATTCTGAAAGCTGGAAAATGGAGGAGGTGACCACGGGGTTACCCGAGTTTTGAAATGTTACCTTCCCAACGGTTAAGTTTTAGCATTTTTCTTGCAGAAAATGGCGCCTCCTAGGGAAAAAAGTATAACTTACCCTAATTATCCCAGTGAGCTTAACAGTGCTCCGCCCGGATGCGCACCGTGGTATTGTGGAGGGGGTAAAGAATTTACCTTGAGAAAATGCTGAAAAAAATGCGTAAAAACTGCTAGTGTGGCCTAGGAGATACTCGTATAGTTCTAATTTGACCCGCATATAAATTATTAAATAAATTATTATAAATTATCCTCACTTTTATACTGAGGAATATTTCAGGGAATCGGGTAGTTACTCAAAATTTGTATGCTACATATTTTGTAAGTTAAATATTTTTTAAACGTGCTGCAGCTACAGTTCATTATAATAGAGAATTTCACAAGCGAACACGGTTTACTCCCACACCGAACAATGTAGTTACCTACCACATAATGTAAGTGCCTACATGATGGAATATATGACAAGGTTTTACGAACAGTTTCCCAATGCCTTCCAACCAATCGGAACCACCTCAAACGCACCTAATCGTCAACCAAGGCTTTAAAATACGCCACATGTCACATCTCCAGTCAACGAGATTGAAGGAACCTCGTTTTTAAGGGTTCTCCTTTGGGAAAGATTCTTGCATCACAAGAATAACTTATCCGGCCCTTTGCACGGGGACGCGAGGCGGTAGGTAACTACGCCTGGGTAAACCTTCTCTTTGCATCATCCCATCTCTCACCGCAACGCAAACATTTGCCCGGTGAAAATACACCGTCGGCGTCCACGAAAAAAAAGCAGTCGAGCCGACTTCCTTCCACTTGCTTGCTACGCGCTACAAAATGAGACAGTCCAGAGGATGTTTTCATTGATGTCGTTCTCTGCCTTTTAGTACCTACACATTTCTGCATGAAGTCGACTGCAGAACGAGCAAGATGCAGCCTTAAGAATAGGATTTTATTAGTCACGCATGAAATCATCTTCATGATGCCAGAGTCCTGGATATTTCCTCAAATGAGGAAGAGCATAACAAACATGGGCTCTTTTTTGAGTTATCAATTACTGAAGAATGAAATCCTAAAAATTTAAGAGACTATATGATTCACGGGCTGAGAACCCGTTGTGTGCGTAATTTTGTGAAGTGGCATCTAATATTTTCAAGATGAGATTCATTTTACGATTTCATAAAATTATGGGCGTTGCAAGTGTTTCGTTTGCGTATGCGTAACGCTGGATGAAATTCATAAGGGACCATCTAGGGCCTAACTCGCCCGTACCCACCAAATTTCACGTCATTACGACCACTTATTTCGGATAGCGGTGAGTAGCACACGGATATCACGTTGGCTGTCCGCTCATCTATTTTAACCACTGCAAAAACCTGAAAAGGTGTAGGTAAAAATTTTTATACAAGCTGCTGAAGGATTTCACGTTTGAACAAGCGCAGGCGTAAGTTACAGTCCGATTTCGATTACATCTAGGGAAACCCCATCTTTCAGGTAATTTCGAGCATCCTCTCAGTTATGCTCGAGACAAGAAAGCGGACACACTGACTGATAGAAGATAAGACAGACTAACAGACATGGAAACAGATTTGTTCATCAGAATTTTAGTTTCAGAGGGTAAAACAGTTTTACCTCTCGGAACTCATCAAAAGTCACTGCCTCATTAGATAAAATCAACAACAGCTGTATGCAGCTTGATTGCGGGCTCCAGCATACGTTGGATCGGAGGCCCCAGGTAATGTCCACTCACCTGCTTATAGTGTCCTTCATTTCATTATCATTCTCATCATCAATTTTCATTACCATTGAAGAGGCTGGCAGCTGTGAATTGGAGCGCAAATTAAGACATGCTGCCCTAACGTTCAAAACCTGCATCAGGCCATCTATGGAGGTCGGTGCAGAAATCTTATTGACAGCCAGCGACAGTGTACTTAGGCATCTTGAAACACTGCAGAACAAAGCACTGAGGCATATTACTGGTGGAGCTAAATCAGCCATGGAAATTCAAGCCAATGTTGAGCCCTTGAATATCCGCAGAGATTTAGCAGCTGCCAAACCATATGAGCGTGGTAAGGACAATTTTTGAACAATTGTGCCGGCACTAGCCCTAAGCAGTCTTCTGGCTGCAGGAAGCCGTCTTGCAGAAATGTTGCCGAGAAGGAGCTGGGGCTTGTAGGAAGTCAGAAAGGAAGACACACCGACTCCGATCCTGCCTGCTCTGGACATAGCAACTTGGATTTCCATGGCTGCTACGGAGATGATTTAGCTCCACCAGTAATAAGCCTCAGTGCTTTGTTCTGTAGTGTTTCAAGATGCCTAAGTACACTGTCGCTGGCTGTCAGTAAGATTTAAGATGGCCTGATGCATGTTTTGAACGTTAAGGCTGCATGTCTTGATTTGCGCCCCACTCCACGGCTGCCAGCCTCTTCAGTGATAATGATAACATAGGCTACACGTTTACAACGATGCCTTGCCGCCCAAGGATCAAGCCGAAATGCGGGTGCTGGGGTCCACTGCACGGATTTTCAACTTTTCGCCCCTGCGAAAGCCCGAGGTACTACCTATGACGGAGAAATCAAAGCAGTCTGCCTGGCTGTGAGCGGTTGAAAGACAGGTTCAACACGAATATTGTGATGCTGATGAACTCCCGATCCGCCATAATCTCCATTGCATCCAGAACACCCCCACATATCATGATGCAGTGTACAGAGCCAGGCAGCTCTATTCAGCAGGCTCGTGGATCAGTATAATACAACTGTGTTACAGTGGATTCCAAGCCATGGAAACGAGCAGGCTGATCTGTCGGCAAAACGTGGCTCGGTGGGAGCCAAAGAAGACGATCCATTCCCAGTCAGCTCTGCAAACGGAATTCTCAGCAGTAAGATAACTGAAGCTGCGAGGAGTAAATGGAATAAACAGGCGGCTGGCAAAGTATGGCAGACGCTCCTAGATTCCCCACTTCCCTCGTCATTGCCCAGAGGAGAAGCCGTTGCGTTATTCCGCCTGACTAGATTCACGACTGTCTCCGAAAGCACCTTTTCCGAATAGGAGTGTTTGATTTACCACGCTGTCCGCTATGCCAACAAGGAGACACGGACGCTGAGCACCTACAAACATGCGCAGCCTTGACTGATGTCTCAAATGACAGCCAAAAGATAGCCAAACTATACTGGGCCGCCCGTAGCCAAATGACTTGATTGATAGTCATCAGGCGTTATTTAAAATAATTTAAAAAATTCATTACTACTCAAACACGTTATCATAGTGAAGTGTCATTTTCACAAAGTATGAAGGTAACTCATTACAAACAATGGATTTATATTACAGAATGCTCGTACGTCCCGAATCGCCATGCCAAGCGCCGCCTCGTCGTGACCACGAACGCCGCGTTCGCGATGAATAACCGGTTCCGTTAGAGGCAATTGACTGGGGATCGTAAACCCGAGTTTACTCATTAGCTGCAGCCGGTAGCACCCAAGCAGGTACACACCCCGTTGAAGAGCTGGCGCTATTCTGGCTAATACTGAAGACACAACGAAAATCCTGGATTGTCATTTAAAAACACCTCTCAGGTCGTATATTTATCAGGACGACTTGGTCACGGGTCGCAATAGTAAAGGACTGGATAATAAAATGAAAATTTGACTCCGCGCTTACTGCTCTTAGCACAAAGCATGATAGTGATCCCCCCATTGACCCACCATTTTGCCTCGTTGTCCCTATATTATGGGTTAGGTTTATCAATGTCTATAAACATCCGTTTAGGGAGGTAAAAAGCCGATTGTGTAACATAGCTTTGGCTAAGCATGCATTCATATTAACCAGGTCTTTAGACGACTGAAAAGTTTTGATCGTTCCCTTGTTGATCAAACGGAGGGACTCATCTCAAGACGACAGCAATGCTTGGCTTAATGCATTCAAGTCAATTATTATAGAAGCAATAGTTCGTTTAGCAACCGTTTTTTAGAAGACACTTTTCATTTACATTTTGGTTAAGTGAAATGGGGCAATCAAGCATCTCAGATGATGGTTACAGAAAATACCTGGTAAATGTTCATTCAAAATCCCCAAAGTACTTTCCACTGGAGATAGATACCAAACGTTAACTAAAGTATAATTATGACATAAATTACATACCACAGTTACCATAATTTACATACATCGCAATTTGTCGTGATCGTAATCGTAATCTTGTTTCTTTCGATCACTTGATGATTTACTCCTGTGAATCATTCTCATCACTGTGAGCAGGTTTTTTTTTTTTTTTTGGAAACTTCAGCTCAAATTGTATTGTACAGGACCTTCAATACCAATGTGTGCCAACTTAATTTCAAAGACGCCAAGCGCAAAATCACGACCGCACACTAGAAGACGAGAGCTGAGCAAACAACCTCAGTCACGACCTGGATTTGATTAGCACCATCCATCTCAAAGACACGTATTAGCCCAATAGAGGAGCACATGAGTGGAACCGTTGGGTCAACATAAGGGAGCAAGGGAAAAAAGTTAATTTTACCGGATAAGGAGGCAGACTTGTTCGGCTAAGCTTGAAACAACAGCAGAGAATTTGAAGAGACCACTTGATGAAACAACGTGTGGGAATAACGGCAGGCTGAGCAAACTTTAAGGGCTTTTGCTCTAAATATAACTTGAGGGCTTGACTCGCGTTAAGGAGCAAAAGACGCCAACATCGATTCGTTACTTCTTTCAGAGGATTATTTATTACTGCCATGCCCAGCCAAAGCGTTCCTTGTCAAAACCAGTTGCGAGTTGAGTGGCTTCTTATCAAGAATTATAATACTTATACTACTACTAAAATTATAAGGCATAATACTAGGGAACAATAATATTACGAAACGCACTTGCATTTGAGCAGAAAAATTACTGAATATGAATACCGAAGTTATTGCAGTGAAGTCACCCACCATTCCAATTGCAACTTTTACAGTTTTTACAAAGACAAAAGGTTTTGAATGTAACTCGATTTATTCAAGGAACGACCTCTTAGTGGTTGAAAACAACCCGTACTACTTCACCCAAACCTTCTGCTTGGCAGGACCATTATTTATTCATTGTGATGATTGAGCGTTTCAAATTGATATTTCGGCGGAATTGTTTTGTCAAGAATGATGTGAGAATCGATCGGTGGGCTCAATTACTGATTTTGGTAACAGGGAGGCATAAATCGATTAAAAACACTGGTATTAGAGCAATCCTACACGTGCATGCGTCAAAACTTTTAATGTACCTATGTTTCAAAATTGATTATCAGATTATTCCATTCTGTTTCTTCAGAAATAGGGTATAGAATGCTTGACACGAACTTCACTTCCTCAACCCAATCTCATGACAATCACCCTGCCGTGCAGTCGCTTCTATATGATCGCAAAGGATATCAAGTTTTGTTCAAATCACGAAAGCCTACTTTTTCTTGGCGTCTCAACTACATATTTATCTCCCATTACGTCTGAGAAGACGATAAAAAGTATAGTACCCAGTCCTCGATACCCGTCCATCCTGATTGAAATTACTTACCGTATAGAGCAAGACTGTTCGCACGGGAAATTGAATCATCACGAACGCAGGGGGATACGGAAAACGCGAAAGAGTCACGACACGCAGAGTTTATAAGGAGGGTGTAATGACTTTTTCCAATCCGAATCACCATTTAAATTAATAGCAGTTTGTATGGACTTTACGGACAAGATCACCGTTATAACAGGTTTTCAATTAGAAATCATGCAAAATTAGGACAGGAGAGTGGGGTGGGTAAGAGTAGGTGGCTACGGATAAATTGCAGAAGGTGTGAAGAGAGGAGGGCAGCAAAACGCCAAATAGTTGCAGACAGTTTAGGGACGGGGGATCCTTATATAACAAGCCTGTCTACTTTGAAAATCTAAATCCATATCCCAGAACAATTATGCACTTTTGAAGAACATGTTTCATGCCTACTAACTCGGTTGAGAACATGAACATATCAGGTGAAATCGTTATTGAACAGTCCACATATAGGTAACTATTTGCACTATTAATTGATCCACCCTCCCTGAAGCTGATGGAACCCTACCTCAATGGAAGGTCTCAAGTCGTTTTTCAAAAATCTAGAACTTCCACACTCTTAAATATAACATGTGGAGTTCCCCAGGGACCTATCCTGCTGCCATTACTCTTTGCAAAATTTATAAATGATTTGCTTAAGTCACTTTCCATCCCAGGTGTTTCATGGTTGCGGATGTCCAAGTTTATGTGGCAATCCACTCCAACAAATCGATCCTCTGCAACTTTGTCTCTTAATGATTATGTCTCGAGTGATGGACTGGGCAAGAGATAACCCTCTAGTTTTTAAATCCTAAAAAATCAAACTTTATAAAAATCCTTTAAATAATCAGTTCCACTATTCCCACATTAACGATCAAGTCCCACGCTATACATACTTCAAATGTTGTTAGGAACCTATAAGTGTATTCATGGATCCTCAACTAACATGGAACTCCCATATTTCCATGTGCCTAAAGAAAGTGTATGGCTCCCTATAATATTCTCAGGCGGATGAAAAACTTCATCTCTCCACGAATCGAAACGATTCTTGTAAAAACTTTATCGATATCTACCTCACTTCATGTATTGTTGCGAGGAGTTTTCAACCAGCCTCGCCTGCACGCAGGAACGCCGTCTTCAAGTGCGTTGTAACTCAGTGGCAAGGTATGTCTACGATGTGAATCCATTTCTTAGTTCTCCGAGTCGCTCCTTGACAGTTCTACGCTGAACTGTTTCAAAATCAGGAGTTCCCGTTTCATTTTTCGATTGGTTCGTGGTGGGAGTCGATCCCCTGAGTATTTGGAAGCATTTGTTTACTTTTGGGCGCTCAGGGGGTCTCCATGACGACGTCTCTCACCGAACAACTAACCCCCTGACCATAAGATCTTGCAACGACCTGTCCACCTTCCGGACTCCAGTTGAGCAACACTTCGCCGCGTAAAGCTTTCAACCATGACCAACCATAACAGTCACTTTTATATATGTAGTTGGTTTTAATAACAATTTTTCCCTTTTCCAAAATGTCTTTGTTTGCAATTAATTTTTACTGCACGTGCCACTTTAATACGAATTTTTCTAGTACGTACTATGGGGGCCGAAGAGGCCTATTTGTACGTGTTTCAATAAAAGTGCTTCTTCTTCTACATCAATACAAAATAAGATGATAATGTACGAGTACCTACAAGGTATTGCTAAGGCCCATCTGTACATCTGCCATCTCAATATGGGGATCCTGCTCCCGTTCTCCGTTTATAGCGTATTGAACACCAAAATCGAGTCGTTCAAAGACACATAATTCATGCCCCCTCCATTCGTGCGGATTTAGATTTGGATTCACCCACAGACTGCCAGATCTCTCACACTACCAGTTTCATCGAGAGGAATACGGAACATGGCCTTGTGAATGAAGGATTTAAACCACCAGTAAACCAGCGACTACAGCGACCTCGATACGTTCTGACCTTCTTCGAAACAAAAATAAAATGCATGCTGAGAGTAACTATTATCATACGATATCTGTATAATTCAACAATATTAATGTTTCCCACTAACTAACTGCTGCCGCGATCAGTAGTTTTCTTTGCATGAAAAAATAACCGTGTGAACTTGAATGACTACTCCAATGATGTCCTGTAATGGTCTCCAATAAACAATATCACCAACAAAAAAAAGTAATGCATCTATCTTTTCACCTCCTACAATCTCATCTTCTCAAGTTTCCTATTCGCGTTCTTTTTCTTGTAATTGCAAACTGTTGTAATTCTAGTGTTAATTATGGACCTTTAGGGTTTTTAATTGCCTAGTTTTTTTTTCAAATCGTGTTGCAACAAAATTTTATAAGGCACTCTTTCTTTGTCACTGTTCTCAGATTTCCTTCTTTTGTAATTGCAAACTGTTGAAATTCAGGTGCGAATCATGCGCCTTTAGGCCTTTTCACAATAAAATGGTTTTTATTATTACATAATACCTAGTATTAGACGGTTATAAATGTTTGATGTTGATCAAGTTACGTTGAACAATTAATCGAACAATAAAAACCCGACATAAGTTACACTGGCCGGTTCATTTCAATGACTCAGGCAACTCCTTCGAATCAAATAGAATCATTTCACTTAATCCTTCGCCCATGGAAGACTATCTGATCTGGTTTGATACCTCCTTTACCACAGACCGCATAAATATGCATGAACGAAAGCGCCCAGATATGGAGCCCTGCCGCGAACACGGACCTACATAATATCTAATGGAAGATGCAAAGCTCTCGGATGTGATAGAACCAGCTTTGAATCTCCGTACTTCCCTGTGTGCATCCCACCTAATCCGGAAGGTTTTGCGACGCCGAGGGCTATAGTTTGCTGCAGGGGCGGAATACGTCCGGTGCATAGGAAGCTACCTGCACTGAGAATGGATTCGAGATATTTTGTTTCCCTACAGAGCTGGGCTTTCAAGTTACCAATGTTTATTGCTCTATTACGAGTAGATGGGGAGTGGAGGGCGCAGAGAAAATGCGAAGACAAAAATTAATGATTCCCTGAGGATTCCGTAAGGAAGACTATTAATGTTGAAAGAATAGCTTTGGAAGTTGGTATGCCGCAGGACCTCTTCGATTCTAACGAGTCTTCTTACCTTCCGACGCAAAAAGTAATATTGGCGCTTGACAGCTGTTGGTTACTTGGTTACAGCCTGGAAGATCAGTCTTGTTATTTCAATTGTATTATTTCTAAGACTATGAGTCTATTCTAGTTATTCCATCAACTTATTTAATGAAACATGGGCATAACTGTAAATAAATAAATGATATTATATAGCCACAATATTTCATCTGTTGTACAACTTCGCCATCATCGGACTTCCTTTCAGACCAACGGTTGTCCCATAACACAGGCCACCCTGAATATTTATTAACTCTATCCACATAGCGCCTAAGAACATCCTGAAGAAACCGTCTCCCCTGGTGTCGCCTGGAAGGTCAGCTCACCGACGGACACTGATTCGATATTATACGCTCGGGCGGAAGTCCATTATGACCCTTTTCATAAGGCGCGGTCGTCACGGCAGGGATCCACCTTTGGCCTTTCAATCGAAAAGAGGCACCAAGTTTATTACAGAAAGTCATAATACAATCCTTCCTTGCTTCCTCTAGAGCTCTCTTCCTCCTTGCATCCTGCGGTGGATTTTACGATCCTCTCCTCCCCGCACCTTCGCCCCATGGAGCTCCCATCGCCATGAACTTTTACAGACCGAGGGGTTTTCACGTTGCACCTTTCGAAGCTTTTCCAAAGCCGACACAACGGCTTGATTTGCACAAGACCCCCACAATGTTTATGGCTCCAGTTTTCCTTTTCCCATTTTATATGAAAATATCTCTTATCCGTGAACTGTATCAATTTCCCACAAGAAACATTGAAATGGCCCATTCGTACATATCAACAATGTCTTGGTTCCCCTCAAATCTCTACACTAACCACTGCGATGTAATATAGAAAGATTTACCCAAATAAATTAAGGGAACGACGAGCTCGGTAGGGGCAAGGGAGAAGGGTTCCTTCCATCAACCGCCATCGCTCCTCAACGGCCATAACGGCCGATTGTGGGCGGAGGACGGGTGGAAACGGGCCTATATAAGCAGATCTTTTGGCCCGGCTCGTCATTCGACCCACCAACCTTCGACTTCCTACTTCTCTCTCGACCCTCTCTCTCGCCCTCTCTCTTCTACCTTATCTTGCACTCGCTGTGGTGAAAACCGCGGGGTGCCCTACTCCTTCCTGGTATTTGCTGTGGGAAAACCCTGGGATACCTCCTTCTCCTCTGGCACCTTCTGTGGTGAAAACCGTGGGGTGCTAGCCTACACCTTCGAGGCGTCTGCTGTGGGGAAAACCGCGGGACGCCTCCTTCTCGTCTAACACCTGCTGTGGTGAAAACCGCGGAGAGCTAACATTCCCTCCAACTAACGCCTGCTGTGGTGAAAACCGCGGGGCGTTAGTAAAACACTCCGACGGAGCACACCCTTCCTCATCCGGCCTCATCCAACCTCTCAACTTCATCCTCATTCAACTCACCTGTCTTGAGCCCAACACACCGGCTCACGACAAACAATATTTTTCACCAGCAATCAATTTCAACTGAACAAATGAACCCGCCATGAGAAACTCCACAAGAAACATTTCTTGCTGACGGGGATCAGCAAGAAAACCCGGGTGGGACCTTGAAGCCAACCACAAATAAATTGTCCCCACCAAGTACGGAGGAGACAAAAACCATCAAAACATCAGAATCGAAGCGTTTTACGCTATCGAAGACTGTCCATCGCATTCTGGTATGACCAGGTCTCAGCCAGGTTTTCTTGCTGATCCTGGCACGAAATTCCGCCAGCGGGAAATGTTTCACGCTGGGTTCATTTGTTCAGTTGAAATGTACTGACGGTGAAAAATATTGTTGAGATGAGCGAATGGGCCACTTCAATTCGCACAACGTTTCTTGTGGGAAATTGATGCAGTTCACGGATAAGAGATATTTTCATATAAATGGAAAAAGGAAAACTGGCGCCATAACCACTGTGCAGATCTTGCGCAAATCAAGCCGTTCTGTCGGCTTTGGGAAAGCTTCGAAAGGTGCAACGTGAAAACCCCTCGGTCTGTAAAAGTTCAGCGATGGGAGCTCCATATTGTACAGATGTATGACTGGGCCATTTCAATTCGCAAAACATTCATCTACAAGCGGACTGGAAGCATGTGCGAGCGAGCCGTTAATTTCTCAGTTTGCTGTGGTGTATCAGTTTCTTGCCACGTTTCCGTAATACTTTGTGTTCTTCAACTTTTGTGAGCGGTCCCCTAGCGTTACTTAAAATTGCCATTAGTATGTCTGAGTTTCCGTGGCACCAAACCCATAACAACTGCACCTTCATCCACACCCGCTCGATACGACAATCACTTATCCGTGGACATATCTCATATTTCTAAAAGAAACACGGGTTTTAGACCAAAGAATCTGAGTGTATCCAAACGAATGTGAACCCCTTCAACAAAATATTATGCAGATCTATAGCATTCAGGTTTTAAAGAATTGTAAATTGGACCAATGTGGACCAATCAACCAGCAACTACCCCAACTATTTCAGCTCATTAACACCCCTCTTTTGCAATGTGAAGGTACCCCTCTTCTATATTGAGAATGTATACAGAAAATCATAAACTTTTTAGGACGAATTTGAGCATTTTATTCACTTAATGCACGACTGACTCATCAAAGCCAATAATATTGATACTTGAATTGAAAAATCGAGACTAAAACCAGCGGACTCCATTCAGGCGATGGAGACTGGAAACTGAATACGACTAACGACACAGAATTTTACAGGGTGGCGCAATAGGATCAGACACATTTTGAGTTGTTCTGAAATCGTCAATTTTGAAGATATCGGGATGAACTAAAGCTTAAAATGTCGACTAATTAAGGGAGTTATTACTCATTACTTAGTCATCTTAAATGTGAAAAATAATATCCATCAAATGCCTTCCTTGCTGAGCGTAACGGTGAATTCTGAGCGTTATGTGAGGATGATCGAGGGTTTTCTCATTCCACAACTCGAGCATAACGATTATGACACGGACAGCATGTGGTTTCAGCAGGATGGGGCCACAGCCCACACGGCAAGAGTTTCGATGGTGGTTGTTCGCGCTCATTTCCCAGGGCACGTGATTTCGCGTTTCGGAGATGTCCCGTGGCCCCCAAGCTCACCTGATTTGACAGTCTGCGATTTCTTTTTGTGGGGCTACCTGAAAACCAGGGTTTACGCCAGCAAACCCCGTAACCTTCAGCAGTTGAAGACATCAATACAGGCTGAAATCGCCTCGATCCCGACCGATATGCCTGAGCAAGCCATGCGGAAGTTCCGTGACCGACTTCAAGAATGCATCGCTCAGCAAGGAAGGCATTTGATGGATATCATTTTTCAAAATTAAGATGACTCAGCTGTAAATAAACTCCCTTAATTACTCGACATTTTAAGCTTTATTTCATCCCGATATCTTCAAAATTGACGATTTCAGAACAATTCAAAATGTGTCCAATCCTATTGCGCCACCCTGTACAATGATCAAACTGAGATCAAACTTTGGAGGAAAAAGTATCTTTCAACGAAGACCTGCGAGCATTTGGGACTGTTACAGTAAAAAGTTAACAACGATTTTCAACCCCAACTGAATCAGATGCTCTCCCTCGTTTCATAATTTGATTAGGTCGGAGGCCCGCCCTCCAGCTCGCCACCTTCCGTGGAAGTTGCGATAAGTTCTTGACGATTACCCCTGAGAATTGTTGAGTTGGCTTCCCTCGCCCAACACCCTCTCAGACCTTTGTTATTACTGGAGGTAAAATTGAGAGGTGCAATCAGTGGGGTGCCACTTGTGACAGGTCTATCACGAGAATTCGTGAGAAACTTGAAGGCATTTCTTGGAAAAGAAAATACGTTTTTGTCAGACGCCCTACGGTATCTACTTATGTTTGTGCTGAGTTTTTCTAACCAGCTGTTATACGCTACGAACAGTTTTAGGTGTTAGCATATTTTCGAAACGATGATGAACTACAGACATCGGTTGGGACACGGATATTTCCGTTTTCTCCGGTATTTCAAGGCAACTGAAAATCTTATGAAAACTTGTTAATCCGCGGCTTTTAGCGAATTTTCAAAGGAAATGAAGCCAATGGTCAAAATTTTCAGACTATATTTCTGAAATTTTTTTAAAGAGCCAAATCCGTTTCAGAGAATCCTGAATTCATCCCTCGACAACACAACATTTTATATATAAACAAAATTTTATATACATATATTATTATTTATATACCTAACAGGTTGAGGGTCTTGAGTTTTGGTCGAATAATGTACACTGCTCTCTGGGCCGCCGTTTCGACGAATTTAGCCGTATCTTTCAAGGCTCACGGGGGGGGGGGGGGAGGGGGGGGGGCTCGGATGTTTCTTGGACTGAGAATTTCGCACTGAGCAGGTGAAATTATATATATAGCAATTTTCAAAAATTACAAGGGGTCAAATTTGAATTTTTAAGGGTAAAATCAGTAAAAATGGCTAAAACTGCGAACAACTGATGTAAAATCATTGGAAGTGGTATGGGAGTGTGAGTAAAGATAGAAAAAGGCTATTTCAGTTGTTTTTCATACAGAATAGGCGTCGAAGTTGGATTTTTGGAGTCAAAAATTGGTATTAAGGGCTAATATCAATATAAATTTAGCTGACGTAGTGTGGGATGGTGATTCACGACGGAGGAACTATTTCGAGGATAAAACTATTTTTATCAAAAAATATTAGGTCAAATTTGATTTTTTAGGGGTCAAAAATCGGTAAAAATTGCTAAAATCACGAAATAATTATATAGTTATACGAAAACAGGTATGATTTCTCGCTATACCATCTCTTTACACAACACCAGGAATATTTATGAAAATTCGCTCTTATAGCCATGCTGCATGACTGGAACTTTTTTTTCTGTGGTGAATCGGAATATTCCCAGGAAAACTAGATATTTAGAGGGTAGACATGCTGGTGTAAGAGAATCATTATAAGATTATTTGTGATTATCGTTCTTTTAGTGTTTAAATAATGCGAATGAGTTTAAATACAAGTAAAGCATGTCATAAAGACTAGTTTTCCTCGTCCAAGGAGTAATGCACACCCATGGCACTACGCAAAAATCGAACACTTTGTTTAGTGTTGATTCAGGACGATCATTGATTTACATTCATTGTTTCATAGTGTATGTACACAGAAAGACTTATTTTGTGATCTTAAAGCACATGAATGAAAGACACAAAAAATGCTGTTCATGTTACGGGGCCATTACAGTTTCATAAATTAATACGCGCTGGATTCAAGAATTCTATCTATTATTATTATTTGTTATTACAAAACATAACGTGTACTTTGGAAAAGGTTGAAAGAAAATTCCTCCGCGTAGTTTGAAGAAAAGCTCCTGAAATTTTCATCAAAATTGGTTCATGACAAACTGAGTATCTCAGATTTCACGTTTGCGCGTGCGCACGGGTCACGCCATTGATCCGAGCGTTTTGAAATTCATCGGAAAAGTCGGATTTGAATGCTGAGGAAGTTATGCCTGTGACAAGAATTTGCGGGCAAACGGACGGACAGATCGAATCAGATTTGTTGAAATTGCGAAGTCTATCGACAAAATTCAAAATAACAACCATTCTTCAAACTAAATAATATCACGGAACAACAAAATCGATTTCATAAAGCCTGCATTGCTTATAACCAGGAGTGTTCCCTGTCGATGACAATACTATATTTTATCGAGGCTGGAGTTTTATAACATACCGTATGATTCACACAATGTTGACGAATCTTCACGGTTGAAACTTCTGGGCCTACTGCGGTCCTTGATTGATCATCAAGTTCGGAATCAATTTAAAAACGTCATAAAAACCAACACCTACACTTCCTATTGAAAGTTTTCCAGCTAAGCACGGCATCCTGAAAATTTCAAATACAGACAGCACCTAACGCCCAGCTTCAAGAACAAACTATAATCATAGACTCCAAACAGGATGGTACGTTCAATCCAAATTTAATTAATTTTGGTTCATGGTAACAAAAAAAGTACAAATTATGTACCTACGTATACGTCGGACAGACAAATTTTTTTATTCCATTTTCAAGGATTTCAAGTACCTTGAAACGCAAACCATCAAATTTAATGTAGACGGCGTTAATTTTTTTTTTCTCATGCTCGATTCCAAGAAAATAGATTTTGCTCGATTTTGGTTTATTGAAAATAATAAACCAAAATTATACAGGCAACTGCCTAATTATTTTATCTAGCTACATAAATGTAAACCTTGGTACATACCTTGCGAACAATTTTGTATGCAAATGTTAATTTAATATACTAATACGAGGAGTCGTATTTTTCTAGTAAAGGATTTGTTATTTAAAAAACTGTCCAATCAATGTAAAACAATCCAACTTCGGGTTTAGTTGGAGTGGATTTTACAGGGTGTTAATCTTCGACCAATACTAGGCGGATTCTACTCCCCAATACTTTGTTGTAACTTCAAGTTGCTCCGTTAAATTTGACAGCATATTTTATCCTGTAGGTTCCTATTTAATTAGAAGTAATTAAAAAATGGTTATTCATGTCAATTTGAAACTCAGCGTCTGAATGAATCCATATTTTGGTTTTCGAAGATGTGGTTCCAAAATGAGACTGCTCGTTATGAAGATGGGCGTTATTTTGTAAGGGGGTTGAATTTAACCTGCCTAAGGTGGAAGTATTTAGAGTTATTCCCCCAAGAAAAAGGTGGTGGATGTAGAGAAATTACGCTTAGACAAATTAAAAAATAACAAATTTCGTTGAATTGACTCACCTGACAAATTTGAAAACACGACACAAATCACAATAGCAAGACGCGAAGATCGAGAGAAATGTGCACACACGAAGTCGACTGTACGGGAGTTGTACTCGGTTTGAGGGTCGAAATGGGAAGCGGGTGTTGATATCGGGCGAAGCTGAAGAGACCTGGAGGGGGACCCCACCCCCGAGGCGTCCTGCTCCGTCCAAGAGGTCCTGAGGGAGAAACCCTCCGTGTTATTCACATTTCGTGAAAGTTATATTTGGTTGGAATTGGTAAAACAACGTGCCTTGCACCTCTCGAGATCAGAAACGGCGCAACCGCAACCACTGGCCATCGTGGAACTGGACAAGTTTTCTGCATCCCGTTGAGTGCATGCGTTAAGGCCCCCATCCACGGTCAAACAATTTGCGCAAATTCGGTGTTTGTGAAAATGCCTGTTTGCACCAACGTGAGCCCATCCACGTTGCAACCCGTTGTGCAAACATCAGTTTCGTTTTCAACATCCTGTGAGCATGTCAGACACGGACGATTGTTGTGCTGTGATTATCCTTGCACTGAGGACAGAAAAACGTGCTTAAAAAAAATAAAGCCAAACATGTGGGTGAAGAGTTGGCTTCTGAAGAGGAACAAATTTGATCGTGACCGCTTGGTCACAGAGCTCAGGTTTACCTCAGCTGCGGACTACAGAAACTACCTTCAAATTGACGCAGCTACGTTCAGCGAGTTACTCGAAATGGTTACTCCCTTCATACAGAAAATCACCACGAACATGAGAGAAGCACTATCTCCAGAACTGAGATTATTGGCAACTATGAGATACCTTGTAAGCGGGGCCTCCTTTGAAGAGCTGAAATTTCAAACTGCCATCTCAGCTCAAACGCTTGGAAGAATAATTGTGGAAACTTGTGACACTCTGGTCCACGTTTGGAAAGGGTATTTAAAGGTGAGTAAATTAAACAGTTATTCCTTCAAAAAAGTCATTTATTTTATACAAACAAGAAATAATGTTAAATTGAAACACCATGGAACTTGGAACAGGCCAAAAACGAAAATGTAACAAAAAGAATAATTTGAAAGAACTTACCGAATCCGAGGAAGAGGCGAAAAGGCGTCTGTTCACGAAGGGGAAAAGGCGTAGACTGATCCGAATTTTGCACAATACTACCATCCACAATCAAACAGGTAGTCAAACAAGGGTCGTTTGCGCAAAAGATTTCGATCCAGACCGATTTTACTCAAACAGTTTGCACAACCATCAAACAGTCCAATCGACTATCAAATAATTTGCACAAACACTGAATTTGCGCAAATTGTTTGACCGTGGATGGGGGCCTTTACAGTGGACGTCCTTAAGGCCCCCATCCACGGTCAAACAATTTGCGCAAATTCGGTGTTTGTGCAAATGCCTGTTTGCACCAACGTGAGCCCATCCACGTTGCAACCCTTTGTGCAAACATCAGTTTCGTTTTCAACATCCTGTGAGCATGTCAGACACGGACGAATGTTGTGCTGCGATTATCCTTGCACTGAGGACAGAAAAACGTGCTAAAAAACGGGCGCGGGACACAACTAGGGCCCAAATGGAGCATGTGTGCGAAAAACGAATTTTTTAGACCGAAAATAAAGTAGATATGGATGATACGGCGGATGGACATTCAGTTTTGAGGGGGTGTTATATGTAACCATTTTTGCTGAGCCAATACATACGTAAACCAATATTATTTACAGAATAATAAATAATATTCAGAATAAAAATAAAACAGAATAAAAACCAAAATAAAAACAATACAGAATAATAAACCAAAAGACGAGTTCGCCTGTGCCTTTGAAAAGTCGTTAGTACCGACTTGCCTAGTGTGCTGTTTTAAAACTGATAATAAAAATAAGCTTGAATTTGTAAAATTTTATAACTTTGGGGGAAAATGGAAAGGAGGGGATCTAATGATTAGTAACCGCCCAGGTCGCTAGCTAGATGAAATGTAATTGGCTCAAAAACTCGTATAGGAAAAAAGGTCTTCCGGATTTCAGTTGTCGATAATTGGTGCGGTAATTAGTTAAGTATAAGTACCAGTCAGAAAGCTTACATAGCCTACTGTTCATGCGCATTACTAAATAAGAATGAAGAGCCGATAGGATGGGCCTTTGTTACTTTAAATCCACAATAATTGTTATTCCAGTAATAATTATTATTCCAGTTGAATTGCAAGGGCTGTATCGAAGGATCGACGAGGCAGTAAACTGCAACCTTTGGGTTTAAAACGAAGTTATTTATACTCGACGCCTGTGACGCGGCCCAATCCCATCGGATGGCCACAGCCTCCCACTGGCTTTCGGAGGTGAGCAGCGAGTAACGCGGCTTGGAAATGAATACACCGACCGGGAAAGCCGTTATGCAAAAAAAGGAATTAAAATTAACACCATCGCAGGCTTCCACCGGGCCCTGCGACTAACACAATTTTCCGGGTAGCGTAATATTTTTGGAAGTCAGAACACGACGCGAATGAATGCCAATAGGTTGAAAGAGCACAAAATACCTGCCAAAACACATAATAGCAAACCTTATGGACGGCTTCCTCATAGACCTGCTGGCTCAGTTGAAATCATAGCAAAATCCAAATCCAACTGGCAACACACATTTTCACTCATAACACCCCTGGGTATATTCCGATCGGGCTGAAAAGTTTTGGGACACAACTAGGGCCCAAATGGAGCATGTGTGCGAAAGAACGAGTTTTTTTAGACCGAAAATGAAGCCTGTACACGTGATACGGCGTACGGCGGACGGCGGTCGGCGGACGGCGGTCGGCGGACGGCGGACGGCGGTCGGCGGACGGCGGACGGCGGACAGACATTGCAATTTTGGAATCTACTCACCTTGAAACAGAAAAGAAAAAATTTTGAGGGGGTGTTATAAAAATTTTTTGCTGAGCGAATACATAGGTGTATTATTCACAGAATAATAAACCAAAATGCAATGTCCACCCGCCGTCCGCCGTATCGCGTCTACCGGCTTCATTTTTGGTCTAAAAAATTATTTCTTTCGCACACATGCTCCATTTGGGCCCTAGTTGTGTCCCGAAACTTAGCAGCCCGCTCGGAATATACCCAGGGGTGTTATGAGTGAAAATGTGTATAAAAATAGGTACCTACTTTTTGTGTTTTAGTAACGTTAGCTTTTGAGGTATCATTTTCCATGTTTTTGGGACGAGAAGACCGAATATGAAGTCGATTTTGAGAAAGAGTGGAAAATTGAGGTCCTGCCAAATGTTCAGCTCCAAAAATCACCACCAATTTGTATAATAACACTAAAAGAAGTGTCAACACGTGGATCAAGACGATTAAATGGCACTATCAATGATCAAAGACAACTAAAGGGGAGAAAAGAACGCTGCAAAGTCCTTGTCACATGGGTTTATTATTCTATTGGACATACCTACAGTACGCTCCTTTTTTTTAATAACTATCCTTGATCATTTTTAGTGCCATTTAATCGTCTTGATCCACCTGTTGACACTTTTTCTTGTGTTATTCTACAAATTGATGGTGATTTCAGACGATTTCCCAGGTTTTTCACTCATAAAAAATCAATATTGGGAGCTGAACATCTGGTACAACCTCAATTTTCCACTCTTTGGTCAAAATAGACTTCATATTCGGTTTTTTCGTCCCCAAAAACATGGAAAACGGTATCTCAGAAGCTCATGTTACTAACATGTTACTAAAACGCAAAAAGTACCTATTTTTACACACATTTTCACTCATAACACCCCTGGGTATATTCCGATCGGGCTGAAAAGTTTCGGGACACAAATAGGGCCCAAATGGACCATGTGTGCGAAAGAACGAATTTTTTAGACCGAAAATGAAGCCGGTACACGTGATACGGCGCACGGCGGACGGTCATTGCATTTTTGGAATCTGCGCACCTTGAAACGGAAAAGAAAAAATTTTGAGGGGATGTTATAAAAATTTTTTGCTGAGCGAATACATAGGTGTATTATTCACAGAATAATAAACCAAAAGGAGTGTACCTAATTCGTGTTCTGGGGGCCAAAATTGATGGAAACCATCAGAAATAGCAATTTAAATCATTTAACATGAAAGAAACAATAAATGAACAGCCAACATTTCTGTAGGTATGTCCAGTAGAATAATAAACCCATGTGACAAGGACTTTGCAGCGTTTTTCGTCACCACTGCCGCTTACTGGTGCTTTTGTGGCACCATACCTTTCACAACAATTTCCAGTGGTTCATCGCGTGGCTGAACCCTTAAAATTTCAAGTTGCATAACCCAAAATTAGCTGTTTTTACAGACTGTCAGATTTAATTGTTAATATTCACACAATTTAATGGGCTTCAGTGGTAACCGATGCTCAGCACTGGGAGGAAATAAGTCGGCAAATAGCCATTCTTCTGTTAAAAAGCTGAATGGTCTGTGTAATGAAGGTCTTGGTGTTGTTGTGGGGGTGAGAATTCCTCAGCACAAACGATACTTACTAATGACGCCTCAAGAATCGTCAGTTTCATTTTCAGGGCACTTGGATCAATTTCATTTTCAGGGCACTTGGATCAATTTCATTTTCAGGGCACGAGCCGGAAGTCCCAAAAATAGATCCGAAAGAGCCGGGAAATAAGTTCATTAACACCTTTTTCCGCCGGCTCACTCATCGTTAGGCTGACATTAAGGTCGTATCCGCGTTGTGGTCCCCGTAGCGATCTCTGTACCCCCAGAATGCGCAAGGTAGGCCTATGTATCATTTTTGAACGGGTTACAATCAAAATGCCGTAACCGCCGTTTCAAATAGGTTGTAAGTAGGTGGTGCTTCGAAACGTTGGGTCGAATCGAGAGCTATTTATAAACGCTTTTGGTTTACGAGAACTGCAAGGCCCATCAACAAGAACTTGGCCATCGTTTTTGGCATAACAAGAAGACATGGAAGCTTATAATACTGCTGATTCCAGATTGACCGTTTGTTACCATACTGATTATTGTGTAACGCTTTGTATTCCCTTGTCGGCTTGATCATATTCTGAGGTGATAGATATGAAGTATTGTTGGTAGGATTCTTCGAGGATTGGTCACTTAATAAAATATCCACTATGCCGACGTTTCGATTTATTTATAAATCCTCTTCAGGGCTGTAATGATAGGAACTATTTACTCGGAAAACATTGTCTCAAACAAGTGTAGGATGGACTTATAAGCAAATTCTAAAAATTACCTTAGTTGATAAGTCTTGGCGGTAGCAGGAACATACAGTCAGAAAAGGTGTTTATATTGCTATAGTTGAAAGTAGTAAGTACAGTTTTATCAAGGAGAAATGTTTATCAGAAGTTTATAGAACTGTGACTTCTGATAAACATTTCTCCTTGATAAAACTGTACTTACTACTTTCAACTATAGCAATATAAACACCTTTTCTGACTGTGTGTTCCTGCTACTGCCGAGACTTATCAACTAAGGTAATTTTTAGCATTTACTTATAAGTCCATCCTACACTTGTTTGAGTCAATGTTTTCTGAGTAAATAGTTCCTATCATTACAGCCCTGAAGAGGATTTATAAATAAATCGAAACGTCGGCATAGTGGATATTTTATTAGGTGACCAATCCTCAAGAATCCTACCAACATATTAATACTGAGTGGTCAAGAACATTGATCATATAGATATGAAGTACTAACGTATTATAGGTGTTGTCGAGGTGCACAGATATTTTTCAGAAAAGATCGAGGTGCATTCAGTACTTTTCAAGGGGTGAAGGAAGCGATGGTGGACGAGTAACGGTAAAAGATTTAGTTAATAGTTATAATTATGACAGTTAAAGAGTTAAAAGACACAATTTATGACCATCAACGTGAGCCTATCAGCGGAACCCAGGAGACACCATCAGGAGTTTGGCTCACATCGTCCTCGCCGCATATGGCGAGTCGTCAAATCAAATTGTTACAATCTATAAATGTTAATGTTTTCTTCCAAATTATCTAATTGTCAAGATCTTGTTCATCAGGACGTTTCTTACCAGATATGGCTCGAATCAAGTCCAAGCGGGACATCTGTGGCTCAGCATATCGTTCAATGTGCTGTTCATCGACGGCTTTCCTTCTGCGGCTATTCACTATTTTAGCCAGCACCTTTATTATTATTATTATTATTATTATTATTATTATTATTATTATTATTATTATTATTATTATTATTATTATTATTTCATGCATCGGAGATCTAAATGATAGATTTTCACTTTTTCGTGTATATATATTTATATATTTATTTATTTATTTATTTTAGGATCGGGCTTTCGTCGGGGTTTCGTCACCGAGCTCGATCGCACTGTGCGCAGGGGGTCCAAATTTACACATTTGTTGTCCAAAAAACAAAACAAAAAGGATTTCAGCAACACAGGCATGTGGAGGGGGGGGGGGGGGGGTTCAATCGTGTTTTTGGGGCGCTGAATCGATTGCAACTGGTCCCAATAGGATTAGACCTTTTGGATTTTGTTGATAGGTACTTTTGTAACTTGAACAAACTTTGAAGTATTTTGGTTAAATTATTACAGAGCGGTTTTATTATACTATCTACGCAGAAGGGGCATCTTTACAGGTAAATTATTACACAACGGTTATTATTTACCTTATGCTTCATGAATAACTACAAATAATTACCTAATGGTTGAATTATTGAATCCCGCACATTTTTATGAAACTTTAATTCACGGGCCGGCTCCAGTACTCGATTTAGGGCTTTCCTACTGGGAGCTCGAGGGTGCTGCCCACAGAAAACAGTGATCTACGCAGATGGGGCATCTATACAGGTAAATAATAAACCGTTGTGTAATGATTTGCAGCGGTTTTTTTTTTCTAGTGAGCTAGTTTGTACATGCGCAGATAAGAGTACCTCCTGGGCGAACATAAGTGGGCATTGTACAAAGTGATTCCTGATAAGTCCGAAAAAAGAATCAGTGATCAAACGGAGAAGAATACCGAAACACAGGGTTTCAAACATTGCAAAGTTTGTGGAGAAATCAATTTTTTAAGTTTTTTGTTAAAAAACCGTAATTTCACACAAATCCTCAATTTTATCCTCTATTTACTCAAGATTTTCTATTTTTGACCCCATTTTTGAAAACTGCGCTAAATTTCATTTTACGTCGACCATCAGCACAAAATAAGAAGAGAGTGTGAAAACTTTGAAATATCAGTAGGTATATTGAAAATAAATCTGGCCCTTCGGATATCTACTCAATCCTTCTCCCAAATCTCAGCTTTCCAAGTGTACTCAGTTTTATTTTTTACAGTGATATTTAGGGGAGAAAATGAAGTGTAAATCTCAAAAAACATAGAATTTTCGCCAAAATCAAGGGTTTTATGCATGCAACGCGACTCCCTCAAAACTTTAGGTCTAGGAAGTACTGGTTGCCAAATATTTAACGTGAAATTTAACGTAGTTTTCAAATAATGGGGTCAAAAATAGAAAAGCGTGAGTAAATACAGGATAAAATCAAGTGCTTGTGTAAAATAAGGGTTTTCTGACGAAAAAACGTCAAAAATCGATTTCTCCACTAATTTACGATGTTTGGAACCGTGTTTCGGCAGGGATTCTCTATTTGATGTGGTTGCCCTCAATTTTGGTTTATTATTCTGTGAATAATAAATACACATATGTATTCGCCGAGGAAAAGATTTTTTGAACACCCCCTCAACATTTTTCGTATAAAAAAATCGTTCCTTCGCACACAGGATCCATTTGGTTCCTAGCTGTGTCCCGAAACTTTGCAGGGGTGTTATGAGTGAAAAGGGTGCAAAATTGGGTATTTTTGAGGTTTTAGTGAACTTGGGCTTGTGAGGTGTCGTTCACCATGTTTTTTAGGGACAAATTATCTTTTATCTAATTTGTCGAAAATAGGAGCCTAATTCGAGTTTTCGGAGGCCAAACCATCAATAATGGCTATTTCAATTATTGCACGTGAACGAAACAATAAATGAACAGCCAGCATTTCTGTAGGTATGTCCAATAGAATAATAAACCCATGTTAAAAGGACTTTGCAGCGTTTTCGCCGGACTTATCAGGAATCTCCCTGTATTGACACACCAGAAAGACCCTCGTAAGTTCCAACAAATCATTTTGTCACATAAAAGTATCAAGTAATACACAATTGTACGCATGCTTTGACGAGAATTGGTGTTAGGCTCTCGAGGGAAATATGTGGAATTCATATGTAAACTGTATTACAATCATCACCTACGATTAAGATGGGGAATATTCATCCCCAAAACTAGGCAAAATGGTTGGTAGGTACTTCGCACATGATGAACCACCTTCCTCACACATATAACAGTGGGGAAGAAAATTGTCGATTTACCGTCGAAAGGGGTTTTGATGAAAACAATAATTTTCTACTTTGTAACATCCATAAAATGGAAGGTTTTTCATTTCGTTTGCAGCTGAAGCCCAAGTTATCAACAAGCTTCTGTCAGGATCGGGTGCCAACCAGCAGCTTTATCGCTCGGACGTGCTCGTGCCGTCGGTATAGCTTTTTTACCACCCACCTTATCTTCTGCTGCCTCGAGCTCTCATACCTCCAAAGAGCTTCCCTTACTATCAGCCTATTTTATTTTTTTTATTTTCGAAATCCACTACCTAGGTACCTCCCTTACCGTGAGCGTGTACCTTTTGAAAGTCAAAACATCCGCCGTGAGCTTCCATCGTATGTAAATATCGTCGAGTACTCGGGTACCTACTTACCAACATCCTGTTCGTCACTACACATTCACTCGTTTCCTCAGTATTTCTTAGGCCAGCGTGTGGTTGGTATCATCAGTCAAGAACAAACTGCGAAGTCCTTCCAAAATTGTTGAATGGAACCTGCGTTATGCACGTTACGATTCTTGTTGGCACATGCGCTAACGAATGGGTCGCTGGTAATATAATGAGCAGGGACTGGAATTTGCATATTTTGCATAAGTGTTTTTTTAATCGTGTATATTGTTCTACTTTCCCGTTTTGAGGGTATCTGAAGCGTTTTAGCGTGTGTTAAATTGAAATTTTGCATATTTTGTTTGTTTCGGAGATTTTTGCATATTTTGACCGTTTCGTGCATATTTCTGCATTTTTTATCAAACCAGGGGAATTTTCCTATTTTTCGTTTCGCCTAACCAAATCCCAAGTAGGTTAACTTATAGAAAAACGAACTTGATGAAATCGGATTCGGCATAAAACGACCGGAACATCCAACGTTAAACTGTAACAGTATTGGAGGTTACTCCACAAAACGAAGGTTCCTCTTCAGAACACTCTTCGTTTCGAGTAGAACTGCAGAGTGGGCAGGGGCGCCATTTAAGGGGGACAGGGGGGCGCCTAGGCCCCCCCCCCCCCCCAAGGAATTGATAAATAATGAAAATGACTACTGGAGTTATCTAGAATATCATAGCCTTCTTTTAAAAAGTTATTCTTTTAAAAAGGAATATTTTGAATGAATATTAATGGAATGTAGCAATGCTAATTTAATGAATTGAAAAAGGGTACTTTGATTTTGTTTTTATTTATTCTTTTATTGAAACTTTAAATATGTAAAAGGAAGCATAAAATTAGCCTACATCTAAATGTAATATTAATTTAAACAAATTTGCGGGGAAAAAAACCCTGGACCCCCTTTCCTTAGTAGATATATCGTACCCCCCATACCCCCTGGTGTTTGCCCCCCCCCCCCCCCCAACAGTTTGGTGAAATGGCGCCCCTGAGAGTGGGAGCGCGAAGTCTTTAGGAACAGAAAGTTCTCCTAATTTTCATAATTCGCAAAGTGAAGAGTACAAATGAAGACTTGCAAAGTGAAAAGTTGAAGAGTCTTTAGGAATGGGCCCCAGGTTTTCACTCTACGGTGTCCAGTTTTTTAGGAAAAGGAGATGGCAACACTACCTTTCTTATATTGAACGTAGGGATCGTAAGGGTTGTGAGGTAGATGTGTAACTGAGTCTTTCAACGGAGTTTTCAGAAAAGAATCGGTCTTTTGGTTTATTATTCTGTGAATAATACACCTATGTATTCGCTCAGCAAAAAATTTTTATAACACCCCCTCAAAATTTTTTCTTTTCCGTTTCAAGGTGCGTAGATTCCAAAAATGCAATGTCCGTCCGCCGTCCGCCGTACGCCGTCCGCCGTACGCCGTACGCCGTATCACGTGTACAGGCTTCATTTTCGGTCTAAAAAAGTCGTTCTTTCGCACACATGCTCCATTTGGGCCCTAGTTGTGTCCCGAAACTTTTCAGCCCGATCGGAATATACCCAGGGGTGTTATGAGTGAAAATGTGTATAAAAAAGGTACTTTTTGCGTTTTAACAACATGTTAGTAACATGAGCTTTTGAGGTATCTTTTTCCATGTTTTTGAGGACGAGAAGACCGAATATGAAGTCGATTGTGACCAAAGACGCGGAAATTGAGGTTTTACCAAAGGTTCAGCTCCCAAAATTGGTTTTTTATGAGTCAAAAACCTGGAAAACTGTCTGAAATCACCATCAATGTGTACAATAACATTGGAAAAAGTGTAAACAGGTGAATCAAGACCATTAAATGCCACTACCAATGATCAAAGATGATCTTAAAAAAAAAAGAAAAAAAAGCGTACCTATTTCATGTTTTGGGGGCCAAAATTAATGGAAACCATCAGAAATAGCTATTTCAATCATTCCACATGAAAGAAACAATACATTTAACAGCCAACAAAAATCTCTAGAACTCCAATAGAATAATAAACCCATGTGACAAGGACTTTGCAGCGTTTTTTTTCACCTTCCGATCCTGAGGTCGTGCAGAGACGACCCCACACTTGACGGCTCCAAGTTCGGTATCCCCAACCCCTTACAAATATTGGCTCAAAAAGTTTCGACAGCTCCCCGCAGGCAGAATGACAAACCCAGGTAAACAATCCCGAGTTGCCGCCTCCGTCAAAAACTGAAGAGAAAAAAAAATATGAAGAAGAAAAAAAGGACCACGCATCTCTTTTGAAACGGGGTATACCCTTTAAATATTTTTGTTTTCTTCGATTTCTACAGTGTAAAAAAATCTTGAAGGCTTTTGTAATTGATTGTTTTCGGGGTGGTTCCCTAGATATGGAAGGTCTGGTTGCTGACAGCCGCTGTCACGACAACTAGCCTCTAATGACAGGGCGGAAAGGGCGGGGCCCGGGGGCCCTTAGGGCTAGGGTTTGTTACCACGGAGAAAGTGGACTCAATCCAAGTCTCAGGCTCATAACTAGGTACCTACACCGAAGAATCCCCTTCTGGTTTACCATCGTAATCTTCTGCTAGGTTGAAAGAAAAGAAGGGTGGAAAAAATTATAGGGCGAACGCCGTTTGTGTGTTTTCTTTACCTAAACCCTACCGTCGAACTCTGGGAGCAAGGCGGGTAATGACGGCCGAGGAAGATGGATAAAAGTACACAGTGACATCCTGATGATAATGTAATAAGCGGTAGGTAAGTATGCATGTTTAAATTCTCTAATGTACAGTACATGCCTACTGAGGGCATAGGTACCCACCTATCACCGTTCAAGATATTACATTAGCTGGAGGCAAACATTTCTCAACAGGAAATGGGTCTGAGTTCTCAAAATTGTTTTCACCGAACGCGAGCATGTCCTCACCGGCACCGGTTTTTCGAACATCGGTTTTTCCGAATACTTGGGGACAGGTGTCCGTGCATGCGGAAAGCCGTCCGTCCTGCAATCTGATTGGCCAACGGACGTCCGGGTCCGGAAGGTGCGGCGTGCGCGTGATGTCCGGCGTCTTCGAACATAATTTTTGATTTATTATTTTCAATAATGAACCATTGGAATCGAGTATGAAAAAAAAAGTCTAGCCCTCCCTCAGAATTTGATGGTTTACGTTTCAAGGTAAGTAGAATCCGAAAACGCAATAAAAAATTTCTGTCTGTCCGCCGTACGCCGTACTTCGCACTTTTCTAAGTTACCGTGAACCGAAATTGATGAAATTCCGGTTATAGGTTCCGTTCGGGGTCTAGTTGGTCCTCGAAGCTCGGCGTAACTGTCAGTCATCTCCAAAATAGGGGTTGAAATTTTCAGAACGCCGTAGCTCGAAAACTTTTGATAGAAGGGTATGGTTTTTTTTACGTTATTAGATTTTTCTTGAGCTAAACAATTTTTTGAGGCCACCCGGAGCATTGCACGTCCAACCGTTCGTGTGCACCAAAAAGCTTCGTCAACACGATCGTGAATCAAACGGTGTTAATCCGGCCCGGATATCATCACTAGGGAGCACCTGATTATAATCAAGGATGGCTGTATGAAGTCGAGTAGGTTGTGCTGCGATATTATTTTATTTGATAAGTGATGGACTGTTGGATTTTGTTGGTAGGTACTTGTGAAACTTGAACAAATGTTGAAGTATTATTGATGGGTAAATTATTACACCATGGTAAATTATTACACAACGGCAGATTACTACAAAACGGTAAATTATTACATAACGCTAAATTATTACACAACGGTAAATTATTACACAACGGTTCATCTACTAAGAAGGGGCTGGATTTTGCTGATCGGTGCTTTTGCCACTTGAAGAAACGTTGAAGTATTATTGATGGGCAAGTTATTACACAATGGTTCATTATAGGTACTGACCACAGAAAACAGTGATCCACGCAGAAGGGGCATCTGTTTCACTCCACATCAACAATTTTCCTTCCGAACTTCATTATTTGCGTTTCTTTTTGCCGTTTTAGTTACTTTTTGTCATCGTCAGAATTATTTTAGCAACATTTAACTCGTGATTTAGGTAGGTACCTAGTAACGAGTGCGGGGTTAGTTACCAACCTACGGAGGATCTGCGATCTACATAATATGTATATAGAGTAGTACATATTATATTATATAGACGGGTTATCTATACAGAGAGCTGTGATCTGTAACAGAAGGGTATTCTGTACAAAATAATAACCCGTTGTGCAGGGATTCGCAGCGTTTTAAATATTTTCCTGGCAAGCCGTAAGGAATAGATTATATAAACCGTCGTTATACTATCCATGTATGTGTTTTCGTATTCTTGCTATCTCTTGCCTGTTTATTAATTTTCTTCTTGATTGTTTAATTAAAATGAATTGTTTCAACCAAAACTTAACTTGGTGAGGGAGAGGGAAGAACTGTGGAACATCCGTCGCCTGTCAAACCGAAGCAATGCATTCCGGACGTCCGAAAAGGTGCCCCATGTGAACGCTCTTCCCAGTTCCACACCACTTTTCCGTATTTTCCGGCCGTTCCGGTAACATTCCGGACACTTTCCGATCCATGTGAACCAAGCTTGAGCTTAAAGTGCAGGAGAGTCTGTTAGGAAGGTTCGCACCGTTGTGGTGCCTCATGTTATCAGCAATGAATAACCTGAGTACCTACATGGGGAGCGTATTCTTCCAACTCAGCTTTCCCAGTCGCGTCTACCGCAGCATCAGTATTGAGAAATTACGTGGTAGAAGAGATGGTAATTGTAAGAATGATAGCGTTTCCCCTCTGTCGTGGTTCCCCTCAAATCTCTACACTAACCACTCTGATGTAATATAGAAAGATTTTACCAAGTAAACGAAGGGAACGATGAGACGGGTAGTGCCAAGGGAGAAGGGTGCCTTCCACCAACCGCCATCGCTCCCCAACGGTCATAACGGCCGATTGCGGACGGGTTACGGGTGGAAACTGGCCTATATAAGCAGACCTTTTGGCCCAGCTCGTCATTCGACCCACCAACCTTCGACTTCCTACTTCTCTCTCGACCTATATCTTCTACCTTCTCTTGCACTCGCTGTGGTGAAAACCGTGGGGTGCTCTCCTCCTTCCGGGCGTCTGCTGTGGTGAAAACCTTGGGACGCCTCCTTCTCCTCTAACACCTGCTGTGATGAAAACCGCGGGGTGTTATCCTCCTTCTTCCCGGTGTCTGCTGTGGTGAAAACCGCGGGGTACTAGCTCCCACATCCCAGGCACCTGCTGTGGTGAAAACCGCGGGGCGTCAGTAAAAAAGACTCCTACGGAGCACGTCCTCCCTCGTCCATCCTCATCCGCCTTCATCCAACCTCTCGACTTCATCCTCATCCGACTCACCCGACGGTGAGCACAACATACCCGCTCACGACACCCTCTTTATTTATCACCTACCTATTTTATTCTTCGAAATACATACCTATCGCATTGTTGAAATATTGAAGTATTTGGAAAGTGTTGCATTCTCAGGGGAAAATGTTGAATTCTCAAGTAGATAGTGAATATGTTGTTCTGGATTCGATTCTAAGAATTTATCTGGAAGGGAATTCTCACATCGCTGAAGAATAATAATTTCAGCATCTGGACTGGATTTTTAAAATTAACAATGAACTTAAATGCAATCAGTGTGCAAGGTGGTTTCCTGGTAGTAATTATTTCTTTTGGAACGCCCATAACTATCATCTGCCCGTTTTAAGAAGGCGTGCAGAACAGCAAAGTGAGGGCAAAAAATCAAGTTTGATCATCAGAATCCCAATATAAAACATCGTAAAATTATTGCAGCCCCGATAAGTAACTAGCATTTTCAACTTTAGTCAACAAATTTGAAGTTTCACTGACGTATTTTTGTGTTCATACTTTGGGCAGGTGATTGAGATGAGTTGTTTATTGGATAGGTTGGTTTGGTTCCTGAAAAATATGCTTTCTGTGTGTCTGTATGTCTGTATACTAGGGACGAAAACCAAGTCATTCTCCACTCTCAAATTAGGTTCGACCATCCTTATTATTCCTGATAAATCCCGTTTGAAATAATCTCATTCCCATCAACCTGCACTCCGACTCGAACTACCCTGAATCCACAGGTTGAAAAAAAGAAGACGATCGCTATCGTCTTCCGGTCTATTTATTTTCGCGCATTTTCTTAAAACCAACCCGGAGACTTTTTTCACAACTTCATTAAGGATACTCCTGCTGAAGCTCCCGTTCGAATGAGATGCCACGCTTTTCCGTTCACCTGGGCTTCCAGTAGTCTTGATTAAGCGTTTTATCATTTGAATGCGGTGTGAACTCGGCTGGCGGTGCCTACCTAATTAAACGGCTTTGTTCCCTTGGAGGAGAACTTCGCTGAGTCGAAGGTGCCTTCAGGAATTGGAACGTCTCCATGGGACAGTCTGAGTGCGAGGGTTATCCGCTTTCTATCCACTTCTATTAACATGCCTGATGCTAATTTCCCACCGTTACGACGTATTATTATAAAAATAGCAATCAAGGCCGATGTGTTCGGGATAATCTCCGGGCTAAAAGGACTTCTCTAAAGGGGCCTCTAAACGATCAATAATATTGACAACACGCCTATCAATATGTTGACGATTGATAACTGTATTGATGGCTAGATTGACGAGATCACTGAAGCGCATTGACGGTAGCTACTACATTATTGACAACCTACATTGACAATATTATTGATCGTCTAGGGCCCCGTTAATATGTGCCTTCTTTTGGAATACTGTACTCAGTAATCCTTAATATTGTGTTCTCACCTATTTTTGTCATCAAAATTTGGCTGAACTAACGTGTTTTCTACCTCTCACTTAATCAATTGTGGCTTCAAAGTCAATTACTCGAATAGATTTACAACAAGATTATGATTCTACATCGTGCTACCAACCAAAACACCACGTTTAGGCAGCAACATGCTTGGTGATTACTTTCCAGGAGGAATGAATATATAACACCCTTTGTAGTGACGAACCCTCTACTATGAACCACCCCAGCCTTAGTATTGGCGAACATAACGAGACATAGGGTAGGTGGGGGCAAAGCCCTGCATCGACTTTTTGAATAGTCCACGATTGTATTGAGAACTGGCCACCAGGCAGCAGTTGGGGTTTTGCAACAGGTATTCTGTCATCAAAGCAAAGGGTCTGGGATCACTGCAGGCCAAGAAAATGAGAAAAATTTCTTTTTCACGTTTTTGATGTATTTTCTTGAAAATTCAGCTCAAAATTGTGCGAGATCGGGTTGCACCAAATGTATCAACCAATTATAAATGAATAGTACTGTACCTAAGCTTTGATGCTTCGGATTAACTTTGGCTTTAATTCGCTTCACGTAACCTTACTGATGAGACATTCCCAAACACACCAAGTGGGGCAAGTCCCTGCATCCCTTGAGTGCAGGGCTTTGCCGCATTTAGTACTGGAACATATTTTGGCATTGTACCTCACACTGTTGAAAAAATACTTCATTATTTATCATTTATTATCTGTTAGATAGGTGTTTGTTACATTCTAAGAGTAAGTTGTAATACCTACCAATTGGTAGGTATGTTCAAGAAATTAAAATAACCCTCAAGGCCAGTTGTGATTTGCAAATTTTTTCGTTTTTGTTCAAGTTCAGAAGAAATTAAACCAATATTTTGTGAGATTTTGATAATAGTATATTTTTTTATCCATGTCCTTCTAATTGGGGCAAAGCTGTGCACTGCAGGGATTTGCCCCATTTAATGGGGCAAAGCCCTGTAATTCTTTTTTTCTTAAATCAAAATTTTCCGTAGATAATGATTGGAGGTGATTGGTGTTTCAAGTAGTTAAAGGTAAGATCCCCACCTAAAATTCAGACGTACAATTTTGAGGAAATCTGCTCCTGGTTGGTCACAATGGACAAAAACCCGAAAATTGCAGGGCTTTGCCCCCACCTACCCTAAGCCCCATTCCCGTTATCGGAGAGCTTATCGTATCCGACGTGAATGAGCCCGATTAGCCCTTCCTTGCAGGGGAAAGTAATAGGATCTTCTCCACCTCTGCGCATTCCTAACTTCTTGTAGCTGCCATACTGCACGTCACGCGAATGCGCACCCGCTATCTGGCTTTTATCGTTATGCTTCAGACATAACAACCAAGTTTAATAACCTTCATCAGCTCTCCAGGTCCGCTACTCAAGACTTGTAACTAAAGAAGATTCACATACCTTTGATGCATCATAGGAATACCTACATACTTATGTATAATATCTATGAATTTTACCGGATCGTAATTTTCCTTTTCGATTCAATTCCTGTCCAATCGTCACCAACACAAATCTATCATGCCTCGCGTAATGTTAGAATGATAACATTATAATCCGGTAGATAGAATGATAACATTATAATCCGGTAGATAGAAGTATTTGCTGTGTGCTGTTTACTGATACATACACGAGGCTGTAGTTAGCTAGTTCAATCTTGGAGAAGGGAAAGATGTGAAGTCGTTAAGACATTGAGACTGTTACTTATATTATTGTTTTAACTTTTTATCAAAATTTAGGCTGAACTTTACTTCATTTTGGTTTATTATTCTGTGAATAATACACCTATGTATTCGCTCAGCAAAAAATTTTTATAACACCCCCTCAAAATTTTTTCTTTTCCGTTTCAAGGTGCTTAGATTCCTAAAACGCTGCAAAGTCCTTGTCACATGGGTTTATTATTCGATTGGACATACCTACAGAAATGTAGGCTGTTAATTTATTGTTTCTATCATGTGAAATAATTTAAATAGCTATTTCTGATTGTTTCCACCAATTTTGGCCCCTAAAACACAAATTAGGTACGCTCCTTTTTTTTCCCAAACTATCATTGATCATTGGTAGTACCATTCAATCGTCTTGATCCACGTGTTGACACCTTTTCTAGTGTTATTCTACAAATTGATGGTGATTTCAGACGATCTCGCAGGTTTTTTGACTCATAAAATTTCAGACGATTTCCCAGGTTTTTCACTCATAAAAAATCATTTTGGGAGCTGAACATTTGGTAGAACTCAATTTTCCACTCTTTGGTCAAAATCGACTTCATATTCGGTCTTCTCGTCCCCAAAAACATGGAAAACGATGTCTCAGAAGCTCATGTTACCAATATGTTGCTAAAACGCAAAAAGTACGTATTTTTACACACATTTTCACTCATAACACCCCTGGATATATTCCGATCGGGCTGAAAAGTTTCGGGACACAACTAGGGCCCAAATGGAGCATGTGTGCGAAAGAACGAATTTTTTAGACCGAAAATGAAGTCTGTACACGTGATACGGCGGACGGCGGACGGACATTGCATTTTTGGAATCTACACACCTTGAAACGGAAAAGAAAAAACGCTGCAAAGTCCTTGTCACATGGGTTTATTATTCTATTGGAGTTCTAGAGATTCTTGTTGGCAGTTAAATTTATTGTTTCTTTCATGTGTAATGATTGAATTAGCTATTCCTGATGATTTCCACCAATTTTGGCCCCCAAAACATGAAATAGGTACACTTTTTTCCCCCCCCCAGATCATCTTTGATCATTGGTAGTGCGATTTAATGGTCTTGATTCAGCTGTTTACACTTTTTCTAATGTTAGTATACACATTGATGGTGATTTCAGACAGTTTTCCAGGTTTTTGACTCATAAAAAACCAATTTTGGGAGCTGAACCTTTGGTAAAACCTCAATTTCCGCGTCTTTGGTCAAAATCGACTTCATATTCGGTCTTCTCGTCCTCAAAAACATGGAAAAAGATACCTCAAAAGCTCATGTTACTAACATGTTGTTAAAACGCAAAAAGTACCTATAGCTTCCGAGTCTGCGAAGCAGCGGAAGCCTTGTATTCACTTTCGTGAGCCAAAAAATTTTTGTCTTCAGAAATCAAAATTTCCACTTGCATTTTGCGTTTCAAAGCCTACTGAACAAATTTGGTTCCGTGTCTGTCGGTCTGTGAGTCTGTGAGTCTGTGAATCTGTGAGTCTGTGAGTCTGTGAATCTGTGAGTCTGTGAGTCTGTGAGTCTGTCCGCATTTCCTTGTTACAGCCATAACTTCCACGATTTTGAATTGATTCAGCTCAAATTTTGAGGGATGGTGCGGATAAGGCCCCTTGAGGTCCCATACAAATTTCAACATGATTGATCCAGCGGTACGCCCTGCGCATGCGCTAACGTTAAATTCAACAAACACGCATAACTTTCACAATTTTGATTCAATTTCGCTCAAATTTTCAAGGGTTGTTTGGACAAGGCCTAGTGAGTTCCAGTATGAATTTCAGCATGATCGGACCCTCGGTGCGCTCTGCGCATGCGCTGGCGTGAAATAGATTCAATTTCCTTGTTACAGCCCTAGTAACCAAAGATTTCACCCAATTTCAATGTAATTCTCAGGGATTAAGCGGGTAGGGCCCATTGAGGTCCCATATAAATTTCAACATGATAGAGCCAGCGGTTCGCCCTGCGCATGCGCTCTGTCTGTCTGTCTGTCCTTCTATGCACGGCCAAACGGCTCGACGGATATCGACCAAATTTGGCACGAATATCCAGTAGGCTCCCAAGTTGTGCAACGTCGCATTTTCAATTCCCTGACCATAGCGGAACTATGGTCGACCATGGTCAACTCCTGAATGGCTTGACGGATATCGACCAAATTTGGCACGAATATCCAGTGGGCTCCCAAGTTGTGCAACGTCGCATTTTTAATTCCCTGACCATAGCGGAACTATGGTCGACCATGGTCAACTCCTGAATGGCTTGACGGATATCGACCAAATTTGGCACGAATATCCAGTGGGCTCCCAAGTTGTGCAACGTCGCATTTTTAATTCCCTGACCATAGCGGAACTATGGTCGACCATGGTCAACTCCTGAATGGCTTGATGGATATCGACCAAATTTGGAACGAATATCCAGTAGGCTCCTAAGTTGTGCAACGTCGCATTTTTAATTCCCTGACCATAGCGGAACTATGGTCGACCATGGTCAACTTCGTTAATTGAAATGGTAACCCCTATTTTTTATCGCGTATTCGTAATCTACGTGAAATTCTATCTACGATCGACCCTTCGGACTACCCCCGCGGTCGACCATAGCGCATCCATGGGCCCCTCCATGGTCGAATCCCGAATTGCTCAACGGATATCGACCAAATTTGGCACGAATATCCAGTAGGCTCCCAAGTTGTGCAACGTCGCATTTTTAATTCCCTGACCATAGCGGAACTATGGTCGACCATGGTCAACTCCTGAATGGCTTGACGGATATCGACCAAATTTGGCACGAGTATCCAGTAGGCTCCCAAGTTGTGCAACGTCGCATTTTTAATTCCCTGACCATAGCGGAACTATGGTCGACCATGGTCAACTTCGTTAATTGAAATGGTAACCCCTATTTTTTATCGCGTATTCGTAATCTACGTGAAATTCTATCTACGATCGACCCTTCGGACTACCCCCGCGGTCGACCTTAGCGCATCCATGGGCCCCTCCATGGTCGAATCCCGAATTGCTCAACGGATATCGACCAAATTTGGCACCAATATCCGGTAGCCTCCCAAGTTGAACGTAGGCGCATTTTTAATTCCCTGACCATAGCGGAAATATGGTCGACCATGGTCAACTCCTGAATGGCTTGACGGAATTTGATGAAATTGGGCGCAAATACCCGGTAGGGTATGGGATTTTTCCGTCGTTTATTGGTTCCACGATACTGCGTACAGCGAATCTCGGATAGCGAGCGAAGCGAGCTGTCAGGCTAGTTATGTATAATGGACGTAATGTATTATGGAAGTCATGTTATGTATAATATGTATATTTCATGTAATGTTATGTAATGTTATGTAATATGTATATTTAACGTTATGTAATGTTATGTAATGTAATGTAATGTTATGTTATTTTGCTTCCGAGTCTGTTCTATTTTATAATGGGTCACTATGATTGTGACGAGGAAGCTCCTGTGCCATCACCTTGGCAGTGTATTTTGGTTTATTATTCTGTGAATAATACACCTATGTAATCGCTCAGCAAAAAATTTTTATAACACCCCCTCAAAATTTGTTCTTTTCCGTTTCAAGGTGCGTAGATTCCAAAAATGCAATGTCCGTCCGCCGTACGCCGTCCGCCGTCCGCCGTCCGCCGTACGCCGTCCGCCGTATCACGTGTACAGGCTTCATTTTCGGTCTAAAAAATTCGTTCTTTCGCACACATGCTCCATTTGGGCCCTAGTTGGGTCCCGAAACTTTTCAGCCCGATCGGAATATACCCAGGGGTGTTATGAGTGAAAATGTGTATAAAAATAGGTACTTTTTGCGTTTTAGCAACATGTTGGTAACATGAGCTTTTAAGGTATCGTTTTTCATGTTTTTGGGGACGAGAAGACCGAATATGAAGTCGATTTTGACCAAAGAATAGAAAATTGAGGTTCTACCAGATGTTCAGCTCCCGAAATTGATTTTTTATGAGTCAAAAACCTGGGAAATCGTTTGAAATCACCATCAATTTGTATAATAACACTGGAAAAAGTGTCAACAGGTGGATCAAGACGATTAAATGGTACTATCAATGATCAGAGATAATTTATTTTAAAAAAAAAGGAGCGTAGTTTATTCGAGTTTTGGGGGCCAAAATTGGTGGAAACCACCAGAGATAGCTATTTCAATTATTTTATATGAAAGAAACAATAAATAAACAGCCAACATCTCTGTAGGTATGTCCAATAGAATAATAAACCCATGTGACAAGGACTTTGCAGCGTTTTGTATTTTGTATCCACTGAATGTTGACGTAAAACTTTAGTTAGGTACCTAACCTCAGGAACCTGGGAAATCGTCTGAAATCACCATCAGTTTGTATAATAACACTGGTACAAGTGTCAACACGTGGATCAAGACGATTAAATGGCACTACCAATTATCAAAGATAATATGAAAAAAAAAAACAAAAAAAAGTAGGTATGTACCTACCTACCTAATTTGTGTTTTAGGGGCCAAAATTAATGGAAACCATCAGAAATAGCTATTTCGATTATTACGCATGAAAGAAACAATAAATGAACAGCCAACATTCCTGTAGGTATGTCCAATAGAATAATAAACCCATGTGACAAGGACTTTGCAGCGTTTTGTATTTTGTATCCACTGAATGTTGACGTAAAACTTTAGTTAGGTAATTCCTATTTTAATTAACTCTTAAATTCTAAAAATCTGAACTTGAATGGGAATACTATATTTTTTCTCGGTTTTGGCCAAAATATATTATTATGGTCCAAGAGAATTTGGCAACCCTACTCATGACCTCGATCAAGATAAAGCTAGACAAGTCGTCCAGCACACGACGTCTATCCTGGCAAACAGAAGGCTTATCCACACAGCCGACTAACAACACGAATAATTTTTCAATCAAGTCAAGGGGATTAGTGAAGATTAATAGCAGTGTGAAGCGAAATCAATCAAGACCTCCATAATTACTAGGTTATCAGATACTTTTCAGAGCATCTCTCAACGTCTATTCAACAAAGTTGCCTGTGTATATTGTATACAGTCATGCTAAGGAATGCTTAGCAGATGTTTTCATGTAGGAAGTGAATTCGAAGATTATGATAGCTCCATTGTGTCATCTGATGGCTGATAACAGGTACTTTCGTGGGACCTTCTCGAAAATCTCATCCGTTTTTCCCCGCCTCCCCCGTCAGATCTGATATGAGATGCACGTTCTCCGCTTTGGTCGTGAGTACCCTGGAGTCTTATACCGATAATTTCTGTACTCATCATCGTTATCCCGCCCTTGACTATCATTAATAGCCCTTTGGTGTTTGACTAAAGGGACTAGAAAAAAAATTGCGATACTTTTGAATACATTTTGGGTTGTATATTCATCGGATGCGTCCACATATCCCAGTAGTGGGCAGCGTTACTTATAAATAACGGTATTATTTTCTAGTACGAACTAAATCGCTCGCGAAGAAATCGTGGAAACCCATTTCAAAGAAAAACGGAGTTATTGAAAAAATAGTCTATTTCCACAAATACACGAAAATCGCAAAAAACACTGCTATACCGGTTTCGGTTATTAAACCATCGTCAGTAACACACAATAAGGTTATTGTGTGTTACTGACGATGGTTTGATCACCGGTTTCCTTTGCTTAATATTTAATTGATATCCAGCTTTTTTATTTTGTTTTTCTGAGTACTGTTTTCTTCTTTGTTGCTGTTGTAAACAGGGCACCAGCCCGTTTATATTTTAAAATAAAATAAAATAAAATAAAATAAAATTAGTGGAAATAGACTATTTTTTCAATAACTCCGTTTTAGCGAATTTTCGAAGAAAAGGAAGCTATTGTTCTCGGTCCAAAATTTTTAAAACTCGAATTTCCGAAAGATTTTTATACCAAAATCCGTTTCAGACCATCCTGAATTCACTACCGAAAGACACCAAAAATTATATGTATATATAAGTAGTATCCCAATGTCCATCCTGGGCCACTGCCTTAGATCTCTGATAAAAAGTTTTAACATAAAAGATCAGAACACATATTTTCACTTGAATCCTTGATGTTTTTTATTTTCACTTGAATCCTTGATGTTTTTTATTTTCACTTGAATCTCTGATAAAACTTTTTTATCACAAAACATCAGAACCAGTGACTTTTTCATTTTTAGCGACTTGAATCTCTGATAAAATTTTTTTAACACAAAACATCAGAACCAGTGACTTTTTTAAAAAAAATATTTTTTCATCAGAAACTCTAGTGAAACTCTAATAATTTTTCAATCGTAAATAAAAATGCAAAATTAGGACTATTTAGGGGTCGATATTTTCGAAATTTAGCTCTCTCTGATGTTTTCACTAGAAAAAATAAAAAAATTAAAATGACGTCACGCTAAAAATATTTTTGAATCGTCTTAAATTAAAATGATATCGTCTTAAATTAAAAAGACGAGACGCTAGATCTCTTCTGAATTTGTGAATCCCAATCTATTTAAAGGTGGTGTCGAATCGACCCCACCTTTAATAGAGGGGGTCTCGATTTGATACTACCTTTAAGAATTCAATTCAGACAGGAAAAGTGTACAACAATACAATATAAAATAACCTGCTAGTTAGTAGCATAAGAACTTTTAATGAACACAGCTCATTAAAAATAAAATCTCCTTCATACCCCAAGCATTCTGAACTTTAGCAACATGTAAAATAATCCTCAAACTGCTTTTTCAGTGTGACTTTATCCTCATTATAAGCCAATTTTCGAAGTTGATGTTCAGTAGCATTTTTAGGAACCTTAATCTTTTTTTCATTAAGACATGTCTTTACTTGCTTCTTTGAAAGGAGTGGTGGTTTACCATCGACACCAAATAAACTTTCTCTGCACAACCCTTTACAAAATCTATACTCCTTCAATTCACGTAAAATGTTATCTAGTGCGTAACAGTTTTTTTCATAAAATTGAAATTCAGGTGTCTTTACAAACTTCCAGAAACCTCCATGTTCTTCACATAAATCTAATGCTTCATCATTTAAACCCATATCTCTTTATTTATTATAGAAAATATTTTTTTTAACCTACGGACCCACCTTTAAGTATTCAATTCAGATGAGGGGTAAGTTAAAAGGATCTCTCCAATAAAATAAAAATGGAACACTTTAAATCGTTAAGAGAACTAGAAGATGGAAATTGTCTTTCCAAGAGTGAGTGGTGGGAAGTATCTGAATCTGGAGAACTGACTGATTATTTCGTGAGGAAGTATCATAAGTTTTTGGATTTACCAACTGTGAAACGTAACTTTTTTACCGGAAAAAATAAACTAACTGAAAACATTCTAAATTTTACTCCTTTCAGAAATTCTAGGGTTAGAGTACGAAATGGTAATATTTGTTTTGAATCCATCGAAGAGGATAATCAAATTATGCTAAACTTTGTGCACAGAATATTTGTAAGAGGAGGTTCCATTAGGTTTTTTATAAGGGATCCCTTATAAAAATTATAATTTAGTATTTACTTTAATCCTACCTATAATTCCATTTCTTTTTTATTATTTTCTTTTATTATTTCTTCAAGGTGAGTTTTAAAATTGTCTCTACTTATGTTTATTTCATAGTGACCCCAAGCCAAAGTATCTATGCCATTTTTCATTATAAATCTTTTATCATCATGAGCGGAAAGAGCTTTCTTATTCTGTTGTACTGTGGTCACATCGTGTTTTTTCGATTTGAATAATATCTGTTTCTGATAGTTTGGTTTTTTAAAGAATAAGCATCTTTTATAATCCTCTATACTTAAACCCTTATTAACGACATTTTTCTTTACTCCTTTAGATTTTTTCGTAACATCATTAGTTTCGAATATTTTAAAAGCGTAGCACTTTGGGCGAAGTCCAATAAACTCATCTATAATCTTACCTTGTAACTCATCTTTAAATTTCCCATACACTTTTTTATTAACTTGTGGAATATTGTAAACATTATTTTTTGGATAGTCAGAAGTATCAAAATGATCCAACATATTTTTCATATCATTATAAAAATCATCCGTTTTTATTTCCATTATTAAACTATCTGTATCTCCGTATAATAAATTTACATCACTTTTATATTGTTTTTTAATTGTGTTGTAATAAAAGTCGTACATACAAGTTTTTGAAATGTCTAGAATACTCATTCCGATGAAAATTGGCTGTTTAAATGTGATATTTACTTTTTCCATGTGTACAGCCGCTAAGTTTTCGGAAAAAATAGTTCTACCTTTAAAGTTTGGTTTTGAAATTAGTTTTTCCAATTTAAAACCATCAGAACAAAGCCTAATATCCACATGTTTACGTACATTCATCATTGTCCTCCCATATACACTATTATTCATATCTTTAAAAAATTTTTCTTCGAATTTTGTTTTGGCTTTTGCTCTAAGATTTGTATTGTAATCAATATAGCTTTTTAACCAAGCACTTTGGCCAAATTCTAAAACCTTATGAATTTTTTCTAATTTCATTCCTAGTTGTAAATACTGTTTTAACGTAATGTAATGGATAACGTATTTTTTCTTATCATACAACGTGCATAAAAGTTTTGATAGTTTTTCATCACCATAGTTATTTTCAGGAGCTAAAGGAAAATCAGAGTGTAAATCGTGGAGTTCTTGAGGATATTTTAAATCAACTTCTAAAATATAACCCTTGGGCGAATCATCAGGAATGGATTGTATATCGCAATTATCTAGATCCATTTTCCATTCAAAATTTCCATAAGGTAAAAATTTACTCATCGCCCAACCGTAAAGATTATTTGCATCCAAGTATTCAATGAAAACAGTTTCTTTTTCTTTGATGAATTGGTCTCCCATATATTTATTATTAGCTTTCGCGTATCGTTTTGAACATTGAGAAATTCCGCCTTTTATTCCTTTTTCTACGAGTAAAATCTTATCATAATCTGTTAACAATTCTATCTTTTGTTTGGTCATTCTCAACATACAGTCCCAAGCGAAACCTGGTGTTGTATAATACCAAGCGGGGTCTAATTTATATTTTTCTAAAGATATATTTCTAAAGTTTTCCATGATATCTGCTAACAAAAGAACATCAATTTTATTGTAAAGTTCTGTAAATTCTCCCAAATTTTTAATTTTGAATGTAGACCAAATTTCTAGAGCATTTTTATAATCATTTTCTTTAACATTTTCTCCAGTGAGTTTACTGTAGAATTTCTCTATAGGTGGAAGGTTAGTTTCTCGATATTTTTCAACAGAGTCCATATACTCATATGGATAAGCTAATTTTCTAGTAATTAGTTCGAGATGTTCTTTTGGGAAATACTTTTTTATTTCCTTAAATTGATTTTTAGTTAAAGTTTTAGCTAAAGAATCTAAAGAAGCAGAAAGAAATTTAAAAGAATCTATGAATCTCAATTCTATAGTCTTTTTCTTTTTGTGACCATTTTTATCGAGTTCATCAGTTTCATAAGCTATCATTTTAGAAAAGGAAATGTACTTCTCTTCACTTTGCGGTAAAAGTTTAATATCGTAATTATCTTTTTCAAATTCTTTAATAAATAGATGTGCATCGTAGCCAGAAAGATTGTGGAAAAATACTGGAATAAACTTAGGATTTTTATATTCTAAATTACAAATCGAATGAGCTGCTCCTCTGTACATTCCAGTCAAATGTGAGTGATCCCGTACTTTTATACAATTATCAGGTATATTTGACTTCAAAACTTCTAATTCTTCAATATATATATCTTGTTGATTGTCATCTTTTTTATCAATAAAGTGTTGAATTGTTTTTCTCAGTACATCAAGTTCATTTTCAATTATAGGTGGGAGTTCATTAAATTTTCTTTCACAAATGTGGCAACTCTCAGCACTATCGTATTCTCTTTGTTGTTCTTCGGTTAAATCTTTCATGGGAATATTAACGTCATAGTATTTTCTCGACACCATTAAGGCGTCTTTTTTTATTTTTTCGTAAAACACTTTTACCACATCCTGTCCAGAATATTGTACAAGTTTATAATCGCCTACATAGTTTTTCCTACTTTCGTCTTCGGCATTTTTCATGAAGTAAACAAAACTGTACGGTTCATGTTTTTGAATGTCATTTGTATAACATTCATCGGGATTTGGTTTGCAGGTATCAATCTTTTGTAACATACATTCAAAATCTGCATAAATTGTAAAAGGTACTTTTAAAGAGTGCCTATAATTTTCAAATTGTAAAATATTATCGTAAGGTTTTGGTAGTTCTACTTTAACAGCTTTATGAACACCACAATATTTTTTATGGTCGTTTAGTTTATCTTGAGTTCCAAAGGTATTCAAGCACATTTTACACAAGTACCTTCGTTTGTGGTTTTTTGTTAGTTGACTATGACCAACCAGTTTCCATAAGTCCTTGATCCAACAATAATGTTCAGTTTTCTCGTTTTTCAAGTACAACAAGTCAATGTGCCTTTCCTTTTCATCTTTCGTTATTTCCAAGGGTACTATAGTATTTTTTTCATTCAGACAGTAAACATTAATGGAAATCCCAGTTCTTTTCTCAAACTTTTTTACGTCTGTAAGTTTCATAGGAAAACTGATATCTTTCAACGCTTCGTCAAACTCATGTTCCCAACTAATGTACTTTCCTATTCTATACGAATGTTCGTCAGCTGGATGTAAAGCTGAAAGAACAGACCAAAGGAAACATTTATTATCGTCATTTTTCACATTTATAATTGCTTTCCTATTTTGCAGAAAAGCTGGGAGTTCAATGTAAGACGATCCTTTCAAAGGAACGTACTTGTTAACGTTCAGTTCCAAATGCTTGATCTTATGAAGTTGCCAATTAGATCCTTTAATTTCGAACGTTTCCATTTCATTTAGAATTTTCTGTTTCATTTCATCGTAACAGTTTGCAACTTCTGCTGACTGCAATATTATTACGTTTTTAGTTTTGAAATTGAGTTCCTGATACTCCATGTTATTTTTGTTAGTTCCTTTTTTAAATTCTGCGATTAAAACTACATTAACTTTTAGTTTCATTTCTCTAAGTTTCCATTTGATTAAACCTGTTACGGTTCTTTTAATACTGTTCAGAAATTTGGAAGCATCTTTAAATCCTTTCGTATTTTTAATGTCGTAAGTCACTAATCTAGATTTAAATGCCATTTCCTTTTTAGCAATTTCCGTTTTCGGTTCTCTGTTTTTTTCAAATACTTTTTCACTAAAATTAAATACTTTGTGTAATTTCCTCGGATTTACAAATACAGGTTTCGCTTTTCTAGGTTTTCTGATAGTCATTGTCCGGTCCGGGTCGTTTTTTCCATGACGCTTAGACTTTAGATGTCTAGCCCAATTTTTATAAGTAGTGCTAACATTGCACTTTTCACAATTTCTTCTCGTATTATCCATTTTATTATAGGATATATAATTTTTTTTCGTATCGTTCATTTTTATTAGAAAATAGATTCTTTTAACTAACCCCTCATTTTTTTTATCCACCCACTTTTTCTTTTTGTCTATTCTTGTATGGATACTATTTATCCTGTCTCCCATATCATCCTTTTAACTGACCCCTCACCTTTTTTTATCCACCCATTGAATTCTTATTGGTGGGACACTAACCCCTCATTTTTTTAGCCAGTGACTTTTCTAAACATGTAAACTATTTTTCTTAGCTTCTTCATGTATTTAAAAAATTTTTTAAATACATGGGACCCATTAAACCCAAATTCTTAAATAGGGGTCGCGAATTACGACCCCCCACTTTAACGTTAAAGGCAAATACAAGTCTAGAACATTTAAAAATTTCTTTTAAAACACAATTCCTTAAAGGTGGGGGCGATTCACCCCCACCTTTAACGGGATCGGTTGAATATTACGAATATTCTATCAACGATAGTCGTAATATTATCACATAACATTTTATTTATATAAAAGAAATCTTTTATATAAATCATTTTATTCATAATTCTAGAATTCTGTTTTTTGTAGTTCTTGAGCATAGAAAGATCCTTCAATCTCTTCGTTGTTTAAATCTTTTATTTTGTAAGTAATCGGATTTGTTGGTAGAATTCCAGAAACCACAAAAATTTCTTTAGTCCATTTAGCATCGTATTTATTCCCAAATGTTTTCTTAAATCTTGTTATTCGAACTCGATCTCCAAGAGAAAACTTTACTTTCTGTGAGACTTTTTGGTTTCCAAATAATTTCAACAAAACTTTCTCTTCATTACTTTTATTAACTTCAACAGGTTTCATGTCAATCGATCTATGAAAATCATTATTATTGTACTCATGAATCAAATCTTGTAGAATATCAATCCACTTCTTATTATTTTGTACTTCAAAATAGATTTTCATCTTTTCATTTAATGTTCTATTGAATCGTTCAATGATCGCAGACTTTTCTTCACTTTGTGTGTGATACATTTTGATTCCATTATTCTTCAACAGATCCTTAAACAGTTTATTTTCGAATTCTAAACCTTTATCGGTATGTAGAAAATTAGGAGAATTATGTTTTTGTGATTTAGCCTTTTCGATAATTTTTTCAAATGCTTTAGTAACATTTTTTCCATCTTTTTTCATAAGGGGCAAGGCCCAAGCAAATTTTGAAAATGTATCAATAACATTCAGAATGTAGCCAAACCCATTATTTTCTTTATCGTACTGTCTCATAATAACCAAGTCTGCAGCCCACAAATCATCAATACCTTTCGTTATTATTTTTCGTTTTTGAAATTTCTTTCTCACAGGCTTATGTAGTTCTTTAGCAATGGATAGTTTCTCATCATCATTTAAATCTTCAATGATAGGATGAATAACATCTTCTTTACCAGGGTTAGCAATAAACTTACTCTTATTAGTTTTACATTTTGAACATTTAGCCCCAACTCTCCATCTTCCGTTTACCGTTTGTATTTTTTCTGCATCAATATTATTGGTTCTCTTCTTACATTTATGACAATAAATAGGATCAGTTAAATCATTATCCATTTTATTATAGGAAAAAAAGGTTTTTTATGAGAAATATCTCATAAAAAAGAAGCTCCTCACTCACTCTTCAATCAAATTCAAATAAACTGTAACATTTTCAAATTGCAGCTCATCTCCATTTTCATTTCTACATGATAGTTTAATCTCTTTAATATCTCTCATTCCTTCTCGTATAGGGCTGTAAAGAATCTTTTTATTTGTTTCCATATAAATAGTATTGGGGAGAATCTGTTTCTCTATCAAAGATACATGTAGTAATTCATGTTCGCTATGAAGATGGGAATGCTCATCATGATTAGCAAAACTATAATCAATAATATTACAATGCCATTCAATTAACGAAATAGGTTTGATTAACTTTGGGTTGTCTTCAGAATAGTAGTCCTTATTAACTTCAAAATAATCCCCAGGTGTTTTACATTGTTTAAAATCAAATAGTTCGCAGAAATTTCCAAAACTTAAAATTTCAATTAAAACAGGAGATTTAAGAAAAAATCTATTACGATTTGTAGTGTAGTCTACTTTAAAAACCAAACTTTCAGGTTTTGTTTTTTTTAATGTGTCAATTTGTGATTTATAAAATGTTTTATTTTTCTCAAATCCATCCATGAGTTCAGATATATAACTTTTTATTTTTAAATATAATTCTCTTCTAAACGTCTCAACAGTAAATGTGCCATCTAACACATACTCGTGATGATACCATACATCTGTAATAAGCAATTTTAATGATATCAATACATCTTTTACTTGAAATGAAAGAGAAGGTGAAGTAAATAATAACTTTACTATTCCAAGTTTATAATTTTTATTGGGATTTAGAACAATTTTTTGAGCAAAAGTTATTTTTAGATCTCGATGTTTATCAGAAATCTTTATTAGAGTCATGCTTTTATTATTAGATAAAGTTTTTTTTTCGTATAATAAAGATGAGTAAATACGAGATTGAACCAATTCCGTTTGATAAAAAAGAGGCTAGAAAAGGAATTTTACCATTACCTTTAAGAGCATTAATAGTAGGAACTTCTGGTTGTGGGAAAACAACACTTCTCTATAATCTCATCACAAAATCATGGGGAATCCCCTTTCATTATCTATATATTTTTTCAAAATCTATGGATCAGAATGCATATGAGTTTTTGAGAAGCGCTTATGAAATAATTTCTGTAAAAGATGGTGTGGAAATAGCACAGTTTTTCAGTAATTGTGAAGAACTTTTACCCCTAGATGATTGTCAGTCGAACAGTTTGGTAGTTTTTGATGATTGTGTTAATGTTCAACAGCAACAAGTTATTAAAGATTATTACGTTAGAGGACGTCCTAAGAAAATCTCGTGCGTTTACTTGACACAATCATGGTCAAAAGTTGATAAACAACTCATTAGAAACAATATTAATTTTTTATGTGTATTTAGACAAGGACCAAGATACATGCGAGATATTTATGATGAATATGTGGGAAGTGATTTCACTTATGACCAATTCAAAGAATTATGCTATTCTTGTTGGGATGAGGACTTTGGTTTTCTAACGATTGACCTAACAAAGAAACGCAGTAACGGGCGTTACCGAAAGAAATTTGGTGAAATATTTTAGATAAAAAATATAGATTTTAAGTTTGTCTTAATTAGGGGAGGCGAATTACCGCCCCTAATTTTATAGGGATTCCCTATAAAAACGCTACACGGATAACTTCAAAAAATCACATTGGGAAACGCTTCAAAAATCGCATTGGGAAACGCTTCAAAAATCACATTGGAAAACGCTTAAAAACGCAAAAATAGCGTTCCTAAAGCGTTTAAGCGTTTAAGCGTTTGAGCGTTTAAGCGTTTAAGCGTTTAAGCGTTTAAGCGTTTTAACGTTTAACCGATTTAAAAAAAAATTTTTCCTATAATAAAAACATGACAACAAAAATTACTTTAGAACAAGCGCTTAGACAGAAATTCAAAGAAGCGCAAAATGAAGTGATGAAGGAAAAAGAAGTCAAACTTAGAGAAATCAAAAAGATTGATCAACCCTCTGAAGATGAACAAATAATTTTCACAAAACGAAAACGTAAGCCCATGACTGTGGCTGAAGCTGATAAATCGATTAAACTCAAGAAAAATTTACAGAAATTAGCAAAACAAGAAAGGGTTAACCAAGCATCTGATAAGGAAACAATAGAAAAGGCTTATGAACCTATAACTTCACGATTAGATAAGGTAGAAAAAGCAGTGAAACAGACTGATGAAGATCTTGGTAAAAAATTAGAACTCATTCCTGCAATAAAAACATTTAACCCCTTGGCTATCAGTTCACCTAAAAAAGTTACTTTTAAAGATGTTGATGACGAGGTTAAAAGTATTGATAATGATAATGAAGATACTTTAAATCAAAGCTTTTCAAGTGACAATGCAGATAGGGATGATGAAATGGAAACAATTTTACAAAAAAGTGTTAAATTACCAAACTCTTCTGTAGGTCCTTTAGGTATTGGACCAATTGCAGAATTATATATTCTTCATCCTGATAGACAATTTGGAATATACCCTTTAAAAAATCATATCTTTATTGGAAATAAACAGATACGGGTAAATGGAAATGATATTGAAATAGAAAAAATGAAATATTCCGGTACTGAAGGCTTATGGAAGCTCTTAACAAAACCCATAGCTTCTGATATTCCATCCAAAGATGAGTACACTAATGAAGACTTTAAAGCTTATACAAAAATCCTCATTCAAACAGATAGCATGTTTCAAAATAATAATCCCGAATCTAAACAACCAAAATCAAGTGTTAGTAAAAAATGGAAAGAAATCATAAAACCAATCTGGGAGTATAGTAAAAAGAAAAAGATTGGTACTGGGTTGATTAAATATACTGAAAATCCTGTAGAATTTAAATATATAGATAATTTGAATCAACTTACACAAAGACTATACTATTTGTATGCACAAGAGCAGGCAGGAAATAATAATTTTCACAATGAAAAATTGGGAATTATAAATTTCATTAAAGATCAACTGGAGAAAGATATTGATAAACCCAAAGGAACTGAATACTTGATTAAAATTATTAATAATTTACCCAAAAATATGATAAAAAATGGTTCTGGTATTTTCAATACTATTCTTAATAAACTTGGGCCTGTTATTCCAGAAATGCATCTCCCAGGTGGTTATCAATATTGTGGACCATTTACTAAATTGGATAAGAGATTAAATAGAGGTGATGAAGGTATAAATAGTCTTGATAAAGCCTGTAAACAACATGACATTTTTTACAGAGATCATGAGAAAACTAGTGATAGGCATCTTGCTGATAAAAAATTGGAAGTAGAAGCTGATAAAATTATGAAAAGTTCAACAAATATCAGTGAAATATTGGGAGCTGCTATAGTAAAAACTGGTATGAAAGCCAAAAGACACTTTGGGATGGGTGTATATTAATTTTTATAAGATTCACATCTTATAAAAAAAACTTTTTTTCCTATAATAAAATGATTACACATCAAATAAATTTGTCAGAAATACAAATGAAAAAAATAAGATCTGCTTATAAAAAACGTGTTCCAGTAAAAGTACGACTGGCTTTTGCAGATATTAGTGGAAATGGAAATCATAAAATCCTGTTAAATGAAACTCAGAAAAAAAAGCTAGATAAATGTATCAAAAACAAAAAAGGGTTGGAATTGGAAATGAATTATGATCAGTTGCAAATAAATCATTCAGGTGGGTTTTTACCCTTACTTTTTGCAGGAATTGGTGCTCTTGGGGCATTATTAGGTGGGGGTGCAGCAGTAGCAAATTCAGTAATAGACTCGAAACATAAAGCTGCTGAAGAAGCAGAAATCAAACGGCACAATTTGGAAATGGAGAGATTAGCACAAAATGCAAAAAGTTTAAGTATTGGCTCTGGAATGAATAAGAAAAAAACTATTTCAAAACCTAAAAAGAAACCTAAAAAGAAACCTACCAAATCAAAAAACTAAATAGCTTCCAGCCTCTTACCAATTTTGATATTGAAAGATTATCGAAAGAAATGAAAATTAAAAACTTCAGAGGAGTTTTCATGAAGGATGATTTACCAGAGAAAGTGAACCACACGGAATGTGGTATTATAAATCTAGAAAATTCTGATGAGGCTGGAAGCCACTGGACTGCATTTCATAAAAATAACAATTTAAAATATTATTTTGACTCGTATGGAAATGCACCACCACCAAGAGAACTTGTTCAATATTTAGGTTCAGAAAATTTATTTTATAATGAGGAGCAAATCCAAAACCAATATGATCCGCCTATCTGTGGACATTTATGTTTATTAATTTTGAAAAAGCTATCAGAAGGACACGATTTTGTAAATAGCATGAGAACATTGAAGGAAAATCTTAATTTCTTTTATTAAATTTTATAGTCTTGATATTTTTATAGAATTTCGATTCTATAAAAAAAAATTTTTTCTATAATAAAATGATGTACACAAATAATAATGAAACACCTTCAGCCCCTGAAGAATTTACTCCAATAACTCATCCTAGATTATATCCAAAAATAATTTTTCCCGAGTTTAATGAGAACAATTATAGAATCAATCGAATTATCAATCAATACAAATTTTTAGAAGATGAAGTGAAAATGAGAAATGGTTTGAAAAAAAAATATGGAAAAATATCCAGTACTCTTTACGGTACTGAATTTTTATTCGCCCTCTCAGAACTCGGCCTGGTTAATACTTCTATAGCATTACCAATAATAATTCCATTCAGTGCTCCAATTTCTGTAGGATTGACAACCTTATCGATAATATTAAGGACTTCAAGCGGATTTTTCAATAAAAAAATTAATAAACACAAAGAAATTGAGCTTTTGGCAAAAGCTAAATTAGATTCGATTGAAGAAAAGTTCAGAAAAGCAATTAAAGACGGTAAAATATCTGATGATGAGTTCAATGATATTGAACAAGAAATAAAAAATTATATAAATATGAAAAGTACTATTCTAAATGAATATAATAAAAATAAGAAAGAAGTTAAAAGTGTGGATCCTATCAAACTATCACTTTTGAAACATGGGGAAGTTTTCAGAACTGGATTTTAATATTTTCTATTCCACTATCTTGATATTTTTTATAAAATTTCGATTCTATAAAAAAACTTTTTTAAGAGTTTTAAAAGAAATTTAAAATGTTTTCGACTTGTATTCGACTTTAACGTTAAAGAGGGGGGTCGTAATTCACGACCCCCCTCTTTAAGGAATTGTGTTTTAAAAGAAATTTTTAAATGTTCTCGACTTGTATTCGACTTTACCAAAAAACATCAGAACCAGTGACTTTTTCTTTTGGGAGGTTAGTTAAAAGAATGTATTCTATAATAAAAATGAATCAAATTAAATCAATCTACTCGAAATACGATTCTGAAATCACAAGGCTTCAGTATCGAAACTTTAATCCCGAATCTAATTTGGAATTGAACTCTGTGAACAAAAGAACAGTTTTCAAATTGCTTCTAGATGATGAGTTTCTTAGCAGCAACATTCAATATTACATTGCTGGAAAATACATTCCTAAAGATGCAACAAAAAACTATGTTACTAATGATACAATAACGATGGTAGACAATTTTGTTGCACACCTTTTTTCCAAAATTGAAGTAAAAAAGCACAATACGGTTATTGATGAAATTGAAGAACCAGGTATTGCTAGTAGCGTGATGGGCATAGCTTCTTTCTCAGGACCAGCAAACTATAATGGTAAAGTAATGAATTCTGGTTTCAAGTCTAACGTGATTGGTGGTGGAAATTTCAGTGCGAATGGTAACTTGGGTGATTTAGGTCTTGGGTTCTTCAGTGATGTCGCTCCAATTTACAAGGGAGGATTTGAAATTACATTCATTAGAAATTCTGATGATAATGTCCTCTTTCGTTACAAGAAACCAGATAATACTCCTGAACCTATAGAGGGAAAAGTAGAAATTAAAACTTTCTGCCTAAGAGTACCAATAATTGAATATGAGAGTGAATCCAAAGCTAAATTAATTGCTGAACTCTGTACTTCTCCTTATTTGTTTCACTTTAAAAAATTACAATGTATCGAACAAAAAGTTACTGGAAAAACTCTAAACTTCAACATTACAAATATTTACAGAAATGTACAGAATCCGATCTGGGGATTTGTTGTCTTCCAAACTGCCAGAAAAAATGATCAAAAGAAAAATAATTCCAAATTTGATCATTTGAATGTTAAAAATATTAGTTTTGAAGTAGCAGGAAAAAGTTATCCTGAAGAACATTTGAATTTAGATTGGAGTTCAGGGGATTTTAGTTTAGCTTACACCATGTACACAGATTTCAAAAGAATAGTATGTCAAGAATCATCCCTTCCATATTATGAGCCTCAGTTCTTCAAAGAGAGCTATCCAATATTCAGTGTGAATATAACTAGACAACCACAGTCCATATCTGGACAAAAAAGTAATATAATTTTACGAGCAGATTTTGAAAATAATGTACCAGAAAACACTTTTGCTTATGTAATTTTGGTTTCAGAAGTCACTCTCAACTATATGCCACTTAAAAATATTATAAAAGAGGAAATCTAAAACTTACCTTGATAAGAAAAGGGGGGAAAAAAGGATAAACAATATAAATAACAATTTTTTTATTGGGAACATTCTCAATAAAAAATATATAGTTCACGTAGAAAATCATCTACTTCATCAGTCGTTGAATTTCCATTCGTTGAAACTTGGGATTGGTTCATTTTCACTCACAAATAACTCACTGCGTTGTTTCTCACTTGGTTTCTACAAACTGACTGGGACGAGTCAAAGGGGCTGCAAGACAATCTTATCTCAAACCGGTCGACGGGAAGGCCACAAGGTCGTCAACTCATCAGCTGCGTTCTCGTTCTCATTCTCGTTCTCATTCTCGTCTCTTTTCTCGCCAGAATTGAGAAAAAATTAAAATATACGCGGAGAGGCAGTTAATCCTGTCTCCCGAGAACGCAGCAGTCTCGTTCTCCCGAGAACGCAGCAGTCTCGTTCTCGCGAAACAGATTAACTGTTTCGTTTCACTTTTAAGGGTGATACATAATTTTAAAAAATTCTGAAAACAGCCCATTCTCTCGCTGGTCTACAGAACGACCTTGTATCTTGTTCAATATGTTTTAATGGGGATTTCCCATTAAAACGAACAATTTTAAACTATTATTTTTTACAAATCTACTTGACTTGTATTTGCCTTTAATAAGGGTAGTATCGATTTGATACCACCTTTAGTAATTGGGTTTTAAAAATTATTTTTAAATCTACTTGACTTGTATTCGCCTTTTCATCGGGCCCATCTACTAGACGGTAGTAGTACCCCAATGTACATCCTGGGCCACTCCAGTCAAATTTATGATCTTTTATTTTTCACTTGGTTTTCAGGATAGAAAAAATGATTTTTATAAATTTTGTGGTGATTATTTATATAAAGATTCTCTTTATATAAAAGTGTGGTTCAGGGTTATGTATGTAATCAATTCGGGGTTCAACTATCAATTATAATATTTTTTACTCAAAGTCAATCATAAAAGCCTTTGTCTTTTTATCAATACCATTATAAATAAGTTTGTTGGGGTGTCTTTCTGGATTGTTTCTAACATGCTCAAGAAGTCGACTAGATATTTTCTTGGGTAAACATAAATTTAATTCACCATTTTCAGTATTAATAGTAACAACAACAGTTTCACCATATTCCGTATCTTGTATGTAATTTGCTAAGAGATCATAAGCTCCCTTATCCAGATTTCTGAATGATGAGTAGATGGGTTTTTTGGCTGCTTTTTTGTAAATTTCAATTGTTGACATTTTAATTTTATTATAAAAGAGATTCTTTTAACTAACCCCCCAAAAGAAAAAAGTCACTGGTTCTGATGTTTTGTGTTAAAAAAATTTTATCAGAGATTCAAGTCGCTAAAAATGAAAAAGTCACTGGTTCTGATGTTTTGTGATAAAAAAGTTTTATCAGAGATTCAAGTGAAAATAAAAAACATCAAGGATTCAAGTGAAAATAAAAAACATCAAGGATTCAAGTGAAAATATGTGTTCTGATCTTTTATGTTAAAACTTTTTATCAGAGATCTAAGGCAGTGGCCCAGGATGGACATTGGGATACTACTTATATATATATATATTTATATATATATATTTATATATTTATATATTTATATATTTATATATTTATATATTTATATATTTATATATTTATATATTTATATATTTATATATTTATATATTTATATATTTATATATGTAAGTGTCATTCCAGACGATAACTCTCGAAAGAATTGAGATAAAAAGTTCAAATTTGCACGAAAAATCTGTCTTGGCAATCGACAGGCTAAGTTCGTAGATGGGCAGAATCGGGTCACTCTAGGGGGAGTTTTGGGGAGTTTTAGGGGGGAAAAATTGCCCAAAAATTCCCAAAATGAAACAGTCTGACAAGTGACACCCAATTTTAAAGGTTTTTGTACGCTGAACACGATGGTGAAATTAGAATTGCGATATCTCATTCCGTTCTCAAACTGGAGCACTTTGAAGATGAAGGAACGTGGTTATTTCTTGAGATAAAACAGTTTTACATAAAATCAGTTATTTCTTCGAAAATTCGCTCTTATAGCCATGCTGCATGACTGTGGTTTTTTTTTCTTTATTACTTTCTAGTTTGAATAAGATTATTTTGTAAACCGAAGTGATTTTTTGACATTCTCAACCATAAGCCTTAAAAATAGCTGATGTTTTGTCTTAGCCTCCCTAGTTTGGCTGATATATAGCAACTGTTTGTTACATATTATTCGGCATTTCACCGAAACTCACTCTCCCGAGAAGGTCGACGAAGATTAAGTATTTCTTATTTATTACCATTGTTATATGTGGGTTTTATACATTTGCCTTCAGTGTATAGCCATTGTCACTGAATTATGGCATTAGGCAGCCGAAACTGTTTTCTTTTGATGTTCAAAATTTAGTGTTACACAATGTGCGCTACCCACTACATTGGGCACCTTGACCATGGCTTGTTTTATTGTTGATTTTAGGTCGTTTTCAAGAATTATTGGTCAAACGCTTATTGTTCACGTGTCTATAACATACTTTTATGTGATGTCGACAGATTGTTTGAGAGGGAAATTCTCATTTCTCCTCCTGGACCCAATGTTCCTCTCACTACGTGGCCCCTCAAAGTTGCTCTTCAGAATGCGAGGAAACTTACGGGAAGTAAGAACCACTATGTCACAGCTTGATTTCAGGAGGGCAATTGTGCTAATGTACCTAAAACTGGTGGGCCCGCTGACCAGTAGTCTCACACTTATCTCCAGCAACAAGAATACAGCGTCTACCTCCCACAAATTAGCTGTTTTTGGATTTTGTGGCGCCACTAACTGGCTCCATCTTGGTGCCAAAACCTATATAGCGATACCTGACCGTATATCCTGACAATTTGAAGTGTCAAGATCCCAATATTACCGGTGTTTTGGCTCTTGCAGCGCCACTTCCGGCGTCGTGGCGCCTCTCCCTGGCGTCGTCGACACAACAAAAATTATATAGCAAATTCTAGGGCTCCAACTGTCAAAATTTCAGATTTTTACGACGGTTCCAAGGGTCACTTTTCGCGGTACACACAATAATACACACCCACCCGCAAATGTCGGTCGAATCTAAGTAAGAGCCTTATTGACGTTCCAGTGAAGATACGTGGAAGGTCATCGAATTGGATAATTGATGAATCAAGATATCTCACACGGATCATCTAATACAAAAAATTCATGATGGGAAGAGAAGAAGATGCGCTGGTGGAAATTGCAGACCTCATCAAGTTATCTCTGCAACAAGTGTGATGTAGAAATCTGCATTGATTGTTTTGCTTCGCATCACACTCGCTGAAATTTCAATAATTACTCTTCTTCAGGTGAGTTCTCAAACTATTGTTTTTTGTTCTGCACTACAAGAATTTTTCCCATTTTTCATCTTCAATCATTTAGGCTAACTTTGTAATGTTCGGAAAAATAAATAAAACTGTTGCAGTTCATTTTATCCACTGTGTTTGATTCATTTCAACTAACATATAAATGCGATCCTGAATTAGGTGACTGAATTAGGCAGTGGGCAGCGTTACGTATATGTAACAGCTCAGCTGAATGAGGCAGTGGGCAACTTGACATATATGTAACAGCTTGTAAACAAGAAACAAAAAGAGGTAAAAATATTGTGGTTTTATACTTCAAAATGTTCATATAAGAAGGAGAAGTATAAATTTTTCCCAAAAAAAATCTATGAAAGGATTTTTTTGTGAACACTACACTGGGTTAATTAGTTTTTAAAGGGAATGTGTTATGATGAAAACCGTCAACACTTCCGATTTGCCTCAAACATTCGGGGTGTTTGTACTCGTAATTAGAAGAGAAGCGAAAATTTTCTTATGAATACATCCCACTAATAGTCCAGTCACGAGAGGTTCAAAAAGGGGGTCCACACCTTGCGTTTTGCGCAGGAAACGATTTTATTTTTGGGTGACCTCAGTCATGTTTGGGAGATGTCAAATCCAAGTTTGCAACCTCTAAAACAGGGCGGAGACGTTTTGGTGGGCTAGAAACCACGACTTTTTTGCACTCATTCGGTTTTTCGCGTATAAATTGAAAACGGCTGCCTCTATCGAAATTTGTCCACCTCTCCTAACCTCTCTTACTTTGGCTCACTGTTTTGCTTCCTCACTACCGACGGTAGGGAAGCCTTGAGTAAAAAAAAATGTATGCCTTCCAAAATGAAAATTTCCACTTCCGTTTCAGACATCGAGGAACGTTTTTGGTTCCGTGTCTGTCTGTCTGTCTGAGGTAATTCCTTGTAACACCCATAACTACCCGAAAATGGTCGAAATGGGCCTACTGCTGCCTACTCGAATTGGCAGACGTTTTTTGGTACGATTAGGAACAAAGTCTTTGGTATGACTAGCAGCAAAGTCTTTGGTACAACTACGAACAAAGTCTTTGGTACGACTAGGAACAAAGTCTTTGGTACGACTCGGAACAAAGTCTTTGGTACGACTACGAACAAAGTCTTTGGTACGACTAGGAACAAAGTCTTTGGTACGACTAGGAACAAAGTCTTTGGTACGACTAGGAACAAAGTCTTTGGTACAACTATGAAAAAAGTCTTTGGTACGACTACAAACAAAGTATTTGGTACGACTACGAACAAAGTCTTTGGTACAACTAGGAACAAAGTCTTTGGTACGACTCGGAACAAAGTCTTTGGAACGACTACGAACAAAGTCTTTGGTACGACTAGGAACAAAGTCTTTGGTACGACTACAAACAAAGTATTTGGTACGACTAGGAACAAAGTCTTTGGTACGACTACAAACAACGTCTTTGGTACGACTAGGAACAAAGTCTTTGGTATGAATGGGAACAAAGTCTTTGGTATGAATGGGAACAAAGTCTTTGGTACGACTAGGAACAAAGTCTTTGGTACGACTGGGAACAAAGTCTTTGGTACGACTACAAACAACGTCTTTGGTACGACTACGAACAAAGTCTTTGGTACGACTAGGAACAAAGTCTTTGGTACGACTAGGAACAAAGTCTTTGGTACGACTAGGAACAAAGTCTTTGGTACGACTACAAACAACGTCTTTGGTACGACTAGGAACAAAGTCTTTGGTATGAATGGGAACAAAGTCTTTGGTACGACTAGGAACAAAGTCTTTGGTACGACTGGGAACAAAGTCTTTGGTACGACTACAAACAACGTCTTTGGTACGACTAGGAACAAAGTCTTTGGTACGACTACAAACAACGTCTTTGGTACGACTCGGAACAAAGTCTTTGGTATGAATGGGAACAAAGTCTTTGGTATGAATAGGAACAAAGTCTTTGGTACTACTAGGAACAAAGTCTTTGGTACGACTGGGAACAAAGTCTTTGGTACGACTACAAACAACGTCTTTGGTACGACTAGGAACAAAGTCTTTGGTATGAATGGGAACAAAGTCTTTTGTATGAATGGGAACAAAGTCTTTGGTACGACTAGGAACAAAGTCTTTGGTACGACTAGGAACAAAGTCTTTGGTACGACTAGGAACAAAGTCTTTGGTACGACTAGGAACAAACTCTTTGGTACGACTACGAACAACGTCTTTGGTACGACTAAAAACAAAGTCTTTGGTACGACTAGGAACAAAGTCTTTGGTACGACTACAAACAAAGTCTTTGGCACAACTGTGAACAAAGTCTTTGGTACGACTAGGAACAACGTCTTTGGTACGACTACAAACAAAGTCTTTGGTACGACGAGGAACAAAGTCTTTGGTACGACTACAAACAACGTCTTTGGTACGACTACAAACAAAGTCTTTGGTACAACTGTGAACAAAGTCTTTGGTACGACTAGGAACAACGTCTTTGGTACGACTACAAACAAAGTCTTTGGTACGACGAGGAACAAGGTCTTTGGTACAACTGCGAACAAAGTCTTTGGTACGACTCTGAACAAAGTCTTTGGTACGACTAGGAACAAGGTCTTTGGTACGACTAGGAACAAAGTCTTTGGTACGACTAGGAACAAGTTCTTTGGTACGACTAGGAACAAAGTCTTTGGTACGACTCTGAACAAAGTCTTTGGTACGACTAGGAACAAATTCTTTGACTCTGCAGACAAATATTGACTGAAATCGGTAGGTATTCACATTTCACTCGTTTTCTATCCAATTGTTTTGTACTCGTATCTCCAAGGCTACGCCACTTCGGATTTTCATGTTCGGAGGCTGTAGAAATTCGACCATCAAACTCACTCCCACTTCCCCGTCTCAAACAGATCCTCTTAAAGCGACTTAACGATCCGCGTGATGGAAAGTGTCATCTGCAGACCCGGATGTTCCTCGTAAGGGAATTGATACGCTACGTGCGCCAGGTTCTCCCGCAAGAAATCTTTCCCGATCTATAAAAAGAAAAAAAAATCTATGAAACGCCAAGTTCGGCCTATCCGCAGCTGATACGCACTAAGGAGAGAGCCCGTCCAACCATTAGCGTAATTCCGACCGATTACGAAAAACCTGTAAGTCCCTCTTCCAAAACCTCAGACTCGGCGTTGATGGAACTTTAAAAATTGCTCCCGAAACGGATTTTTTTCTTTTCTCCCAAAATAGCCTTCCGGAGTATCGTTTTCTCTTTTAGGATGCCGTCGTTAGGTATCACTCTCGCTTATTTCGCTGCTCCGACACTACTGCACGGTAAATACTGGTTTCCGGTCAAGGTCGGGAACGCAAGTCTGTTTTGGAGTGAGAGTTCGAGCGAATTTCCAGCTTCGGATCATATCGGGACGCGGCCCCGCGCGTTCTTCGGCTGTAACGACTATTGATAGAATCGATTTATTCACTCTCGAGACTCCGAAATATATCTGGACCTTTTTTTATTCCTGAGATTCGAATCATAGTGCGTGTTGGAGCTACTGCCGCTTGGATCTCGGGCAATTTTGTGGAATTGATTTTCAGATTTACGGCGCAAGCATGTCCAGATTTCAGGGAGTTCTCTCCGTAGACCAGCAGGCCCGTTTTACTCGTTTTTCGAGTCCTTGGACGTATATAAATAGTAATAATTATATTATTATAATTTGACTAAATACTAACAGTTTCTAATATTCTCTAATGAATCAGCACAAAATTACTGAAAGGCAGCACTTAGTTGGCCGGATTATGTAAGCATCAAGAGTTCAATAAGCAGGTATTGTATAATCCATAGATTATTTGGGCCTGTCTGAAAATATAACAATACCTATAATCATTTTAGGCAGATACTGTCCCTAAACTAAATTCTACACAGGGATAATAGGTTACAGTCAGAATATGAACACAATCCCACACATATACTATTTTCTACATTTTCACATTCGCAGACCAAACCGCCATGATTTTAGCCAATTTGCAAAGAAAATTAAGCTATTGCAATGGGTTTAAAATTTCCAGAATTTTTGAAATTTTTTATAGGCAAATCCGTTTCAGAGCAACCTAAATTCATCCCTAGATTTAAAAAAAAAGTATATATAGGTATATATATTTGTTGATGTGTCACTCCAGACGGTTATCTGTCCTTGGGTAAATGATAAAAATTCCAAATTTCGCCAAAACGTTCATATTGCCAAACAAACGGATGAGTTCGAAGGTGAGCAATTTTCACAAATTCTAAGGGGGTCAAATTTGAGTTTTTAGGGGTCAAAAATCTGTAAAAACGGCTAAAACCGCGAACAATTGATATTAAATCACTGAGAGTGGTACGGAAGGGTGAGTAATGACAGAAAAATATTTCAGTTGCTTTCATACAGAATAGGAGACAAATTTGGATTTTTGGGGGTAAAAAATTGGTATTAAGGGCTAAAATCAATTCACCTGACGTTGTGTGGGAACGTGAATCACGACGCAGGGACTGTTATATGATTAAAATATTTTTCTCAAAAAAGAATGGGTCAAATTAGACTTTATAGGGGTCCAAATTCGGAAAAATTATATAATTTTACAAAAAGTGGTGTGGTTCTCGTTATATCATCTTTTGCAGAATAGCACAAATATTTCTTTGAAAATTCGCTCTTATATCCATGCTGCATGACTGGATTTTTGTTTATGTTTTTCCTTGTGGATTTGGTTTTAGGATGAACTGAAAAAGCCCATCTTCTGAAGGATGTCCCTAAAAATACACTAACCACCACCACGACTCGTATATGTTTTCATGCTTTCATGCTCATTGTTTATTTCTGTCATGAAAACCGAGTCATTATAATTATGTTTGATATTTTTGTTTACAGCGCCTACTCTTTTCAACTACTTCGGGACGTCAGGAAACGATCTTGCAGCAAAGTCTTGATGGTGCTATGTGAGGTTCGGCGAAAAAGAAGACGACGAGATCGGCGTCATTACAGGCAAGAAGTACTCGTAGTTCTGTGAGGAGCACCTACTACGGACACTTCGTGCTGCAGAGCTACAAGGTCAGTTATGAGCCTCGAAGGACGAACGAGGACAATGGTTTTCCAGCAGACGGTTCAGCTCAAAGTATCAGTTAGAGCTAATTGTGTGGAAGAAAAACCTGAGAGGCACCAAAACGGTCTTTTTGCTCCCCATCTGGACCACGTCTACCTCCCGTCCTTCTGAGGACAGACTGTTGATCCGTAGCATTGAAAATTTTGATAAGCTGCTCTGTCAGTAGTCCAAAGATAACCATACAGCGAATAAGAACAGCTGAAAGCTAAATTTTCTGGCATTCATTAACGGTGGAACGATAATGAACGTACAATAAACACAAATTTAATATTATTCGCAAATCTTATTCATAATTTTGATAGATGAAGATGCTTCTGTGTTACCCAAAGTATAATGTGAACAATAGAGTGATAATGATCGTAATTGTGAACGCCTTCTTGATCAAATCCAGAGTTGCGCGTTCTCCCACTACAGAGCCCCCCCCCCCTCCCCCACGACCTAATGGCTCATCCTCACACCTCAAATCTCGACCATATCCCTCCCCAAAGCATGTGATGAATAAATAACTTTTCACTCTCACAGAGATACTGCATAGGAAAAATTTGTCTATTTTTGACTGCCGATTCTAACCAAACTGCTGAACCAAATTTAATGTTTAAGGAGGTCATCCGACGCACTTTAATGTACTTTAGTGAATTTTTGTGGAGTAATATTTTCTTTACGATGCATTTTTTAGGTGTTTTTGGCCAAAAACTGAAAAAAGTGCCAAAATTTCTTGGTTTTATTTGGCTTCCAAACTTTGGCTCGACTCAGAAACTGTTGCAAAACGTGAATTTTATTTAGGATGCCCAAAGTGAATTAAAATCGTTTCTAGCGTTGCCTGAAATCATTACACCAGAAGTCTAATTTGACTGGGCTACAAGCACTCCTAACATTTATACTCGTTTTGATTTTTCACAATTTTCGAATTTTCAAATTTTTCAAACTTCAGTGGCGCAGTCTGCGCCGTGACTCCCCTGCGTTGCCAACCGCATTATCAGCTGGCCTCATTTTGGTTTATTATTCTGTGAATAATACACCTGTGTATTCGCTCAGCAAAAATTTTTATAACACCCCCTCAAAATTTTTTCTTTTACGTTTCAAGGTGCGTAGATTCCAAAAATGCAATATCCGTCCGCCATGTCATCTTTATCTACTTATTTTCGGTCTAAAAAATTCGTTCTTTCGCACACAGCCTCCATTTGGGTCCTAGTTGTGTCCCGAAACTTTGCAGCCCGATCGGAATATATCCAGGGGTGTTAAGAGTGAAAATGTGTATAAAAATAGGTACTTTTAGTGTTTTAGTAACATGTTACTAACATGAGCCTTTGAGGTATCGTTTTCCATGTTTTTGGGACGAAAAGACCGAATATGAAGTCGATTTTGACCGAGTAGTGGAAAATTGAGGTTCTAACGAAGTTTCAGCCTTAAATTTATGTTAAATTTTGGTCTACAATCGTCGTTCTTCCGCACACAGTTTGGGTCCCCATTCGGAAACACATTTGGGTCCTAGTTGTGCTCCTAAACACGGCAGCCCGATCGGCATAAAAAGAGCATCGGGAGAAAAATCGGTGTAAAAATAGGGGTTTTCGAGGTATTTTTGAGGTTTTAGTGAACATGAGCTTGTGAGGTATCGTTTTCCATGTTTTTAGGGCGAGAAGACCGAATATAAAGTTGATTTTGACCGAAGAGTGAAGAATTGAGGTTGTAACGAAGGTTAACCTCCCGAAATCCATTTTTTATTAGTCAAAAACACGGGAAGTTGTCTGAAATCACCATAAATTTGTATAATAACACTAGAAGTAGTGTCAACAGGTGAATCAAGACAATTAAATGGTACTATCAATCATCAAAGATAATGTTTTTTTTTTTTTAAAGCCGAGCCTAATTCGTGTTTTTGGGGGCCAAACTTGGTGGAAACCATAAAAAAATAGCCATTTCAATAATTGCACACGAAAGAAACAATAAATGAACAGCCAAAATTTCTCTACTATGTCCACTGGAATAATAAACCCATGCGACAAGGACTTTGCAGCGTTTTTTTTTTTTTCAACTCAAAAACAGGGACCAGTTGCAACAATAGTTGTGTAGGTGACATGTTCTGCAGCAGTTTCCTTGTCTTGTTCACCAAACTGTGCTTCAGGAATAGGAGTTGGTGCTGCAGATACAGTTACTTGTAGGTCATTTTTTGAAATGAGGGAACTAAAGAACAAGTAGAGTTAAAATTACAATTTCCGTCTTACAAATTATTATTATCATGAAATATTCTTCAGCCTTTTCGTGCCCACGTGTGATAATGGCTTCCTCTACGTGGAACAACCGAATATCAATTAGCCCACGTGGAATTTTTCTTGGACAACTTTCATCTAGCCGTGTCATTGTTATCAATATCTACATTATCTAGCTAGCCTTTGGTTGATCAGCAGTGTCGAAAGTGAAAGAGCTATTCATCCCTACACTTTCCATGGATGTGACTTTCCCATTCGTCACAGCTAATGATAGTCACGTTCTCAAGAATTACGAACCAGGCGAGATCCACTTTCGTGGTAGATCATCAAAACTCCTACTTCCAAACTTGGGCTTCCTGTCTTGGATATTATAGAGGCAACGCATCCACAAAACTACCACGAACGCCTGGAAAATCTGTGGGTATATGTACTTTTCTTCCCGAACTAAATAGAAAGTAGAGCTTGCTACGTTTCAGACCACGTCTGGGATTATAAACAAGTATCCTACTTATGCTCAATCTCGTCCTTTCGTTATTTCCGTGATCGGGGTGGTACGTGCGAAGTGAGAAGTTTCCCCCATCTCTGAATGAATGGGTCTGAATACAGACATCGCTATCGATTCCCTATAACAACGTCTTGGTTCATTTATTCAGAAACTTTGTTGATGCAGGGCGGTGAGGATGTTGGCTTTCATGAAACTCTCGACGTATGTGAGAGAGAGAGATTTATTCAATATTATTTACATAGATTACGAATATAACAATATGCATTCTTCTCGTAATGTATAATAATCATACCTTTCTGTTTTGGAAATCACGAATACTATTGCCCAACTGTAGGCAAGCCTGTGTTGTTGGCAAGAGTCATTCTTGATACATTGTAGATTCACGCTTATGTCGATTATTTCCTACCCATGTTCTCTATTTTCATGTTGTCTGACCCTACCGTGATCAGACAGTGTTTTTGGAAATAGGCGCCTTCCTCCCGAACACAATAGTTTCTAAAAGTGGCTCGTTCCCCTTTACTCCGCAGGTAGCGCTCCTGTCTAGGGCCTTCCTTTCCCGTACTGAGGATTTTTCCTTCCCTATCAGTTCGAAAATATTAGTTTTATTAATGTAAATTAGTTTGTAATATTCTCTTTAGTTATGTAATTTATCAAGCCTCAAATGAGGATAATTAGTAAAATGAAGTTTACCAAGCCCTGTAGCTGCGGCCACCTTAATCTTACGAAAACCTCCTGGTAGGTTATTTTCTTTTTTGGTTTTTACTTCACTTTTTGCGTGTCAACGTCTGATGAGTATTACCGATCGTTTTGTTCGTTTATCGGATTTTTGTCTATATACCGATTTTCTGAATTGTGCGTTTATATTCTTTACTCACCTACTCCCACTGAGGTGGAACATATGTTATGTATTTTTTAATCTGTTACACATTTAATTTATGATCATTAGCGTTTTACATTTTATTAATTTACATATAAACTGGTGACGATTGCTTTAATTTTTTCCATACCTATGGTAACTAACCAGGAGTGCACCAGCTTCTTGTACTGTGTTCTCTTGTGGGCCGAGGGGCATCTTAGATTTTGGGGCATATTATTATAAATCATATGAATGATGTAAGAAGGACTTGCGTAAGTGTAAGTAACTATAGCTGCCACGCTCAAGTGTGCAACCATCAGTGTGGATGAAGAAAGTAGCAGCTGCTTCGATGAATTAAGATCAAATTGCGCCAAAGCTAGTATGATAAAAATGTACTTGTAGATGTGACAAAAAGCTTGTAAATGTGGGGACCAAAGCATTGGGCGCGTAGGCAGCCATTTATTATAGAGAAGTTAATGTGATTGCTGTTATTTTTGTTCTCCAAGAACCTCATAGGGTTCTTGTGCAACCTACTGCTAGTTGGTAGGTACCTACTCGATCTTGAAGCGTCCAAGGAAATTCTTCATCTCTGAACGGTTTTGCATATAGGTAGATACGCAGCTATTCTCAAACTGTAACAATACTTGGTCCATCTAATGGCAAATCAAACACATAATACAGTAGAAGCCGCTTATAGTGATCGAAATGGGACTAAACGTTCACTATAAGCGACCAATCTCTATAAGCGAAGAAAAAAGGAGTTATTGAAAAAATAGTATATTTCCACTAATACACGAAAAACCGCGAAAAAAACACTGTTATACCAATAACAGTGTTTTTTCGCGTTTTTTCGCGAATTAGTGGAGATAGACTATTTTTTCAATAACAACGTTTTTCTTTGAAATGGGTTTCCACGATTTCGTCGCGAGTGATTTAGTTCGGCTCTATAAGCGACTTCTACTGTATACTTATGGTGATTTTAGCTATTTTTACCGATATTGGCGAACTGTGACCCTCAAAACTTGACCTACTTTCGATTAATTTTTTTTTCAGGAAATTTTTTATTAAGACCTATAAAGTTTTCTTCTGTTTTGGGTCATCATTCAACACCGCTTTTGGTGAATATTATACCAGTTCCGGAGATTTCAGCCGTTTTTACCCATTTCTGTCGATCCCAAAAAACGCAGAAACTGATCACTATAACCGACCTTTTCATCACTATAACAGGCCAATTCCCTGTGTGTTTACATACAGCTGATCGGGACCTGAATGTTTCTATCCGACTTATTCCTTTAACCGCCTCCCTATTTGAAATAGATGCCCTATTTCACTCCACAGAAAATCACTGTTTTCTGTGGTCAATACCTGTAATGAACCGTTGTGTAATAACTTGCCCATCAATAATACTTCAACGGTTGTTCAAGTTGCAAAAGTACCGATCATCATAATCCAGTCCCTTCTTGGCAGATGAACAGTTGTGTAATAATTTACCGTTGTGCAATAATTTACCATTGTGTAATAATTTACCCATCAGTAATACTTAAACGTTTGCTCAAGTTTCACAAGTACCTACCAACAAAATCCAACAGTCCATCACTCATCAAATGAAATAATATCGCAGAACAACCAACTCGACCATACAGCCATCCTTGATTATAATCAGGTGCTACCTAGTGATGATATCCCGGCCGGATTTATACCGTTTGATTCACGATCGTGTTGTTGAAGCTTTTTGGTGCACACGAACGGCTGGACGTACAGTGCTCCGGGTGGTCTCAAAAAATTGTTCAGCTCAAGACAAATTTAATAACGTAAAAAAAAGCCATAACCTTCTATCGAAAGTTTTCGAGATACGGCGTTCTGAAACTGACAGTAACGCCGAGCTTCGAGGACCAACTAGACCCCGAACGGAACCTATAACCCGAATTTCATCAATTTTTATTCATGGTAACTAAGAAAAGTGGCCCGTACGGCGTACGGCGGACAGACAGACATTTTTTAAATTGCATTTTCGGATTCTACAAACCGAACCATCAAACCATCAAATAACCAACCACCAAACCATCAAATTTTGAGGGGGGGTTAGAATTATTTATTTATTTATTTATCGGAGCGTGATGTATGGAGTGTTGATCGTCGTCACTCACTTCACCTTCCTCCCTCTCGTCATCACAATAATAACCAAAATGTTCAGGATGGGCCATTTTTGCCAGGCTAAAGAATAACTCGCAGGGTAGAGGAGAATTAGTTTAGTTATAATAATGTTGATAAGAGTTTATACACTTTTCTCGTAAAAATGTTCAACGACAATGAAACGGATAACAAAATGAAACAGTACGGATAAAATAATGAAACAGTAAAAAAGAATGAAATGCCTAGCTCCCACTATGAGACGACCAAGTTGAAGCTGACGCAATGACTGGGAAGAGACTGGCTGCTTCGCCATTCTCCTGGCCGCTTGTCTCGGGGGTGAAAGGCGGTGGGGAGGAGGGGTGTACAGTTCAGGAGGTGCTCTGAGGGCCCTTCCCCGTAATATTTTTTTTTTTTTTTTCATGCTAGATTCCAGGGGTTCATTATTTAAAATAATAAACCAAAAACTCTTTTTTCTTTTTTTTGGGCCCGGAAGCTTTCTGCCCCCCCCCCCCCCCCCCCCGGTCCCAGATTTTCTCTCCAAGGCCCTGCTGATGGAGGACGGTACGGAGGTGTAGATCGTTACTTATCGATTTTGGGCATTACCTACTCAACTAAAACATCAGCGAACATGACAGTACAATGATAGAATATGCCTAGTTGTAGTTGTCATAGTAAAGAATAGGTACCTTCTATTTCAGTAAGTGGGTATCACCCGTGAGAAGCAGAGGGAAACATTGAATGAAGGTGTCCCATTGCAAAGCTCCCTTGGAAACCTTCCCAGCGAGTGAGTCCTCATCATTAACCTAAACCGATAAATCTCCCTTGACACCAATTTGGGGAAAATGTTGGGAGTGTACAACTTTGAGAGGATTAGGGTGGAGAAGCCCTTAGAAGTGGAGGAAATACCGACCCCTAAATGGAAGCGATTTGTGGGAGGCGATGGGAAGTGGTTTTTAGGCGAAAGGGCTCGTCGAGTGGGTACAAACATCGTAAAAAGGGGGAGGGGAAATATAAACAAATCGATGATGCGGTTGTGGGGAGGGGGAAAAAAAAGAGAAGAAACTGAATCTCGTAATGGGAGGGACGTCTGAAGATGATGAATATGAGCTCGTTGGTGGTGCAGGGCGAGATTGGAGGACGAAGGTGCGGGTGTCGCAAATGGGGGTCGTCTCCCAGTGAAATGCGGTTCCGGAGAGCCGAGGTAGAAGGATTGTCTTGTTGAAGAGGAAGCGGGTTCACACATACGAAACATCCGAAGTACTTGGAAGTAAATGAAAGCCCCCAAACCACCCCAACGGCAGACGACCCTTTTCCTAATGTACTACTGAGCAAAATCGTGAAGCGATTACTCCGATCGGATGAAACTTGAGGAAAGAGTACAACTTAAATCACTCGCGGCGGAATAGTGGAAATCCATAGCAAAAAACGTAAACCATCAAATTTTGAGGGGGGGGGGTAAGAATTTTTTTTTTTCATGCTCGATTCCAATGGTTCATTATTGAAAATAATAAACCAAAAACTACAGGATAAAAATAAAATAGTCCATTTCCAGTACACTATAGAATGAAACTACTGGAACTTGAGCGCCTATTTATACAAATGGTAGTGCAATCTCATTGGCTGTTGAGGCCAAGGAAGTGAAAGGGAGGTGGAGCCTGATTGGCTGGAATACAATACAAGTGAAGGGTGGTACATTCTGATTGGAAAGGAGGTAGGACAAAAGGAAAAGGAAGCAAACGCCATGAGGTGATACCTTTGATCGATTGGGAGTTTACACGAAGAGTCCCGAGGGACTGTTTTTACGCACGAAGAGTCCGCTTCCCTTTCACTTGGTATGTACGAGGAGTCCCGATACGTTTTGGAGCGTTTTGGAGTTATGCATGAATAGTCCCACACCTTTTACTAAATGTGCATGAGGAGTCCGGCAACACGGGGTCACAAACTATGCAGTATAAACTATAATAATTATTACTTTATTATCCTGAAACAGTGAAAAACAACAATCATGACTATTCTTGCTTTGTTGATCGATTTGTTTCTGTAAGCTTGGTTAGTATCACCTCATGGCGTTTATTCCTTTTCCTTTTGTCCTTCCTCCTTTCCAATCAGAATGTACCACCCTTCACTAGCGTTGTATTCCAGCCAATCAGGCTCCACCTCCCTTTCACTTCCTTGGCCTCAACAGCCAATGAGATTGCACTACCATTTGTATAAATAGGCGCTCAAGTTCCAGTAGTTTCATTCTATAGTGTACTGACGATGGTGTAACAACCGAAACCGGTCTACAGTTTTTGCTATTGTACGTGGAAATAGACTATTTTATTTTTATCCTGTAGTTTTTTGAGGAAAGAGTACCACCGAGCCTATCACTCGGGAAACCGGTATAAGGAACTATTTCCTCCCCCTAAGAAAACAACTTGGTCTGACCAAGTGACGGACATTAAGCCAAGAAGATTCTACAGAACGCTAAGTAGACTACGCAACGGGCATTGCAATACCAACGTCCTCCAATTCTCGTTCGGGAACACAGAATCTCCCCTCTGCCGAAATTGCAACGAATCCGAAGAAACACCGCAACACACGATCCTAGAGTGCCCGGTACACAACGATGATAGAGTTGCTATGCTACGAAAACTCCACCTCAACTAACACTCCTAGCCCTTTCAACCTGGATACCATCCTGGCCACCGAAAATATTGACAATTACACAATTTTATACAATTTTATGGAAACAATCAATATTTCATTTTAACCAACAAAGTCTGTGAACTATTTTAAACTACTGCTATTCTTAATTTTTAACTCGTGAAATGTCTTATTACATACATTATTGCGGCTGTATATACTTGAGTTTGAAGCCAATTAAATAAATTAAAAAAACTTGAGGAATCAACATAGGTAAGTCCTATGTTACTTCCTAAAAATTTGATGGTTTACGTTTAAAGATATGCAGAATCCGAAAATACAAAAAAAAAACTGCAAATTATTACACAAAGATTTCTTATTTACCTGTACAGATGCCCCTTCTGCGTAGATCACTGTTTTCTGCGTCAATACCCCCGAGCTCCCCCAAGGAAAGCCCTAAATCGAGTACTGGAGCTGGCCCCGGAATTAAAGCTGCCTACAAATTCGCGGGATTCAATAATTCAATCATTAATTATTGATAGTTATTCATGAAGCAAATGGCAAATAATAAACCGCTGCGTAATAATTTCTGCATAGATGCCCCTTCTACGTAGATACTATAATGAGCCATTGTGTAATAATTTGCCCATCAATAATACTTACACGATTGTTCAAATAGCAAAAGTACCTATCAACAAAATCCAGCCCCTTCTACGGTGTAATGAACCGTTGTGTAATAATTTACCGTTATGTAATAATTTTCCGTTGTGTAATAATTTACCTGTCTAATAATTAACCCATCAATAATACTTCACCGTTTGTTCAAGTTGCAAAAGTATCTATGAACAAAATCCGTAACAGCCTTCATTTTTCGAATGGAATAATATCGCGGAACAACCAACTCGACTTCATACAGCCATCCTTGGTTATAATCAGGTGCTCCCTAGTGATGATATCTGGGCTGAATGTATACATTTTGATTCACCCTCCTGTTGAAGAAGCCTGTCGGTACAAATTTGGGGGCCTTACTGTGAAGGAACGGCTGGACGTACAATGCTCCGGGTGGTCTCAAAAAACTCGTAAGTTCAGGAACTATTTAAAAACGTAAAACGATTCACGTAAAAAAAAGGTATAGGCGTCCTGAAAATTTCAACTGCAAATTTCTTTCCGTCCGCCGTACGCCGCACTTCGCACTTTTCTTGGTTACCATGAACCAAAATTAATGAAATTCGGTTTGTAGGTCCCGTTTGGGGTCGAGTTGGTCCTCGAAGCTCGGCGTTACTGTCAGTCATTGAGAAATAGGGGTTATCATTTTCAGAGCGCCGTAGCTCGAAAACTTTTAATAGAAGGGTATGTTTTTCTTTACGTTTTTAAATTGGTCTTGAACTACAGAATTTTTGAGACCACCCGGAGCGTTGTACGTCCAGCCGTTCGTTTGCACCAAAAATCTTCGTCAACACGATCATGAATGAAACGGTATGAATTCGGCCCAGATATCATCGCTAGGGAGCACCTGATTATAATCAAGGATGGCTGTATGAAGTCGAGTTGGTTGTTCTGCGATATTATTTCATTTGATAGGTTTTTGTTGGTAGGTACTTTTGCAACTTGAACAAACTTTGAAGTATTATTGAGTAAATTATTACACAACGGTTTATTATTTACCTTATGCTTCATGAATAATATTGAATATATTGAATGAATTGAATTGTTGAATCCCGTGCTTTTGTATGAAACTTTAATTCCGGGGCCGTACTCGATTTAGGGCTGTCCTTGGGGGAGCTCAGGGTACTGACCACAGAAAACAGTGATCTACGCAGAAGGGGCATCTATACTGGTAAATAATAAACCCTTGTGTAATAATTTGCAGGTTTTTTTTCTACCGCAGTTGCATTCCTGAAACAGGTATTCTGTATCTGCTGTCTGTTGGAGATTAGCGAAACAATGTTTTAGTCAAAAGTCTTTTTTTTGTACGCATTCTGAAATAGCTCCAAAGCCGCTCCATGCTCTCGTAGGTCGCTGTGCAAATGATAAAACTCTCCTAACGTCATTCTCTCTTGATTACGGGTTTTTACTCATTTTTAGAACATTTTTCTCCAGAAAAATAAATTCAAGGCTTTTTTTTTTAAGGGAAATACATATTGGTGCGTGTCCAGTAACTCAACTGCCTACTCGTCTGTCATCGCTAGTAATATAAGCGCATCATCGCACCGCATCGCTTTGGAACTCGCAGCTTTTGGTTTATTACCTATTCTGTGAATAATACAATATAACAAAATAAAATAATCAATAAAATACACTGCACAAAATCAATCTATCAATAAAATGCACACATAACAAAACAAAACACAAAACTATATAAAAAATAACAAACTAACATAATAAAATTTTTATAACACCCCCTCAAAATTTTTCCTTTTGTGTTTCAAGGTGCGCAGATTCCAATAATACAATTTCCGTCCGCCGTCCGCCGTATCCTACATATCTACTTCAATTTCGGTCTAAAAAATTCGTTCTTCCGCACAAATGCTCCATTTGGGCCCTAGTTATGTCCCGAAACTTTTCGATCAGTATATCCAAGGGTGTTATGGGTGAAAAATGGGTGTAACAATGGGGTTTTTTGATGTTTTAGTAACATGAGCTTGTGATAATCGTTTCCCATGTTTTTAGGACGAAGAGACCGAATATGAAGTCGATTTTGACCGAATAGTGGAAAACAGAGGTTCTAACGAAGTTTCAGCCTTAAATTTACGTTAAAATTTGGTATGAAATCGTCTTTCTTCCGCACACAGTTTGGGAACACATTTGGCTCCTAGTTGTGCTCCGAAGCTCGGCAGCCCGATCAAAATACACCGAGAGGTGTTAAAATAGGGGGTTTCGAGTTGTTGGTTTTTTTTTTGAGGTTTTAGTGAAACATGAGCTTGTGAGGTATCGTTTTCCATTATTTTTAGGGCGAGAAGACCGAATATGAAGTTTATATTGACCGAAGAGTGAAAAAACTGACGGTAGACCTACGGTTCTACAGTCAGATCATTTAATAAAGAGTAACGTTTGTTTCGCCAAAGTTTCCGTCAATGGAAACTTTGCAGCTCATTAATGCATCAAAAGATGAAAAAGTTTTTGTTTCACCTCCCGTCAATTTCCTAATGTTATTATGGAACATCGTAAGGTTTAGATTCGAGTTTTTTGCGCTCCCGATATTGCTTACTTCTTTGGGCAGCTGTAACATCATGAGATTTCAAATTTTCGGACGAAGATGATTGCAACTCTTCGAGCCTCGAATAGCAATCGTATTTCTTCAAATAATAGTGTTTGGGTTGTGATTCATTAAAATTTAGATGTCTTCAACTAAATTTTAATCAAGGCTCTCTCGGCAGCCGTAGCATGATGAGAATGTGATTCGAGTTTCTTGCGATCTCGATTTCGTTTAGCTCGTTCGGCAGCTGTAGCGTCGTAAGGTTTTGAGTTTTCTCGCACTTTACTCACTTTTCTCGCACGTCACGATGGGGTTTGTGAGCGTCACATCACGATCGAGCGTCACTTCATGGCACAAGAAATTGCACCATCGAAATTACATCACGTTACTATGTTGGTTGCGAGCGTCACGTGACTATGTTGGTTGCGAGCGTCACAAAACTATATAAATAAAGAGGCTAGAAAAATAGTTCCGTTATGCCTGCAGATATAAGTAAACCACCATAGTCACGTGACGCTCGCAACCAACATAGTAACGTGAAATTGCGCCATGAAGTGACGCTCGATCGTGATGTGACGCTCACAAACCCCATCGTGACGTGACGCTCGTGACGTTCGGAAAACAAATGGAAACGTCCTGTTAATCATTATTAAATGATGAAATTGAGGTTGTAACGACGCTTCAGCTCCCAAAATTCATTTTTTATGTGCGTTAAAAACCTGGGAAATTGTCTGAAATCACCTTAAACTTGTTTAATAACACTAGAAGTAGTTTCAACATGTGAATCAAGACAATTAAATGGCACTATCAATGGTCAAAGATAATTTATCAAAAACGGTAGCCTAATTCGTGTTTTTGGAGGCCAAAATTGGTGGAAACCACCAAAAATTGCTATTTTAATAATTGCAGCATTTCTGTAGGTGTGTCCAGTAGAATAATAAACCCACGTGTTAAGGACTTTGCAGCGTTTTTCCGCTTCTCAACGCATCGCCACCTTACTCACCTTAAGGGTCAAAACCTACGGCAACTCATCATAGGAACCGGCTGGTCAAATGCTTGACATTCCGGACTTGCACGATGCCGATATTCGGATGCAAGAGCACACATATGGACATAGAAATAAAATTAAGCTCTCTACAACCACAATGGAAGCGTCGATTCATCGCCTGCGATTTCCCTTAGTCATTCCAGACAAAGATGAGTCACTCGTCTCCATACACATCCGCTACCAACTGCGTATGAATGATCGTAGGATGCAGTTCTCGTGCTTTGATCTCTCATAAAGGTACCTACGTCTACGTCATAAAAAAAAAAACAATGCTATAGAAATCGTCATTCGAGGCTGGTGGTTGAGCTTGTCGACTGTCCTCTTTCCCTAATGAGTATCAGATTCCAGATCGCTCAAGGCTTTCCACTTGGTTTTTCGGATGAGTGGGTGGCCGAGATTCGAACCTTCGCTATCAATCATTTGAGATAATTGAGCCTCACGCAGACTTCAAATACACCTGTGTTTGTAAAAACAGAATTATTTCCGCTCAATGATTACGTGACTGAAGGTACAGTTGTGTAGGCAACATGAATGTGAATCATACGGTATACATCCAACCCAGATATCATTGCTAGGTACAGCAGATTACGCACATTAGCACGCATGAAATTACGTAGTCAAGTTTGCGGTAGTTATAGTTATTAGGTACTTATTTAATTTGAAGAAAGATAGATATTTTTAATTTTGTTGATACTTGTGTAGGTACCTACTGGTTGATCGGTACAAATTGTTGTTCACGGCCAAACGAATCATCCAAATCAGGGGAAAATTTGGAAATATATCGGTTCAACGACCATTAGAATGTCAAATCACAGCTCTCTGTATAGATAACACTTCTATATATAGATCATCAGGTACCGAATCCCGTACTCGTTACTAGGTACCTCCCTAAATCACGTGTAAAATGTTGGTAAAATAATTCTGTAAATGACAAACAGTACCTAAAATGGCAAAAAGAAACACAAATGATGTTCGGAAGGGAAACTGTTGATGTGGAGTGAAAAAATATTCGGTCCCGATGGGGTTTCGATCGCGGGAACTTTGGCGTTAACAGTCCTTCACGTAGACCACTGCGCTACAGCGCCCAGCTGGCCTAGAGGCCAGTGATGTGCGCTCTCACCTCATTTAGTGCCTGCATACACCCTGCTCTTTACGGCAATTATATAGCAAATTTTATGGCAACATCGTAGAGTGCTCTGGATGGTCTCAAAAACTCTGAAAAAAATCAAACTATTTACAAATGCGAAAAAAAACCCGAACCTCAAACTAAAATTTTCCGAGACAGGGATACTTTGGACATTTCAACCCCTATTTTTCATCCCTTAGAGTGGAGTGACAGTAACGCCGGGCTTCGAGGACCAACTAGAGCCAAAACGGGACCCATATACCGAATTTCGTGAATTTTGATTCATGGGAACTAACGAAAACGCTGCAAAGTCCTTGTCACATGGGTTTATTATTCTATTATTTTATTGGTCTACAGAAATGCTGGCTGTTCATTTATTGTTTCTTTTATGCGTAATAATCGAAATAGCTATTTCTGATGGTTTCCATTAGTTTTGGCCCCTAAAACACAAATTAGGTACGCTTTTTTTTTTTTAACTATCTTTGATTGATAGTGCCATTTAATCGTCTTGATCCACGTGTTGACACTTTCTCTAGTGTTATTATACATACTGCTTGTGATTTCAGACGATTTTCCAGGTTTTTGACTCACGAAAAATCAATTTTGGGAGCTGAACATCTGGTACAACCTCAATTTTCCACTCCTTGGTCAAAATCGACTTAATATTCGGTCTTCTCGTCCCCAAAAAAATGGAATACGATAACTCAAAATCTCATTTTACTACTATGTTACTAAAACACAAAAACGCTGCAAAGTCCTTGTCACATGGGTTTATTATTCTACTGGACATACCTACAGAAATGCTGGCTGTTCATTTATTGTTTCTTTCATGCGTAATAATCGAAATAGCTATTTCTGGTGGTTTCCACCAATTTCGGCCCCCAAAACTTGAATTAGGTACCTACGCTCCCTGTTTTTTGTTTGTTTTTTTTTTTTCAAATTATCCTTGATCATTGGTAGTACCATTTAATCGTATCGTCTTGATCCACGTGTTGACACTTTTTCTAGTGTTATTATACAAATTGATGGTGATTTCAGGCGATTTCGCAAGTTTTTGACTCATAAAAAATCAATTTTGGGAGCTGAACATCTGGTACAATCTCAATTCTCCACTCCTTGGTCAAAATCGACTTCATATTCGGTCTTCTCGTCCCCAAAAACATGAAAAACGATACCTCAAAAGCTCATTTTACTAACAAGTTGCTAAAACGCAAAAAGTACCTATTTTTACACACATTTTCACTCATAACACCCCTGGGTACATTCCGATCGGGCTGAAAAGTTTCGGGACACAACTAGGGCCCAAATGGAGCATGTGTGCGAAAGAACGAATTTTTTTGACCAAAAATGAAGCCTGTACACGTGATTCGGCGGACGGCGGACGGCGTACGGCGGACGGCGGACGGCGGACGGCGTACGGCGGACGGACATTGCATTTTTTGAATCTACGCACCTTGAAACGGAAAAGAAAAAATTTTGAGGGGGTGTTATACAAATTTTTTGCTGAGCGAATACATAGGTGTATTATTCACAGAATAATAAACCAAAAGTACCTATTTTTATACACATTTTCACTCATAACTCCGCTGGATATATTCCGATCGGGCTGAAAAGTTTCGGGACACAACTAGGGCCCAAATGGAGCATGTGTGCGAAAGAACGATTTTTTTAGACCGAAAATGAAGCCTGTACACGTGATACGGCGTACGGCGTACGGCGGACGGACATTGCATTTTTGGAATCTACGCACCTTGAAACGGAAAAGAAAAAATTTTGAGGGGGTGTTATACAAATTTTTTGCTGAGCGAATACATAGGTGTATTATTCACAGAATAACAAACCAAAAGCCGCGAAATGCGTACGGCGGACGGCGAAAGACGGAAATATTTTGGTTTATCATTTTCAATAATGAACCTTTGGAATCGACTATGAAAACAAATTCTTCACCCCCCCCCCCCCCCCCTCAAATTTTGATGGTTTCCGTTTCAAGGGACGTAGAATACAAATATTGAAAAATAGTTTCCGTCCGTCCGCCGTCCGCGGCTATTTCCTTAGTTCCCATGAATCAAAATTCACGAAATTTGGAATTTGGTATATGGGTCCCGTTTGGGCTCTAGTTGGTCCTCGAACCTCGGCGTTGCTCTCACTCAACTCTAAGGGGTGAAAAATAGGGGTTGAAATGTCCAGAGTATCCCTATCTCAGGAAATTGTATTTTGAGGTGTGGGTTTTCTCGCATTTTTAAATAGTTCGATTTTTTTCTGAATTTTTGAGACCATCCGCAGTATTCTGCGAGGTTGCCATAATATGTGCTATACAGATGCCGTAAAGAGCAGGGTGTATTCAGGCATCAAGCCGTGTTGAGAGCGCACATCACTGGTCTCCTGGTAGCTGGACGGTACATAGCTCAGTCGTCTAACTGATATGCTAGAGTTCCCGAGATCGATCCCTAACGGGACTGAATATTTTTTCACTCCACATCATCAATTTCCTTTCAGAACTTCATCATTTGTGTTTCTTTTCGCCATATTAGTTTGTCATCGACAGAATTATTTTAACAACATCACGTGATTTAGGGAGGTAACTAGTAACGAGTACGGGGTTATTAGGTACTAAGGGACGGAGGGTCTGCGATCCACAGATAGAATAGTACATATATAGAAGGGTTAGGTATACTCGTATATATAGAGAGCTGTGATCTGTAACAGAAGGGTTTCTGTACAAAATAATGAACCGTTGTGTAGGGATTTGCAGCGTTTTCACTCAATATTCGTATTCTACGTCCCTTGAAACGTAAATCATGAAATTTTGAGGGGGTAGGGGTTTACATTTTTTTTTTTTTTTTTTTTCATGCTCGATTCCAAAGTCTTATTATTGATAATAATAAACCAAAATCACTGAGTGGGGCCGAAATGTCGCGTTCTGGTTATGGTGGAGGGGGGAATGCATACTTACTCGTATTTAGGTAATTGTAATCACCCAACGTTGTAGGGAGCTTAGTGACTCTGGCAGCATTTCTGTCGCGAGTGTGTGTGTTTTCGAACGCTAATAGGATTTCAGGGTCTTACCATAATTAATAGCAACTCAGTGAGTGATCCACGCAGAAGTGGAGGAATACATCATATTACCGTTGTGTAATAATTCGCCGCGTTTTTTTTATTTTTATTATTCTGTGAATAATACACCTATGTATTCGCTCAGCAAAAAAATTTTATAGCACCCCCTCAAATTTTTTCTCTTTCGGTTCAAGGTGCATAGATTCCAAAAGTCCGTCCACCGTCCGCCGTATCACGTGTATAGGCTTCATTTTCGGTCTAAAAAAGTCGTTCTTTCGCACACATATGCTCCATTTGGGCCCTAGTTGTGTCCCGAAACTTTTCAGCCCGATCGGAATATACCCAGGGGTGTTGTGAGTGAAAATGTGTATAACAATATGTGCTTTTTGTGGTTTAGTAACATGTTAGTAACGTGAGCTTTTTAGATATCTTTTTCCATGTTTTTGGGGAGGGGAAGACGAATATAAAGTCGATTTTGACCGAGCAGTGAAAAACTGAGGTTCTACCAAATGTTCAGCTCCCAAAATTGATTTTTGATGAGTCAAAAACCTGGAAAATCCTTCGAAATCACCATCAATTTGTATTATTAAACTAGAAAAAGTGTCAACACGAGGATCAAGACGACTAAGTGGCCTTACCAATGATCAAAGATAATTAAAAAACGCTGCAAATCCCTGCACAACGGTTTATTATTTTGTATAGAATACCCTTCTGTTACAGATCACAGCTCTATGTATAGATAACCCGTCTATATAATATGATATGTACTATTCTATTATATACATATTATGTAGATCGCAGACCCGCCGTAGGTTAGTACCTAACCCCGTACTCGTTACTAGGTACCTACCTAAATCACGAGTTAAATGTTGCTAAAATAATTCTGTCGATGACAAACAGTACCTAACAAAAAGAAACACACATAATGAAGTTCTGAAAAGAAATTGTTGATGAGGAGTGAAAAAAGTTGCAAAAGTACCTACCAACAAACTCCAGCCCCTTCTACGTAGATGGTATAATGAACCGTTGTGTAATAATTTACCGTTGAGTAATGATTAACCGTAGTAATAATTTACCCATCAATAATACTTCAACGTTTGTTCAAGTTTCACTACCTACCAACAAACTCCAAAAGAGCCATCATTTTTCAAATTAAATAATATCACAGAACAACCAACTCGACTTCATACTCCGCCAATATAATCAGGTGATCCCTAGCAATGATTTTATCTCCGCCAAATTTCCTATTGTGGGCGCGTCTCTGGTTACGAGATTTGGTTTGAATTGTATACAATTTCATTCACACTGGAGTCGAAAATGCCTGTCGGTGCAAACTTCGGGGCCTTACTGTGAACGAACGGCTGGACGTACGATGCTCCGGATGGTCTTAAAAAACTCGCAAGTTCAAGAACTATTTAAAACTGTAAAAATATTTACGTAAAAAAATTGTATAGGCATTTGAAAATTTCAACCCCTATTTTGAACCCCTTAGAGATGACTCACAGTAACGTCGAGCTTCGAGGACCAACTAGACGCCGAACGGAACCTATAACCCGAATTTCATTAATTTTCTTTCATGGTAACTAAGAAAAGTGGCCCGTACGGCGTACGGCGTACGGCGGACAGACAGAAATATTTTTATTGCAGTTTTGGATTCTACATACCTTGAAACGTAAACCATCAAATTTTGAGGGGGGGTAAGAATTTTTTTTTCATGCTCGATTCCAATGGTTCATTATTGAAAATAATAAACCAAAAAAAAACGCACCTAATTTGTGTTTTAGGGGCCAAAAATGGCGGAAACCATCAGAAATAGCTATTTCAATTATTTCACATGAAAGAAACGATAAATGAACATCCAAAATTTCTGTAGGTATGTCCAACAGTTTTTCTTTAAAATTAGTCGCTTGAAAAAAACCACACAGTGACGAATGGAAGCACCGTAAGCCTCGTACAGGCCACGGCCACGATTTGTCTGGTTGACACCCGTCATTTTGAAGAACGCCCGACCTCCGACCCTCGCCGACGAGTACAGATCGGCAGAAGGGTCAGCCGACAGTGTCATCACAGATTACGAGATCGTGTTGTCCTCCTTGCGGAACAAACCCTCCTGACAGAATGGATATCTTCGTCCTATTTTCCCAGTTCTTAGCCTTTGTTTCCTGTACAGTTATCTTTCCTCAAGGGCTCGCCAAGCCGCAAGGTATGGCGTTGGCGAGGTCTGCGATGGATCTTCATGGGTCGGGGAAACCTTGCCCGACTTGGACCCCAGACCCCAGAGGTCAAGAGAAACCAAAGTCTTTGATAGGGAATGTATTTTGAGCAAACAAACGGGTTATTGCCCGTCATCAGGTTTTCGCACTGCAAAATTAGCTCGCATTAATTTGCTGCTGTTCAACCTAGCTCAAATTCGTCTTTCTACTCAGATTGGCGAGGTCTGCGAGGGATCTTGTTGAGTCGGGGAAACCTTGCCCGACTTAGACCCCAAACCCCACAGGTCAAGAGAAACCAAAGTCTTTGATAGAGAATGTATTTTGAGCAAACAAACGGGTTATTGCCCGTTTATTTGCTCAAAATACATTCGCTTGCACCCAAAAACTTCGTCAACATGTTCGTGAATGAAACGTTGTACATCCAGCCCAGACATCATTGCTAGGAAACCCGATTATAATCACGCATGGCTGAATGAATTCGAGTTGGTTGTTGGTGATATTATTTCATTTGAAGAATGATGGTTATTTTGGATTTTGTTGATGGGCAGTTTTGTCATTTGAACAAACGTATATGCTTCATGAATAACAACAAATAATCAATGATAGTTGAATCCACCGAATATTTACGTAACTGCCATTCCCCGACCGGCTCCACCACTCGATTTTGGACTTGAGTGGGGAGCTCAGGGAAGGTGTTGACCACAGAAAACAGTGATCTACGCAGAAGGGTAAATAATAAACCGTTGTGTAATAATTTGCAGCGTTTATAATTCCGACGCACTTCGGATGGATCCTTGGAATGTGTTGGAATCGTGATCCAGTGTTGATGATGCCCTCCGGAAGGTCATCCTTATTTATAGGCCCGACTCAGGAAGGCGTGAAGGTCGTGGACTCCGAGTGTTCTGGAAGTTGTCGGTGGCTTCGTAGGCCCCTTCAAATAGAAATCCGCTCATCTCCCTCACGATCGCATTACAAATACCGGACAAAAGGAATAAGAAAACCGAAGTTGAGACAGGAATAAGAAGGATCTCCCTTCGCGAAGATGTTGCCTCCCCTCACGTACAGGGGGGTCGACCGGTCAAGGTCATTGTTAACAGACCGCCTGCAAGAAGTCGAAGGCCGCATGTTGCGGTGACTCAGGGTGTTGAGCTGGGCAACCTGTGACCAAGACAAGTCGCAACGTCATCATAACTTGAAGATGTACCTAGGGATGACAACAAAATATCGATATATCGGAAATATCGATATTTAGGTTCCGATATATCGATATATCGGAATCGGTTTTGGTTTATTACTCTGTGAATAATACACCTATGTATTCGCTCAGCAAAAAATTTTATATCACCCCTCAAAATTTTTTCTTTTCCGTTTTAAGGTGCGTAGATTCCAAAAACGCTGCAAAGTCCTTGTCACATGGGTTTATTATTCTACTGGACATACGTACAGAAATGTTGGCTGTTCATTTATTGTATAATATTTCATGTAAAATAATTGAATTGATTAATTGAATTTCGAAAAGATCGTATAATTTTACGAAAAGTGGGTTTCTCGCTATATCAACTTTTTACAAATAGCAGGAATGTTTCTTTGAAAATTCGCTCTTATATCCATACTACATGACAGGAACTTTTTTCTTCCGATAACCCCCCCCCCCCCCCCCCCCCATTCAACAATCCTGGCTACGCCACTGATCGCAGGTAAGCAGAAGAAATCTTTAGAGGGAAATCACACGCAAAAATCTCATTAGGAAGAGATTGCATGAAAATTTTCTCTAGTAAATGTGCTTCCAATGTCGACCTAAATTATACGGTATGACAAATCTTCTACTTGAAGGGATCGGCTGTTGAGTAGGTATGTATGGCGAACGAGGCGTCTGCCGGAGGACGGTGGAGGCCGAGGGGCCGAAGCTGCTCAGTATTCAACAAGCAAAGGCGACTCGCCTGTTATTAGCGAATCGGGTTCCTCTTGAACGACCGAACTAGAAATTCTTCCGATCCTGTTAGATAGGAATTGACGGAATCACTTCTTCGGATCCCTCATTTCGGTAGGACATTCAGCGTACGATGCAGGTTCTGCCAAGGCCTCAAAATCCATTGTCAGATTTGACTGCGCACTGTGAAACAGTTCAACCGAGGGAATTCCGCCAGACTATTTTTCAAGTTTCACGATTCCAGAAAGTTAACCGTAAGACGACGTAATATAGTTTCGCAGCTGGTTTCCCATAACTTATGTATTACTTTCATACTGTGTGAGCTCTCGACTGTGGATGCTGCTTTCTTGTGTTCTAGCTGTAGTTCCAAGATGCTCAGAGGCTAGTTATTAGCGAATTTACAGGATGACAATTTTCATTTATGCCCAGACCGCCAAGTCTAGGGTTGCCATATCTTTTTGAGGCGAAGTACGGACACCTTCCAAAAAAAATTACAAATTGGCATCCTCACCATGAGGATAAAAAGCTGCAAATCCCTGCACAACGGTTTGTTATTTTGTATAGAATACCCTTCTGTTACAGATCACAGCTCTCTGTATAGATAACCCGTCTATATAATTATGATATGTACCTACTATTCTATACATATTATGTGGATCGCAGATCCTCCGTAGGTTGGTGCTTAACCCCGTACTCGTTACTAGGCACCTACCTAAATCACGAGTTAAATGTTGCTAAAATAATTCTGTCGATGACAAACAGTAACGAAAATGGCAAGAAGAAACCCAAATAATGAAGTTCTAGAGGAAAATTGTTGATGTGGAGTGAAATAGATGCCCCTTCTGTGTAGATCACTGTTTTCTGTGGTCAGTAGGTACCTACCCTCGTGGTCAAGTACAATGAACCGTTGTGTAATAACTTGCCCATCAATAATACTTCAACGATTGGTCAAGTTGCAAAAGTACCGATCAACAAAAACCAGCCCCTTCTGGGTAGATGAACCGTTGTGTAATAATTTGCCGTTGTGTAATAACTTGCCCATCAATAATACTTCATCGTTTGTTCACGTTTCAGAAGTACCTACCAACAAAATCCAATAGTCCATCACTTATCAAATGAAATAACATCGCAGAACAACCAACTCGACTTCATACAGCCATCCTTGATTATAATCAGGTGCTCCCTAGTGATGATATCCGGGCCGGATTAATACCGTTTGATTCACGGTTGACGAAGCTTTTTGGTGCACACGAAAGGCTGGACGTACAATGCTCCGGGAGGTCTCAAAAAATTGTTTAGCTCAAGACAAATTTAATAACGTAAAAAAAACCATACCCTTCTATCGAAAGTTTTCGAGCTACGGCGTTCTGAAAATTTCAACCCCTATTTTGAACCCCTTAGAGATGACTGACAGTAACGCCGAGCTTCGAGGACCAACTAGACGCCGAACGGAACCTATAACCCGAATTTCATCAATTTTTTTTTCATGGTAACTAAGAAAAGTGGCCCGTACGGCGTACGGCGGACAGACAGAAATATTTTTATTGCAGTTTTGGATTCTACATACCTTGAAACGTAAACCATCAAATTTTGAGGGTGAGAGGGGGGGGGGGGGGTAGACTTTTTCTTTTTTTCATGCTCGATTCCAAAGGTTCATTATTGAAAATAATGAACCAAAATGAACAGGTACGTAATAAATCATTTACGATGAAATAACTAGGCAAAGACCAGGAAATACGTATATTTCAAACGAGTTCGTAGTATAAATAACTGAAAAATTAGGACCATTTTTACCATTCATATTTCTCTGAAGAAATCGCTTTTTTACGGAAAATATGGTTGTCCTTGATGGCATCGTAAAAGTCGGGGCAAGAAATATTGCAGTGTACTTATATTTGTAGTAGATATTTAAAAACGGACGTACGTACCCAGTAAAAGGTACAAAATACGGACTTTTCGCAGTTTTTGGCCTTTGTACGGTACGGACACCGACAGAGGGTGTAAAATATGGACTGTCCGTAAGAAATACGTATGCCAACCCTAGGCAAGTCCATAGTAAAAAGACGCTGCAAATTATTACACAACGGTTTATTATTTGCCCTTCTGCGTAGATCACTGTTTTCTGTGGTCAATACCCACCCTCGAGCTCCTCCCACGAAAGCCCTAAATTGAGTACTGGGGCCGGCCCGGGAATTACAGTTTCATAAAAATGCGCGGGATTCAAGAAGTCTATCATTAACTATAATAATTGTTTGTTGTTATTCATGAAGATGTTCCTTCTTCACGTTATAAAAGCAGTTAGGTACCTATCAACAAAATCCTAAATAACCGTCACTCTTCAGTGAAATAATATCACGGAACAACCAACTCGATTTCATGCAGCCGTGCGTGATTATAATCAGGCGTTCCCTAGCAATGATATCTGGGCTAGATGTATTATACCGTTTCATCCATGATTACGTTGACGAAGCATTTCGGTGCGAATTTCAGGGCCTTACTATGGACGAATGGCTGGACGGGCAGTGCTCCGGGTGGTCTCAAAAAATTTCTCAGTTCGATACCAATTTAACAATTTATAAAAACGTTAAAAAAACGACATAACGGCGCCCTTGAAATTTGCGGACCAACCTAAATTGGACCCATGAACGAAATGTCATTAATTTTCGTTCATGGTAACTAAGGAAAGTGCGAAGCACGGTGGACGGAGAGAAACTTTTTACCTATTCCATTTTCGGATTTTCCTTAAGTAGGTTTATTAGGGGGTTAATTTTTTTTTTTTTTTTTTTTGCACGCTCGATTCCAAAGGTTCATTGTTGAAAATAATAGACCAAAAGGTTTACTATCATAGTTTCAATGATGACTATAGGCCATTTTTTTTCAACTTTTACTTTTTAGCATTTGGTTTTCACTGCAATTTTAACCGGAATACCGCTTGACAGGACTGACAAGGAACATACGTAGCTACTTGTTGAGGCAGGAGGAAAATGTCAAAATACCGTTGCGAGAGCCATTTCGACGTGTAGCGGTTATAACACAAAGTGCTCCCACATTTTCTTGAATAAGTTGATCTAACAGCCCAAGTAGGGACCTCTTAGCTAGCGCTGTTATTACCACTGACGAGAGTACGAGTTCCGGAGAACAATACCCTAAATTTTGAGCATCCCTGATCCACGGGTCACCGGGCAGCTGCATTTAGAGGAGTCTTCCGTCGGTATTGGAAACCTACTTTTACCCAATCTACGGAATGAGAGCTTTCCCCGAGACCTCAACAAAACCGATTCCAACATCCCAAACTCAGTTAGGTGACCGCAGTCCTTTCTTTCTGATCCGAAACCCCTCGAGCCGGCGATACCAGTCATTTCTTCTTTACCGCTATTACCAGCTCCGGAAGGACTCGTGTTTTTGTTGGGTTGCTAGCCGTCACAGATTACCTTCTTTCGCCGCATTTATTGGACTTTACTCTTATTGTTTCCTCTCAAGGCTAAATGCAACGAGTTTAGTTGCAAAATCCGCCACCACGTGGCAGCACCAAAATGAATCAATTTTATTCTAGTTCTCATTTGAGAACGGAGCGAGATATTTCAATTCGGAAAACGGATTTCTCATCAATATTCACACAGAATTCTAGGTAATTGGTTTAAAAAGTGTGCAAAAATTTTTTGCCCACTGTTCTAAAAAATGTTTGTTCAAATTTTGAACATTTTCAAAAAGTGGCTTAATAGACACTTGCATTGGACTCTAGAGCATACAAATCCGTTTTCAGAATTCTTCTAAATTGGCTGCAGCCGTCGGATTCTCGTTTCCAGGATTTTGGGTACAAGGGTCAAGATCGAGAGCTTCTGTCTCCTTGTGGATGTAGAGAGATCTTTGCCACCTCAGGCATTCCGGTGTTTTATTATGATGCAGCCATATGCCGATAGGCCAGGTAACACCATAATACATACAGCTACTGCTGTGCTCATTCAACTTTTTCATAATTCGATTATATGTATTTTAAACAATTTGACCAAAATGAAATCTGTAAAAAATAAAATATCGAATCATAAGAATTGCCTGCAGACCCTGCGTTGAAAACTATTTACAAGTTTCCTCAGGCTGATTTACTTACAGTTTTGGAGAAAAAAATTTAAATTCACTATATTAGTTGGGAATTGCCCCTGCGTCAACCGATCACCAAAATTCATCAGATTTGAACAAAAATAAAATTTTTAATTGGGCCAAAAATTTTTTAAATCAAAATGCCTTTCGTAGGGGTATTTTTGGAAGGCTAAAAAAGCATTTAATTCAATGAACGCAGTTATAACTTGTAAAACGAGCGAGCAAAATTGTTAATAAATGTCCACAATTTGAAAAAGGGCCTCAAAATATGGGCTCTGGCTTTAGCCACACTCAGGCGACAGGTAGTGAGAGGACAGCTGCTGGCTCTTATCATGGATGGCAGCCCTATGCTATCCATGCGTTCTATTGCTTCATAAATAGTAGTCATAAATTGTCTTTTATTTTACCTTCCTCATCAATTAACGTTTCTTTCTGGTGAGTGCTTCGCTTTTTGAAGATGCTGGAGGAATGAGGAAATATTCCGATACAGTAACATTACATATCTACCTGCTAGAATATTTTGAGCTTGAAAATAGGGAAAGTATTGTTATAAATAAGTTGCAGTTAGTTTAAAAATACAAATCAGCCTTCGTAGCTATATTGCTTCCGAGTCTGCAAGGCAGCAGAAGCTTTGTTTTCACTTTCGAAATGAAAATTTTTGTTGTGCTCCAAAATCAAAATTTCCACTTGCATTTTGCGTTTCAGGGCCTCCTAACAAAAATTTGGTTTCGTGTCTGTCTGTCCACATTTCCCTGCCACAGCCATAACCTCCACAATTTTGATCCGATTTCAATCAAATGTTCAGGAATTGTGTGGGTTTAGCGCTAGAAGGTCCCCTATCAGTTTCATCATGATCGAATCAACGGTAGCCTCTGCGCAGGCGCTAACGATATTTTCTTGTTACGGTCATAACTCCATCAATTTTGAACGGATTTTGCTCAGATTTTCAGGGATGATGCGGGTAAGGTCCTTTGAGGTCCCATACGACATTCATCATGATTGAATCAGCGGTGGCAGTGGCACGTGGCACTGGCATAGCGAACCGGTCATTTCTAGTTTTCTGAAAATTTAATGGTAACATACTGTGAAGGCCACGAGGAAGCTTCTGTGCCATGTCCTTGGCAGTGTATTTTTTATATTGAATAATATTGAATATAAAATAAGTGTACTTACTAACTACTTAGGAATAACCTGCAAATACTGTTAGTTCTTGATCAATGTAACTCATTCTTCAAACACTTACGGTGTACTTGGTCAATGAAACTGCTAGTACATACATACCATGTAATAAATAGCAGTGGAAGAGACGAGTCTGGACGGGTCACTGACTTTAGGCTCATAAACCAACATAAGTTTACAACTTGTATCATGTATATAGACTCTCTAAAGATCATTATATTTGCTGTATAAAGTTTTTGTTGAATTTAAAAAATGAATTTGAATTGAATTTGAATCATCCAACTTGATTTTCATCAAGAAAAGTACCTAGGCGAAACTAACTCTGTGCACAATTTCATTTGAATTGGCACTGTAAGAAATTATTACCGTTTCAAGTAAATCAGGTAGGTAGGCCTTTGCTGTTTCGAGTTTTGATTAAATAATTAATTGTACAGCTTGCTCTTACAAACGTACTTGACTATGAATGCAATAGATAGTAATTACATAGCATTTCCAAGTCGAACTGGACATTTTCCAAATCAACTTGGACACTTGGAAAACCTAATTGGACATTTTCTAAATCAAATTCGACATTTTCCAAACCAAATTGGATACGACAAATTTTGTACTTTGTTATTAAATACATTTCTTCATTGCCCAATATTATAGATACAAGCGTAACTGCGTCGAGAGAACAACTGGGAATACCCATGGTTCTGAAATTGCTGATTTTTTCCAAATTTTGTTTTTGTGTGGTCTGCTGACGAGAAAAATCGAAACAGTTCGCCGGAATAGTTGCTCGTTTAGTTTCAAAGATTACGTGGAAAGCGGTAATGACGTCATTACCAGTACTTCATCCTCAGTGCTACAGCATAGCAGATCGGACACCACGATTTCTCGGGCAGAAGTATCGATGTCACAGCTCACCTTAACGTTATGGAATATATAAGCCATAGAAAGGCGAAAATGACGTCACGAAAACTTCCACATTTAATTAAAATCCACTAGATACATATATCTCGTCCAAATGAGAAGTAATTTCATCCCAATGTATACTTTCAAAAAATAAAAATAAATAAATACCATTAAAATAATAATAATAATAATAAAATAAAGGAATTATAATAATAACAAAATACTCAGGTATTCCGCATTGAACAGATGTTATATATATATATGATATATGATATGCATATATGGTAGATATTATTATTCAGAGGAAATTACCATGGTTTAGAAAATGGCCATTTGATAAGGAAAAGGTCGAATATGGTTTTGAAAATGTCCAAATCGGTTTGGAAAAAGTTCATTTTGATTTGGAAATTAATGACTTTAATGGAGGTGAGGAAAAGTATGTTGGCAGTCGTTTTCACGATGGTGATGGAATAATTATTGTTACTGCATTTTAAGTGTTATTGAAATCCAATTTACCTCCTCCTTTGAATATCAAAAATATAAATATTGTTTAGGTACCTCACACAAGAAGCGTTTGTTGAAATTTGTGTAAAGCAACTGAGTAGTTTGTAGTAATGTAGAATTTACCTACTGCAAATCATAATCCAGCTAACGATCTGGATTATACATAGATATAGTATGATGTGCCGAAGAAAAGTTTAGGATATGTACAAAATGAAGCAAAGACAACGGCTGATGATTCCACCCGTAACCGAAGAACTGCAAAATGGAGAGGCCACTGATATGACATAGATCTACCTGATTTATATCGCTGGGGGAGGTTTTACATGGGTTCATTGTTTCGAAACAACCGTTTTCCACTTGGTTTGTTCACAGTGACCAGTTCGAAGCCATAAATATCGAGCATGAAAGGCGCCTCTCGAGAGATGTCAACAGGAACACAAGTCAACGATTAATGTTGTATGACGCCTTTTGTGAAACTGACTGAAACTGACACCACTACTAGGTTGCGATGGTGCTGGTATATATACCTACAATTATATACTATTTTTGAAATCACGAACTGAATAATACGCATTGGATAAGTAGCATTATTTGTAGAAAACTGTTTAAAAAACCATAAAAACGCTTTAAATTATTACACAACGGTTTATCCTGTATAGGTGCCCCTTCTGCCCTCCTATTTTGAATTTGAATTTCGAGTGCCCTCGAGGTTTTAAATTCCAATATTTTGGTAAAAATTTGCGTTTGGAGCAATTTTAACAATTTTAACGCTACAAATTTTCTCGCTGCAGTCAATTTTATGAATAATGGATATGGCAGATTTCCTGTCTCATATTCCAACACGGATGTAAACCGGATATTCATGAGCATCACTTGAAGTTGGTGAAAACTGCCTAAAAGTGTCCAATTTTGGCCAGTTCTGGAAGCGGCGTAAAAAAATTGATAAAGGGGTCTATTATTCATAAAATTTTACATAGAATCCGAATCTGCAACAAACAAAAAACGCTGCAAAGTCCTTGTCACATGGGGTTTATTATTCTACAGAAATGTTGGCTGTACATTTATTGTTTGTTTCATGTGAAATAATTGAAATAGCTATTTCTGATGGTTTCCACCAATTTTGGCCCCCAAAACACAAATTAGGTAGGTACGATCTTTTTTTTTTTTTTCAAATTATCTTTGATCATTGGTAGTGCCATTTAATCGTCTTGATCCACGTGTTGATACTTTTTCTAGTGTTATTCTACAAATTGATGGTGATTTCGCAGGTATTTGACTCATAAAAAATCAATTTTGGGAGCTGAACATCTGGTACAACCTCAATTTTCCACTCCTTGGCCAAAATCGACTTCATATTCGATCTTCTCGTCCCCAGAAACATGGAAAACGATACCTCAAAAGCTCATGTTACCAACATGTTGCTAAAACGCAAAAAGTACCTATTTTCACACACATTTTCACTCATAACACCCCTGGGTATATTCCGATCGGGCTGAAAAGTTTCGGGACACAACTAGGGCCCAAATGGAGCATGTGTGCGAAAGAACGACTTTTTTAGATCGAAAATGAAGCCTGTACACGTGATACGGCGGACGGCGGACGGACATTGCATTTTTTGAATCTACACACCTTGAAACGGAAAAGAAAAAAGTTTGAGGGGGTGTTATAAAAATTTTTTGCTGAGCGATTACATAGGTGTATTATTCACAGAATAATAAACCAAAATGGGGTCCCCATTTGAAATAACTAAGTTAGTACCCGTTTGGACAGTCGACGATAGGCTAGATCGATAGAGAATTATCGATTTAGTGGGGCAGGCCTTTTTTGTTTTTTTTGTAGAGCGCCAAATAAGCCCGGAAAAAGAGGTAAACCACCCATTTCCTCCCACACAGTACATATTATATACACTTACATATAAATGTTTGTTATAATCTAGGGATGCTTTGAAACGGATTTGACTATAGAACTTTTTTTTTCAAAAATTCATGATCTGAAAATGTTTGACTCATTGTAGTTTTCTTTGAAAATTCGCTATAATCGAAGTTACCTACCCCATTGTGCCTATTATGCCCTTAATATATGTTCCTAATGGCCATATTTATCTGTGTTTGCCTTGATGATCTGTTGTAACTCATACATCATTTTCTAGTTTTATAGTGCATATATATTATTATATAGGTAAAATATTACAAACTGGCGGAAGCATGGTTTCGGTATTTCATTTACCACCTGAATTGTGTCTTCAGTCGACTTCCGGTGATGCTACAGTCCAGGCAGCGGCGGATTTACCACTGGGACTCAGGAGACCGCAAGGCTGAGGTTTTTTTTATTTTTTAAATTAAGGATATAAATAAAAAACGCTGCAAAGTCCTTGTCTCATGGGTTTATTATTCTATTGGACATACCTACAGAAAGGTTGGCTATTCATTAATTGTTTCTTTCATGCTTAATAATCGAAATAGCTACTTCTGATGGTTTCCATTAATTTTGGCCCCCAAAACACAAATTAGGTACGCTCTTTTTTTTCTTTTTTTTAAACTATCTTTGATCATTGGTAGTGCCATTTAATCGTCCTGAACCACGTCTTGACACTTTTTCCAGTGTTATTATACAAACTGATGGTGATTTCAGACGATTTCCCAGGTTTTTCACTCATAAAAAATCAATTCTGGGAGCTGATCATTTGGTAGAACTCAATTTTCCACTCTTTGGTCAAAATCGACTTCATATTCGGTCTTCTCGTCCCCAAAAACACAGAAAACGATATCTCAGAAGCTCATGTTACCAATATGTTGCTAAAACGTAAAAAGTACCTATTTTTACACACATTTTCACTCATAACACCCCTGGGTATATTCCGATCGGGCTGAAAAGTTTCGGGACACAACTAGGGCCCAAATGGAGCATGTGTGCGAAAGAACGATTTTTTTAGACCGAAAATGAAGCCTGTACACGTGATACGGAGGACGGCGTACGGCGGAGGGCGGACGGCGGACGGCGGACGGCGGACGGCGTACGGCGGACGGACATTGCATTTTTGGAATCTATGCACCTTGAAACGTAAAAGAAAAAAGTTTGAGGGGGTGTTATAAAAATTTTTTGCTGAGCGAATACATAGGTGTATTATTCACAGAATAATAAACCAAAACGCTGCAAATCCCTGCACAACGGTTTATTATTTTGTACAGAATACACTTCTGTTACAGATCACAGCTCTCTGTATAGATAACCCGTCCGTATAATATAATATGTACTATTCTATACATATTATGTGGTTGGTACATAACTTATTAGGTTGGTACTTAACCACGTACTCGTTACTAGGTACCTACCTAAATCACGAGTTAAATGTTGCTAAAATAATTCTGTCGATGACAAACAGTAACTAAAATGGCAAAAAGAAACGCAAATAATGAAGTTCTAGAGGAAAATTGTTGATGTGGAGTGAAATAGATGCACCTTCAGCGTAGATCACTGTTTTCTGTGGTCAGTACCTACCCTCGTGGTCAAGTATAATGAACCGTTGTGTAATAACTTGCCCATCAATAATACTTCAACGGTTGTTCAAGTTGCAAGAGTACCGATCAACAAAATCCAGCCCCTTCTTGGTAGATGAACCGTTGTGTAATAATTTACCGTTATGTAATAATTTGCCGCTGTGTAAAAATTTACCCATCAATAATACTTCAACGTTTGTTCAAGTTTCACAAGTACCTACCAACAAAATCCGGTAGTCCATCACTTATCAAATGAAATAACATCGCAGAACAACCAACTCGACTTCATACAGCCATCCTTGATTATAATCAGGTGCTCCCTAGTGATGATATCCGGGCCGGATTAATACCGTTTGAATCACGATCGTGTTGACGAAGCTTTTTGGTGCACACGAACGGCTGGACGTACGATGCTCGGGGTGGTCTCAAGAAATTGTTTAGCTCAAGACAAATTTAATAACGTTAAAAAACCATACCCTGTTATCGGAAGTTTTCGAGCTACGGCGTTCTGAAAATTGCAACCCTTACTTTGAACCCCTTAGAGATGACTGACAGTAACGCCGAGCTTCGAGGACCAACTAGACCCCGAACGGAACCTATAACCGGAATTTCATCAATTTTTATTCATGGTAACTAAGAAAAGTGGCCCGTACGGCTTACGGCGGACAGACAGAAATTGTTGGTTTATTATTTTCAATAATGAACCATTGGAAGAAAAAAATTCTTACCCCCCTCAAAAATTGATGGTTTACGTTTCCAGGTACGTACCTAGTATCCGAAAATGCAATAAAAAACGCTGCAAAGTCCTTGTCACATGGGTTTATTGTTCTACTGGACATACCTACAGAAATGTTGGCTTTTCATTTATTGTTTCTTTCATGCGTAATAATCGAAATAGCTATTTCTGATGGTTTCCATTAATTTTGGCCCCTAAAACACAAATTAGGTACCTACGCTCGTGTTATTTTATTTTTTTATTTTTTTTAAAACTATCTTTGATCATTGGTATTGCCATTTAATCCTCTTGATCCACGTGTTGACACTTTTTCCAGTGTTATTATCTAAACTGATGGTGATTTCAGACGATTTTCCAGGATTTTGACTCATAAAAAATCAATTTTGGGAGCTGAACATTTGGTAGAACTGAATTTTCCACTCTTTGGTCAAAATCGACTTCATATTCGGTCTTCTCGTCCCGAAAAACATGGAAAAAGATATCTCAGAAGCTCATCTTACCAACATGTTGCTAAAACGCAAAAAGTACCTATTTTTACACACATTTTCACTCATAACACCCGTGGGTATATTCCGATCGGGCTGAAAAGTTTCGGGACACAACTAGGGCCCAAATGGAGCATGTGTGCGAAAGAACGACTTTTTTAGACCAAAAATGAAGCCTGTACACGTGATACGGCGGACGGCGGACGGCGCCGGCGTACGGCGGACGGCGTACGGCGGACGGCGTACGGCGGACGGACATTGCATTTTTGTAATCTACGCACCTTGAAACGAAAAAGAAAAAAGTTTGAGGGGGTGTTATAAAAATTTTTTGCTGAGCGAATACATAGGTGTATTATTCACAGAATAATAAACCAAAACGCTGCAAATCCCTGCACAACGGTTTATTATTTTGTATAGAATACCCTTCCGTCATACAGCTCTATGTATAGATAACCCGTCTATATAATATGATATGTACTATTCTATACATATTATGTAGATCGCAGACCCTCCGTAGGTTAGTACCTAACCCCGTACTCGTTACTAGGTACCTACCTAAATCACGAGTTAAATGTTGCTAAAATAATTCTGCCGATAACAAACAGTACCTAACAAAAAGAAACACACATAATGAAGTTCTGAAAAGAAATTGTTGATGAGGAGTGAAAAAAGTTGCAAAAGTACCTACCAACAAACTCCAGACCCTTCTCCGTAGATGGTATAATGAACCGTTGTGTAATAATTTACCGTTGAGTCGTGATTTATCGTAGTAATAATTTACCCATCAATAATACTTGAACGTTTGTTCAAGTTTCACTACCTACCAACAAACTCCAAAAGAGCCATCATTTTTCAAATGAAATAATATCACAGAACAACCAACTCGACTTCATACTCCGCCAATATAATCAGGTGATCCCTAGCAATGATTTCATCTCCGCCAAATTTCCTATTGTGGGCGCGTCTCTGGTTACGAGATTTGGTTTGAATTGTATACAATTTCATTCACACTGGTGTCGAAAATGCCTGTCGGTGCAAATTTCGGGGCCTGACTGTGAACGAACGGCTGGACGTACGACGCTCCGGATGGTCTTAAAAAACTCGCAAGTTCAAGATCTATTTAAAACTGTTGTGATCGGCTGCTCCTCCACAACCAATGTAATGTACATTCATGTTGTACCTCAGAGTGGGGACCCCCGACCCCCCTCTGATCATGTCAGGGGCCTATAAAGAGCCGAGGGGCCAACAAATACATAACCATTCTCAAGCTAACTTTCGGCCTCGTCTGTTCCATCCCTAATCACTACACTGGTGACCCCGAGTGGTGACACGCAGCCTCCGCCCGCCGTCTGCGACCGCGGTGCGACGACAGCGCCTAGCAACGACGAACAACGCCGCTCAGCGCCCGCCGACCGTCTGCGACGAGCCCCACCTCCTCAGCACTACGCCCGGCACACGCACCCCACTCCGACGCCCCACAGCGCCGCCCCCACCGACGCCACACAGCGGCGCCCCACTCCGACGCCCGCCTCGACGCCCAACGCAGCGGCCCCCCGCTACTTCGCCCCACCATCCGATTCCTATATAAGGAAACGGACGCCGGCGCCTCGCAAACTTCCTGCTGACACTTCCAGACGACACCTCTCCGGGACTGGCGCCTACAACGAGAACACGGACCCGAAACCACCGACACCCGCAGAAACGACTCCACCGACATCAACGCTCCAGCTCCGGCCGTACGACCCCGCATTCCCGCACGTCTGATTCGCCCTACTCGAGATCACATTGACTCACGAAGGCCTCACGACGCCGCATGCTAAACTCGCCCGCGCCTTCGAGCCCCGACAAGCGGACCTCTACGACGACCCCAACCGACTTCCGAGCACGAGAATCCGTCAGTCCACACCCGCCGACTCCGTAGAGCCCTCCCGGCCGACACACCGCAACGCGTAGAACATCAAATCGTCACGAAGGGACCTCCATGCCACGCGAAACTTCGCCGAATATTACCGGACCTCAACGCGAAAGCGTCGGCCCATTTCGGCGAATTACTAGCGGCTGGCACCATCGAACGCCAACAGCTGCCAGACGTTGACAACTCGCCTTTTCGCCACGCACGCACCGTCCGACGGCTCCCGGCTCACCGCCTTACTCAACCGACTTCCGACGACGAACTACCGTCAGTCCTCGCCCCCCGACTCACTCGAGCACTCCCGGCCGACACACCGACCCTGCTCGTTCGACAGCTTTTCACACGCGCCCTTCCAGACAGCATTCGCCTTCACATAGCGGCGCGCGACGAACCCGACGTCACGAAACTCGCTGCTCTCGCCGATCGCCTCAAACCCTTCGCTCCCCCTCCTCGAGTGGCTACCGTCACCGAAGAGGTTCGTGTGATTCGAACAGACGACAACAGCGACCGCCGACGCAGCCACGACCGACCACACGCAGCGCGACGAACGGCTCGTGTCGGGACGCACATGGGACCCCCGAGCACATAAACGCCGCACCCCATGCACCTGGCGCCCGCAACAACAGCCGCCGCGGCCGTACCCACGCACTCAACCAACACCCCGGCTCTTCGTACGTCGCAAACGTACCGCCCCCAACGACACCGACCCGGACAGCCACAGCGGACCACCGCAACCACCGCAACCAGCACACGCACCTCCCACGCCCGACAACCGCCACCGCAACAGAACAAAATTTAACTAAATGCGTTACTTAAATTCTGGGGGGAGCAGTGTTGTGATCGGCTGCTCCTCCACAACCAATGTAATGTACATACATGTTGTACCTCAGAATGGGGACCCCCCGACCCCCCTCTGATCATGTCAGGGGCCTATAAAGAGCCGAGGGGCCAACAAATACATAACCATTCTCAAGCTAACTTTCGGCCTCGTCTGTTCCATCCTTAATCACTACAAAAACCGTAAAAATATTCACGTAAAAAAATGGTATAGGCGTTTTGAACATTTCAACCCCTATTTTGAACCCCTTAGAGATGACTCACAGTAACGTCGAGCTTCGAGGACCAACTAGACAGCGAACGGAACCTATAACCCGAATTTCATCAATTTTCTTTCATGGTAACTAAGAAAAGTGGCCCGTACGGCGTACGGCGTACGGCGGACAGACAGAAATATTTTTATTGCAGTTTTGGATTCTACATACTTACCTTGAAACGTAAACCATCAAATTTTGAGGGGGTTAAGAATTTTTTTTTTCATGCTCGATTCCAATGGTTCATTATTGAAAATATTAAACCAATATTGCTGACTGTTCGCCGTACGCCGTACGGGCCACTTTTCTTAGTTACCATGAATAAAAATTGATGAAATTCGGGTTATAGGTTCCGTTCAGGGTCTAGTTGGTCCTCGAAGCTCGGCGTTACTGTCAGTCATCTCTAAGGGGTTCAAAATAGGGGTTGAAATTTTCAGAACGCCGTATCTCAAAAACTTTTGATAGAAGGGTATGTTTTTTTTTACGTTATTATATTTGTCTTGAGCTAAACAATTTCTTGAGACCACCCGGAGCATCGTACGTCCAGCCGTTCGTGTGCACCAAAAAGCTTCGTCAACACGATCGTGAATCAAACGGTATAACTCCGGCCCGGATATCATCACTAGGGAGCACCTGATTATAATCAAGGATGGCTGTATGAAGTCGAGTTGGTTGTTCTGCGATATTATTTCATTTGATAAGTGATGGACTACCGGATTTTGTTGGTAGGTACCTACCTACTTGTGAAACTTAACAAACTTTGAAGTATTATTGATGGGTAAATTATTACACAACGGCAAATTATTACACAACAGCAAATTATTACACAACGGTAAATTATTACATAACGATTATTACACAACGATTCATCTACCAAGAAGGGGCTGGATTTTGTTGATCGGTACTCTTGCAACTTGAACAACCGTTGAAGTATTATTGATGGGCAAGTTATTACAAAATGGTTCATTATACTTGACCACGAGGGTAGGTACTGACCACAGAAAACAGTGATCTACACAGAAGGTGCATCTATTTCACTCCACATCAACAATTTTCCTTCAGAACTTCATTATTTGCGTTTCTTTTCGCCATTTTAGTTACTGTTTGTCATCAGCTGTATTATTTTAGCAACATTTAACTCGTGATTTAGGTAGGTACCTAGTAACGAGTACGGGGTTAGGTACTAACCTACGGAGGGTGTAGAATAGTATATAATATGTTATACAGAAGGGTTATCTATACAGAGAGCTGTGATCTGTAACAGAAGTGTATTCTGTACAAAATAATAAACCGTTGTGCAGGGATTTGCAGCGTTTGTAGTTTTATAATGCATATATTATAAGTACAACTTTATATTACAAACTGGCGGAAGTATGGTTTCGGTATTTCATTTACCACCTGAATTGTGTCTTCAGTCGACTTCCGGTGATGCTACAGTTCAGGTACACAGGCAGTCAACCAACAGACACAGAACCCAACTTCGATTCCGCTAAAGTGGACTAACGTGTAGTTGGCCTAAGAAGATGACGTTATCGCTCCCATCCTCGTAATATGACTGATTTGAGGAGGATATCGATAGTGGATGACGCCCTGCGGTGTTATTAGGAGGTTTAGGTCGGTTGTTCTTGGGTGGCCACCGGATTCCCATGTTCCCCCGACGGGGCTGGTAATTGTTTGAGGGAAGCCGTGAATACCGGGTTATTGCCCGTGTAATTGAGGCTGCAATTGAAAAGAGCCGGCTCGATTTATATTCAAGTCGGTTTACGCCGGTGAGGTTCCCTTCGTTAAAGGACGAGGTATCGTGTTTGGATTCGCGCTGTAAATAAATACGGATGGCGCTCCATTAACAAACAATAGGACTGCGCGGATTCAAACCTCTAATTACCTACGAAATCCGTTCAGTTCCATGAAGGGGCCATCCCTTGTGAATTCCTTACTTACCCTTAGGCACCGACCTACCTACCAGCGTGGACCCTGATGCCCACTAATTTCTTCATCTTCATCTAGAATATTCCGGTACTTCTTCATTATCTGGTATACACCAAAAAAAATTCTCAAATTTTGATTAAATTATTTAATAACGTTTCTCAACAACAATTACCATTATCTCAAATACATCGATTGTTCAGTCAGACAAGACGGTGGGTGTACAAGAAGTTTAGTTCCCATTCCGCCGCTCGCATTGTCAAGCGATCTGGATGCTCGCTAGCGCTCGCATCTCAAAAAAGATAAACAATCCCAGAAACTATCCCGTGAATGAGCAGGTTGTTTGGGACTTCTGAATAGATGGTACAAGTATGCAATAGTTGTTTTGTTGTTGAGAAACGTTATTAAATAATTTAATCAAAATTTGAGAATTTTTTTTGGTGTATACCAGATAATGAAGAAGTTCCAATATTCCTTCTATTTTCATAATATGAAATGGTATCATCTCTTATCTCCTGCCTACTGACAAAATTAATTTTACGAACTACGACTCTGAAAATGTTCAGGAAATATGAATGTTGCTAAGACAAACTTCGTAGTGCTAGCCTATTATAAATATTTATGTAGGTACCTGTCTAGTATTGTTGGATTAAGAAAAGAATAATGAAGTAAACGCCAAGGACAACAGAAATATCCAAACCCATTCATATCAGTTATTAATGTAGGAAGAGTGAGAGGGGAAACCAAAAAGTTCCAGTCATGCAGCATGGCCAGAAGAGCGAATTTTCAAATAACCATTCGTGCTACTGTGTATAAACATAATATAGCGCGAAACTATATCACTTTTCATAACATTACTAATATTTTTCGAAATTTTAGCCATTTTTACCGATTTTTGACTCTTATAAAGTCAAATGTGACCCACTCATTTTAGAGAAAAATATTTTTACCGTCGAGATAGTCCCTCTTTCTGTCGTGAATCACCATCCCACACGACGTCAGGTGCGTTAAATACGGATGTTAGCCCATTTTTAACCACCAGAAATCCAAATTTGACCCCTGTATGATAACCCCCTGTATGATATGATCTGTATGATAAACAACTGAAATGGTATTTGTCTGTCTTTACGCACCGTTCCATACCACTTTCAGTGATTTTATGTAATTTTTCACGATTTTAGCCTTTTTTACTGATTTTTGACCCCTAAAAACTCAAATTTTACCCCTTAGAACATTTTTGGAAATTACTCATCTTCGAACTCATCTTTTTATTCGGCAACGAAAAACTGGCGACATTTGGAATTTTTATCAAGTATCCAAGTTCAGATAGCGTCTGGAGTGACACATGAATAAATACGAGTAAATACATACAAATAAATTACACATACATTTTTGTTAAAATCTAGGGATAAATTCAGGATGCTCTGAAACGGCCTATAAAAAAGTATTGTCAACAATTCATGTTCTGTAAATTTTGGATCCATTGCGATAGGTTCATTTTCTTTGAAAATTCGCTAATAACACTGGTGCCACCCGCCTATTACTATCCCCACCACGATTCGTATTTCCACGATTACGCTGGATATATCAAACCAATTTGCAATTTGGAAAAAGTTCTGAACTCACAGCACAAAATACGACCACCTGGGATTTTCAAATTTTCATGAAAATGTCCAGTGTCGAGTAAATTGTACGCTTGTGCTGAGTACATAGCAAAAATCTTATCAAAAATCGGTTGACCCCAGCGGCCAGGGCTTTGCAAACCGTTTTACCCCCATAGGTGCTGCTATCTGTTGATAAAACATTTCACAAAAAAAACCTTAGATTGGCCTTAAATCCGCAGTATGCACAATTCCTGGAAATATTCTATATATTTTTAAATCTTAACGTAAAATAGGTAGCTTGCTAGAAACTCCGTCATGTTTGTGACAGAGTGTGACAGTGGTGGTGGACCCTCGAGAGTCCCCCTTTTAGACCAGCGAGATTATCACCGGGATATCGATTAGGCTTCCGCCAAGCGACCCCGTCTTCACCGGACCAAAAAACTACTCGAGAACAGCCACACCGTCACATGTGTCAGTTTACCCACCTGTTTGCTAATGATGTGTCATTCAATGCAAGGAGTTTCTTGAAATTCTATGCTTTGTACAGTATGAATGAGTTTTTGCATGAATGATAATTCAGCTTGGGTAGTTTACCTACTCCTACATACCTAGCTTTAGAGCTTGTATCCAAAATTATGTCAACGCAGAATGTTCATGTCTGAAAAATGCTAAGGTATGTACCTACCTTCCTATATTTAAGTATGTATATTTAAAAGAACTGAGTAGGCTGAAAACCATAATACATAAGGTAATACAGTTATGGGGCTAGTGGATCCGTTGGAAACGGTAATCTTCGTTAATTTCATAGATAAAAATAAATATCCATAATTAATTGTAATACAGGGTTCTTCTTATCATAATTCAAACATCTGAACCTAACTGAATGCAGATTTCGTAGAGGTATTTTTTCCAAATTAGGCCCCTTCTCTACCAGCTGCCTTTGCAAACTCCGGTGATTGAATGGTCGTAAAAATTGGTAACCGGTAGGTACTCGAAGTCCGACAAACATAATTGAGCAAAAGAAGTATAAATTGGTACTTGCTCGTGGTCACTTACAATGGTTGTTCTTTGTCGTAGTCTTGTACAGAAATGGAGTTGCTAGTAGGAGACAGCCTCTTTGAGGAGATCTATTGCTAACAATATTCTCAGTGGTCCCAATTCTTGTGCCAGCGGAACAAACTTTCACAGAGGAGGATCATGCACAGGGCACCCAGGAACCAATCGACTCAATTTCGGAATTAATTCTGGAACTCGTCGATAGGATTAACATCGAGCTGCGAACAAGTGGAATTTCGCATATTAAAAGTGGGGCAGAGCGCTTTGGGCTTCATATCCCTTAATTATAGGAATTATACGCGGGATTCACCTCTCAAAACTGCTTATTAATACGTAGTTGAGATAAAATCGATGGCAAAATGTTGCAGATCCCGATTCTGAGTTGAGATTGAAACGAATCTATAACCCGGACGAATCAAACGACCTACTTGTTTAGTCCACGTTTGTACACATCCGAAGTATACAAATGGCTGGCTGGTAAGTAGGTACATAGCCAGTCGATGATTAGAAATAGTTATAGAAATAAAGAAATAATAGAACAGAAAAGAAATAATTAAAGGAGAGAGAAAAGAAATAGAAATAGAAATAGTAGAAAAGAAAATAGAAAAGAAAAAGAAAAGAAATAATAGAAAAAAAATAATAGTTTTAGAAATAAATTGAAAATATATAAAGAGAAAATAAATAAATAAATAAATAAGTTATAGAAATAAATAAATAATAGAAATAAAGAAATGATAGAAATAAAAGACAAAAGTTATAGAAAATGAAGAAATATAAGAAATAAAAGAAATAGTTATAGAAATAAAGAAATAACAGAAATAAAGAAAAATAAAAGAAAGAAGAAATAACAGAAATAGAGAGATAATAGAAATGTATAAATAAGAAATATAAATAATAGTTATAGAAATAGAGAAATAAAAGAAAAACAGAAATAAAGAAATAATAGAAATAAATATAGAAATAATAGAAATAATAGAAAGAAATATAGAAATAAAATAAATAATAGAAGGAAATATAGAAATAAAATAAATAATAGAAGAAATAAAGAAATAACGACGTTCGTTTTTAAATTCTTTTTCTTCTAATTCCAGTTTAACGGGAATTTAAATTTCCCTGTTGACCAATTTATAGGAAATGTACCTACCTCGGCTTGTAAAGGTGAACGGTAGGCAAGTAAAATTCGCTCATCAAGTCATGCTGCATGGCTGGAGCTTTCTCCTTTGGAATATTTTATTTGTCACGAGAAAAATACTGTCTCAGGTTGAAGGATTTTACAACCCAGATGGGCGAACTTGGGGGTTTGAAGTGCGCGTGTTGACGTCAGGCGACTCCTTTGATGTCGGAAAGGATGAGTCCGCAATGGGAGGGAAATAATAAACTGAACATAACGAGTTTAGCAACAACAAACTCCACTTTGCCCGCCGACTGTTCCAAAGCGAATCCGCCGTTTCAACTCTTTTTCGAGTTTCAGTTTGTGATTCCTCTGATTGGAGCGGGTTAGCTGCCTCGGGAAATGAGCCAACCGGGAAAAACATCAGCGAAGAACAACTACTAATTATTGCCTTTCTGGGCGTCCATTTTGTATTTTTAATAACCCAGACTTTGAAAGCCGCAAGAGTTAGAGTTTAAAGCTGCAAAATTATATTGCTGCTGTTTTTCAATGCATTTCAAAAATTTTTGCATGCAATTTGTATTTTGTATTTTTAATAACGTAGACTTGATAAGCGTCTATTTTAAAAAATTGATAAAATTTATAAGCGTGTATTTTACAAAATTGATAAGCGCCTATTTTGTAAATACAAAATAGACTTAATAAGCGTCTATTTTGTATTTTTAATAACCCAGACTTTGAAAGCCGCAAAAGTTAGAGTTTAAAGCTGCAAAATTATATTGCTGCTGTTTTTCAATGCATTTCAAAAAATTTTGCATGCAATTTGTATTTTGTATTTTTAATAACGTAGACTTGATAAGCGTCTGTTTTAAAAAATTTTTTTTTTTTTTTTTTTTTTTTTAATATCATCTTTATTGTTACAACTGTGTGTACACATCTAGTAACTTCACTCTGTTAATTTATTTAACGTATTGTGGTTCATAGATCACTACCTACTACCACTCATCACATCACTTCAGTGAGATGTAACTAGGTCCAGAGGTTTGGTCCTTTTCAGTCTTCGTAAATCGCCGCTGTTGTCCAGGAGGTTCAGTACTTCGACATTCCTGTGCTTGTGGAGACGGTTCTCATGATCCGTTGCTCGATTTTTTACAACTTCGCTCACCATCTTAATTTTAAGGTCGCGATGGAGGTCATCCGTTCGGATATACCAGGGGGCATTCACTATGCTCCTGAGGATTTTGTTTTGTGTTGTTTGGATAATTTTCAAGTTAGTTCTCTTGGTGCAGCCCCATAACTGGCAGCCGTAAGCCCAAATCGGTTTGATCACTTGCTCGTACAGTAGCATTTTGTTATGTGTAGGCAGTTGGGATTTTCTTCCGATGAGCCAGTACATCTTCTTGAATTTTAGGTTTATTTCTTCCTTCTTCTTCTTCACGTGCTCCTTCCAACGGAGCTTCGCGTCCAGAGTCATTCCGAGGTACTTAGCTGTATTTGCATATGGAACAATCTGGGAGTTTATTTCAATTGGTATAGGGCTCACTTTCCTGTATGTAAAGTTAATGTGCGTTGACTTAGCTTCGTTGAGTTTTATTCTCCATTTTTTGGTCCATTGATGGATGCTATTCACGGATTCCTGTAGTTTTCCCGAGGCTTCCTCGACTGTAGAACCTACTGCCAGGATTGCTGTGTCGTCTGCGAACGTCGCTGTCACAGCTTCTGCTGATTTTGGGAGATCCCTTGTGTATAGTAGATAGAGTACTGGCCCAAGGACGCTACCTTGAGGTACTCCTGCTTTTATTACACGTAATTGGGAGTATTCATCTTCGTGTTTTACCCTGAAATGCCTTTCTGTTAGATAGGACACCAAAATCCTATAATACTGGGTAGGGAGATCCCTGTGTAGCTTTGCCTGAAGCCCCTTATGCCAGACTTTGTCAAATGCTTGAGAGACGTCAAGGAATACTGCTGAGCAGATTGCCTTCTCTTCAAAGCATTTCTCTATCACGCTGGTGATCCGGTGTACCTGATCGATTGTTGAATGCTGCTCTCTGAATCCGAATTGGTGATCAGGGATTAAATTTCTCTCCTCGATTATAGGTTTTAATCTCTTTAAGAGGAGTTTCTCAAAGAGCTTGGAGATAATTGGTAAAAGGGAGATGGGTCGGTAGGACTTTTTTTCATATGTTGGTTTACCTGGTTTGGGTATCATTATCACCTCTGCTACTTTCCACTGCAGTGGTACGTACTGCAGCCTAAAAGACGCATTGATTAGGTGTAGGAGTTTCTTTAGCCCTTTTTCTGGGAGTTCTTTCAAGATTTTCCCAGTTATAAGATCATAGCCTGGAGCTTTCTTTGGACTGAGGTTGAACATGATCTCATTTTTGAGTTCTTGAATGGTAACCGGCCGAATTTCCATTTCATCTGACTTTTCTATCATTGTAGCATCCTCATTTGCGGTCTGCCTTGGGAACGGGGTAAATGTTTCCTCAAGGTGGTTAGCAAACAAGTCTGCCTTTTCTTTGGCACTCCTCGCCCAATATCCATCTTCTCGTTTAATAGGCGGTATTGGTATTTTGGGCCGCTTAAGTCCTTTAGTTGCTCTGTATAAAGAATAGTCCGTGTCTTTTCCAGCAGTGAGGCTCTGCAAGTTGATAGCCAATGTTTCATCTTCAATTTCTTGGTTTAGAGCTTTGAGCTCATTGCACAGCGCATTCAGCTTTCTTTTGTTTTCTGCAGAGCGAACCCTTTGCCAGGCTTTCCTAGCTTTTCTTTTGGCCCGTACCAATTCCCTTACTTCGAGAGGGTAGTTGGAATGGTAGAAAGGTTTCTTCCGGTTGATTGGGGTGCAGGACCAGCACGCCTCTTGGATGTTTTCGGTCAATCGTTCAACCTCTGTTTCCAGTTGATCTGATGTTCTGATGGGCACGTGTAAATCAATGCTTTCGGACAGTGTTTTTCGGAATAACTCCCAGTTACTGTGCTTATTCGTAAGTTTTGGGGTCTCTTCTCTGAGGATTACCGAGTCACTTAGCGTCATGATCACAGGAGAGTGATCAGACGAGAGGCCATCGCTATCCTCAGTATGTATGTAGTTACCCGATATTCCTTTTACTATAAAGAAGTCCAGGAGATCTGGTACTTTATTCACATCTGTTGGCCAGTACGTAGGCCCTCCTCCAGAGTGAAAATTGCATTTAGTTTCTTGACCTGCTGCAAACAATTGTACTCCCTTCGGGTTGCGCGTTTTTGAGCCCCAGAATTCGTGTTTTGCATTGAAATCACCCCCTATAATGAAGTTATGTCCGATTTCGCGAAATAAGTCCACGTAGTCGTCTTTTTTCAGAACATACCTAGGTGGGCAGTATATGGCAGCAATGTTGATAGTTCTGGTTTTTGTACTCACTTGTACTGTGATGACTTGCATTTTTTCGATCTCTATTTTCAGCTGTTCCGAGTGTTTGATATTGCTCTTTATAAACACAGCCGAGCCTCCCCGAGCGCGATCGGCGGGGTGGACGGAGCGATAAATGTTATAACCTTTGATATTTGCGTAGGATGTTCTTGTTAGGTGTGATTCCGAGATCAAGCATACGTCAATTTTTTCTTGATTGAGAAAAATCTCTAGTTCTTTTATGTTTTGAACTAGCCCGTTGGCATTCCAGGTTGCTATACGGAGTGTATTATGGCCCATATTTTTTGTAATTTGAGAGTTGCAGTTCTATCTTATCTAGCCTGTTGAATATAATTTGATTTATCTTACTGTGGTCTTCCAGTTTTTCCAGCACTAGTGCTAGCATATTTTCTGTGGTGGGTTTTACTTTCTGAACCTCTTTTACATTTTTTGTTATTTGCGCATAGGAGACTTCTCCCTTGGACCATTTTTGACTCATACCTTTAGAATTCGATACACTCTCTCTTCTACCAGGTACGGTGGTTGTGTCTTTTCTGGCCGGCTTATCCCTTTTATCACGGAGCCTTTGAAGTTCCTTTGCCACTTCACACCCGCGATAGTTCGCGGGGTGGTCGCCTTTGCAATTGATGCACTTGGGAGGTGATTCATTTGTTTTCTGGCAATCACTTGTATTGTGCTTACCAGCGCACTTGACACACCTAGGTTCCATTTGACAGTACCTGTGTGTATGATTGAACGACTGGCAGGACTTGCACTGTGGAATTAGTGCTGTTGTCTTCCTCAGGGGCTCAATTTTAACCTTTAGATTCATGATATGCTTAATTTCATAAATTTTTTTTTAATATCATCCTCTTTGTCAAATGAGAGCATAAATAAAGGAAGTTTTTTCAGCACCGTAATTGGTGCATCTTGCTCACTGGGTTGTTTTTCCTTCTTGACGAGGTTGACTGCCTCTAGGATTTTATAACCCCTACCTTGGAGGTCTTCAATAATCTCTTGTGGTGGGCAGGAGTGATGAAGCCCTCGGGCTACCACCTTAATGGGACGATCATGCTTATTCTCGTACGTGTACCACTGAAGGCTTGCGTCTTTCAGCCTTTGGGTCACAGCACGGTACGCGTCCTTATCTTGGACATTAATCTTCCACTTATTATTGTTGAGAGCGGTTACTTTCCACTCTGAACTTGTCGCCGATTTTATTAGTGGGCTCAACTCCTTAAAGTCCTTGATACCAATTACGTTGATGGGTGGAGGGGGGTAATCCTTAATTTCCTGCTTTTTAGGGACAGATGTCCCTTTGGGTTGATTAGGTAAGGTGGCTACTTCCGGAGAGGATGATGCTTTTCGTTTCTTTTTGCCTCTTTTGAGGATCCAATTTGTCTCTCGTTCAAGGTCATCCTCATCCGTACTATACATTTTGGTTTCAGCCTTGCTGTTTGTGTTTTGAGTAATTGTGCTAGCCATAGTGCTCATTTTGAGATCAGCTTGGGTCAAATATTCACAAAGGGCAATGATAGTATTATAGAGCTCACCAAATGCTGAGTTGATGTGCTCATCCTGGATACGGAATGCCGCAGTCGAGGTCCGGTGTTGCACAACCTTCAGTTTTGTTTTGTCAACAATTTCGGCGATTGACTCGCCGCCGTCGCTTTCCTCGTCCATTTTCCTCACAATATCATTCCTGACACGGCGAAAATAATAATTATTACTAACTGTTTTCTTTTCACTAGAGCTCCGACCGATGTTTCCTGCTCGGAGGTTCGCGCACGACTGTTTTAAAAAATTGATAAAATTTATAAGCGTGTATTTTACAAAATTGATAAGCGCCTATTTTGTAAATACAAAATAGACTTAATAAGCGTCTATTTTGTATTTTTAATAACCCAGACTTTGAAAGCCGCAAAAATTATGTAGAGTTGAAAGCTGAAAAATTATATTGTTACTGTTCTTCAATGCAAATCCGCCGTTTCAACCCTTTTTTCAGTTTCAGTTTGTGATTCCTCTGATTTGAACGGGTTAGCTGCCTCGGGAAATGAGCCAACCGGGAAAAACATCACCGAACAACTAATTGCCTTCCTGGGCTTCCATTTTGTTTGTTTAATAACCTAGATTTTGAAAGCCACAAAAATTAGAGTTGAAAGCTGCAAAATTATATTGCTGCTGTTCTTCAATGCATTTCAAACCTTTTTGCATGTAATTTGTATTTTGATTTTTAATAACCTAGACTTTGAAAGCCGCAAAAATTAGAGTTGAAAGCTGCAAAATTATATTGCTACTGTTCTTCAATTCATTTCAAACATTTTTGCATGTAATTTGTATTTTGTATTTTTAATAACCTAGACTTGATAAGTGTCTATTTTGTATTCTTACAAAATTGATAAGCATCTATTTTTGTAAGCGTCTATTTTACAAAATTGATAAAATTGATAAGCGTATATTTTCTATTTTTAGAAAATAGACTTAATAAGCGCCTATTTTGTATTTTTAATAACCTAGACTTTGAAACCCGCAAAAATTAGAGTTGAAAGCTGCAAAATTATATTGCTACTGTTCTTCAATTCATTTCAAACATTTTTGCATGTAATTTGTATTTTGTATTTTTAATAACCTAGACTTGATAAGTGTCTATTTTGTATTCTTACAAAATTGATAAGCATCTATTTTTGTTAGCGTCTATTTTACAAAATTGATAAAATTGATAAGCGTATATTTTCTATTTTTAGAAAATAGACTTAATAAGCGCCTATTTTGTATTTTTAATAACCTAGACTTTGAAACCCGCAAAAATTAGAATTGAAAGCTGCAAACCTATATTGCCACTGTTATTCAATGCATTTCAATCATTTTCGCATGTAATCTGTATTTTAATAACCTAGATTTGATAAGAGTATATTTTGTAGTTTTACAAAACTGATAAGCGTCTATTTTGTATTTTTTTACAAAACTGATAAGAGTCTATTTTGTGTTTTTACAAAATATACTTAACAGGTAGGCGTCTATTTTGTATTTTTAATAACCCAGACTTTGAAAGCCGCAAAAATGAGAGTTTAAATCTGCAAAATTATATTGCTACTGTTATTCAATGCATTTCAATCATTTTTGCTTGTAATTTGTATTTTTTTTTTTTTACTATCAATATTTTATTAACACAACTTTGCCAATTTTGGCAAATGTGGAGTATAGGATTAGTATGCCGGGAATGTGGTTGGCGATGTTGGGTAGACATTTGTATTTTGTATTTTTAATAACCTAGACTTGATAAGTGTCTATTTTGTATATTTACAAAATTGATAAGCGCCTATTTTGAATTTTAACAAAACTGATAAGAGTCTATTTTGTGTTTTTACAAAATAGACTTAATAAGCGCCTATTTTGTATTTTTAATAACCTAGACTTTGAAACCCGCAAAAATTAGAATTGAAAGCTGCAAACCTATATTGCCACTGTTATTCAATGCATTTCAATCATTTTCGCATGTAATCTGTATTTTAATAACCTAGATTTGATAAGAGTATATTTTGTAGTTTTACAAAACTGATAAGCGTCTATTTTGTATTTTTTTACAAAACTGATAAGAGTCTATTTTGTGTTTTTACAAAATATACTTAACAGGTAGGCGTCTATTTTGTATTTTTAATAACCCAGACTTTGAAAGCCGCAAAAATGAGAGTTTAAATCTGCAAAATGATATTGCTACTGTTATTCAATGCATTTCAATCATTTTTGCTTGTAATTTGTATTTTTTTTTTTTACTATCAATATTTTATTAACACAACTTTGTCAATTTTGGCAAATGTGGAGTATAGGATTAGTATGCCGGGAATGTGGTTGGCGATGTTGGGTAGAGATTTGTATTTTGTATTTTTAATAACCTAGACTTGATAAGTGTCTATTTTGTATATTTACAAAATTGATAAGCGCCTATTTTGAATTTTAACAAAACTGATAAGAGTCTATTTTGTGTTTTTACAAAATAGACTTAATAAGCGCCTATTTTGTATTTTTAATAACCTAGACTTTGAAACCCGCAAAAATTAGAATTGAAAGCTGCAAACCTATATTGCCACTGTTATTCAATGCATTTCAATCATTTTCGCATGTAATCTGTATTTTAATAACCTAGATTTGATAAGAGTATATTTTGTAGTTTTACAAAACTGATAAGCGTCTATTTTGTATTTTTTTACAAAACTGATAAGAGTCTATTTTGTGTTTTTACAAAATATACTTAACAGGTAGGCGTCTATTTTGTATTTTTAATAACCCAGACTTTGAAAGCCGCAAAAATGAGAGTTTAAATCTGCAAAATGATATTGCTACTGTTATTCAATTCATTTCATAATTTCTGCATGTAATTTGTATTTTGTATTTTTAATAATTAATAAGCGTCTATTTTACAAAATTTATAAAATTGTTAAGCTTATATTTTACAAAACTGATAAGCATCTATTTTGTATTTGTAATAGCCTAGACTTTGAAAGCTGTAAAACTGTATTGTAAAATAATTCCTGTAATAATTCAATCTGTATTACAATGGTAATTTTCTCTTGGGTATGTGATCATGGTGAAGGTTCGCATATCTTCGTACACAGTCATATTGCTCTGAAAGGGTACGTGAGGGGGGGGTGTGTCAGCTCTCCTGGCCCGTTGAATTACGGAAGTAACGAACAACTTGACGTACATGATAAACTTTCGATCAGGTTGGAGATCAGTTTTGAGCACGATCATGATCATGGGGTCTAATGATTACCTGGGTAATCCTTCGGAATTTTACGATCTATTAAGATTTATTCATTAACTGAGCTGCACAGTACAAACCTCCGCTTACTGGATACTTATTTTTTCTTAAAAGAAACGAATCGAATTATTATTTTTTTATTTTTTTTTTCAATTAATTTTTTTTTATGGGAAATGCTTGGAAACGATCCAGCCAACTTCGGCATCCGGAACTCCAGGGATTTGAATACCTAAAATTACGAAGAAATCCACCATCGAGGCGAAGTATTTTCTATCCAGGTCAGTAGTCCCGTCTCGGAGGATGATCATCCATCCACCAGGGGAAACACCACGTGCTCCTCCTATTCCCCCTTACGAAGCGAAATTACGCACATTAACTCCCGAGCGACGAGAGGGATTCGTGTCCCCTAAAAGGACCTATTACCTGATTGACCCGTCTGATCGAGGTTTTTACTTTAACGACGTACTACAGGGATAACTGCGTAATGGATAGGGAATCCTCCCTCTGGCCCTGATGCCGGATACGGGGCTTGTCCTAGGGGAACAGTCGAGTTCCCGTTTCTCGGTTCGGGACCTACTGGACGATCATCCTCATGACGGTGTTTAGTTTCTTCTTGAAAAGCACAAATAACGTAAGCATTTATAAAGAAGTTCTATTTAAGCAAATCAAGACAGTTCGTGGTTGTTTTCAACCTTCTTTGTGATAAATATTATTCATCCAGAAGATGATAATATAATACTGTAGGACCTACATTTGGATTTAAAAAATACTGAGGTACACTTTAATATCAGATTTTTACCACATTCACTTGGTTGTTATCGTCATTTTGATTCAATGAGGAAGTTAAAACATACTTTTTGTATCTTGTCCTCCCCATTAGACAAATTTAAGGGTCTGGAAAAATTTAGATTGTAAATAAATGTTTATTGGAAAAAATCAGTCTTTGGCACATTCCAATAATTTACATTCATAAGTAACGTAAAAGTTAAAAAAAGTCTGCCAAGTTGTTTGGGCAGTATAGTGACACGGACGTGTAGAATCAGTTGATAAAAAAACTCGGCGCTGCGCGCCTCGCCTGAGTACTACTTAGAGCCCTTGGCTAAAATTACAAAACATGAATATGCTTTAGCCTCATGATGTGCTCCTCGCTGTTTCTCTGACCCAAAATGTGGGTATCATTATGTGAGGCTGCACATTTGTTTTCAATACTTCATCCTATAATTATTCAACAAATCATCGGTATCCATGTTGTCGTCCCACATTTTATGTCTTTGCGCCCCCTCCCGCACCCACACCACGTACCACGTACCTCGTTAGTGAGAATGATCACCTGTGTGTAAACAATTATTTAAACAATCACGCTCATACCGCAGCTTGTCGGCCACGCACTCCGCAGTGGTTAACGTAATATGGTTAGGTAGATCGAGAGCTATCCAACGAGTGGTGAACGATTTTTGTACGATGATAACTGGCGAAGTTAAAGTTCCGTAGCAACGAATCGGTTGTACGTGAAAATCATTACAAATGTTGTCGTCCCAGATTTCGTTACGAAATTGCTTTTTTGGCTAGTTAGGTCACGGCTAAAGCATATTCATGCTAAAAAAAACGCTGCAAAGTCCTTGTCACATGGGTTTATTATTCTACTGGACATACGTACACAAATGCTGGCTGTTTATTTATTGTTTCTTTCATGCAAATCATTGAAATAGCTATTTCTGGTGGTTTCCACCAATTTTGGCCTCCAAAACTTGAATTAGGTAGGTACGCTCCTTTTTTTTTTTAGCATGAATATGCTTTAGCCGTGACCTAACTAGCCAAAAAAGCAATTTCGTAACGAAATTTCGTTACGAAATCTGGGACGACAACATTTGTAATGATTTTCACGTACAACCGATTCGTTGCTACGGAACTTTAACTTCGCCAGTTATCATCGTGCAAAAATCGTTCACCACTCGTTGGATAGCTCTCGATCTACCTAACCATATTACGTTAACCACTGCGGAGTGCGTGGCCGACAAGCTGCGGTATGAGCGTGATTGTTTAAATAATTGTTTACACACAGGTGATCATTCTCACTAACGAGGTACGTGGTACGTGGTGTGGGTGCGGGAGGGGGCGCAAAGACATAAAATGTGGGACGACAACATGGATACCGATGATTTGTTGAATAATTACAGGATGAAGTATTGAAAACAAATGTGCAGCCTCACATAATGATACCCACATTTTGGGTCAGAGAAACAGCGAGGAGCACATCATGAGGCTAAAGCATATTCATGTTTTGTAATTTTAGCCAAGGGCTCTAAGTAGTACTCAGGCGAGGCGCGCAGCGCCGAGTTTAAAGTATCTTTGATCATTGATAGTACCATTTAATCGTCTTGATCCACGTGTTGACACTTTTTCTTGTGTTATTCTACAAACTGATGGTGATTTCAGACGGTTTCCCAGGTTTTTGACTCATAAAAAATCAATTTTGGGAGCTGAACATCTGATACAACCTCAATTTTCCACTCTTCGGTCAAAATCGACTTCATATTCGGTCTTGTCGTCCCCAAAAACATGAAAAACGATACCTCAAAAGCTCATTTTACTAACATGTTACTAAAACACAAAAAGTACCTATTTTTACACACATTTTCACTCATAACACCCCTGGGTATATTCCGATCGGGCTGAAAAGTTTCGGGACACAACTAGGGCCCAAATGGAGCATGTGTGCGAAAGAACGAATTTTTAGACCGAAAATGAAGGCTGTACACGTGATACGGCGGGCGGCGGACGTACATTGCATTTTTGGAACCTACGCACCTTGAAACGGAAAAGAAAAAATGTTTAGGGGGTGTTATAAAAATTTTTTGCTGAGCGAATACATAGGTGTATTATTCACAGAATAATAAACCAAAAATGATGAGTCAAAATGATTGACTAGCAATAAATAGAGTAGCAATAAATTACCTAACATGCTTAATAGGATCAATAATTTCAACATATGTTCGCGCATGCGCAGACTAACTTACAGCTATGATTCCAATGAAATTTATATGGAACTATCGAAGTACTATTCCTAATCGAACCTCCAAGTTTGAACTCACTTCAACAATATTTAGGGTAGTTATGGGCGTCCAAGTATTTCACGCATGCGCAAACGAAAGCTATGGTACTTTTTCAATGATTTTGGTAAGGGACCATCTATGACCCAACCCAAATTTCAGCCCATTTGACCATTATTTCGGGTAGTTATGGGCGTTACAAGGAATTACCACAGGCGGACAGACAAGGAACCAAAAATGTTCCCTGATGTCTGAAAAGCAAAATGGTAGTGGAATTTTCATTTTGGAGGACAAAAGCTTCCTTATTACCTACGGTAGGGAAGCCTTGGACTCGTGATTGAGTAAAAAAAATTGATGTCGTCCAAAATGAAAATGTCTACTACCATTTTGCATTTCAGACATCAGGGAACATTTTGGTTCCGTGTCTGTCCGCCTGTGGTAATTCCTTGTAACGCCCATAACTACACGAAATAATGGTCCAAATGGGCTGAAATGTAGAGGGTGGGTGCGGGTTGGGTCACAGATGGTCCCGTACCAAAATCACTAGAAAAGTACCGGTACTGTCGTCTGCGCATGCGCAAACGTGAGATACTTGAAACGCCTACGACTAGGTACCTTAAATTTCGTTGAAATGAGTTTAGATTTGGAGGGTCGATCAGGAATAGTACTTTGTTGATAGTTCCTTATGAATTTCATTGGAGTCGTACTGTAACTTTCGTCTGCGCATGCGCGAACATGAAATGTTGACCATTTCCTTGTATCGCTTCTAACTGCGCGAAAAACAGTCGTACATTGCTGAAATTTTGAGAGTACATGCAGGATGGATCGCGAATGGTCCCGTTTCAAAATCATGGAAATTTCGTCTGCGGATGCGCAAACGTGAAATATTTGAAACGCCCGTAACTACTTTAAATATCGTTGAAATGAGCTCAGATTTGGAGGGTCGATCAAGAACAATTCTTTGATTGTTCCATAAGAATTTCGTACGTCTGCGCATGCGCGAACATGAAATGTTGACCGTTTCCTTGTAACGCATCTAACTACGCGAAAAATAGTCGTAGAGAGCTGAAATTTTGAGGGTGCACGCGGATTGGATCGCGAATGCTCCCGTATCAACAAGAACCTGCCCAACAATTCTATACGTTCATGTGATTCAAGTGAGGAAGATACTACATACACGAATTGGCAGACTTTTTTACTCTATCGCGAGTCCAAGGCTTCCCTACCTTCGGTAGTGTGGAAGCAAAAGTGTCCAAACCGTCCCCGACTTCTTACCTACAACAAAGAACGTCACCTGATGTAAAAGACGTGACGTAGCAAGGGGGGGTTAAGTGGGGGGGGGCATCCCCCCCCCCCCCCCCAATTGGCTCGAAAGTTCACAAATTAAAATTAAATCTTGAGAATGAACAATCACGAAAGTAACAAACATATATATTATACAACAATAACAGGTTAAACGGTAAATCAAATATGATTAAACAGTTAAATATTATTACGCTTATTATTTGATTACGAACGATCTGTCCCAAAAATTTGACCCGCTCTTTCTGACAAAAATGCTTATCGAAATAGTCCCTCGCCGTCACCACCCCACACTTCAGGTGAATTAATACTGATTTTAGCCCTTACTACCAATTGTTGACCCCCAAAAGTCCTAATTAGACCCCTGTTCTGTGTGAAAAGCAACTGAAATGGTACCTATTTTTCTGTCTTCACTCACCCTTCCATGCCACTTTCAGTGATTTTATATATCAATCACAGCAGTTTTTACCAATTTTTGACCCCTAAAAACTCAAATTTGACCCCCTTCAAATTTTTGAAAATTGCTAATCCTTTTGTTTGGTAATAAGAACATTTTGGCGAAGTTTGGAGTTTTTATCACGTAGCCAAGGTCAGATATCGTCTGAAGTGACACATAAATAAATATATTATATATAACAATATACGTATACATTTTTGTTTTAAAGTCTAAGGATGAAATCAGGATGATCTGAAACGGGTTTGCCTATAAAATAATTTCAAAAACTTGTTCTGAAAATTTTGGACCAATTGCAATACCTTCATTTTCGTTGAATATTCGCGAACATTTTGCCAAATAAATGTTGCATTTCTTCAGTTTATCTTACGTAATGTTATCTGTAACATTTAGTGCTTTGTTTTTAATTCAAATTCAACTTTCTTTGTAATGCCAAACCTTATTACCGAATTTTCAAAGAAAATAAAGCTATTGCGTCACATTTTCAGAACGTGAATTTTTGAAATATTTTTATAGGCAAATCCGTTCAGTTCATCCCTAGATTTTAGCAAAAATTTATATAATAATATGTATATTTATGTGCCACTCCAGATGATATCTGTCCTTGGGTAGGTACATGGTAAAAATTTCAGATTTCTCCAATGCGTTTGTATTGCCAAACGAAAGGATGAGTTGGAAGATGAGCAATTTTCAAATCCCAAGGGGGTCAAATTGGAGTTTTTAGGGGTCAAAAGTCGGTAAAAACGTCTAAATTGCCAGAAATTGCTATAAAATCACTGGAAGTGGTATGGAAGGTTGAGTAAAGACAGAAAAATACCACTTCAGTTGTTTTTCACACAGAATAGGGGTCAGATTTTGATTTTTTGGGGGTAAAAAATTGATTAATTGCTAAAATCAATATCAATTCACCTGACGTTGTGTGGGGTGATTAATCACGACGGACGGACTGTCTGGATGATAAAACCATTTATCTCAAAAACAAGTGGGTCAAATTTGACTTTATTAGGGTCAAACATTGGTAAAAATGGCTAAAATCACGAAAAATTATATAATTTTAAGAAGAGTGGTATGTTTTATCGCTATATCATCTTTTTACACAATATCAGGAATATTTCTTTGAAAATTTGCTCTTATAGCCATGCTACATGACAGGATTTTTTTTTCTATTTCCGATAACCCCCCTCCCCCCTTCCACCTTCAACAATCCTTGCTACGCCACTGCATGGGACACAGCAAACGATCTCACGAACCAATTTACAGGCGGGGATCCAAGGGGGGGTCACAGGGGTCATGACCCCCCCCCCCCCCCCCCCCCCAGAATCAGCCTGCATTTCAAAAAGCAGAGCTGAACGAATTGTTCACAAACCCGAAAACAAAAAAAACCAAACGAAAACGAACCCAGTTTTTGTGAAATCAAAAACCAGAAACAAACCAAACGACCAAAGTCAACTTACCATATTGTTAACTTAAAACATTGGAAACAAAATATAAAAATAATTACGATTAAACTTTTTATAGAATAGGTACCTACTGATTTTTTTCTGTATTTGGTTTGTAGCAACACTTGTGATTTGTTTACATTTGTATAAGTTCCAACTAGGAGGATCATTTATAACACAAAATCTAATTTTCTATTTTGTTTCGCAAATCTGTTGATTATCGCATCGATGTCCAATTCGATGTCACAAACAAGTCACATTTTGGAGCCCGGGGAGCATTTCCGTCTGAGAAGAGCGTTTTACAAAATGCTTGTTTCTGGCGTTTGCCAATTTTGGACTTATTCGGTTCTTGTGGGGAACCCGTCAAATAAATGTGATGAATATTTACGAGAAATTCTATAAACAAACAACAAGCAATATTATTGCAATTTGAATTTTAAATTAAAAACTGATTTGGCCACATGGTCTTCTCGATTTTGCTTCATATTATACAACTGTGTAAATATTTACCATAAAACATCCGTCAAATTGAAATTCCAATGTCCTCGCCACTAATTACTGTAATTTCTAATTGCACAAACGGTAGACAGTGTTAAAAAAACTGAAAACAAAAAAGAACTATAAAAAATCTAAAAAGATTCGATCAAAAATGTCAAAATTAGTCGAATATAATCGTACACTTGGTCCTACCAATGTTACTTTAAATACAATTATGTCAATAAATTTACCTTGGTGTATCCGTCAAATTACACCTTGTTTATTTCTTCTTATTTTTGTTAATTATTATCTTGTTTTTGTTTCGTTCTCGTTTTCTTTCCTGCCAAATTCAGTAAAAACGATACTGAACTCACTGAGATCAACAATAGATTGTTGTGGTTTCAATGTTTTGATTTGCAAACTCTGAAGTTAGCTACGCTGCCATAAAATGCGCCAATTTGTTTGAAAACACATTAGGACACTTTTTTTAGAAGAAAATTGAAAATAAATACATTAATCAGTTAAATAATTAATAGATATTGAAAAATATTTTTTACATAAACAATGAATTTTATAAATAAATACAATTAATTTTGTAAGTAGACAAATTGGATGAGTTTAGGCATAAGGTTGAAAATTCGGTTTGTATTGCTCGTTTGGTTATTTTGTTATTTTGCTTCCGAGTCTGCGAAGCAGCGGAAGCCTTGTGTTCACTTTCGTGAGCCAAAAAATTTTTGTCTTCAGAAACCAAAATTTCCACTTGCATTTTGCGTTTCAAAGCCTACTGAACAAATTTGGTTCCGTGTCTGTCGGTCTGTGAGTCTGTCCGCATTTCCTTGTTACAGCCATAACTTCCACGATTTTGAATTGATTCAGCTCAAATTTTGAGGGATGGTGCGGATAAGGTCCCTTGAGGTCCCATACGAATTTCAACATGATTGATCCAGCGGTACGCCCTGCGCATGCGCTAACGAAATTCAACAAACACGCATAACTTTCACAGTTTTGATTCAATTTCGCTCAAATTTTCAAGGGTTGTTTGGACAAGGCCTAGTGAGTTCCAGTATGAATTTCAGCATGACCGGACCCTCGGTGCGCTCTGCGCATGCGCTGGCGTGAAATAGATTCAATTTCCTTGTTACAGCCGTAGTAACCAAAGATTTCACCCAATTTCAATGTAATTCTCAGGGATTAAGCGGGTAGGGCCCATTGAGGTCCCATATAAATTTCAACATGATAGAGCCAGCGGTTCGCCCTGCGCATGCGCTAACGTGAAATTCTTCAAACACGCATAACTTTCGCAATTATGTATAATGGACGTAATGTATTATGGACGTCATGTTATGTAATATGTGTATTTCATGTAATGTTATGTTATGTAATGTAATGTTATGTAATATGTATATTTCACGTTATGTAATGTAATGTAATGTAGGTAATGTTATGTACTGTAATGTTATGTTATTTTGCTTCCGAGTCTGTTCTATTATTTTATAATGGGTCACTCTGATTGTGACGAGGAAGCTCCTGTGCTATCACCTTGGCAGTGTATTTTATATTGCTCTACCCTGTGACCCCCTCCGGAAACAAATTCTGGATCCGCCCCTGCCAATCTACGAATAACCTGCCTGCAAACGGGCCTTGATCCGCTCTAATCGTCGAGAGCTGCAGTCCGTCCACCCGAAGTGTAAAACTCTCATTGCGGGGACCAAATCCGCCAGTTTTCACCGCCCTCCGAGCCAGAAGTTGAATAATTTACCCGTCGTCTCACCCTCCGAAACTTCGTAAATCCCAACGACCAGTTGGTAGTTCTAAACCGCAGTGTTCGGCTCGGCCCTCCAGAACCTGCCTTTTCGTTCAACCGCCCTCAGGGTTCAACGGTAAATTCGAACTGATTAGTCCTGAATCCGGTAAAGCGTCGGGAACACCTTTCGCTACAAAGCTATTTCAACCCTCTGTCCTGTGTTTTTGTTTTCCCTCTGAAATGACTGAACACTAGCCGAATCACGAGCATAAAACTGAACTTTTTATTAATTAAACTTTGCATACCAATTTAAACATATGGGCGGGATAATAATAATCATTCCTGTATCCTATACCCTCCATTGCTGATTGCATGCTGCACATTTAAAACTAGCATTACCAGGCGTACGGAACTCATTTTATTGGAGATACCACGTATGATTTGCACCTAATTCTCAAGCCTCATAGGAAACGAAACTAGGTACATACTTAGTAAGGGTTATTTTATGATAGTTCTCGATGCCCTAGATCTGTGTTGAATGTAGCTTTTTACCATGCTGAGACAAAAAAAGTCGTTCTTTCGCACACATGCTCCATTTGGGCCCTAGTTGTGTCCCGAAACTTTTCAGCCCGATCGGAATATACCCAGGGGAGTTATGAGTGAAAATGTGTGTGAATTCCCCTATATTTTATAGCAAAATGAAAGAAATTTGACTAAACCTGAAAATCATCAGTAAGCTGATGACGAGTATCTACACTGCATGCAGATACATCTGTACATGGATATGTCTTATGATGGCAATTTAAATGAATCGAATGTAGCGCAGCTATCAATATTTGTGTTTTTTTTTTACAAACTACCACGCATGTTTAAATAGCCATCATAAGAAATATCCTTGAACCTACAGATGTATCTGCATGCAGTGTAGATACTCGTCATCAGTTTACTGATCCGGGACCTGAGCAGTGTCAAGTTAAAGTCCTAAGGAGCCTACATACCAAATTACAGCTTCATAGAGTGAATTGCATAGAAATTAGCTTTAGGAGCCACTCAGCTGATCCCGGCCCTATGCTGCTTAAAGTGTAGGTCCTAAGGAGGCTGCCTACCAAATTACAGCTTCATACATTGAATAGTAACCAATACAAAACGTTGCATTTTTTTGTGTGTCGCAAAATTTTGCAAGACCCCAGGACTAAGACATATCCATGTCAAAAAACGCTGCAAAGTCCTTGTCACATGGGTTTATTATTCTACTGGACATACCCTACAGAAATTTTGGCTGTTCATCTATTAATTGCTTCTTTCATGTACAATTATTGAAATGGCTATTTTTAATGGTTTCCACCAGTTTTGGCCCCCAAAAACAGGAATTAGGCTCGGCTTTTCCTATCAACGGAGTATTTTTGATCACTGTCTTGATTCACCTGTTGATACTACTTCTAGTGTTAGGTATTATACAAATGTATGGTGATTTCAGACAATTTCCCATGTTTTTGACTCATAAAAAAATAATTTCGGGAGCTCAATCTTCGTTACAACCTCAATTCTTCACTCTTCGGTCAAAATCAACCAAATATTCGGTCTTCTCGCTGTAATAAACACGGAAAACGATACCTCACAAGCTCATGTTCACTAAAACCTCAAAAATCCCTCGAAAACCGCTATTTTTATACTAATTTTTCTCCCATATCACCGCTGGGTGTGTGCCGATCGGGCTGCCGTGTTTCGGAGCACAACTAGGACCCAAATGTGTTCCCAAATGGGGACCCGAACTGTGTGCGGAAAAAAGACGATTTTATACCAACATTTAACGTAAATTTAAGGTTGAAATTTCCTTAGAACCTCAATTTTCCACTCTGGTCAAAATCGACTTCATATTCGGTCTTCTTGTCCCCGAAAACATGGAAAAAGATACCTCAAAAGCTCATGTTACTAAAACACAAAAAGTAGGTACCTACCTATTTGTATACAAATTTTCACTCATAACACCCCTGGGTATATTCCGATCGGGCTGAAAAGTTTCGGGACACAACTAGGGCCCAAATGGAGCATGTGTGCGAAATAACGAGTTTTTTAGACCGAAAACGAAGCCGGTAGGTACACGTGATACGGCGTACGGCGTTATAAACATTTTTTGCTGAGCGAATACATACATACGTCTATTATTCACAGAATAATAAACCAAAAAACTACAAGATAAAAATAGAATAGTCTATTTCCACGTAAGAAGCTAACAAAACTGTAGACCGGTTTCGGTTGTTAAACCATCATCAGTACACAATAGAAAACGACAGTAAAGCCATCGACCTTGTGTGCAGAAGTACTTCGGAGTCAAGTTCGTGAAGAAGGAACTGGAGACAGTGGACTACAGCGAGATCTTCAGGGGAAGCTGCGGAAAGAAGAAGTCGTCCTCTTGAAAGCTGATTAAGGTAATACAACTGTCCTTATGAAGAAGAATGATTACACAAAGAAAACTCTTGATTTTATTGAGAAAAATAATTGTATTAAGTTAAAAAGTGATCCAACTTCTAATTATCAACTTCATCTTAGGAAAGTTGATAAAAGCACCGAGGAAGTTTAACAACCGAAACCGGTCTACAGTTTTGTTAGCTTCTTACGTGGAAATAGACAATTTCTATGTTTATCCTGTAGTTTTGGTTTATTATTCTGTGAATAATACACCTATGTATTCGCTCAGCAAAAAATTTTTATAACACCTCAAAATTTTTTCTTTTCCGTTTCAAGGTGCGTAGATTCCAAAAATGCAATGTCCGTCCGCCGTCCGCCGTCCGCCGTATCACGTGTACAGGCTTCATTTTCGGTCTAAAAAAGTCGTTCTTTCGCACACATGCTCCATTTGGGCCCTAGTTGTGTCCCGAAACTTTTCAGCCCGATCGGAATATACCCAGGGGTGTTATGAGTGAAAATGTGTATAAAAATAGGTACTTTTTGCGTTTTAACAATATGTTAGTAACATGAGCTTTTGAGGTATCTTTTTCCATGTTTTTGAGGACGAGAAGACCGAATATGAAGTCGATTTTGACCAAAGACGCGGAAATTGAGGTTTTACCAAAGGTTCAGCTCCCAAAATTGGTTTTTTATGAGTCAAAAACCTGGAAAACTGTCTGAAATCACCATCAATGTGTACAATAACATTGGAAAAAGTGTAAACAGGTGAATCGAGACCATTAAATGCCACTACCAATGATCAAAGATGATCTTAGAAAAAAAAAACGTACCTATTCCATGTTTTGGGGGCCAAAATTGGTGAAAATCATCAGAAATAGCTATTTCAATCATTCCACATGAAAGAAACAATACATTTAACAGCCAACAAAAATATCTAGAACTCCAATAGAATAATAAACCCATGTGACAAGGACTTTGCAGCGTTTTTTGCTATGGATTTCCACTACTCCGCCGCAAGTGATTCAAGTTATATGCTGAGACAGGGCGCGAGAAACATTTCGATTCAAGTTAGTGGTGGGTAAGAGTTCATTTGAGGGACTCAAGTTCAGTTAGGTAGTTCGCTCCTTGAAAGGAGCAATTCTTTTGAGTTAGTTCATTCCTGTTAGTTTTTGTTTCCCATCACACAACACAAACATTGAACTAGAACTAAGAACGATATCAACAGCTGGGAACGATGGACAAATGAACGGCTGAATAACTCCATCTTGTTCCTTTGAACTGTCCTTCCTTGATACTATAAACTCCTTATCTAGTGGACACCCCATCTGAACAACTCCTTGAACTCAAGGAACTATCGTTCAGTGGATAGTAGCTTTGTTCGTGCTGTCCCCTTGTGGCTAGCTCCGATCAAGTTCTGTTTTTGCTTGAACCGAACTGGCGTAGGGTGAGCTCTGAACACGGTGAGCTTGGAGCTTGTTCGGAGCACCGGCAGCTCGAGGGTGCATGCGCGGAAGAGCAGTGCTCAGCTGCCCCTGGTCTTCTCGTGGGGCACGGGAGGGCTTGCTCAGGGCAGCTCGGAGGAAGCCCCGAGGTCAGCACCAACACCGAACCATCTGCACAGCACGAACACCTGACCACTTGGCTCGGAACTCGCCCTGGGTCTGCACAAACAGCGAATCTGCCTCACCCTTACTGCGCATGCACGGGTTGCTCTGAGGGACTGCATGAACAAAGCTAGTATCAACTCCTCACGTAGTATCCACTATTCCTATAAACTACAAGAACTAACTAACTATTGTCCCCTTGTGAGTTACTGGTTCTTAGTTCATAATGCACAGAACAATAGTTCTTTAGTTCCCCCTTCCTACATCCTTCTGTAGACACCGGGTCATTCTTTTACTCTGAGGTCATAGTGAAAAATCGACCTAAGTAGAGGAGCAGTTCAGTTGGTGGAGTCAGTTCTTCAAGAGTACTTCAGTCCGGAACTACCCACCTCTAATTCAAGTCCTAGTACGCTGGAACCGTACTGTTAAAATTTTCAAATACTAGAAGAACTTACTATCTGAACTTGTTATTAGTGTGAGCGGTCCAGGCCAACTAAGGAGTTCTTGAAGGAAGTTTTGACAGAGCCCTCTTATATTATAGGTAATACGAGTAAATAGAGATCTGCGCATGCGCCAACACATCTCTTAAACATTCAACTCCTTGTGGATACTTCAAACGATTTTGCTAGTGACAGGTGATTAGTTCAAGGTGTGGTTTTTCAAGAGTAGGTAATAATGTACAGACTATAATATAGTATAGACTATATAATATCACTATATTATAGTGATATAGGGTGGAGTAGGGGCTTAAACTCAATTTCCAACCTGAAGTGAAAACATCCAATCCTGAACCGACTTATATTCCCAAACCATTAGAATAACAAACCTTCGGCATTAGCTTAAGAACAGGTTGTATAAAGAACGAAATAAAACAACTACACTATAATTTTACCACATTTATTGATACAAAAAGTATGTATTAGTTGCATAATGACCATTACACAAACATCATTTCCTACAACTTACGACAATGAGTATTCTCTTAGAGACTTTGGTGATGTTTCCATACAAATGTACTCTTATCAAAATAAATTAAGCGATGGACATTAAAAAGAAAAATCAGACTTGTGCTTTTAATTTTACGAAATCATTGGCAACACTTTTTAACAAGGTAACATAGCGGGGAAAACACATACTATATCTACCAAGATTAAACAAGGAGCAAACTGAGTACGCAGGATTTCCACATATTTGTTTGACAATCAATTTTAGTTCTAAAAACTGATGACTGGAGTGTTGTTTTGTACAGCCTGATACGATAATATACTGTGAAAAGAAACTTATGAGGCCAATACAATGCAAAATTGTAAAAGGATTACAAATATCTGAGAATAAATAAGGAAAGACAAACCGAAAATCACCAGGTTGAAAGCTTACGAATCAAAATACATGAGGAGATTGAAAAAAACATCAGCTACTGTCATCGGTAGCGAGTTTATGTGCCTTAAGCGTGTTTTCACCTAAAAACTAACCCGCATAAATATCATTTGAGCAATTTTTTGGTATAAACGCATTGTCATGGTGCTGCTTCCTCCGGTGCTGTCTGTAAGGAGAAACAATGGAAAGTGAATTAGTGCACAGACAAATTCGGTGGATTTACTTGTGGTAGGTACACAACTTTGGGTAAGAGACTGTACGGGGAGGGCGCACTGCTGTTTTGGAGGGAAAGAGGTAGAGAAGGAGTCGCCCGTGAGGCTACAAGGGGCCTCTATTCACTAAGCAAAAGAGATATCTATTTTCCGGCCAAATATCTCTTTTGGCAAAGAGATTTGTATATTATCCATGAAACTGTTATTTAGCAACTCCTAAAGGTTCTCACACACTAGGCGGGAACAGGACAGGAAACGCCGTGGGTAGGACGCGGGATCCCGGTCCCGTCCTTCGCCTATACCCACACCAAGCAGGACTTTCCTCAACTCTCCTTCCCCCACCGCTCAGCATGATCCCCTCGTCACAAGCGAGGGTGTGAGCGTGAACGCAGGCGTGAACGTGGGGAAGGTAAACATTGGACGGTGGAGGGAGAACCTCCCGTACCAGGAAACACCGTTCTTCGCTTTGAGAGCGATCGCGGCGGAACCCGTCCTGTTCCTACCCCATGCCATGACTGCCACATCCCACCTAGTGTGCTTCCCTCCATTCAAATACACAGAAGTGAAAAAATACGACCCGTGTTCCGCGGCTGTTTCACGTCCTGTTCCCGCCTAGTGTGTGAGAACCTTGAAAAGAGATAGTTGGCAGCCATCTTGATACTATCTATCTCATTTAAAAGAGACAATTAGTTGTATTTTCCTGAAAGAGATAGTCTTTCTCATTTCTCGTTTGCTTGATAGTGATATCATGTATCATCCTTTGTTCATCTGCTACCATATCAGTAATTTCGATCATTCATTCTGATCAGGTATCTTTTTTCATTTCATAAAGGTAAGTCAACTGTTCATTAAGGATATTATTATATACACGGGATATTATTATATATACAGCTGGACGGGACTGTCTCCCAAGGGGATATTTTCAAAATTGATAACTTTTGAGAGCTCTTATCACTATCTCTTTTAGTGAATAGGTCTCCACGTCAGTCATGATGCTTCTGGTTTACATAAGAAATTCCACCAAGTGGGCAAAGATAGTGAGAACCCCCCCCCCCCCCCCCACCAATTTTACAGGTTTTAACGTGAAATTTATAATTCCTACACGAGTTGATACAAGTGTGAAGGGTATGTGTGAACTACCGAAGGTGCCGGTCAGATGAGCAACACGTTGATAGTTCACGCATTAACACGTGTAGCGCCATATGTATCAACCTGATACAAATTGAGTTTACTTGGTGTGGCCACATGTATAGATTCGATACATATTCGGTTTACAGTGAGAGGCCATATGTATCAGAATGATACAACACTAAAAGTCGCATTAGAAGTTTCTGTATCATTCCAATACACAGTTTAGCTTACTTTGAATGGCAGAACGACCTTGTATGGCCTCGTACTGTGACATGCTGTCATTGGCACGCGAAAATGGGAAGAAGAAGAAGGTGATTTTCCAGCCTGAAAAGGTAGACCGGTTTTTTTGGCTTGGCGCTATACGTGTTAATGGAAGTGGAAACGACAGCCTTTTTACCCCAAGTTACTCTAAATGTATGAGTTCAACGAGATTTACTCAGGTGCAGCGCATCAGTCAGATGGTTCCACATGAAATAATCAAAATCGCACTACAACTTTGGACTGTGCAAACGTTGTTTTTCTTGAAACGCCCTAACCAACAAGAAATAATGGCTATAGAGCTGAAATGCTTGCTATACCGTGAGTGTATGTGTGTACGCGTGTGTGCAAGTTCGACCGTCAAAGTTCAGGGCGAACTTCCATCAAATCAGTTGGATGTACTTGCTAGATCATGTACGGGCCTCTAACGACAAGTATAAGCAATCACTCAGATACCAATGGGGTATTCCAGTGAGTCTAAAAAGATAATTTTTGGAATATTTTAGATCAAGTAACGGGTGAAATGACGCAGTGTGGAAGAAGGTGACAAAAGTGTAATATAAGGAAGGAAATGAGAAGATATCGGATGTTGAAAAAGCGCGGGTCCTACACCTACGTCACGGCCGGGTCTATGTAGCGGGTCCTACATCTCTGTGTGTGCTTGTGTGCATGCGTGTGTCTACCTGAATGTGGTAAGATATTATAGTATCCACAGGAATGTTGGCGATCAAGGGTCTTCACTCATTCTCTCTAAGGTTACTTTATCGTTCAAAAGTGATCAAGCAACGTTAAAGGAAACTTCAGCTATTATATTATTTCCATTCCGTTTTACTTTGTCCCCGATACTAGGAGGTAGTGACTTGTCTCTCTTTTTTTGGAACTCCCAATTTCTATTTGCTTCTCGAAGTTTATATTAATATTGTCACAACGGAAAAAAAAGACCCCATTACGTAATAATACTACATCAGTACTAATTATAATCATCTATACCTGCCTCAGGGTACTGCACATTCATGACCGAAGGTTTTTAATGAAATTGGACATGTCGTACTCCTCGTCATAGTCCTTGTGCTCCCAAAGTTCCGGCAGAGAATCCAGGACGGATTTCATCGAGCCGCCAGGCTTCTTAGGGTCCGAGCTACTCGCGTCTTTTGAAGAGTCGAGGGAGAACAAATCTAATAACTGTAAAACACATAGAACATTCTAGCTGTTAATTTGATAGAGATGAAAAAACATAAGAAGTTGGATCCCAGCTTTTTCAATAAACTAACTACGACATTATGCTTCGAACATATCGATGGTGAACGAGTCCCGTAGCTCCATTTTTTGCCAAAATGAGGGTTTTCTACCAGCGGACTTGTCTGGGGTTTCCTACAGATTCTGACGCTCATAGTGAAGAAAAGTAAACAAAAATGATTTTTTTGAAGTTTTCCCACATCGCCAAAGGTGGAACAAAATGGTCGGATACTCCGAGCTAGAAGTGTGACTTTTGTTATCTCCCGTATTATTGACATCAAATCCTCCAACATGTTATTTTTGTGACGAAATTTTTTATTTTTTCAATTAATTCTTATCTACTGATATTTGAGCATACAACTGGCAGATTCCCATCCAAACAGGAACAATTATTTGGGTTATAATTTAGTGAGCTGAAGATCAGAGATAGTGCTTGTCTCTCCGGAAGTTACAAACCCTGTGGTGAGTGGTGTGATTTTACCTGGAGACACCTGTCACCGTGATTTTCAATGGAGTTTTCATTCCTCTCGAATAGTCCATTTCAAATGTTTTATCAATAATTTGAAATATTTATCGCGTCCATAAATCAACAAGGAGATAGTGAATGAACGTAATTTACTGAATAATTGAAACCAAGCTAGAAAGCGGAGTTGTTGCAACCAAAAATTTACAATCGAGAGAGTACGTGAACACATGTGCTATGTTCAAGACGTAAGTTTAGTGTTTTCAAGGCTCGCGCAGTTCACCACCACATAACTATTGGAAACATGAGTGCCACGCATCTCATTGCTACGTACTACGTAACTCAATGAATAAACTTCTTCGGGATAACCTAATTCGATCTCCATGGCTGCACTACTGCGTCACTCCGAATTTTGTAGTAAGGTTTTCCGCCGTTTGTGTTCTCTATAGGTATATTTGGAAGCCTGAACTTCATTTGGTTATTATTTCATTCCCTTTTTCATCTAGAGCACGCCATCTAAAGCCATGAGCAAGGTGAGTTGCCTTATATTTCGCAAGCATTGTGGGTACTTAAAATTATATAAAGGACCCAAGGTCTTAACCGTGCCATCCACACTTTTGTACGGGAGAAGGGTACGAATGTTCTTCTAGAAATTGATCAAAACTCAAAGAAAACCATCAAAATAGAATAATTACTATCACTGAATAAATTACATTACGAGGTAGTACGAGAAAAAATATGTTAACCCGACAAAATTATATGTATCACTGACAATAATTATTTCGTTAACATCACTTCAACATAAATTAATATATTACGTGAACACGTAACTTTCTCACAGAACTTACGTTGGATAGTTAGCATCCAAGTTTGTCGCCCTAGAACCGAGTTACGTTTCCGAGCTGGGGTTTTTGGAGAACGGTTGCGAACTCTCTAGTAATTGGACCACAGGATAACAGGACTGATGCCTGTACGAATTGACACACTCAGTTGCTCGTATTAGTTTTTTGCTCTAATGTTGAGTAGCGTTTTTGGAACAGGTTATCTCTCGCCCACCATTGGTCGTTATATATAACTGCGGACGTAAACTTACTTTTTCAGTTCCCATAGTTTGAAGACTAGCATTTTCAGAACTGATGACAGTATTGGCAGTCATCAACTTGAATTTCTGCAACCTGGAAAAATATAACAGATAGCTTTAGACATCACTAAGAAGCAAAATTCAACACCCCTCAAAGACGAAAGTAACCTTTACGGTTTCCGTTGGGCCACAACTCATTTCTCTTATGCGGATGCTTAACCAACCATTAAAAGGAAACCTAACAGGAATCCTACACCTTCACTGTGCCTAAACACAGCACACATAAATATATGGTCGCTTTTTGAAATACCTATTATAAACGTTTAAAAATTCTTCTCAGTATAAAATCAATCACGTTCACACTTGAAGCCATAAGTGATCGGTGATTTTTTTAATCAAGTTATAGTTTCTCTCTAGAAGTTTTCATTTAGTAAAAAAATTACTTTCGGTTTACTATTCTGAGAATTTTTTGAAAAATTGTTTGAACAACCCCTCAAAAATTGTTCTATTACGTTTCAAGGTGCTTAGATTCCAAAAACGCTGCTAAGTCCTTGTCACACGGGTTTATTGTTCTATTGGACTTACCTACAGAGATGTTGGCTGCTCACTTATTGTTTCTTTAATGTGCAATAATTGAAATAGCTACTTCTGATGGGTTTTCATTATTTTTGGCCCCCAAAAACTCGAACTGGGCTCCAGTTTTTGACGAATTATCTTTGATCATTCATTGATAGTGCCACTTACCTGCCCTGATTCACCTGTTGACACTACTTCTAGTGTTATTATATAAATTTATGGTGATTTCAGAATTTCCCAAGTTTCTGGCTCATAAAAAAAATGAATTTTGGGAGCTGAGCCTTCGTTAGCACCTCAATTTTCCCTTAAGAGAGGGGGAAAAACCAAATGCCAAAAACCCCTTATTTCTCATCCATTGGCCCCTGGGTATATTCTGATCGGGCTGCAAAGTTTCGGGACACAACTAGGGCC